>CM075857.1:77747998-78497198 GCA_037975125.1 Latrodectus hesperus | reverse complement strand
CACCTTCTACCTATACTTGTCTATTTAAAATTGGACAAAACTGTTTGCGAACAGTTACGGTTACAGTCAACCAATATATTGTGATGGAGTTAAGTTACCCCAAAGGGGGAATAAGTTTTATTCTTCCCTAAAGACTAAACCAACGGAACTTCTTATGCATGCGAAAATCGTCTGCCTTTGAAAATGACATTCCTGACTTTTAATACTGTTCAATTAAAAATGGGTAATTGGGGCGACCTCTTGCGGAGGAATTTAAATTGCTGGAAATGATACTTTAGAAAGATGATATCTTTACGTAATCAACTTCCCCTCGACTATTCTATTTTATTTTATCAGTTTGAATAAGCCTAATTGTTTCAAGCTAAGTAGACTTATAATTTAACTATGATTTCATTTTTCTTTCTTTGGAATAAAAACATTCACTCACCAAAATAATTTTGTGTTGGCTTAAAATGTTTTACAAGCAAAATTCTTCAGCGAGTGAGTAGTGTCAATGATTAAAGAATGTTTTCAGCCTTATTATTCATTCTAGTTTGTAAAAATTCTTTGATTGTTAAATTATAATTTATATATTTATTAACTAAAAAACAAATAAAATAAATACAATAAAAGTAATATATGTGCCAAGAATGAATAGTAAAAATTGAAATAAATACATAGAAAAAGTATGATTTGTGTTACATAATATAAATTTTATATTTATTCATTTCTAAAACTCATAATTATTTAGGTACTGCTTATTAAAAATTCAAGATAAGATAATGAAAAATCTTCATAAATTTAATTGTGTTTTGTAAATATATTTTGTTTTTGTTATATTTCATTACATAAACATACAGTTTGTAATTCTCATCTCAATTCGTATTATAAAATTCATATGAAAAATAATAAAAATAATACATATTCTTATCTTTATACAAAAAAGATTCTCCTTGAAAAGACAGTATTACCATTGCCGTTAATTATCATTATTTAAACTATTTAATTAAAGTTATTCTGTTTTTTATGTTATAATACTAAAAAAGAATAATTGGTTTAAAAAGTGGTCTGAGAATAAAGTATTGTTAGAGAAGCCATTTACATGATGTGGTTTATTTTACTATTATACAAATATTAACTATGCGTTACATGTAAAGTTACATGCAATATTATTACGTAACATTCAATGCTATTAATTCCAGAGGTTAAAAAGAGCTGATATTCCAATCAGATAAAATATAAATTAATGTATACTTTAAAAATAATCATTATTCTTTCATGTTACGTTATCAAATGAATTATGGTTTTACGTTTTTATGTTTCCCACGGTTATTTATTTATCCTTTTTTTTGGTTTTTATTTTTGTTTTATCTGAAATAAAATATTTGTGGTATTGAATGATTAAATAAATTTAATAAAAAAACAATTATAAACTGTATTTAACAGTTCCAAATTTACATTTTATACCATATTTACGTGTGCTTTATGCAATTTTTAATATAAGTTATGAACGTAATTTATTGATTTTATATTATTTTTCTAATTTTGTAATATTTCAGTCAGAGAAAGATTTTGTGTATTTTTTATATTAATTTTTACACAGTATGTAAAACCTGAATAATTTATTTAAAATTGGTAATATAATTTTATTAAGAAAGTGTGAGACATTTGTTAGCATTTTCATTTTCTCTCTAATTATCATCGTTTTTTTAAATTCAACTTGAAACGAATTACTGATTTTTTAAGCGGGCATGATTTACTTTCACATTAATAGATCTGGAAGAGAATTTTTAAGCAACAGACATGGATGCTGATCAATATTAAATTTCTGGCTCTAGTTTAAGTGTGCTTCCTCGTAACTTTCATGTTGTTGTTTCTTATCCTCACTGTCTGACGGAGTCAGACAAGATCCACGAGCCCGTTGACTGTAAGGAAGCCGAAGACTAGAAGAGGTTTGCTAAAGTGATCCTCCTTAGAGAGACCCATGCAATACAAAAGGTGCTCAGGAGAAGCCTGATGACTTTGGCACTTGGTTCAGGTGACGAAGGTTTTCCTGCCCTCGTTATAAGTGAGGCACTTGATGTGACCACTGGCAAATTTTGAGAGAGTAGTCCGGGTACGTCTGTCACAAGGGAGGTCAAGAGACAAATCCGGTTTTGATCCTTTGTACCAATCATGGATAGGGGTGTTTTCCACTCCTCCGAGATCTTAGATTTTTCCCGGGAGTATAACTCCATAAAGGTGAGTGCGGAAGAGGGAGTTGTTGAAATTCTGCAACCCTCCTTAGCAAGATAATCTGACATTACATTCCCGTGGAGATTCACATGTGAAGGTATCCATAGCAAATGATCATCATGTTTAAGTGAAATAAGCTTTAATTTAAGTAGTATGGAGTTGCTGATTTTGTCGCCAACAAGAAGCCAATTACTAAGATGGTGGAGAGAACTGCGGCTGTCTGAGAAGATCCATAGGTCACCATAATCCTCCTCAGAAAGAATAGCTTCTAGTCCCAGGTCTATTGCAATCAATTTACTTCTGAAGACAGAGCAATGATTTATATTACGATGAGAAAGAGTCACGTTGGTGTGAGGGGTTTCTATATATATGCTACTGCCTGCTAGTTTGTCGATTTTACTACCATCAGTATAGATTTTAATGGTATTCTAAGGGATGTGGTTTAGGTTTTCCAAAGCCAGTTGTCTATGATGTTCTGGAATGTAGTCTTTCGTTTTAACATGAGAACTTAAGTTAAAGTGAAAGAGGACCCTGGGGAGGCCTTCTGCAGGATCCAAGCAGCACTGTAGTTCAACATTACAATTAGGAAGTTGAAGAGAAGGGCTGTTCCTCTTTAGTCTTTGATGGTTACTCCAGCTGTTAAGATACATGGAGGTCTTGTTGCAGAGGTCATAACTAGAGAGTTTATTAAAGTATTTAACAAGACCAGCTTGTCTTCTAGTATGGAGTGACTGCAAATCAGCCTTATAAAGAACGATATCAGAAGGACAGCTATGTCTCAGACCAGTGATAATCCGGGCAACACTTAATTGGACTTGTTCTAATTTCTTAAGGTTAGTTTTGGATGCACAACAATAAATTGGGAAACCATACTCAAGTATAGCCCGAATGAATGTCAAATATGACTAATGACTTCGTAATTTTCATTAGTTCATTTATGTCATCTTCTCTTTATGCTATTATAATGAAACCTGAATATAACACATTCATATTCAAATACATATTTACATTCATTGTACATATTCAAGTACAATATGTAAAACTGTATATTTATAAGTTAAAATAATGGTTAATCATCAAAAGTTAATTGAAGATTCTTCCTACAATTATTTTAATAATGATGGGGAAAATCAACTTTTATTTTTAAAAATGCATTTTTTAATATATATTTTATTTAATCACGTTGTATATGCTTCTGATTTCTTAATTTTCTCACTATGGAGTGGAGAAAAAAGGAAATGCCAGCTTCGAGGTCAACCTCGTCACTTAATTTGATTCGAAACTAAAGACGTTTAAATTGGGTGGCGCTTCAATGAATAGGTATTGTCTGGAATCCTTCTGAATAGTTCTGAAATAGTTTATGCTTTTCCCTTACCTTGAAATGGTTCTGCTAACTTCTCTGTCATTTGAAATAATTGTTAAATGTCGTAAATTAATGTGAGCATCATTTTTATTAAATTTCTGTATCATACCAGTCTAAGAAAACTAGGTTGGAACCACCAATATGCAAAAATTCTTTGAAAATAATTGTCCTTTATTTGGTTAGGACCGAACACCCTACCTTGTAAATACAAGGCTTTCCTTAATCAAACTAGCAAGTAGCAACATGCTTTTTGCAGACATAGAAGAAAATACAAATAATTGAAATGGTTTTTTAATAAAAATATTTTTCTAATTTTTGTGGAAATTAATCATAAAATTTTCTACACACATTTCAGAAGTGTTTATTTTTCCAGTTTCCTTATAATATCTTATTTTTTCTAACATTCGGAATACTAATTAACATTCCATAAAGTTTATAAATACCATACTTTACGAGTATTTTTTTATTTGCAAGTTCTACGCTTTCAAAATATATTAGGAAGACTCAAATTTTATCGCCTACAACACCAACGCCTTAGTTTAAAAGCAAAATAATTGGATGAAGGGACCATTACAACACGCGATCTCTCTCATCTTAATAAGCTCGTAAGGCGTTCGTGTGCAATTTGAATTATTTAATTAAGAGATCAGATTATTAAATAAATTACAGAAGGGTGATAATCCCCCTCCAAGCTCCGGGAACCAATTTTCTTGTCCATCAAACTTTCCTTAAACACGATCCCGGATTGCGCACTTTTCGCTTGCTTAAAATTCTGAACGATCGAAAGATATGTAGTGATTTCATCAAAATTCTTTGCGATTTCAAAAATCACTCGAGAATTTTAACTCGCTTGAAGAATGGCAAGATTAAATTGCGGCCCTGAAACTAGGTCAAGAATATCACCTATCATTGAACTTCAGATAATAAATCAAGTATTTTGGGATTATGTGTGGAATTTTAATTAGAGTATGCATATATTAAAATGCTATTATTTAATGATTAAAGTAATATAAAAAGTAATTTATCTCCCACACATTTTGTCATGCTTTGTGGTCTTAACTGCTTTTTAAAGGGAATTTACTAACCAACTTATATTATTTATTAACTAAAATAAATTTTGCACTATTATTTAATAATCCATAAATGTAGCTGTTAAATATAATTTCATATAAAATATGTTTTTAATAAAAAAGGATTTAAAATTTTTATATATGTCATTTTTTTATTAAATAAAATTTATATCAAATAATTACGAAATAAAAATTTTGCTAAATTTTAATATTTAAGTTGTGTGTATATGATTTTAAAAATAAAGTATCACGGCTATTTCTATGTGACACAGGTAATTAACTTAATAAAAATGCTTATAAAATGCAAGAAAACTGGAAAAAGTTTACAATATTCATTTCTTAGATACGTTCGCTATTTAGTTTAAAAAAAAGTGGAATTTTTATCTTCCACTTAAATAAGTTAAATAAATTCAGAAATTTTATAACTTTTCTCTTTTGATGGTGTTACTGAATCTAATATAGAATTTTGCTAAAGAACCAATCTTGTAAATATTCAATGTTTTCTTTGTTAAAATATAAGTACTCAGAGAACGTTAAATAAAGTTCCTAAGAAATAAAATTAAAGATATATCATCCAAATTGCTATTTTATTAAAAATTTGCAAAATCAAATTTTTGTACAGTATAGCTATAATATAATTTGTGATTACGCGTGTTTACACAAAACTTTATTGTCAACTGTATTATTAATCAATGGTCAATTCATAGAATCATTAGGAACAAGCTTAGTGAATTAGATCGTAAATTTCAAAGATTTGAAAAATATTGAAATTCGCCAAATGGTTGGAAAATGTTACGATAATAAATAATAAGTGTTGATAAAAAATATTTTCTTTAGTTATATATAAGTGATAGGTGCAATAAGGAATAGAGAATAAAAATACCATATATTTAAATAGGAATGTTAATTTGTTACACTTTATATTTGATAGTTTTAAAAGTAAAATCAATTCCTATGAGAAAAGAGTACAATATGATTTCACACATATGCGAATTAGCATCAATGCAAGTGGGATATTATTTAACAATTAGCAATGTCATATACATAAAATGTATAAAATTAATGAGACAATCAAGAAGATAAAGAAATATCTACTCTAATTCCTGTAATTAGTCATGATAAATTAGCATTTACCAATTTCAAAGACGCTCCATTATATGACGAGGAAGAGCCAGATGTTATTTTTAGGTTATCTGAAAGACATATTCATTTGAAAAATTAAGTTCAAAAGGATTAATATTCTATAGCATAATGTTTTGAAGTTTTCTCTTATTGCATACGAGGGAAAAAAATGCAAGTTGTTGCTTTTGAGATCACAGTAGGTAGAATTATTTTTTCTAAGCATTTGATTACTGTTAATAATCTATCCAGAATGTGTAATTTATAAAGATATCAGAGAAGATGATGAATAAGCCTTTACCAATTTTTGCACTCACGTACCTAAAAAAAACATAATAATTTTATATGCCATATGTTTTCTTGTCGACAATCTACTCATTGTCAATTGTTCATTAAAAAGGAATCAATCAGGATTTTGATTCAAGTAACCGGATGATAATCATGGAGCTACAATAAAGGGAATTTCCCCAACCTTAATTAATTTAAAAGAAAATAATGAGTTTTTTAAAAAAAATCTTTAGTCAGGAGCTTCATACATAGTTTCTTGACTATATAATCAATGAGACTAGTTTTTGACACATATTGAAGACGGGGCTGCATAATACTCATCTTTAAATAGATAATTAAAGAATTAAATTTGGCAATTAATAATTTAGAATTCTGTTAAGTAATGCATTTTTTTAAAATTTAAATCGTCCTTACCGATTTAAGCTGATGGTAAAGTGGATGTTTTGTCTCTTTCATTTTGCTTTTTCTTCTGTTCTAGTGTCAACGTGTTAATGGTTTGAATCAATGGAAAACGGCTTTTTAAACTGATACTTTAATCCTAATATAAGAAATCGTTATAAAAAAACCAATTTTTTTCACCAATGGTGGGAACTAGGATGGCCAACCCTTTGCCACAACAAGGCCAGTAACTGCTACTCATTTGTCGTTACCCAGCGGCCACCTGTGAACCAAGTCACGGAGGCGAGTAGCGTTGCCCGTGCCATACCACCACAAACCCGTTTATAGGGCAGGCCACATTCATACATCATCACAGAAGGACAGAGAAACAGAGAGAACAGAAAAAGAACATCCATGCCCGAACCGGGATTCGAATCCGGGGCCCACAGCTCAGGAGCGCTAACCACTCAGCCATGGGTAGTCGTATTAATGGTTTGAATCAATGGAAAACGGTTTTTCAAACCTATACTTTAGTCCTTATTTAAGAAATTGTTATAAACACAAAATGAACTGCGACAATATTCTCAGACATTCGATGGTGAACTTCGCTTTGTTTGCTGCCGCTCGAAGAATGCGATTGTAAGGTAAACAGCAAATTCGTCGACAAGTCGAATTTATGACGCCGTCTCAATGCAATGTAGTAATTAATTATGTGTGACGTAGATGAAATGTTATATGACGTCATGGTTATTTTAAACCAATAAGAACCGTAATAGAATGATGTAGTCATGTTTTTAACTGGAACGAAAGAAACAACTACTTTATGGTTAATAAAAAAGTATTCATATAACGAATATGCGCCGACTGATGTCTGAGTGGTTAGCGTTCCTGACTCCTGAGCTGTGCATCTCGGGTTCGGGGATGGATGTTACTTTCTTTCTCTGTTCTCTCTGTGTTCCTCTGTCCTTTCTTCTGTGATAATGTATGAATGTGGCCCACCCTATAAACGGGTTTGTGGTGGTATGGCGTGAGCAACACTACTCGCCTCCGTGACTTGGTTCACAGGTGCCTGCTGGGTAACGACAAATGAGTAGCAGTTTCTGGCTTTCTTGGGGCATAGGGTTCGTCACCCAAGTACCCGCCGTTGGAAAAAAATAATGAATATGTAAAAAATGAAAAGCATCGTGTTATTTAATACTATAATATATTTATTCAATAATAATATCTTGAGCCATTAATAACTATCATTTTTATCTATATAGGAATCTGTAATATAATTTTTCAATATCTTTTCAAAATGTAACTTTTTTCTTTAACACGCAATAAGTTAAGGAATTCTTAAGACAGAGTTTTCCAAAGGAAATAGAGATATTCAGTTATTAATTGTTGAGAATAAATATTACATTTTGTTTTGATTTGATGCATTAATGATTTAAACTCTTTCATACACATTAAGATTCTAAGGATTACATTATTTATTTTTTAAAGTATGCCTTGTTTTTTACTTCACTCAATAAATAAGAGCCATAGTATGTATTTAGTTTTAAATCATCCCCAACAAAAACTAATTTGTAATTATGTGGCTTAAATACAGAAAGAGGAGCATTAATGTATAAGTAAAAAATCCTTTCCAAATGGTATGCGTATCAAATTTTTGCAATAATACTAACATTATTTTTCATTTCCTTTTTAGTTATTTCGGAAAGTATTTAATACGTATACATTCTTTTAACAAAAGACAAAAACTTTGGAATATTTCTATATTGAAAATCTCTTTATATAGATTATGTAAATAATTGCAAATTGTATCCATTAAAATTTGTATTAATCCGAAATATTCCTAAGCCAATAAGTGCTATTAAATGTGTCACAGAAGACTGCAATAATGTACACAAGGGAATACATTTTTCTGAATTTTAATTCTCTTGTATTTAGGAAATAAAATTTATGTTTGTGTTTGTTAAACTTATCATTAACAAACAAGGTGATAAATGAATCTGATAATCACTTGATAAACACAAGGAAAAACCTTACATGTACCATTATCTCTCAGGTCTCAAAGATAAATATTGTCACCAAAACTGGCGTAAAAAAAACGTTGATCCTCTAGGGTGATATTCTGACACTGATGGATAGTTATTTAAGTAACGGAATAATCAGCCCTAGACTCTCACCACTGTACAAACATTTTTTGAGAACAAGTTTGTTAACTGACATGCAATAAGTTAATCAAATTTAAAATAATAAAAATATGTTTTGTTTTTTTACTGTACAATTACACGAGTACATTGTTTTGCATTCATTAAAAAACTAAACTTAAAATTGTAGAAAATTAATAGATTAAAAAAGTAATCGCAGTAAAATTTCTTTTCTTCCAGTATAATTTAAATATTTATTCGGTTTATTTTCATTGTCCTTGTTTATTCTCAAATGTTTAATGGTTTTTGCTTTATATAAACTGTTTAGATTTTCCTTCTCATTTACAAAATAATGTAAATAAAAAAATTTAAATTTTAAATTCACTAATAGAACATATATTATAATTATTAAATAATTTACTATTATTTTGTCAATTATTTTATAAGACAAGAAATTAAATCATTTTGTTAAAAATTATTAAAGTAATAAATATCAAATTATAACTATGTATAAGTCCATTTCGAAGTATTATAAACATTTTTGATTAAGTTATTTTAATAACTTTATTTTTTCATTATTATACACATCTATAAATGAATATCTGTAAAATAATAAATAAACTTTTTATTATATTAAGCAGTAAACTTAAAGAAAGTATTATACAAAAACTAAAAGAAATTATTATTGTTGTTATAGTACATAAATTTATTTCAGTTATTGCATTTTTAAAAAATAATTTTCTTTAATATATTTTATATGATATATCATAGAATTCTTATTTACTTTACAGATTTGCATTACATATTTCAGATTAATTTCTTATTTTTAGATTTTTCTGACATAAACATTTCGACAGTTAAATACTCAAAATTTAAGAAAAAATATACTACACTCGGGTCTATATAAATTAAGGATAAAGCAAGTTCAGGCAAAGAAAGAGACAGAAGCAAAACAAATGTGACTTATTTGTAAAGTCTATTTATTAAACAGAAGGTGAAGAGCAAAAAAGATGTAATATGTTTGACATCATTTATAAAAATTGCGATTTTTACTCCCTGGAGCAAATTTCAAAAAAGAGCCTATTTACAAAAGTCAATATAACATGGTTGATATGATGGTTAATACATAGTATGCCCACCCCAGACGATGCAATATAGGCCGTACAATGCCTAGGCATGCTGAGTATCAAATTATCAATCTGATCTTGAGGAATATTACACTACTCATCAAGCAATGCTCTCCGAAGTTCTGGTAGACTTGTGGAATGGGGTTGAGGGGATACAATTCGTCGGCCAAGCATGTTCCATCACACATGCTCTATTGAATTCAAGTCCAGTGAGTATACTGGCCAGTCCATACGGATGATATCCTTCGATTGAAGCCATCGTCTACAATGTTTGTACGTTGAGGACGGGTGTTGTCGTCCACTAACAGAAATTCTGCACCCATGGTGCCCCGAGTTAATAATTATGCATTAAATAATTATTAAGAAATTATTATTTAACTAAAATGGCATTTGAGTTTTAATTGAAATCGAAAACTTTATTAAAATTAAATATGCTGTTTGAATGTGCATATGTACTTACAAATTCCAACATCATATATGTTTTTAATACTAAGCATTGATAAAAATTTTTAAATGATATTAAAATGCTGCTATAGTAGTGTGTGTTTAGAAGAGTTTTTGACTGATGAGTGGCTGTCATTTTGTGCTTATTAGGAAGTAATTTTTTTGTAAATAATACATCAAATATTGCATTTGTCATTTAAAATAAATTAATATTTTCAACGATACAATGAAATATTCTTTCATTATTTACAATGAACATTTGCGAAAAGCGAATTACAAAAAATCGTTTCATCATTTAAATTTTTTTTCTGAAATAATAATAAATTATCATTTTATAAAATATCAAATTGAATAAAAACATTTGAATTAAAGCTTAATTATTTGAAACACAATGAAAATAGTCATTAAAATCAGCTGTAAAAGTTCGATTAAGGCACTTAATAATTTCAACTTCACAATTTTGTATTTAAGTTAGGAGTTGTTAAGGTTGTACGTGATCAAGAAGTTTTTTGGAAAAAAATCGAAGAGGTTTTCTTTTTATGTGCCATTAAATGGAAAGTAATACAGAAAGAATAGTTTCCTCTTATTCCTCTGTCCTTACTGTTTCTTATTAAATTAGAAAGGTATCTGAAATTTAGTTTTACAAAAAGAATTTCTTTTCATCGCTGTAGACCCAACCAAAAAAACAAGCGATTATGTAATTCGGAAAGATTTTCAAATAATCGATAAATTGAGACTATAGTAACAGCTGAAAAATATTTTTACTCTAAATATGTCACAGTATAAGACTAAATATTAGAATACAAATTTATAGAACTAATAAATTAAGTAGTTCAAAATATATAATTATTTCTATTGTTCATTTTGTGTTATTTCTTCTGAAGAAATAACACATGATAATAATAGTTTGCCTAAAATTTTATTTTAAAATATCTTAACAGAACGAACCATAGAATTTCGATTATCAAAAGTAGAATAAACGTATCTACTTTATTAGAAGCTTATGATAATAATATATAAGTAAACATAAGATTAAATAATCTGAAATTAATTATATATATTTATAATTTGTGGTTACAAATATGCAATTTTAGAGGGCTAAAGTAAAGGCTAAATTTTTTATTGTAGCTGAAATTAATTGAAAATTTAATCTTAGAATACAAAATGTAGAATACATTTGTTTTTAAGTCAATTTAGAATCAATTGTTTGAGTTTTAAAATATGAATTAAATAGAATAAAAAAAACTTATTTTTAATTTTTTTTCGGAAAATTTTCATTATTAGTAAGATAAATTTTTATAAAATTTTCTTATTTGTAGAAATTTTCATTTGATATTTCTCATACAATTATCTAAAAATCTGAATATATGCTCAGTGAAAATTTCAATATTTATTTTAACTTAATTTTTTTCATTTATAAAAATATCTAAAATTTGTGTATAGTTAGTGAATCTTACCTTATATTCTAACTAAAACATAATGATATTCCTCATGTCTTACTCCTCATCTTCTTCAAAATCCTGTAATAATTTTTTAGGTATAAAATGTTAATTTTATTCTGTCTTTCAAAATGAGAAATACACAAACTAAGTTGTTTGAAATATTTCTTATAAATATTCTTAAATATTTTGCTTAATTCTATCAAACAATATTTTTTTGTATTTTCAGAAAGTGAAATTTTAGCAATATTTTTGTACCCATGTTAATACTCCGATATTTTTATGTCTTCAGAAAATTTGAAAACATATATATAATTAACCAAACATCTTTTACATGCTCTTAAATGTTTTTGATACCTTCAGTGAAATAAAGCTAATTTTTTTATAATTTACTTATTCAACAAATTATACAAGTAAAAGAATTGTTTTGAAAAGTTTTGTAACGCTATTTATTTAACATTGAAGGAATGATGGAGAAATTATATGTAAACTATTTGGTTCGATAAAAGATAGAACAGAATTATAAGATACCAATATTTTTATAATTAATATTATTTTTGGAAAAAAATTTAATTTTGCCTTTAATAATAGAACTACAAATACATTTCAACAAACTTCCATTTTATTTAATTCCTCTCCTTTTCTTCTCCTTTTTTATATCACATGATGAATCTACTAGGATGAAGTTAAACGTATTTCATACAGTCCTATCCTAATTTAAACTGGAAACTTACGAACAGCATGTCATAAAACTATTCCGCAGAATTTTTCAAAAAGTGCGTAGTTGCAGAATGAAATAAGAAAACTTCTACCACGATTTTTTTCTAAGAAATATGTTCAAATGACATTCGATAGCTTCACACAGAACATAAGAAAATGCTGTCAAGTTTATCAATTTCATTTAAAAAATGATATATAATGGCTTACCACTACCCACATCTGGAAATATAAAATTGAATTTTTAAAGGTCTGAAATCAATGTATATAGTAAAATAGTTCGTATATTTTGGGTTTTTCACATGATGCCTTTAAAACTAAACATAATTGGGATGATTTCATAATACAGATATTTAAAATATTTTTTGGTTCTGAGTATTAACTTACTATGCAAAATATGTTTTCATATTTTTTTTAAATTCCATTTTAGTTTATTTTTTGATCAAAGAATTTTGTTAAAGAAAATTACATTATTTCATACAACTAAAATAATAATCAACCACTTAAACTTTCTTACTTTAAAGTCTGATTTTGATATTATACTTGTTTTTATAAGAGTTCAATATATATATATATATATATATATATATATATATATATATATATATATATATATATATATATATATACCAACTGCGGGCACTTGGATGACGAACCCTATGCCACAACAAGGCCAGTAACTGCTACTCATTTGACGTTACCCAGCGGGCACCTGTAAACCAAGTCATGGAGGCAAGTAGCATTTACAAACCGTTTATAGGGTGGGCCACATTCATAATTCATCACAGAAAAAAATATAGAAAAACACAGAAAAAGAAAGTAACATGCATGCCCGAACCGGGATTCGAACCCGGTAACTCAGGAGTCAGGAACGCTAACCACTCAGCCATTGATCATCTATGTATACACATATTTGTATTAATTTAAAGAATTCAATTTCAACAACAAATTTGCTTCCTGAATGTAGATTATCAAATGCAAAAATATAATTAATTTTTTTAATTACGATAGTTCTTTCCTAAAAGCTACAATTCTTTCTGCAATTAAAAATTTCCAAGTTATATACCCGATTAAAGTTGAGATGCTTATTTATAGAAGTAAAAACACAATTGGATATTTTGCAAAACATTTTAACAAAAGTAAAAGAAATCACTTAAAAAAAATTTCTAAAAGATTTTGAAAGAATATGTATAAAATAGTTATTTGAAATTTTTAAGATTTCTTTAAACCAGGAAATCCTAATTATGGCTGTAATAGCAATATAGGGCTATGAGAAAGTAATTCTTGAGATATATGAAATACATCCAAATTAAAAAAAATTTACTGATAATAGAAACGCGTGATTTGAAATAAGGATGTGTTTTTAGAAAAGTGCGAATGCGCTCTGATAAACAAGGCCAAGTTTATGATAACAATGAAATTAGATTAACTCAAACTAACCTAAAGGTATCCGAATTAAGAGCAGTTTTTATTTCTTATCATAGTATTCTTAAACTTCGAGCTCTTCATTTATATTTCTCTATTTTTTTAGTTTAAACATAATGAATATGCTCGAATGCCATATTACAAATATATCATACTGCAATAAGTATTTGAATAAGTTTACATGTTTTCATGAATTTCAAAAATCAATGTTCAGTGTTCAGTTAAAATAATTCAAAATAAAAAATATAAAAAACCAGAGAAAAAATATAAAAATTTTCAATAAAATTTTAATATTCACAAATATATTTATAAAATATAAATTCTACAGTAAATATATTTATATTGTAGTAACTATGGTATATATTATATATACAAACACAGACATTGATTTATTTCATGCAGATTTTAAGAAAAATTTCCTTCACACTTTTTTCTTATGTTTTATTTTAGTATCCTTTCAAATAAAAATAAAAGCACTAGGTTAAATTCTTGATTAAAAATTATTTTAAAATTTTCCTGTCTTGCAAGTCGAAGAATGATCATTTTAAATAATTTAAAATAAACATAGGGAGTTTTCGTTAATCTCATTGTTTTGCGTCTTGTCTCTTAAAATTAAGTATTTCTCCTGACATTCTGTTACATTTTTTCCTTCAATTAAATTACTGAAGAATGGGGATAAATATATTTCCCTTGATCGATTTTATGTCGTGATTTTTTTATTAAATAATTTCTAGATTTTATTGCATTAGTACAAGAAATAAAACATTTTGGTTTGGATTTAATAGAAGTATTTTTAGATAGGAGGAAATATGATTTAGTTTTTCCTAAGAGAATAATTGATTTAATTTTTATAATAAACCGAAGAAATATAAAACTTTAAGTGATTAATAAAATATTTATTAAAATAATAAAAAATCTGATTTCATAACCAAAAAAGACTGAATTAAATTAATGTAACCCTGTAAGTTTTTAATAGAACTTTGCCATATTTTTTTAATAATTAATATGTAATTTTTTAATTAAAATTTATTTTTGCAAAAGTTTAAAATCTCATAATTGTTTAAGTAATATTTATTAAGTTTAAATATGTGACTAATTTATTATAAATTTTATTACATTTACAAAAACTGAATGTGTTTTAAAATAAATATTTAATTTAAAAATAGCAAAAAATAAATCTGGAGAATTGCAGATGTTTTCAGTATTACAACTATACTTCAAAAAGCTCAATTAAAAAATACCTGTAAATAAGGAAAATGGATTAACTTGTATAAAAAATGTTTAATAACTTCATTTTTAATAATATTTTTATTTATTAAACGAAAGCGGTTGTAATGTATTCTTTTTGTTAGAAAAGAAAAAAACGGATTTTATGATAGTACAGTTTTCTTGAAATCATAATACTGGCAATACTAATGAAATTTGTATATTAATCCAATTTGTATTTTATATTTTCCCTTAACCAATCAAACACCATCATTTTAGAAGATCTTCTGCACGCTAAATATGCGTTATGGCTAATATCTCTCTATTGGGGTAATGTGGAAAGATATAATAGATGTAGTGTCGACATTAATTTTTGATGGAGAGTTAAAATTATTGGGTAATTTAACCTGTTAATAACTTAGTACAGGCTGGAACCCCTTTGCATCGTTGTTTACGAATTAGCTTTCTTTGATGGGCCGGTAATTAAAATAAGTTATACCAATACGATATTGATTCAAAATGCAAAATATTTGTGTAAAAAATTCATTTGCACTCAATTAAGTTTTGAAGATAATTATCATATATGTGCATCTGTCACTATAAATATTCAACGAAAACATATTATTGTATTTATAATTATTCTGTGAATTTTAAAATTTAAATTAAAGTAGAAATGTAGTTACTTGACACAATAAGAATTGGAATTTTTTTATGTTTATTTCATTTTTAAACCATTTATTTTTTATGTGAATATAGTCCTTTTTTATAGTTTTTCATCGTAACCTTAATATTTTCATATTTAGAAATTGACATTAATAATATTTATTTAATTACCTAATCTAAATATTATTTAGATATTATACATTAATAATATATATAATAATATTAATAATATATAAATAAATACATTAATAATATATAAAATAAATATTATTAATGTATTTATTTAATTACATAATCTAAATATTATTTGGTTACATTGCAAATATCGATTGGCTGTAAATTTGGTACTGTTTAAAGACGTAGTAGAGATTCATATCATTAACAATATTTAAATATTAAAATCCCACAAATGGGGTGTTTCTTTTCAAAAAATATTTAAAATAATTATTTTTGATTATCTATTTGAGATGACATTCATCTATAGATTGGAAAGATTAATTTTAAATATTGCCGTGGAGTTTTTTGTTTAGATTTTTCAATCTTTGAATTTTTATATAAAGTTTTATTTTCACTGAACATTATCATTTTATATTCAATAAAAATTTTTACTAAAATATGTCTAAGTTCCTTCAAAAGGTAACAAAGATTGGGAATGTTTTAGCTCTATTTATGATACAATAAAATATAAATAAATCTTATAATGATAATCAAGATATACTTCCTCCAAATAGTATATGATATAAATAATAGTTTAATGCATAAATCTCTTAAAATATTTTAATTAGAATTAAAACTTTAGCTAAATCTTAAATTTTTCAGTCTTATTTTGATTTTTGTATGACAGAAAAGAGTGAATAAATAATTCTTATTTAGTAAAAGATATACTTAGGAACTTAAAAAAGATGCAATTAAATAGAAAAAATAAATACTAGACAGATTAGACGAACTTAAATATTTATTAAATACAATAATAAAATATTCGATTGAATGTCGTTTATCAAATCAGAAAAATTTAGGTCATATAAAATTTAGTTTTTGAAGCTTTTACAAAATATCACTTTAAATATTCTTAATAAAATTATAGCGAATTGGCAATGTTAGAAACATAAGAATATTTATTGTTTTAGATAGTTAAGATGTGTTTTATATTAATAAATAAGTTCATTAAAAACATACTATACATTTTAGTATAGATTTCATTTGTAATAAAATAAAAATCTATTAACTGGTTGATTTCACTTAGATTGAAATAATATGACACATTTTAATTTAAGACAAAATCTGTAACAATCATAAAGGTAAATTGTTGTTGAAACAAATTGCATCATAAAATCAATATTCCTCTAATTTATAAAAAGAGCATCTGCTAATAATTGCTATTATTTGATAACAATAATTTTCTTTTAATTTCATTGTCAAAGAGTGGATAATTTTCTTAATTTTAGTTTCAATAGTATGAATTTACTGCAGGATTCTTAAAAATGTTTGTGTGCTTTGAATAAATAAAGTAGTTTTATTGCATTTCTATGAATTAAATAAAATAATTGTTATCAATACATTTTATATGTCTATTTGCTTACTTATATTTGGAAACAACTAGTTTCTTTTCTTTTCTCTAACAAATTGAATAAAACTTATAGCTAAATAGGAAAATTTCCAACAAAGCTCATAGTTTTACTACTGAAAGAGTAATTGCGTTTTTCAAAATGGAGGATTCCGAGATTTAATCCCAAATGTATTAAGCAACGGGAGGTGAGAGTTACATTTCCCATTTGAGTATCATAGGAAATGAGAAAAAAAACCAGTTATGATTTTTACCAATAATAAAGAAGTATTTCTTAATTTAATAAATTTTTTCCGTTTGTAAAATTATCAAAATCATGAATATCACCTGTCATTCTCAATATAATTTTCAGATCTTTAGCGATATTGCTCCCAAAACTGAACACGTTAAAAATAAAACAGAAGAAAGAGCAAAATGACAACAAAAGACATGACAAAACATCCCCTTTATGCTTCGTTTAAATCAGCAAAGATGATTTAAATTTTTTTTAAAATTTTTTTGTGGCTTTTGCGAAGAATGAACAAATTATGTAAAATGGATACACATTCTTTCCCTTTTATATACCTACCTTCAAAATATATTCTCTTCTTTCTATGAAATTCAAACTAAACATAACAAATAAAGGCAAAAAAGTAGAAAATTAAATAAATGTGAGTCCTTAAAACAACACAAATAAAGTAGTTCTGTTAATAAAATGATTGTTATAGCTCATTTACTAAAAATATTTCTTCAATAAGGAAAATTCTTAAGCATAAATTTGTTGATGAGAAGCGGTTTTATAATCGTTTTTAAATTATTATCAATAATAATAAAAATTGAAAACAAAATTAATTAAAGTATATAGAGAATATTATGTAACTTGAATATCAGCTATAACTCGCCACTTGTGAGACACAATTTTTTTAAGATTCCTAATTGTTTTGTAGCAATATTAAAGGTATTACTTGATAATATGATTTCGTAATCCTTAATTATAATCATAAGGTACATTTATCTTAAGTATATTAATGTAGCAATTTATAATTGGACTTAATATGATTCTCGATCCATTATGGATAGTGCACTAGCACAAGACTATTGTGAAGTCTTTTGGAATTTTTGCAACTGATTAGTTTCTTACAGGTAATCGGAAATATTCATGTTTTGGAACTGAACAAGAAAGAAAACTTTTAATTAACTAATCAAATAAATGTGTCTGTTCAAGGAAATGAATCAAAATATTTAATTTTCATGAATGAATGGCAATGTATCGACTCTGATCTGACACAGCTAGTGTTTTTCTAGATAACGATACTTTTTTTAATGATGACATTGAATTAAATTGTATTTCTTGTTGTGTTGTTGTTGTGGCTTATCCTCCAAATGTCTGACGAATTTAGACAAGGTCCATCAGGCTACTGACCCTAAAGAAATCGAGGACCAGAAGGGAAGATGAGTATATATCATCTCTGGAAAGTCCTACACAGTCCAGGATGTGATTAGGAGAAGCCAGCTCACTTTTACATTTAGAGCAGACCTCAAAGAATTTCTTGCCTTTGAAATAAGTGAGACCCTAGTGTGGCCGCTTGCTAGTCTGGAAATTGCGGTTCTACAAGCTTTGTCACAATTGAGGGCGAATGAAGAGCCAGGCTCTTTGCCCCCGTACCAGTGATGGCAGGGAGGAATCCTCCACCCTTTCAAAATTTCAGAATTAACCATATACTGATGTTCTAAAATGGTAAGTGTTGAAGAAGAAAGAATATCATGATAACAGCCCTCCTTGACCAGTCTATCTGCCTGCTCATTACCGTATGCCGTACATGAGAAGGAATCCATTGAAAATAAACTTCATGGAACTCCAAAATGAACTTGAGATTGGGAAGTATAGAACTGCTAGTTTGATCTCCAATGGCAAAGCAGTTGTGGAGGTGCTGAAGAGAGCTTCAATTGTCCGAAAGGATCCATAGGTTCCCAAAATCATCTTCATTAAGAATAGCTTCAAGGCCTTGTTCAATTGCAATTAATTGCACCAACCCGAGCCAAGACAGACTTCTACCTTTATGGTGCTTGGATCTCTGGATCAACAGAAGCTGAATCTCACCTCCCCCTTATGACTTCGTTGTATTTCTTGATGATTTCTGTTATTTCCTCGTAAAAAGGATTTAATTTCAATACAAGAGAGGGCACTGGAGATTTCCTAACCAGTCTTTAATATTTGTAGATATGGAAAAAAAATAGATTGATAAATCAGAATATAAGTCTATGTTTATATACATAGATAAAATATTTACAATGATTTTTGAGCATTTCAATTTTATTGTATTACTCATGTTTCTATAACGTTATAGTAAACTGCAAATCCATCCATAAATCTTTGTATATTTAGAAAAATTTTGATAAGAAAGGTTTCTTTAATTTTTTAAATATTTTATCAAAAAAATAAAAAGGAATTTGAAGATTTCACTGAGAATTAGAAGCACAAATTCATTGTATGCTGTCAGTCATTTATATTAAGTATAAGAGAAAAATTACTGTAAGATTGCATTTGTAAATAAATTGTCGCATAATTGATCACACTTAGTCATTAAATAATGCCGAATGCATTAGCAAAACACATTAGCAAAAATACTTTATCGTAAAAAATCATATTTTGATGAAGAATCATTTACTTAATGCATTGAAATGTATAGATTATCGTCAAAAGTGGCCAAAATTTTCAATGCTGAGAAAATTACAAGAAGAATACCATTAAATATGATTTTTAGCATCTTTATAACTATTTATATAAAAAAAATTGTGTCACTGTTCCTAAAATGTATCAATTTACTTTTAAATTTGTTCGAAGCGAAAATTTTTGAATACAAAATGTTTATCGATTTTTTTTTGTCACTCAAAGCATATATATATATATATATATATATATATATATATATATATATATATATGCATATGCAAATACATATATTTGAATTTAAGAGAAAGTTTGATGTTCTAAATGATATTATTTTGCTACTTTTACTGATATTAAAACGGAAATAATATTTGACTGATCAAACTTTTTTTTACACCTCTACATTATAAAACAAGCAAATGAAAACTTTTGAATTATCTACTACAGATAAACAAGTTTGATTCTCCAGAGATTCCGTAAAAACTTGAATTTAAAAACTTATTCTGTATTTTCAATTTTAAGTTGAGACAATATTGTTTCTTGTGTAAAAATATTTCTCATGAGAATAACGCATTCCATCTCGATAAAGTTTAAACCTAAAAGGTATAAATATATTTTGAATTTGTTTGAATGTGTTCGAAATGATAATTTTTGGTACAAGCAGTTTATAGATAAAAATAGTACAGTATTCAAGAAAGTAAAGTAAATTATTCAAAAAAGGGAATTAATAAAAAAACATTATACTTCATTGTTAACTGAGAACTCAAACTGAGTTAAAATAAGCATTTTGCTTATATATATATATATATATATATATATATATATATATATATATATATATATATATATATATATATATATATATATATATATATATATATATATATATATATATATATATATATATATATATATATATATATATGTATATATATATATATATATATAATTTTAAATATTTACAGGCGGCAATTTTACTATTCCTTTCATAATAGCAGAAGAAGTTGATTCATATTCAGAAAAAAATAATTAAAATTTTTAGCTATATTTGCATACATTATTTTACTGCTTTAGTTATTTTCATGAGAAAAGTTTGATTTGGCAGGGAAATTAATAAATCGAAAATGATTTAAAAAATGTTATTACACGTAAGTAATTTTGATGAAGAAGATAATTTTTTGTGAATATTCTCGGTCTGACAGTTTAAAATCCGAAAAATTTATGTAATAGCTAGATCGATAAATATGCATGTAAAAATTATTAATGCAATGTACACTTGTCGCCATTCAATAATAATTAAGATCAAGTTTGAGACTCTCCATTCAGAAGAGAATACTGACAACCATGACATGGTGAATTCATGAAAAATTTTCCTAAATTCAATACATCATAGTAGCTAGGATAATTACAATTTAAAAGTTTTTTTTAACATTTATATACCATGTAAGTAGTCATCCAAGAAAATATTTCATAGATAGAAATTGAGCCCACATTTCGCAAGCGGATTCAAAAACATCCCAAGCATCTAACACAATAGCCGAGTAAAATTAAATTTAAAACAAATAAAATTTCAAAAACTCAATATCTAGTAATTTAGCAGTGATTGATATTAAATTTAAAGTATTCCGCTATGCAATGTGGGTTCGTACTCTCTACTAGGTCAACTCAAACCCCTTAAAATGAAGACATTTTTATCGTGGTAATAAATTTAAACTAACGCACAAATAAAATATTCAAATTTCAGCAACAATTATACCATAGTAAAATCATCAACATTATGACAAACTGTAATCTCGGGAATATGTATAAAATAAAGCATTTGAGAAATATCAACTAGAGCTTTTCAGTGTGATAAGTCGCTTTCATTCAACTTCTTTTTTAGATTAAAGATCCATTTAACTTAACACCTTGAAGAAATTATTAGAATTTTATCTCTTCAGATAATGCAGAGAACTAGTATTTTAAGCATTTCATTCTAATTCCTCAACAATAACAGTAGCGAGAATAATAAACAAATTAAAATTATAGCACATTTCTTTTTAGTAAATCAGATTAATACACTTCTTTAATTTTTAAAATGTTACTTTCATATGAATAGAAAATTATTAAATATTCCAAAATATATTTAGACATACATTTCGTGAAAAAAAGGGGAAATGTTAGCTTGAATGTAGAATAATTTCCAGTTCCCGCATTATTTATACAAGCAACAAAAAGATTGTTGAAATGTACTTGGACAAATATTATCAACTTTTATAGAAGGCTGTAACCAATCTATATTAACTCTACTGACAAGAGATGGTGTTACTGCCCAATAGAGTGAATTTACAAAATATCAAATAACAGATAAAGAAAAGAGATGTGAGAAATGAAAGGCGAACCATACGGTTCATAAATAACTTTGTTTATTATTTGTAATGTACCTTTTAACCTTATATATAACCTTGTTTATAATTATTAAGTATTTTTTGTAACTGTTTTAATCATGTGTAATGTCGTAATAAATGTTTTGTTTAGTATTATTCTAACTTCCATTTTATTACGTCCATACTAGGTGATTTAATTTTCGCGATATTTTAGTCAAACGCAATATTGAATTTGTTTGAATATTTTTACAATATTTTAAAACTATTACTGGAAAAGAAGGTATTGTAAAATTATGTTGTGAATTTTTATTAGTGAAACTATAATATTTTCCTATCAGTTCAGGTTCCGTTAATAATCTACTGTACATAGTTTAAGTGAAGGAAAAATATATTAACTTATTATTTTTTAAATTAATTTAGAATTATAATATAAGACTAGATAAAAAAAATGAGAAATTCTTAAGAATTTTTACGTTATCTGGCATATTTATTTTGTAACGTAGATATATGCATGGAATTTTTTTCAGTCAGAAAGTGTATCTATGTAAAATACAGACGAATTTCACTTCTGAGAAAATAATGTTGTTTTCAATATTATTTTCTTCTCGTGAAACATTTCAGCATCAAAATAAGATAATGGAATTTAAAGTTTCTGTAAGATACACAATGTAAGTTAGTCCAGAATATGCAAGTTTAAAATTCCTGCATTTTCGTCCAGACACAACATCAAAGCTTTTGTAAAATGTATTATAAATTCAGCAGAACAATAGTTCTTTTATAGCAAAGTTATAGTATCTTTTAAGTTATCATTATATTGAATTATTGGTATAAGGATTTTCCACTTAATATCATAAATTGAACATAATAAAAACTGCAGAAAATTTTAAGAAACTTTACAACAGATATATTTTCAAATCAATTTATGTGGAAACATGTTTAAAAAATTACAAAATAAGTAATAATTTTCTATAATGAGTAACAAGTAAAGTGTAAATAATGCAATAAATGTAGTAAAAAAGTAAATATTAATATTGTAATTTTCTGAGATTAATGAATTTTAATAACGGACTTTGATTTACTTTCAAAGAATATTACTTTTCTGCACCGCCCAACTTGTCTAGTAGTCAGAGGGTCTGACTGCGGATAGGGAAGTCCTGGGTTCGAATCCCGGTTCGGGCGTGGATGTACTTTCTCTCTCTATCTATTCTGTCTGTGTCCTTTCCTTGCATGAATGTGATGTGAATGGTTGTGCCCACCTTATAAACGGGTACCTATGGCAGGTGTGTACTGAGGAAGTTGGACTCCACACCTAAATATGGTACAGTTGAAAAAGTGGAGCAACGCATCCCATATTGCCAGCCTAGCTGGCACACGACAACATTACTTTTCAGCTGTTCAACAAGAATTTGGTGCTAATTTTCGTCTATTCTACTTATATATGAAATAAAATTTATTCTAATATATGATGTATAAATATTTTCACGAGAAAAGGCTTATAAAAATTAATATTCAAAATTAATTTTTATAAGCATTATATTTTATGCATTAATTTTTTAATTAAACATGGAAATTCAAACTAATATATTAAAATCAATGTTTAGAAGTATCACTAGAGATTAAAAACGTGAAAAATAAATTATATGATAATCATTCAAATTAATATGTCTTTGTAGGTAAATAAATATTTCAAATTTGATTGTCAAAAATTCCATCTAAAGATTCAGTGGGGTATATTATTAGTTCTTATGTATATAAATCCATGTAACTTCTTTATTATTGTTTCAAGCAGCTTTTTTCTCGGTACATTAATTATAAACCATTTATTAATTCATTTCATGTATTCTCAGAATAAATTATAAATATTATCTAGTTATTCATTTAATCTACGAAACTGATGTAAACTTGGGTGAACTGGTGTTTTACAACTGATGAACGATATTTAGGAGTTCATTGTATTCTTGGAGACTAAATCCTCTTATTAAGAGAGACTATACGCTTGATAACACATTCACGATACGCAGGAAATATATACAGGAACTATTAATCCCCGTATGAGAGAGAAAGTGGTTCATTTTACAAGCTGAGTACGATCTAAACTCAGAATGATTTACCATTATAGCTCTTTGTATGGTGTCAAATCCTTATAAAAAAGACCTTTCATTTTTTTGTTAACTAATATATTTTAAATAATCAGCTTCCAACTTCCTTTAAGTAGGTTATTTTGACACGTTACGATTATCTTGAATATCATTTCCATTGCATGTTTTGTAATAATTTTTATGACACACACACACTGAATTGAAAAGCAATTTCAAATTTAAAACATGCTTTACTTACATGAATCAGTTTTCTGCTTACTTCTCTTTATATATTTGCTTAGAATACCCAAAAGTTAATTCAAGATATCTTACACTAAGTTTTAACTGTAACGATTCACAGTTACCTTATTTAAAATCATTTTCATTCGGTTTAAATAGTGGAATTAAAATGTATAATAGTTTTGAGTCTTGTATTCTACCTTTTATTTTAATCAAAAGTTATGATTTTCATATATTTCTTTTAAATAAGGAAATATAGTAATTCTTTTCATTCAGTCAGAGCTCAGTGAAAATTAAAAGTGTAGTATTTCTGATCATCGACATTTAAAAAATATGATTTACAAGTATGGTAACAAGGATATCTTAGTGATAAATATTGTTTAATAATTATACACCAAATTATTTAAAATCTATTTATAAATTGATTTTAAGATCACGTCAAAGCTCACAACATTAGGTAGGTTTACAAAATTATAATTTAATATATAAACATAATTTAAAGTAAAATAGTAATGTCAAGTTCCATGCATTTTGAAACATCAGCTAAATCAACTCAAAATATGATTTAATTAAATTTATTGAGTAACTTTGAGTATCGAATTTTTTGTATTTATTTGGTGTTTATAAATATCTATTCGTTGGTATTTATGAGTATCAAAGATAGATAAATGAGTAAATGTGTCATCAACAATTTGCTTAATCATTTATAACCATTTTTTATTATCAACATTTATGATGTACCTAAATTCCAGAAATGATAGAAATAATGTCTCAAAATACGAAATACTTTATTTTACTGCCTATCTTTTACTGGATAATCCAAGAAAATTAACGTAAATTTTAGATAGAAAAGGAATAGAGTTGAAGCAAGAAAATTTAATCGTGCTAAGATTTTAAAGTGGGATTAAATAGAGAAGAGAGTGTGAGTCATCTTCCACACAACAATCATTTGAAACTGAAGTTTTATCTGTACTATTCAGATGGTTAATAAATTTTATCGAGGTCAAAGTTCCTTTCAGAATGAATACAGAAATACCGATGCCAGCTGTAATCTTGTCAGCAATACGGAATCGATGGTAGTCACGTATAGATGATATCGACGATCATGCACTGTGAACTGTGAATGGATGATAATCGCTTTTTTGTTAAAAGATACAGCCAGAACATTGAAATCCCTTCTATACAGAAAATTATTCATGTAGAATTGCATTAAAAACGCTTTTTGCCAATGACTTATTTATGAAACTAAGTACCAAAAAGAGAAGAATGTCACAATCTGTAAAAAAAAAAAAAAAAAAAAAAAGCTTTAAGTTACTTAAAAATGGCGACCACAGCATGATTTCTAAAATCATAAGGGGTAGTGTAGTGCTGCTGTCTTATTCCTCATGACTTAAATGAAGGCTAGACCATGTCTATGAGCTTGAATCCTTAAAAATATCATAAACACGAAGGTGACTATTAACTGTACCCTTCGTGTCAGCATATGACCTACCTATATTATAAAAACCTACACGAGTCAGTATATTACCGGGAGAAACCTATGACGGCGTTGCAGTTGGTGCACTTCAAATAGGTTTTTACTCTTAATCAAAAGATGTATCTGATGCAGCCACTTACAAGCTTTCTAATAGGAGACTAAATGATGCTACCAGCGTTTATGGTAAGGGCACCTTTTGAAGTCAGCCTATTATTCCAGAGGTGATTCAGAGTGACTTTCAATTGATTTTAATTTGAGATTTTTATCTTGGAGCAGACTTCAGAGAAGGTCAAAGTATGATTTTAAGTCGCCACGTCAGCAGCGTGTTGCTTGGCCAAATACGTCATGGGAGAAGAGGTGTACTGAAAGTAGATTCCTCACTGTTTAGAAAGTTGTTTAAGAATATTGAGTATTGAAGAAGATATTTTGTCACCAGTTTTATTACAATAATGCAGGTGCTGGATGGCACTGCAAATATCACATAAGATCCATGTATTTACGCTTGATGTTATAGATTTGATAGCATTGAGTGCCGCATCTGTAGCTGTTAGCTCAGACTTAAAAACAAAGGTGAAATCTTGATTCTTAATCTTTAATTTAAATGAATAGTCAGGGGTTTTGATGAAGATTCTACTACCACAATGGCTGTTATCGCTTATGCTGCCAACAGAATAAATCTGAGTACCAGTTGCTGGGATTTAGTTAATGACCTTCAAGGTAAGTTGATGTAAATACTTAGGGAAATCATGATTTTTGTTTGTATGAGCCCTGAGTTATGGCTGAAAATGTTCACCGGCAAACTTTCCATGGAGTTAAGTACTGCTCTCAAGAAGTGTCTTTTCAGCAATCTGATTTAACAAGTCCATCAAGATTGAAAGTTTAATTTCTTGTCTAAAATATATATAAATGATAGAACATTTAATCTATTCATCTGATCTAGCTATACGTTTTGGCTATTTTTATTCTGAAAATAACTCTTACGCAGACGTTCTTTTCATTCCGGAGTTCAAATTGATAGATTTATAAATGCATTTTACATCATTCTAATAAATGAATAACATAAAAAATTTGATTTTTGAAAATTTCATGGATAGAAATGCATTGATTCTGAAAAATTTTTTATTACTTAAAATTTTCTAGGCAAAACTTTAGAAACCTAGGAATTCAAAAATTTCAGAGACACCACCATTTCGAATTTCAGACTATTTAATCTAAATTTATTTTCTGTAATCAAATAAGTAATTTACTTCATTAAAAAATATAAAATAAAGATTGTGTTTGTTCTAGCAATCATAATTATCAATATTGACAAAAAATATTAGAATTAAAGAATTTATATAAAGTAATTTATATAAACTATAACTAATATAAAGTATAAATTGTGAACATATATATTTTGCTTAATAACGCAAAATATATATGTTCCCAATTTATACTTTATAAACATTTTATATTTATTTCATATAAAGTATAAATTGTGAAAACATATTCTGCATATCAAGAATACCAAATAACGTCGAAAAATATAAAAGAAATCTTTTGAATTATTTCTTGCTTAATAAAGCAAAACATATATGTTCACAAAATTTAAAAAAAAGAATACAATAAAGAACATTTATTATTTTCATTTTGTTAATATTTTTAAATTATATAAGTTGAATTGATAAGCATAACATACTTCATATTAAATACAGTTTTTAAAATTGTTTTAATTTTTTTAATGAGAACATCCGAACACATTGGGGAACAACATTATAAAGACATGGAATAAAATATTTATAGCTGCATTTGTGATGAATTTAGTTTGCCAACAATCATTTTTTGCACCCAAGGGCTATTTCAATCATTGCCTAGCTTAAAGTGAATTCTGAGACATTGTAGACAAATACGGCCTATAGAAAAGCTGAATCTATAGGTTATTGATCTGAAGGCACTGACAATTCTAATTCCTATTCATCCATCAACTTAAATGATAAAAAGCATTATGCATTAAAAATTATTCTATGTAATATTATTCTAGTTCATTTTTAATTTGAATAATTAATATTTAACTTAAAAAAAGGTTTATTCAATGTGAATTTAGGTAAAATGTAATGTTTTGATTAATTATTGAAAAATCACAATCGAGTGATAATACATAAATAAAAACGTGTTATTTTCATTTGCAATCAAAGCATTTCATCATTAATCAAAATTGATTCTTATATCATGTTGAATTTCTACCATAGAATTTCGCAATAATGTGACTCTCAAACATTGCTTATTTGCATTGGGATAAATCAAATAGAAGGGTTTTGGTGAAATAAACTTCCGCCTATTTTGGTGATAAAATGCTGTTTAATTCCTTCCTTTTGTAATAACGCCACAACTGATGTTATGATTTCTCAATTTATTGCCCACTTACACAGATATAAATATTGGAAGTAAAGGGAGTGCTTTTGGCTCCACTAGGATGGAAAATTGAGCCGTTGTTTCTGCCTTAGAGTTTATTGCACGCCATTAGCATAGAAACCGGAATGTTTAATACTTAAATTATTAATAGAAATAACTTATAATATCGCATACTTTTACTATTCTAATTCGTTTACCATAAATGTTACATAGTTCCAACTGGAATTATAATTTTAAAAAAGCATTTTGTTAAAATCAAAAAGAAACTATCTTTATCATTTGTACATAAATGTTGATATCTTGATATTTATTTTATTAGTTAAATAATTTATACTCTAGTACACTAATAGGTAAGAAAAGATCAGTATTAGATAGAATGCTATAAAAGTGATTTTTATGCAGGGAATGCATAGGTAAATTAAATATTTATTTATAATTATTTATAATTAATATTATTTATAAGAAGAGATATCTATAGATTGACAAAATAAGCAAAATAATCTCCAACTAGTATGGTGATTCATTGCCACTTAGTTTTGATACTTAGTTATGATATTACATTGTGATACTTACTTATCCGAGTTTTTCAGAGATTACATCATCCCAATCTTTTTCGTAGATAATTTGGTGTTAATGACAATTTTCCTAATAGTTGTATGCTTTTAATCTAGACCAATCATCGCAAGACCGTTCTCTGGCTGTTGGGTTATTCAGAACAACCTGTGCGTGGTATAAAATTTTGACAGAAGTTGATTGTCGAATCGTCCCTGTTTTTCTTTGGATACAACGATCCGTGGATTCTGTTGTCCATGTAGAAAGATTCGGTCTACCACGACTGTTCACACGTTGTTCAATCATCTAATCCAAATTATATGCACAATGGATGCATCTACGCAAGTTTTTCATTAATAAAACGACGTCAAACCATCTACCCGTAAGTAAGCTTATAAACCGACTTTCGGAAATAAATGTCCATTTCTTTTCTTGGGACTGACTTCGATGTCGTCAACTAAGCCTATTTTCAGCCACAAGTATCTTCTATAATTTCGAATTTTCCCAAACAGCAACAGGAGATAAAACTTCTGACTTCATCACCTTTTCTGTTCCTTTTATCTTACATTGTAATCAAGTGACCAATTTGAACTTTAAATCATTTTAAAAACATGCTCCGTTCGTATCTTACGTAAATGACATATTTCCCAAGACAAAAAAAAGTAATAATAATAATCCCGATATTACCTTATGGATATATACAAGTATGTATGTATATTATCCCTGCAGTTGTTGCGTCTTCTTTATTTTAAGGAAGTCTTTATCTTTTATATAGATAACTAATTAATCGTTTCCTATGTAATTTAAAAAAATACATTGTTAATTCTTTTTCTAATTGTAAATCTAAAATCTAATAGTATCTAGTTATTGTTATTCATTTGGTGCAAATGCAGAAATATCCTTTTGATTTTCTGTATTTTAGTGCATAAAACTACTTATTTGTAACTCTATATTTTGATGGAATAAGTGCTATTTTTATTGTGAACTTTAAAGAAGTGAATAGGCGTTGAATTTACATGCATAAATTTTTAACAATATTTCTATTTACAGATGAAAACATTTTGAATTTTTTATGTTGAATCTGTAGAAATATTTTTCAAGTTTGCTATTCTTTGGAAGCTCGCGTGAAATTATTATTTTACTTTTTCGCCAAAAGACTATTTATAAAATGTTTTCAAATTCAAACATATTTTCAACTTCTCTTGCATATTTTCAGCAATAATTTAACGTATTTTTAACAATTATTTCCGTGTATCTTATATAAATTTTTATTTTAGATACACGGAAATAATTGTTAAGTTTTTCTTTTCTTTTTGAAAAGAAGAACATTCTACTTACAATATTCGAGTTAAATACCAAGCAAATACTTAAATTTTTTTTTTCATTTATTAGAATAAACGTAAAAAAATGAATCGTATAATGTATAATACATGCATCAAAAATTTCGAAATATTCATAAATAATCATATTTTTCATGATTAAATAATTTTTAAAAATACAATTGTTTATAGTTTTTTGAATATTGTGATACTTTCATGCATTTAATTATCAAGAAAAAATTATTAATTATAATGAATGCTTACAGATAATGCGATTTATTTTTCATACGTTAAGTAAGTAATCTATCTGAAGTTTTTAAAAATTATAGAAATAGATAATCTATTAAAAATAGTAAAAATGTATTTTTTCTTTTTATTTATAAAATAAGGTAAATGCAATATATAAAAATGTAATATAGAACTGACTTAAAAATGGATCCAATACAAAGATCAATTTCAATATTTGTCATATTTCTTAAACATATTCATTTCTTCTGCATCAGTTCTGAATATCATTTAATAAAATAATATGGCAGGATTATATATTTGGAAGGAAAAACTTATGTGAAAAAATTGTACTGAATCTTTTTGCAAGAAATTTTCCGATTTGTTGCTTGTATCTCAGTATTAAGAACCCGCATTTCCAATTGTTAAGTTTAATGTCACGTAAACAGCAACAAAAATTCTCAAAGATAAAATGTAAATTGTGATCTCAGAAAAAAAGGCAATTACTGTGAGGTTTTAAACTGCGTGTTTTTCCTTTTTAAAAATTTTAATCTTATTGAAGAAAAAATTTTCTTTGCCCTGAAACATCCTTATGAAAACAACATTTAAATAAAAAAAACGCGCAGAGAAAAAATATACTTTATTTTTAGTCGATAAAATAAATTTACTATAACAGAAAAATGTTTTTATTCATTTCACCTAAATTATTTGGATTCTTAAAATGTTTGTATTATGACTGGAATTGAGATCTGCACCCTATTGCATGAAATAATATTGATTATTATGAATGCTTGTTTGTTTGAAACATTAATTTAAGCATCTATAATTTGATCTAAGCAATAATCACAAAACTTTGTTGTTTTATATTTGCAAATGAATAAATTTTAATCAATATTCCAATCATCATGAGATTGCTAAATTTTTTCTATTTCTGATTTACATAAAGATGGATATAAGTTGCTTACATAATGTAAAATCAAATATTGAACATCAAACTATAGCTAGTTTTTCAAAAATAAAAATAATTTTACATTAGTATTAACAACACAAAAAAGTGCAATAAATTTAAGCTTGTAATTACATATTTTTTTGAATATTTTACATACCAAATTATTAAAATAGTCTTACATAAATCTGTTTTAGTTCAGTTTTGTTTTAATGATAATGTCAAACAAATTTAGTCATATCCTTTCATTAGAAATAAAAACTATTTAATTGGAAAACGCTATTGTCTTGAAAAAAGTTATTTTGATATAAATAAATATTTTCAAATTGATGAACTTAAGCACCTTTCTAGAATTTTTTTAAATTTTTACTGTGAAAAAGTTTTATTGTAAATATGGCTGTAGTTATAATAATTAAATATCAATCGATAAATTTCGTTAAATATTCTACATTTACATAAATAAATAAAATATGTGATCTTATATGTTATAGTAAAAAGTCTTATTTGTTTTAGATTTCATATTTTTCCTTTCACTTTTGCATGCTCAAACTCTTCATCATTAAAAAGGGACATTTTAATAAGCTTTATGTTATAGTTACTAAGTTAAATTTACAAAATAGAATTTTAGGAAATTTAAAACGATATTTTGGTTACATAAAACTACTTCTTCGAAAATCTGTCAATGTGTGGAGTAATATAAAAATGTAAAACAAACAATGGAAGTTTTTTATTTTCAATATTAATGCTGTACATCTCTCTCTCAAGAAATTTCATTTATGTTGACCAATAATTTATGTAAATACATTAATGCCGTCAGAAAAGAGGACAGACATATCAATAAGAACTTCTGTAAACATGTTAAAATATCAAGCCAATTAGCAACTCGAAAAAAATACGTTTTATTAAAATATCAAAATCAATCTCTTTTTGTTACAATTCTTGATGATAAATTTTTCTTATAAGATATTCCACTTCAAAGACAAAATTTCTCGATTTTACAGAAATAAAATGAAATCAGTACCATTTACGGTTTATATTAGTATAAAAAAATTATTATGAATTTCTTAATAATAAACATTTAATGATTTGTTTCACTTTGTAGCTTTTGAAATTTAAGTTTATAATTTTTGTTCAGCAATCATAAATCTTAGTTAAAATATACAAAACATTCAAAACATTAAACTAACAGAAAAGCAAAAAAATTAAATAAATTTAAATATGAATGATGCTTATGAAATAAATTTAAATTATTAATTTCACATTCGTAAACATAACACAGAAACCAAAATTATAAGTTTTTTCATTTAACAATACAAACATTGATCATTTTTCAATGTAATTTCCAAATGAAATTAAATTGAATTCGCTGATGTGCAAATATATTTTTAATGCATTCAAATAGGAATTCACATCAGCATTTCCAAACATAAAGAGGTAGTGTTAAATAACTAGTTGCAGCAAATATACAACTAGTTTAAGTTAATGTTTGATTCAAAAATGATGATTAGAGAGCTCGTAACATTGATTTTATTTTCAAATGTAAATTTAGAATTAATGGAAATGATGACAAAACTCTCAACGTTTTTAAAAAGTTTTGTTTTGTGCGCTTCATATGAAGTCTGATTTTAATATGCAATATATGACACAACTATTTAATTTGTTGCCACTTTCAAATACTGCAAATTTAAAATATGAATCTGATGCCATTCTATTATTTAAATTATGAAATAAGGGCGGGGATCGATTCCCAATGCTGCCAAAGACCCACCGAGTACATGCGATATACATGCTCGTTAAACCTGTGAAATCGAAAGTCCTGTGGTCGGTTACTGAGTAGTTACCATGGGTACAATGGTCTAAAGAAAATTTCCTCCCCCTTCAGATCAATGTCAAAAGTAAGGAAGTGGATCCTTTGGTGGTGCCATCTATCGGAGGATTTGAAGAGCAAAGTCGTACTTTCACTTTCGTGGTGATCTGATTTAAAAAACGAAAGACACTCTCTATTGACTTAAATTCGCATAGCCAACGCATAGCAAGCTTGGCATATCCAAGTGTCATAAATAACAGCAATAACAATAACAAATTATGAAATACAGGTTCGTTTGGATTATTTTGAATATTTATCCTAATGCATTTGAAGAAAAGCACATGTAACTATCTTTAAAGTTCTCATAATGATACAATAATTCATCAGAGACTGCTTGCTTAAAATGCATATATAAGTGATACAAAATGCAACAAACAATTTGATCATTCTTTTATTCGAGTTTAGAATTTTTAAAATTCTAGTATTATTTAGCATTCAATAAGTGTTAGATTTAACTATCTCCTTTACGATATTAAATAAATAATTTTCAATAATTAATTCAGAAAAAAATACGATTTCGATTAGATTGAATTCATTTCGATATTTTTTAAGAGTTGGTTTTAATTCTTTAAAATTTGTTGACTTTTAAAAAGAAAAAAATGTAAATTTACTCCCTTTTTGGTCGAATTCCAGTTATTATTTTTAAAAGTATAGTTTAAAAAAAAGTAGAAATTTGTAATCTGAATTGCTACTCAAAGAACTTATTGCGCCATATTATACACTATATTACCTCTCCCAGAATCATTATTGTTGCTTATGACACTTGGACAAGCCAAGCTCCCTATGCCTTGGCTATGCGAATTTAAGTCAATAGGGAGCGTTTTTCGTTTTTTTAATCAGAGCACCACAAAGGTGAAAGTACGACTTTGCTCTTCAAATCCTCCGATAGATGGCACCACCATAGGATTCACTCTCTTAATTTGGATATTGATCTAGAGGAAGGGAGGAAGTTTTCTCTAGACCATTGCACCCATGGAAACTACTCAACAACTGAGCACAAGAGTTTCGATTCCGCAGATTTAACGAGCACGAATATAGCATATACTCGGCGGGTCTTTGGCAGCATTGGGAATCGAACCGTCTTCAACAATTTCATACTTTTCGTACAGTTTCTGTTATGATGACCTGAAATGCTAAATTTAAAAAAAAATACGTAAATTAAATGCTGTTAAATATATAATAAAATAGCAACGCAGAATATTCTTAATAAGCATAATTTACAGAGCTAGGTACATAGAAATGAAATGGAATGACAAAATTTCCCTTGAGGAATTTATTACTGAAATTTATTTTTACTTGATTATTGAAATCGATTCTTTTCTCTAGAATCGAAAATAATCCGCTTCATATACTGCCTGAATCGATTAAATCAACAATTCAAAAGATCCTCGAAGAGTGATAACTTTTTAGTTTATGAGGAAGCCTATTGATTTTGTAGTTACCTTACAAAATTAAAAGGCCTAAAAATATTGGTAAATATTGTGTGTCCATCAAAATGTTATATAAAATATATTTATTATATTTTATATAACATATATATTGATAAGATTCAAATGCATTTTGAATAAACTTTAAAAAAAATATTTTCGAGACGATATAAATATTGGTTATAATGCAGCCATTATCAGTTAAAATCATAAGTAAAATTTTACAATGATATTGCACTTTATTTATTTATTTTGCAGAAGTTTTTTAATAAGTTCATGGAAAATTCTCATCCTTCACTGCATATGACAAAGAAATATTTTATGTCAAGTTTAGAACAAATATATTCTAGGCACACTGCAAGATTGAAAGATCTTTTATCTAAATTCTTGGATGAAAATTTTTACCCTTAAATAAATGTATAAGAATTGAAATGCAGTACGTTTTGTAATATTTAAAAGAAATGAAATATTTCCTTAATTCTTATACATGTGGAAAAATTTGAATATTGATAAACAGATAAAAAGATTTTGGTATTATATTCATTATTTTGCTGTCACTCAAATACTGAAATTTCCCTTATCACTGAGGAAAAAAATATTATCTATATAATTTAGTATACTTTAAAAATGCATTTAAAATATAACATGTTAAATATTTATAATTAAGAAAGCTTTAAAATAAAATACTTATAATTTACTTATCAAAGATAAAGATCACTTATTTAGAACAATGCTCAAATTAAGCATGTGAAACTATAAAACTTTAAACACTGCGAATCCAGTTTAAATTTCAAATAGTAATTTTTTTTAACTTTAAATATTCATCCAACAAATTATTGAACAGTTTAAATACAAATTCATCTAAAAGTATTTCATTGGTATTCAACAAAATTAAGCATGAAAAATAGTTATTTATATCTTTACATGTACAGTGTTAATTCAAAATAAATTTATCTAAGAAACTTTTAACAATCAGCAATCAATTATAAAATGCCAATTTTAATTACTTTAATGCTAATATATTAATGTCACTTTTTCTTAGTAGATTATAGCCGAGCTGGTAGCCGAATGGTTAACGCTCTTGCCTTCGGTTCAACAGTTCGTGGGTTCGAATCCCACCTTGGGCATGGATGTTTGTAGTGGTTCGGAATCCACTTTAAGCCGTAAGTCCCGGTCTAATTAGCCCTCGTGTGCAAAAAATGACCGTTGAGCGACAAACAAACCAAACAAACCAAACCATGGTAGATTATATGTATGTTAAATTAATAAAATATGTATTCGAAGTGCAAAAACTTCAACTGAACCTTTAAATTTTGGAGATCATTTAAAGAATATTAATTTTAAGTGAATATTAATTATAAGACTGAATGCAAATATAGTAATATCTCTCATTAAAAATCTCAAGGTGCTCCAAACTAGCTTCAACCAAGATAATAAGTTTTGAGATGCCATTTTTTAGTTTTGTGGTCGCGGTGGCTTGTTTAGTTAGGGCGTTGTTATGATTCAGCCTTTCATCTCTTCAGTGGGTCGATAAACTGAGCACCAAACATGCTTGGGTACTAAGCACTGGGAATTTCGTGTTAAACTGACCATCTAACCGGGACATATGCTTCGTCTCCTAGGGACCTTGATTAGAAAACAGATATGGGCACTGTAAGTCTTAATCCAATTGTGCTACAGGTTTAGGTTTAATTTAGTTGTTATCATTATCTGATGGTAGTGAACTCGAATTTCTTCATCACCAAAGATTTGTTGTATTCACTAAAGACGGGTGAGGAATGTTAAGTAGATCTTGGTCGCAATGTCCTCCAAGAGAAATGATATTTCTTGTAGTGGTAGTTCTTGTATTGAAGGTCTTTTGCTCGGTTCTGGTTTCATAATTGTGAAGATTTCCACGCGGCTGCTTCTACTCATTTGATAAAGCCCAACTCAGAGCTAGATATCGGGAAGTATGTTGGTACAACAGCAATTGTTTAGGTAAATTAATGATCTTTAGTCTTAACTTTTTAAGAATATAAAAAATCTTGAACATATTAAAATACTTTAAAGTGGGTTTAGATGAACCAGTTCTTAAAACCAGTTACAAAACATTACTTTTTATTTTATAGAATTCTAATATTTTGAAGCTAATTTTTCGCAAATATATCTACATTTGTTCACAAAATGTTTATTTCAATACTTTCACTTTAAATAATTATTTACTGTACATTAATTTTATTCAAATGATTATCAACTTTTAGGTTGTATAAAAACGTTTTAACCCAATATATAAAATTTTCTATTATCAATAGAGGAATTTTAAATCTTACAAAGGTAAAGAATACGAGATCAATAAGAAATGGTTTTCATATCAACATCTTTTCTCTTCAACTTGTATGCTAAAATAATTACAAATAAAATGATGATATTTTTAGAGTCCTATTTTAAGATATTAGCATTTCAAAAGATAAATATTTCAGCTTTTTGATAATCAATCATAATAGAACTTGTAAATAACAGAATATTACTATATTAATGTTATTATTTCCAAATCAAATATTTTAAATTGTTCTCAAATGAATCTTCTAAAACTCGTTAAGAAACCCTAGCGTTTAAAAATATCATAAAATAATTCTATAATCTTCCCAAAAGTTCTAGAATTATATAATGAAATTAAGATATTTTGTATATTCTCTCTAAAGCATTTAATGAATAACATTTTAATTGTTAATGTAATTTTTTAACAGTTAACAGTTAATACATTTTATTTCAAATTTCATTTGTAGAAAGAATATTTCTTAAATTATAATGAATTTAAGCAATAATTTTTAAAAGGTATGTCATGACTACAGGTATATTTACTTTAAAGTAATTTTTAAATTCAATTCCAATTAAGAAATTTTATGACATACATAAATTTGTGAATTCTTTTTTCTTCTTGTTTTTATGTAAACAAAATTTATTCATTAATGGATGCAGAGAATTTGAGAAGTTTGTAAGAATTCTATCATTTTTATATGAAAGATTCCAAGTGGAATTAAAGAATGCGTCTATGAAAAAAAATATACATTTTAAGCAAAACTTTTTTTCAATATAATAAGGAACATTTAAATTTTAAATAATATTAGCCATTTTTAAAATCGAAGCTCAACATAACCGAAGCTCAAACATTATATAAGAATAAAATAAGTAAAAAACATTTTATAAAGTATGCATGGAAAAATTGATATATTTTACAGATATCTGAAAAAAATTATTTAATGCAAATATATCACAGAATCAAAAAAAAAGATTATATTTACACATTACAAAGCTTTACATGCTAAGGACATTCATTATCATAAAATATATATTAACACTATTAACTCGTGTTAACACATCATTTCAGGATAATGAGATTTTTCATTGCACATCTGAAATATAAGAATGATTGTTTACTACATTTTACCGAATACTGGTTCGCCCAACTTGTCTAGTAGTCAGCGTGCCTGACTGCGGATAGGGAGGTCTGGGTTCGAATCCCGGTTCAGGCATGGATGTCCTATCGCTCTCAATCTATCCTGTCTTTGTCCTTTCCTTGTATGAATGGGTTGTGAATGGTTGCCTACCGTATAAACGAGAACCTATGGCATGTGTGTATTGAGGAAGTCGGACTCCCCACCAAATATTGTTCAGTTGAAAAAGTGGAGCAGAGCACCCCTTATTGCCAGCCCAGCTGGCACACGACAACAACAGCAGCCGAATACTGCATGATTCAGATAAAAAAAATTGCAAAAAAAAAAAAAATAGTTCATCGCGAAAAAAGCAGAAAAAAACATCAAAATTATTTTTCTTTAAAATATATCTCCATTTTTTTGTTCAGCTATGAGTAGCATGTGATGGTTTTAAATAAATAAACTAAAACTTTACTATGCCTGCAGTAATTATCATTAGCAATACTTCAGTACTAAAGCTGAACACAAAATTTGATAAATACAAAATAGCAGAATATACTTTCACGATAAATAGCAGTCAGATTCGGGTTATCAGAGAAAATTCCTATGTATATATTCTAATTCTAATGTAATTCTAATGCAACATTCTAATGTATATGTTAAGTGAATTCTTGAAGGGAAATACTGAATAAATAAATTCCAACAGCTTATATCTGTAGATGAAACTATTCATAAAGAATATTGTAAATTACCAGCCAAATCCTGATAGCTATTTGGCATCCTAACAAAAATATTTTACATGATGCAGGATTGATTGTTGCATTCACAGTAGCGTGAGTGATGATATAGAATAATGTTCCCTCCATCCATCTTTATCTTAGGAGAGGGTGGTTTCAACTTAAGAAAATTCTTAAGTACGATCCCTATTATTGAATATAAGAGATGAGTTTTAAGCTCCATACCTTTTTTTCAGAACGGATTTTTGAGATTTTTATTTTGTGTTCTCCCTTGTGACTCGAGACTTTTATGAAAATATTTTTTGGATGGAAATATGATAGAGATGCTTGAAAACGTTTATAATAGGCATATTTATTGGATATTCATTACAAATATTCAAATACCATTCTTCTTAGGAAATAATGAAATGATCTAAGTGAAATCGATGATTTTTAATGATAAACATGAGTTTACCGCTTCAAAACAAATTGCAGTAGCAAGACAATATTGAGATAATAAGAGATCAGATAATAATTAAAGATGTAAAACTACATAGGAATGAAACTAATGATACGGATTTTTTGACGTCAAAAACAGGAAAACGAAATAGCCTGGGAAAAAGCCTATGATTTCTAAAGATGTTGTAGCTAATATGCTACAGACAAACTAAAATATTAAGAAGTTTGAATTAACCACTTTTCTTTTTTTAGACAAAATTTTCTGAAAGTGCTGTCGAAATCATGAAAATCCTTACAACAATCTGAATGAAAATTATGAATAAGATTTTCTCAATATTCCAACAGTTATATTCAAAAATATTGTTCTTTATTAAGTGATTGTCAAAAAAGAACATTTCTTAATACATCATAAGATAAATGTATCATTTTTTCTCATGCATTTCCTGTATAAACTTTTGATGAACAATAATCTTTGATATGGCTAAGTTGCGTGCAAATGAGTTAAAAAGAGAATTTAAAATACAGTATAGTGAAATACAATAAGCAAACTTCCTGTAAGGTTTGTTTTCATACAAGACTCTGATGAACGAAAGGAATTGGGCCTCGTCACATTAAGTGTATGAAAACCTAAGAATTAAAATTGCAGGATTGTTATATTTGTACATTTTGTACTGTTGGTTGTTTCAATGCATTTACCGTATTTTTACGACTACGTAAAAGTACTGTGGATTTTCTCCGTGATCTTCCAATTATTCTTTCATAAAATGTCTTTATTTATGCAACACGAGAATTCATCTGATTCACTAAGCCTAACAGATCACATCATATGGTACAAAAACAAAAGAAAAATGAAAACATGTCATGTTTTCATCTTTTAATATTTCCATTCAAACATAATTTCAGAATTACTTCTTTTATTATGAATGATAGAAATTCTATTATAAGATATGTTAAAAGAATTTTTTCATACAATAATACTTTTCTGCAGTAATCGCTTTCCTTATTATTACATAAGGTAGCATAACTTCTGACAAATACTCCAGATATAAAAAAGGCACATTATACACGTGGCTTTAATTGCTAAACTAAAAGATTTGAGAAAAATAAAAATATAACATTAAAGAAAAGAACGAAAGGGAACAGAAAAACAAAAACATGACAAATAGTTAGTGGCATGGTTAGTATCGGAATGAGTATTAGAAAATGTTTTTGCCGACTTATGGATTTTTGGAGTATTTTAAGTAGTCTCGAATGCTCATAATCTAAAATGAAGTAATTAAATACATTAGAAAAGTATTTTAAACCCTTGTAATGTTTTTATAAATACATAATATGTATTATTTAACATGGCTTTTAAATTAATTTTCGTCTTCTATATTTCAAATATTTCAACTTTAATTTTTAAATAGAATTATAAGAGTTAGGTTTGTCATCAAATGAATTTTTAAAGTAATTTAAAAAAATTAAAGTATCAGATTTCTATACACATCTTAAAAAGTGAATTTTTAAGAGCAAAGTTTTTTTTGGGTAATCTTTTTATCTTGTGTATAAATTTTTAAATAAAAGAAGATTTGGTTTAAGCTAAACAAAAAAGAAACCCAGAATGTAATAAAAAAATAAACTATTATAAATGATAAGCGATATTGAAATTCAAATATTCATTTAAAGTTTATTTTAGTTGAAGAGATCGAATTGACCGATTTCAGAAAAAAAATTCCTAAACTTTTACTAAATCCTTTGAATAACCAAATATTTACAGAACTCTCTCAGTTTAATATCTGATAACCCATAAAAAAGTTAGATTTCCAAACGTCATTTCCTGACGTCACAAAAGGCGTGTCTAAGCCCGTAAGCGCTCTCACTTCCGATTGGATGCGGGAGGTCAGATCTCAAGAAGCGAGTGGGCGAATCGCAATTGACAGCTATTTGAAAGCATATAAAACTCAGGAGCAGGATCATCTTTCTTCCACTTGAAACTCACTCGACAAGGTGACAAGAAACACACCTATCTTTGTCAGTAACTAAAATCTTTAATTTTTAAAGATAATTTGAATTTTCAATCCCGTTTCCATAATGCTCCTTCAAGCATTTTGTTTTCTGCTGATGCTGGTCAGCGTTGTCCGATCTGCTCCTGGGCAGGTACGAATTATTTTTTTAAATTTATTTATGGTATGAATATAAAAAAATAAGTGTAAAAAATAAGCAATAAGTTTTTAGTACAAACAAAGTCGGTTTTTGATGATGACTTTCTTTTTAAGACAAAAACAAATAAAATAATAAAGTTACAAATTACCAAAACTAATTATTTAATCAAATATTTATTTTTTGATGTAATATTTTGCTTAAAAACAGTTAAAAAGTATATTTTTACAAATGTGGATTGAAAATTTACTGTTAATTACATTTTATAAAACAAAAGATTTATCAATAATTTATTAAAATGCAATTACTGAAAAACATAATGATTATATTTCCTGCGTTATTTTACACTGCTTTTTTTATTTATTTTCACCCAATTTTTTTTTTATCTTTTATTTGCACAGTTGCATAACTCATCTTAAATAAATCACAAAATTTCATAAAAAAAATTCTTCTTCGTCCAATATTTTCATTTTATTCTATCTCTCCACATTTTTAGTTAAGGTACTTAGGTAATTCGAAAATAATTATTAAGTATTAAAAAGTGAGAAGCATTCTTATACTGAACATATATTTCACTGATTTAAAAAAAATAAACTTTAGAAATTTCTTCAAATTTCTGAATCCATTGTTTTCCATTAATTGTGTTGTTTATTGCAGTTAACTCGCTAAAAATATTAAATTTCTCTATAGAAGACCTGATATGCGCGTGTTTATTTTTTACAATTTGTGATTATATTATATGAAGTATGCTGAAAATAAAAGGATGAATTTGTTGGAATTTCACATTATTTTAAAATTAATTTTATAGCATGACTAAAAAAAACATAAAACAGGGAAACTTTCGGTTTTCCTTCTAGAAGTATTAAACTATTTCAAATTGTTTTACTTTTCAAAAGAGAACTATAATTATATTATTTAATAAATAAAGTAATAATGGTAAATGGTAATTACCCTTCCTGGTCTTTTAAAACAATGAAATGTGCTTTGTGAATAATATTTTTGAATTATGTATGAAGATTGTCATGGGAATTATTATTTCTAATTAATAGCTTTTTAATTCAAAATTTTATTCTAAGTTTTTCGAACAAATTCTACATAATTTTTATATGATTATGAAGCATTTTATTTGTAAATAATTGCTAAGTATAGAAATCATAAAAAACTGAACAGTTTACAATCATTTAAATAAAAATAAATCGTAATACATACTTAAGTTTAACATCATTCACCAAGCATTCTTAATCCCATGTATCAAACTCACGTTCTCGCATCTGTTGAACAATTGCGAGAAAAATTCATGAAAATTATTGTCTGCACTTACTTTTTTTAAATTTCGTAATAAAATTAATTTTTAACATTCTTTTATAATAATCATACTTATCATGAAATTGTTCTAACATCGCATGTTGTAATGTATGTATGTTGTGTGTGTAAAGGTGTGTAAATAAAGTTTGACTTTAAAAACTGGTTCTAATTATCAGAGATACAGTTTCAGTTACATTCATAAGATTAAAGAAAAGTACAGACATTGCTCGAATAAAGCTTGTTTCTTAATCTTGGTATTGATTATTCCTAGGAAATAAGTGTATCACGTGCATATAAGGTTGGTATAAAGAAACAATAAAATATATGCAACCATTCTCAGTTGTAATGAGGTTTTAATGTGCAATCACACAAAGTATATTTTGAAATTTTCTATTGCAAACACCAACCTTACTATGATAAAACAAGCAACTCATTAGAAAACTAGAAAATAATATTGAAATGGTAGATTATGTAAGAAATTTTGCACTTTATGGTACACACTTATATTTGAACTTAGTTGCTTACAATTCCCGGCTTCTCTAATTTTCACTTTTCAGTAGAACAAGAGGTAGAAGTTAAGGCACCTTTGTATATAGGGGGCATCCTTCGGGAATGTCATCGTAGCCTTCAGATAAGTCATCGTAATTTAGAAGCAGAAACCAAGCAAGAGACCTCTAAGTTTGGTTAGCCACCACCAGAAATGTCATTTCACATGGAGAACATTGCGACCACGACATATTTTTACCTGCCCCCTAGCATTGATGAGTATGATGGATATCCGTTTGGGTCTGAGTTCGATTTCATTATCTTTCCATAACGAGAATGACCCCTAAGCAAACAAGGCTACTCTGGCCTACATATATATACAGTGGTATTAGGGTAAGGATTGTATCCATCATTGATTTATATAAATTATTGCATTCAAAGAACAGCATTTTCGAAAACCAGTGGTAAAAAAGAAGTCAGAAAACACCACAGGGTCTTACAAAAATTACAAATTTGGCAATTAGTTGTTTTCGTTCACGATTTTATTTATTGTGATATCTCACTGACAGTGGCTTAATTATAGTGAAGGAATTTAATCCTGAGATTAAATTGTTGTTGCAGCACTGTCCAAATGTGTATCCCACACAACAAGGGGACTTGCTACATCTTAAACTAAATTGGAAGTTGAATTTCGGCCTTCAGTTTATGCACTTGTGATTTTGTTTCCCACATTGGTAGGGGATTCTTGTGATAATTCAGAATCCACTTTCAATTGTAAGTTGGGTACAAATGAGTCAGGTCAATTTTAATGACCTTAAATAAACAATTAAATTACTAACATCATACAAGTATTTAATTTCATAATGAATGTTGATTATTTAAACTCTACACACACAATACCATTCATGTAATCCTCTCACATCATTTAATTTTTCTTCCTTCTCTAATCTACGTAAGCCTTGGAATTTTTTATGAACTATGCAAAATTATCAGCTATGTTATTTGATACACTATGCAGAATTATCAGCTATGTTATTTAATGCACTATGCAGAATTATTCAGAATTTTATTTTTACAATATATGATACATAAATGCTAGCATACATACGTATTATCTCGTCGACTATTTCCACGAAAAAATACATGAATATGAAATAATATGAAAGCTATAAGAGAATTGATTGTATAATTTGGTTAATTTGTCGATGAAAGTAATAAAAACATTAGTTACAGAATGTCATAAGCTAAAACATTTCAGTAAAACTTAAAAAGTCCGGGTGCATTTTTTTAATTAATTATTAACATGATAACTTATTACAAGATGATGATCTATCGCTAGACTGAAAAATTCCTCAAGGAGAAGAGATTTTAGTGTCTAAGTTGTTACAATTCCCCTAAAATCCTCGGTGAGGTGGTGAAGATTCAGATGTACTTTGCAGACATTTTACGATTTGGAGGTCATAAATCCAAAGAAATTGATTGCTAAAATAATTGACCTTTTAACTGGTATTTTAACTTGTTCTGTAAATATATACTATAACAGGAACAAGTAAGATCCAAACTGCTTAACGGTCTATTACCATAATATTATATACTTGTACATTAATGAAAGAGTAGAAAATCAAGTTTTTACATTAGACTGTAGCAATTCTTAAGCTTCATTTTTTCTGAACTTCGCATATTTTCTTATAGAAACGTGTGTCAAAAAATACTGCAATTGAAGTATATGAGAAACTCATTTATTTAGCAAATACTTCATCAAATGTATATTTTGCAGATACTACTAATGGTTTTTACGTATTGTCTCGTAAAAACATTTTCGCTAAAATATAGGCCAAGTGTTTCAAATTTTAAATATCTTTTTAAAGATGTATAAATAAAACAAAGTAGTTAAATTATAAAGTTAATTTTATTTTAGTAGGGATTCGGGCTACCTAGACGTTTGATTTTCGGGCCGAGCAAGATTGACTCATCCTTTCATCCCTCAAATGGGTCGATAAAACTGAGTACCAAGCAAGCTTGGGAACTAAACAGTGAGGTTTTCGCTTCAGGACAATCACCTAACCGGAACATATACTAGGGCCCTCAGTCAGGGAAACAGAGATAGGTAATCTAGGCCTTAGTCCCCATAGAGGACGTCGTGGCACTGAGTTTAATTTAGTTGAAATATATCTGCATTAAAACAAGTAGATAAAAACATTATTTTTAATTCATATGGTACTAAACTGCATTATTTAAACCCATATATTTTCGTAGAAATAGTCGTCGGGATAATAAATGAATCCCCAGTCTTGTTTGCAATGGTGTATTTGTGTGTCTTATTTTTATCATACCTACTATTATATTTAGAGATAATATCCAATATTATATATATTAGAATCCTTTTTTTTTTTTTTGGCACTCTAAAATTTCTTCTTTACACAGTTTCTCCTTTCGATAGGGAAAATAAATATAGTTTTTTGAAAATTCTCAAAAATACTATAATTTTATATATTTAGTTATTTTTTTCTGAAAATGAATGAATAACTTTCAATGATGATATATCTTATTCTGTAATAATTATCAGAAAGTATATAGAGGCAACACTACAACAAAAATTCATATAGATATTACAGCTTTTTATAACAGTCTTCATTCAAAAAATTACTTAAAAAATGAAAAGTAATTTTTGATTTTTTCAAGAAAAATATTATAGCTAAAATAGGAAAAATATTTTGGTCATTTTTGTTTTCATTTAAAACTCATATAAGAAATTCATAGAAAAATTCCAAAAAATTATTACAAAAATCTTATTACTCGTTCTCATATCAATCTTACATAGTTTTGTTCTCATTTTAAGTTCAATAATATAAACTTTTTAATACATTCAATACTAATTAGTAAAAGCAATTAAAAAACTAATTACAGTGGTATGACAACACATACGGGAGCGAAAACCTACAGTGCAGATATCTGTTTTCAAGACCGAGAACCCTGGGGGGCGAAACATCTGTTTGAGTTAGGAGGTCAGCCTAACACAAATCTCTAGTGTTTAGTTCAAAAGCATACTTGGTATTCCGTTTTATCAATCCAATGAAGAGATGAAAGACTGAGTTGACTTTGCCCAGCCTGAGGATTGAACCTCAGATCTGTATCTTGGGAGCTTGAAGCTCTACCACAACGTTACTGGGCCTCAATAAAAACAACTAATAATATATAAAATTATTCTTTAGTAGTTCATTGTCATGCAAAAGATTAAAAATATACATTTTTTCGGAAAACAAAAGTTTCAAGACAAATGTCTTGGAAAATCAAAAGTTTCTAAAATCAACAGATTTTCGATATAACAGTTTCATCATAAGCTGCAGGAAAATATTTGCAATATCTTTCCATCATGAAAGTCAATATATATGTTAAACATGTGATTACAAAAAATAATAGTACACCAAGAAGTAACTGTCTTATCGCTGTGGAACATGCAGATGAGTATGCCAAATGAAGCTTAGAACGAAGAATGAATTACATAAATATATACACATTAAGTTGGCAAAAAAGTTAAATTACTCTTCTATATAAAATGGTTTTTAATAATGATTTTCACTATGCAGTACTTTATTTTTTCTCTATAAAGTAATTCTTCAATTTTGAGTACACCATTAATACGCATTTGAAGACCTTTTAACGTAATTGTTGGATTTTGAAAATGGCAGCGTTGTTGAGTTTAGAGTTGTGAGTTAATCTAATAATTGTATTGCTCCCCCTCTTGACCATTCTGACTACACTTTTAGAAACTTTTGGTTCAAGTAGGTACATTTAAGTACACGTGACATTTGGATCTGGTGACTTAAATCGATCAACAGTGTAGAGTATCACTTATGCTATCAATAAGCACAAGCAATTTCATCGGTGATTATATCCCCCATCCAATCTCGAATGCGACTTTCTACGCAAAACAGTGTTTCCCATCGAACAATATCTAAACATTTATCTGAAGGTCGTTCTTACATTGCCTATTACAAACATTACCCCTGACTGCGCAACTGCCATCTCAATTTGAAATTGTTTAGAGAGCAATGAAGTTGGATGGTCAATGAATGGAATTGTGTCATCTTCAATGATGTATTTTAATTCTATTCAGTACCCATGATTGTAGTGTTACTGTTGTTGTTGTTTTCGTGTCCTAGATAGTGCCGAAAGTTTTCTGTATGAGGGCCACCAGTTCCGGGGCCTGGAAGCTGTAGAGAATCTCTTGAGGTGGTCCGCCAAGTTGAAACAGGGATCTAATGATTGCTTGGCAGTCAAAAATATGGTCTGGTGAAAGTTCAGAATCTGGACAGTTTTTGCAGGATGTATAGGATCTTGTGTCATCAGGAGCTATTTTCATGCCTTTGAAATGACCTGTTCGAAGTCTGGCTATTATTGAAGATAGATTTCTGGGGCAATTAAGGTCTGGGATGAATGGCTTACTGAATTGTTGGTTGGAAATTCTACGTCGGGCGGCTGCGTTAGCATCAACGAAAGTTACTGTGCTGTGCTGGTCCAAATCATAAGCTTCCTTTGCAAGGATGTCAGTACACTCATTCCCTTCAACACCAACATGAGTGGGGATCCATTGGAGTGTGCGTGGCTTGTTAATTTGGCAGAGAAGAGCATTAATGTCTTGAGTTATTGTAGTTTTACCATTGCATATGGCTTCTAATAAGGATTTTGAATCTGTGAAGCATACCATACCCTCGGTTGAATCATCATGGTAGTGAGATAAGTAAAAAGAGAGGGCTCCTTTAATTGCAACTAGTTCACTAGCAAAGTTTGAGTTGATTAAGCCTGAAAGAACTCTGAGATTGGTTTTAGTCCCAGCGGGATGTTAGATAAAGATGCCTGCACCACCTTTAGTAAAGGAATTATCAGAGGAGCTGTCTGTGAAGATAGTTACTTTATTATTTTTTGAAAGCAAATTAACTGTGTCCATGCTTTTTTGTAGTAATATTTCAGTAGGTTCTTTTTTCGAACAAGGTTCTAATAAGTTGAGAAGAATCTTAACATTGGTTGGTGGTTTAATGGGGAGAAGTGGTTCCTGAAAAACATCTAAAGAAGAGTGTTCGAGAAGAAAATCTTTTCTGATGTTTCTATCAAAGTGAAGTGTTGATGATCTACGTAAGTCTTGTCGATCCTGTCCAGGCGTCGAATGTTCTCCTAGAGATATGGTCGTCATTATTGCTTCTGATTTTGTTCGTGAACTTTACAGTGGCGAGTTTCCGTCTTCTTTCCAAAGAGGTGAGGCCACTCTCGCATTCAGTTTTAAGGTTGTTTATAGAGGATACAGCTCCTATAATAATTTTTGATGCTCTGTATTGAATGGAGTTAATTTTGGCCTTGACTGTTTCAGATGTAGGTGCCCGAATTGGGGAAGCATATTGAACAACTATCCTGATTACAGAACAATAGGTACTTTTTAACGTTGATGGTCTTGAACTCCAATTTGTACCACATAACTTGTGAAGAAAGTGTTCTACTATAGCGACCATTTGATTATTGGTCGAATGAAGATTAATCAGTAGTAGGACATATGGCTCTTATTGCAAGCGGGATAGTTTGATGAGCCATCACATATGACACAATAAATTATTTCTAGATATGATACATAGAACTTAATGGTTCAACAGTATTTCCAAGAAAACTTGCATATTCACATGTTAAACTCGTAGCAGTGTATGCAATCCTAATTATTCTGCAAGATAAAGCTTAGCATTTGTGACAGAATTTTCTGAAGATTATCGAATACAAGTTGAAATCACATATCTCAGATGCCATATTTACCACCAAATTCATCTCCAGTTGAGAAATGAGACTAATTAAAATGCTTAATTCTCCCATTTACAAATGTGAATGAATTACAATTCCAGCCGCAATTGGGTTGGGCAAATTTTGCTCAGGACAATACATAAAATTTGTATAACACAATATCAGACCACATCCCTTTCTTTATTCACATTAGGAGTATAGCCTAAAAAAGTACAATGTTCTCACAACAAAAAAAATCGTTCTGCCTCAAATTTGTAAGCAATTTTGCAGACCAACATTATGATCAATATGCCAAATTTCATTCTCTTTCAACTCTTCCTTTATAATCTATTTTATTCTTCTTTTTACCATTAGCTATATTATGGGAAGAAAATTATCAACGAAACTAAAAGGAAAATTAACTTAAGATATGGAATTTTAATCTTTTACGTTTAATAATGATAGCGTATCGAACAAGAATTTGAACGTTTGGTTAATGATTGTATGGAAAGATTGCGCATTATAAAAATTTAACTTTCTGAGCGAAAATGAATATAAGCAGTTTTAGTTTTCAAAATGATTATTTTTATATTTTGTTACATAAAAATTCAAATCTTTTTAAAATTAAATTAAATCTTTTTACTTAATTTTTTCAAATCCCCTCCCTTACAATAAAAATTAACAAAAATGTCACGGTTAATGGCATTTTTTCCATTGATAGTATTATTTTAATTAATGTAATGATATATTAATTAATTGTTATCTATCGTTTAATTTATTACATATATTGCTATATATAGAAGATGTAGTAAAATGTTAAATGATGTATTTTATCATTATTCTAACCAAATCTGTAATAATAAGCTTTTTCTTTCAAAAAAAATTTATATTTGTAATTTATTGTCTCATTTTTGAGTAATTTGACCAATCAGAATTCACTTATATAAATGGATGACGAGTAGGCGTTGATTATTCAATCTTCCTGAAAACTGTGGGGGGATTTTGGAACGAAAAAACAAATTATAATTTATATAACTAAAAAGTATAGCTAAAAATATTCAATTTTACAAAAATAGTTTTTTTTTCCTTAGTATTAAAGGAAGTTGTATTCAAAACACTTTTTAGAAACGTTCCTTAGATCTTTTCTCGCAAAAAATATTTTCAGAGTCTTTTTCTTTAAAGGTTGACAAAAAAGGAAGCTAAGCCTTAATATTCAAATTTTTTAATACAGCATTAATTATTTTTTGATATGTATCATGAATTTTTGCATAAAATAATATGGATACTTTGTTATTTCGTAATGTATCCATTCAATTTTCATATCTGTTGTGTGCTTAAATTTAAATATAATTACCAGGGAATTTCAAAATATCAATTTTACATAATACTCAATAATAAAAAATTGAGAAAATTACTTTTATCTTCATTTGATTGCTAAAGGATAATTAACAATATTAACTTGATAAAAAAATATTAATGATTTTTAACACACGTAATAAATGAATAAATTATCCTCAAATTTCGTTAAATTTTTTTATCAAATATTCTAATCAAGCTTTTATTAAATTTTAATTGAAGTAACACTATTTTCAATTAAAAAGTTCACCTGAGAAACCAAAACATAATTAATAATTAATTTGATAAGAATATTAGAATCATAAGTTTAATAACAGCAAACAAATATCTTCAGTTTTTTTTAACATAGTATAAAGATTCACAGAGAGTTCTTATTGACAATTTTGATTAAATTAAGGTGGTATTCGAAATTAAAATAGCTTATTGTTGGAATCTATAACAGAACTCAGCTTTCTTCTATTCATGTAACTTTACATTTTCATGTAAATTACGTATATTTGAATAACTTTTTGTGGATTTATTACTTTTTTCTGCATAAAAACAACTTCATCGAACATTTTATTCGTGATTTGCATATAAAAGGCATATTCTTTTAAAAAGCGATAAAATGTTTGTAAAAATTGACCTATGGGAAAACATAGCCATTAATTAGAGAAAATGCAGTACGTAAGATTTACATTTATTTCTCTCTCTCTTATTTTAGAAAGTAATATTAAATGCGTGCCATTAAATTTAAGTATTAAATATGCAATACTGAAATAAAAGCAATTTTATAACACTAAAAATAATAAAGAATGCCAGTATTTGAAAATAAAAATTTGAAAAGTCTCACAAAGAAACGTTTTTGTACTTTCAATAAGGTGTTTTGTAAAATATATCTTTTTTAAGACATGCCTATTCATTTTACAATAATTGAAATGTTTTTTGTGATAAATTTAAATTTTATTCAAAGATAATTAAAAATATATAGATAGTTAGAGAATTCCTTTACTTCTATACAATAGAAATTATTTCGAAGCATCAAAATAAGTCGAGTGTTTCTTATTATCATGTATACACTAAATAATTGCATTTTAAAAACCTTAAAAATAAATATAAACATACCTAAAGTTTAGGCATATTTTTTTATAATTTTTAAGAATAAATATTTTTGTTTATTCATGAAAACGAAGAGTTTTTATTCAACTCTGCGTAATTTATTCTAATAATTACTTTCTTCAATTCTTTAATGTTAAAATTGCGGGAATTTTTTTCTTCATTTCTAAATAATCATCTTTTAAGTATCGTAATCGTTTTGGAACTCAAATTTTTTATTGAAACTACATTTTTTCTTACTGCTGATAGCACATTCATCTTATTTCAACTGTTTTTAATCAGCGTGTCCCATTCACACATTCAGTAAAAAACACTGTTTCAATTATTAGAAATGTTTCCGTTATAGGTTCGAAAAATTTTAAATAATGAAATTAAAACCACCAATTTACTTTAATTTCAAACAACATCATTTATTTTTCTATTTAAATATGAAACTAAAATGATATGAAAATAGATGTTTAGATTTTTAAAGTTTTCAATAGAAAAAAGGCTAACATTTAAGAATAACAATTGATATGATGAAATACTACATAAAACAATAATAAAAATTAAATACTGAAATTACTGTATAAACATTAAATGTAAATCGTGGAAAACATCAGAGAAGATGAAATAAGAAGCAAGTCAATTAAATTAAATCTGAAAAACCGGATAAGCTTACTTAATAGAAAGAAATGACAGATTTTTGATGATATTTATTTATCATATTTCCTTAACATATTTTCTGGGTTGTTAAAGCACATCAAAATTACAATAAGTTTGAAAATTTATTCATTTTAAACTAAAATTTTTTAATTAAATTGCAAGATTATTTTTATTAATGGATAAATGAAAGGTAACATTTTGGAAAATTAATTCCAAGTTCTAGAAATTAATTTAATTTATTTATTAGAATGAGATTACAAATATTTTCAAATCCTCGATACTTTTTTTATAAAATGGGTTAAAAATTCAACAATTTATTACAGGAAAAATTGCGGTCTCCGGTTTTTACTATATATATTTATATAGTGAGGAATTATATTTCTTGTTCTTTTATTCATAAAATAATTAACTCATTAGTGCTATAGTTGTAATACTTAGTATTCTTATATTTCCAACAACAACACATTGCACAACACTTAGTAAACTGAATTTACCTTTATTATTGTCAAAAATTTCAGAAATATTTTCCCAATAAAATTGTTTTTCGTAAAAGATTTTGGAGAATATTTATTCTTATTAATTGTTTCAATTTACTTTTATTGTTTTTGTGAATATAAATGATTTTTATCCACAAAATTTCCAAAAAAAAAATGAGTTGTGTTAACTATTTTTCTATGGTGAATGAAATTTGAAAACCCATTGCCAAACAATGCAGAATTTAAACTATAAAATGGTAATATTTTGTAAGTCCTTCACGTACAAGTAAAATTTCCATATTAGCCACCTCAGGCGTCAGATCTCTTCACCGTAAGGTTCCCACAACTCCAACCTACATCGCTATTTTATCATCATGATATAAAATTCAGTATAGAATTCTTTAACAATTTCATCACATATTTTACATCTGTGAAATATTATGCTGCTAAATTGTTTCCGATAATTCCTTTTGTTTGTTATAAAATCGAAACAATTAAGTTTGAATAGAACATATCTTGAATATAATTATAAATTATATAACAGAAAAACGTTACTTACAACTTTCTATTATTATAGATATTAAAAAAGAAATTCTATTTGCAAAAACATATACTTACTGTTTGCTTTAAATACCTCATAAGAAATTTCGAATTATAATTAGTCACACTATAAAAATTTTTAAAAAAATTACAGTAGCAATCAAATTGAAAACAAATGGGTTAATTTTAAGTATACTTATCTCACACAAAACATAATTAGAAAAATATTTCATAAAAATAATTTCTCTGAAAAAAAGTAAGATTTTTATACTCTCAAAGTCTCTTGATAAAATAACAAGTATGATATATATATATATATATATATATATATATATATATATATATATATATATATATATATATATATATATATATATATATATATATATAGTGTGTGTGTGTGTGTGTGTGTGATGGTCCATATAGTTCAGAAGTTGTTAACTGTAAATTAACCTTAATTAAAAAGTTTATTCACTATTTTAACCTCACGTATTTTAAATCGTAGTAAAGTTATAAATGTTTAAAAATATTTCAAATAAATATCATAAACATCAGGCTGTAATTTCTAAGTAAATACCGATCCATGAAAGTGATAAATCATTAACTGAATTCAAGAAATTAAGCTTGAAACATTGAAGATTCTACAATTTCCAGTCGATGTTTTCAACATCCGATACAATTTAATCATAAGGATCTCATAAAAATAAAGAATCAAAAGTTAATTTAACTCATTTATAAAAAAATCACATAGTATGAAAACATTTTTAATTATATCTTATTGAAAGCAAATTTTACGTGTTCAGTCTCTAATGATTCAAATCCTATAAAACTGTAAGTTAGAATAAAATATATTTTGGTAATTCTCTTTACTGAGAAATTAATTTGACATAACCTTATAACAAACATTCACACAAGCAAATATATGAATAAGAAAATTAATAAATATATATTTTTAAAACTCAATACTAGTAGAAAATTTTAAATATTCATTAAAATAAGCATTGAAGCAAATAAAAGCATAAGTTTTTTCATAAAAGAAAAATAACTCAAAACTTTCTTGTCAATATTGTTTATATATTTATAAATGATATAGTTTTTATATCACCCATATTTTATGATTTCCTTTGGTATAACCGTAATATAACTTGATACTGATAAATATTTCACTGAAATAAAGCCAAAACATTTATTTATTTTACAGTAAATATCACTCGGCATTCATTTTGTAGTATAGCATTATTAGAGCGTAGATAGATTGCAAGTAATAATAAACTGTTATTTTAAATATGTATTTATAGATAGCCTAGTTAAATTATATTTATACCAAGATATTTAAAGTAGGTTTATTCACAACAATTTAAGTATTTTCTGTATTAAAAATATTTTCGATAATAAATCATACATATAAAATATTTTCAAATCTCAAAGAATCTACAATTGATTTCGACCATTTCTTTCGAAAATACAGGGTGATCTTTTTTAAAGTGACAGTGTTTGGAGTCCCCTGTAGTGCAATCTAAAAAGTCGAAATGGCACCAAACTTGGTGTTTAGATTAATCAAGATACAAAAAAAGGATTCCGTAAAAAAAAAAAATTAGTTCCAAAAATCACCGCTAGGGCGTTTTGTGGCGCTTTACAATTTATAAAATGTGAAAAAAGGAAAATACTATAACATAGAATAGCACAGGTAAATGATTAATGTTTATTTACTACATTAACTTCCCCGGTGAGGAATTAGACCACATTCAATGTGAGCACCTTTCTCAGAAATATCACCGTGCATTCTGTGCACAACCTTCTCCACAGCCGTACGTAACATATCACGAGGAATATCCCACACTGTTTTGTGTTTTCCTTTTTATGTTTTCCTTAAGAATAGACAAATTTGATACTCCACCAACATAAACGCATGTTCCGGTAACGTGAGAGGTATGGTCACTGGACCTCATTTACTTCAGCTGAGATTATTTGTCGGAGCTGTCTACAATTTGCTTTTATAGCCCCTATTGCTGGCACTGTCATTGCACAACATTTGCATTTTTCTTTGAAACCCGTGTTTATGCTAATTCTCATTATTGTAAACTAAAGCAGCGCCACAAAATACCCAAGCGGCGAGTTTTGGAACCTTTTTTTCATGTCTTGATTAGTCTAAATACCAAGTTTGGTGTCATTTCGGCTATATAATAGATCGCGCTAAAGGGCGCTCATAACACTTGCCACTTTAAAAAAGATCACCCTGTAATTATTATTAAAAATCAAAAGTTTTTAAAATTAGTTTTATTAAAAACAATTTTATACAATAATTAGAATTAAAACTACATGAAATAGTTTAAAAATTATTTAATTTTTTAATGCTTATCTAATCATTTTTTATTTAATTTAATTTAAACATTTTTATTTTATTTAACTTAATATATTATTTATTTATTTATAAATAACACATTTTTATATATTATACAATATTTTATTCATTTCTATATTGCAATTTTATTTTATCTAACTTAAAAAATAGCTTTTTCGCAAATTGCTTTTAAAAATTTATATCTACACAATACAAGAAAAAGAGCAAACGCTTCAGGATAATTCGGAAAGAATTTGCTTTCCCCATTTTTATTGAAGGATATAATTGAAAAAAGAATTTAAATTGAATATTCACTAAACTAGTCGATTCTACAAAAATGACAAAAATTATTACTTAAATGTCTAATTCAAATTTATTACAATTTATAAATTACATAAAATACGATATAAATTCTAAAAGTTATATATTGGGAAAACTTCTTTTGCATAGATTAATCTTGAATAACAATGAGAATCATCTCAAGTTTAAAATTTTAAATATTTTATAATTTAACTGAGAATAATCATATCTATGCAAATTACTCATCAATGTTTTGGCTGAGGAATATTATTCTCTCTCACTAAAGATAATTGAAACATTTTAAGTATTGAAACCTACCTTCTGCATAAAACATAGAGATAAAAATCTTGATGAAGCGTCAGAATATTAAATAAGTCTAAAATGGCCAAAATGTATTAAAGATTCAAATGAAATAAATTAGCTTATAGTATTTTTTATTTTCATATTGTTAGATATAATCCATTTTTCGTACTTTATCTATTCATCAGGGAAATGATTTCATTATCAATTATGATAGAATAGTAGCTTAATAACAAACGTAGATTGTTTGGAACTTTAATAATCAAGTTATATGATAAAAGATTAAATGCAGATCCTTCTACATCAGGTTGAAAATGAAGGATAAATAATAACAATATGTTTGTGCTTTAGATTCCATATAACTGATAAGATAGAAATGTTAATTCATCAATTCACCAAAACTCTTGTGGACGATTTATTGAATTGATTTTGCTGTTACATAACTGTTTCATTGAAGATGATATTGAATCTAAGTTCATCATAATCAACAAAAGAATTTCATTTTCACAACTTGTGAATATGGCAACATGAAAATCTATTCTTATGCAGTACAGTATGTACTGCATAATAGTGGTTTTAATTGTACTTATATATTTAGGTCATTTATAATGAAGGTTCAAAAACATTCAAATTGAATTGTCTGATTATACCTATAAAAACAAATAATTCGATGTTTATCTATTATTACTGTTAAACACTATAAAAGATAAATATTTTACTTCTAATTTTTGATGGCACATCTAAAAAATCAGTGGTTTTAGAAATTTGTTTGTCATTTTATCTTTTTTAACATTTATATAAATGATTAAACCTTTATTAATTGAAGCTTCTCCAAAAGAAAAGATCTGTTTCATATATCCAACAAAAAATTTGATACTAACTTCAATTGTTGTTGAGACTACCTTATTATATTGCTTCAATGATTCGATAATTTTATAAAAGAAAAAGTGCAAAAATGTTTCGTTCATATTAAAAATCGATAATTTATCAACTGTGAAAAAATTTAAAATTGCAAAAATCATATGAACAATAAGCGCTTTTTACTATCAAAACTTAGAAAAATAATAAATATAATATTAGTATTTGATTAAAAGAAAGTTACTGAAAATCAAAATGTACCTCATCATGTGAATGTTAAGCCTTAATGTATTTGAATAATAATTTATATACTTTTTATAAAAAAAAACGTATAAACACATAAAATAGGAACCAATCAAGATCTAATACACAAAATCATATTTTATAAGTTTTTGGTGAGTGTTATTTTTAAGTAAGAAATTACTCCATTTCTTAGATTTAATATTCAGGCAAAGTTAGTGATTAGCATGTTGACAAAATGCATCCTGTATTGCCCCAAAAGCCTCCTGAACACGGCTCGTACGGAAATTTTTATAAAAGTTAGAACTCTTCTTGATTCTTATGAATAAACGAGGCATATTTGCACAAAGCTGTATTCGTCGTCAATTATCTGGTGATAAAATATGTTTTATATTGTGGCCAGTAAGATCACCGAACCTCAAACCCATCGAGCACGATATGATTCATCAATATACCGTGAAATAAACAACATAACCATCAAAAGCTTTTGTGAAATATTTGAAATTCACCTTCCAAACGAACTTCTTACTCATAGTAGATTCTATTCGTGCCTTAAAAGAGGAATTCACAAGCTCTCATCCTGACAAATAAGTATATGGAAAACAGGAATGTAATACCAATTTCTCCTTATTCATTAGAGGCTGGAATGGAATGCAGATCTTTCACTCCGAAGAATACTGTAATACCACAAAGCCAGGAAGAGTTAATGAATGAATGCTCTATTATAACTACTTACACATTAAAAAACCGGAATCAATACAGAATTACGATCTTTGCTTAGAAAAACAAAATATTGATGACAGATTCACAAATTATCTTTTTTAATTAATAGTTTCAGGATATATTATGAGGCTCATGCATAGATGACTTCCCTGTTTACTAACCGAAAAATTAAGCACCATTCCCTATTCTGTGTTGACCAATGTCAAGATCATTTACAAATTAGACTCCATTTTATTATTCATCATTTACTTACACAGCCCAAGATTTATATATAGGGTGTTTCTAAATGAATAGCGGGGTTTTAATTATATTTGTAGTGTTTATAACGTGAACTTAAAAATCAGGATTAATACAAAAAATGAAAGAGCAACTCAAACTTACAAATATTCAATGTGATCTCCTCTCGTCACGTGACACACACCAAGACGATAGACCTGTTTTCTCTGAATGTTCTGTAGTGCTTTTGGAATAATTATTGTGAAAACTATTTTAATCTTATTTTTAGACCGGTTAGATCAGTTGTATTGAAGACACATAAACACGATTCCTTAAGAGCTTCCACAGGTAGAAATCATATGGCTTGAGATCGGGTAAGCGTGGAGGCTATTCTCCACGAGGCAAGTTCTGTCATAGGGCCCTTTGCGGCCAATCCAAAGGTCGATTGTAGTGACGTTTAACCAATCGCGTAAGCCATTATGCCAATGATACGAAACATTATGCTACTGCCAAGTGATGTTATTTGGGTCGTCTTCTCAATTGGAGAATTAGAGACATAATTAAAGAGCACTGAGATACAAAGTATTAGTTAAGTTGATTCTCAAAAATAAAAAGACATACAAACTTTTCGATCAAATATGTCACAAAAAATATTCAACCGCAGAACCCAAAAAGCTTTCTGTTCACTTGTCACCGTTTTTGCTATTAGCAGTTACTAACGCATGCGAGTAGCAGCAAACAGAACTGAGTTGTTCTTTCATTTTATGCATTAATTACGATTTTAAGTTTTCGAAATAAGCTGACCGATAGCGGAGAGGTTAGTGCTCCTAACTTAGAAGCAGTAGGTCTGTTATTCTACTATGTGTAGTTAAAGAAGCTTGCTTTTTCTGCCATATTTTTTTATGTCTGTCATTTTCATTTTAAACACTGAAGTTTTATTACATCCTGAAGGGATGTTTCATTATGAAATAATTTAGTAATATGATATAACATATTTTCCAATAATTTCGATGTCTTCACACTCATATTTATATTGTTTTTTTAAAATAAGTTGTATTTGGCAGAGAGAGAGAGAGAGAGAGAGAGAGAGTGTGTGTGTGTGTGTGTGTGTGTGTGTGTGTGTGTGTGTGTGTGTGTGTGTGTGTGTGTGTGTGTGTGTGTGTGTGTGTGTGTGTGTGTGTGTGTGTGTGTGTGTGTGTGTGTGTGTGTGTGTGTGTGTGTGTGTGCATGCTGTTGTAAGTTACAATTTTAGCATACTAAGTTGGTATGTCAATTGAAGTTAGAAATGCAGTTTTAAGTGAAGCTCATTTTAAATTATAGATAACACAGTTAAATTTGCCTTGTCAAGACTCTGAATTCAATAAAAATAAAATTAATTTACTATAAATTAAGTTTAACTAAAGTGAGCATACTACTCTATGTGCGAATTCGGTGAAATATCGCAAATTATGTAAAAAGCCAAAATTTGCACATTTCTAATCAATAAGGTTGTTAGATACTTTTATAAACCCCGTAATTTCTTAGACAAATGACAAAGAAAAACAGCCAAATAGACCATTGTGCACATATATGCACCAAAATTGAAAAGTATTTAAAGTGAATTAATATGCTTATGCATTTGTAGTTATCAACTACAAATGCTGCTTGTGATTCATACATTCACGTGTGAATCATAAGTAAGCAGCAATAATTCACAAACGCATTATGAGTAGTTTTCCAATTTCAGTGTAAGCAATTTTTTTAATGCATTGCAATATTTATAATAATAATCACATTTTAGCAATTTTTAGAAATAAATAAAACAACAGATCGTAAACTAAGTATGCGCATATCTTACCACAATATCTAATTTTGGAATTGAATTAATTGTATTAAATTTTAAAGCAATTAATAATAATTGTTCACACTCAATAAATCAACTTATAAGAAAATTTTTAAGCGTTAAAATTATTGTAGAAATCATAACCATAATAATTCAATTAACCGTAAAATCCAAAAAGTCATAACCAAAAATATTTTGACTATGTATTTATTTATCAAGGAAATAAAATGTAATATTTATTCTTATTTGAGTTAATCTTTATTAGAATTCTCTCTACCAGAATTCGTTAATATTTCAGGAACTAGATCACATTTTTTGACTGTAAGAAAAAACTATATTTATGTGTGTGATATAATGCAACTTTCCCTAAATGACTACTTTATTTTAATTATTTAGTTAATTCATTAGCATAATTACAGAGCTCTTACACTTTTTATGTTTAACAAATAAAAATTTATGATACTCTGGGAATAGTAAAGATATTTAATTCTAGGTAAAAATCTAATCTTATATTTTTCACTCTTAAAAATAATTTATGTTAAGACAAATAATCTTCCTAACTCTACATTTAGAACTGAATATTCTTCTCTTTTATGCATTTATGTAAACTCTTTTTTGAGTCTTTTTAGTATTCTAAAAAAAGTAGGCATTAGAAATACATATTTGATCATGTGTATAAATAAAAAAATTTAATAAATTTAGCATGAATTTGTTATTTTTTTATTTTGTTATTCACCGAATTGTTATATTTGTTATTTCAAGAAATATTTCAACATTCAACAGGTCTTTAAAATATTGTATTTTAGATACAATTGTTAAACTTATTTTAACAATTATACGGATCTCATAAGTAATAACTTTTCTCTTCTGAGTAAACTTTAGACAATCAACAAATTTCTACGGACAACATTGTATATTAAATCTCTCAAGAATACTTTATACATAATTAAATAACGTCCAGTTTTTTAAATTCTTCTCCAATCAATAAAATTTCATGTTGTTTCCTAATAATATAGCTCTCAAAACCTTAATAGAATAGCATTATTGTGAGCTATTTAAATAAGAATAAATATTTTCTAACTCTACTACTACCCGTTAGGAATCAATATCAACAAGACACTGTGAAACTGAAGACAAATATAAATAGGCAAATTACTATTTCAATTTTATTTGTACTGTAATAAAGATTCATTTGTACAATAAAAATTAAACCTTCTAATGTATTCACGGAAAGCATTCTATTAAAAAGGATCAAGCAATTATTTTTGGCAGATAGAATGAAAGATTTAATATTCGCACAAGAATCAGGCCATTATTTTAATGATGGAATTTTTATCTTCAACTTAAAGATTATATCTTTAACCAATAAAAATGTTACATTTCAAAACGTTGTAGTGATGTTTACTCGAAAGAGATTATTAAATATAAAATAAATCAAATTTAAATTATTGTATGTTTAGAGCATGAAAAGTAAAGAGTAATAAAATAATTTAAATATAATTAATTATATTAAAATTAAAATTATAAAATATAATATAATTAAAATTATTCAATAAAATATAATTATAATAAAATGTAATTAAATATAATAAAATTATTAAATATAATTAAAATTAAATATAATAGACAAAAAATCAAAAATATGAATGCAACTGTCAGAAAATTTGCTTGCAACTTTATCCTTGATAAAAAGCGAATAGTTTTAGTTAATAATATGCATTTTGGCATAAAGAGAATCCAACTTGCTGCAGTTATCATTCGGTTGAGATGATTTTTTTATTAATAACCAAAAAATTTTAAAGAATAATCACATCTCATATTATCATTTTCTCTTTTAATCAATTTATAAAAATTAATTCATAGTATAGTCTTTCAAAATTCTCCTTTCAGTAATGTAAGAGACATTACTATAATTATTCAATCATATTTATAATAAATGGATGAAATATTCTTTTCTTTAATTGCTTTAGTATAACATAATAAATTCTCTTAACTAATCTTTTAAATGCAATAAAAAATGTTTCAGATTTCTTTGGCATTGAGAAGAGAAACTGAGCGAATACAAACCTCATTTAATATCAATTGTGAAAAAAACATTTATAAACATGGAAAGTTGTATATTTAAAAAGATAAACTGTTTCACAAAAAATTTCCTGCGTGAAATAATTTGATATTTTAAAGTAAAAGCCTTCAATTATGAATCTGAAAAGTATTCAATTAGAGAAATTAATTCACTTTAGAAAGTTAAGTATTAATTGAATGGCAAGATAAAAAGGTATGAAAGATACTTAGTTTCAATAGATAATAAATAATGATTAATGTACTTTATATCATTAAATAATATGAATCATTAATACTGCTCAAATATAACTGATTTTTAAACTAAAATATTGAAAACTATATTTATTATTTTATGCTTATTAAAAATTTAACGAAAATGTCTTAAAAGATTATTTAAAATGAAAGAAGTATTCATTTAAAGTAAATGCAATTAATATATATTTTTCTAATTCTAAAATATGTAAACTTTAATGTAATGCAAGCATTTTAAGAAAAAGTAACCGCTTTCCCGAATAAACAATTTCAGCATATAAAATTTGTAATTAAAATATTTTCACTTACAGTTTTTCTATTGGATAACTATGATTCTTCAGAATTTTAGGAATTAAATAATCTGATGTTAAAATATAAAATGTAACAAATCTTATAAATAGCGTTGGAAAGGCTAGAGTGCTTGTCATTATGTAAGACAAAATATGAAATATCACAATTCTTCAATATCTTATCAAGGTATTAAAAATCATAGCCAAGTGCCTTAAAGGACAAAAATAAAAAATAAAATAAAAATAAAGAATAATAAAGAAATAATAATAAAGAATCATGGACGATTTATGTGAAGGAAAATATGCAAATGTATGGGCTTTTCAATTTCAGTGAAATAGGAAACATTTCTGGGTACAGTAATATGTGGATAAAAAATTTACTTAAAATTTCATGTCGAAGTACCTTTCTTTAAAAATAATAAAACGAATTAAAGAATAATAATAAATAATTAAGAGAATAATAATAATAATAATTAAGAGAATAATAAAAAGAAAAAAATATTCATAAATAAACCTTCTAGTAGGACCTAAATGGAAAAAGATCAAAGGAAAAAACTTTTATAGAAAACAAACTAGCATAAAATATGAAGTAATGTGGACATTATACAAGCGCATCCATTGTGATGTTTTATATCTTAAAGCATTATTAAAGGTCAAATTTTATTGTTTCCTGATTTTTATCTTCATTTAGCATGTCTTGACACTACAGAAAATATCAATTGTTGCATGTTCAGGTTTTCTTATTTTCGACATTTGGTGCAAATTTGTTTCATATTATTAATCCACATATTTTCGTTCCTATGATTGCATTGCTTTTTATTGAAATTTTAGCTCTAAGAATTAAAAATATTAAGTGAAAATTATTATGTGTATTAATTTATTATCATGAATAAGGGACTGAAGTCTCAGATTAAAAGAGCAAACTTTCTTCTGGTAAAATTTTAAAGCTACAACTTTTAGATTCTAAATCCTTATTGTAACACCCCTACTATTATGCAAGGTGCAATGCATGTTTTAAAAGTAACATGAAGATTCTACTAACTCTTAATAATTTTCAGGTATAAAAGCTGTAAATAAACCATAAATAATTAAAATTTATAGCTTATTGTCATAAATTATTAAAATTTATAAGTATATAAATTAGTGTTGCCATAAATGCCTTATTAATTATAATTCATGAATAATGTTCACAATAAAACAGAGTTTCTTACAAATATATTTAAAATTTTTTTGCTGAGAATCACTGATTATTGTTTTCAGGAATATGATTTCAAGAGTTATATCATAGGAGGTAAACGATATGGCAGCAGAATGTTCCAGTTATATCTGCGAATTATAGTTTTCTCACTCTATAATAAAATTGCAGGAAAAATCAAAAACATATGTCTTCCACACCAAATATTTTGTAAATGAAGTAGGTATAAAGACATATGAAAGCAAAGATTGAAGCGGAGATTATAGAATCATAAGTAAAATAAGACATCTATGAATGTTTCATTTCACGATTGATGTTGAAATAATGTTACTAAGATTGAATCTGGATTAATACCTTAAATATATTTCATTGAATACCTCCCATAAATGCTTGAACATGTTTGCATTTAGGTACCCCGACTTCTTTATCAATATTTTTTCTCCCGTATCCATTACTACCCATAAAAGAACATTCGCTTTTGGTGCAGAAGTTTTGAATTTTAATCACTGTTAGAGTAAAGTTTTGTTGGGAAATTCAGTTTAATCTTAGAATCATTTATTATTGCAATCAAAAACATCCTATTGCCATTGGTGTTAGTTATCGTGAGACACCTCAATGCTCATGAACAAAATCAGTTATACACCAATTCTCTCCACTCTTTAACGTACTTAGAAAAAAAGTCAAAGGATTCCGTCATCTTCACATGTTTTTATGAACTCTGATTTAATGTTAATTGTTCATCTAAGACACTATTGGAGACAAAACATGGCTTTTATACATAAAGACCGTTTTAAGAAACTATGGTATGTGATCAGAAGTACATCTGGATTTCAAAAGACATCATATATCATATTACATCACCCATTGCTTCCTGCAAAGGTCTTAAAGATAATGTAGTGAAATTCTTCACCATTTTGTGTTGTAAATTTTTTAGAAATAAATATTTCTTTTAATTTTAAGTTTCAATCAATCACTTATATCGATGTTATCACTAACATACAAATATATATATATATATATATATATATATATATATATATATATATATATATATATATATATATATATATATATATATATATATATATATATATATATATATATATATATATATATATATATATATATATATATATATATATATATATATATATATATATATATATATATATATATATATATATATATATATATATATATATATATATATATATATATCTTTATGTTCAATAAATTCCAATATTTCCCCATGTAGTTTTGGGTTTAACAATACATTAATATTGAAAATACTATGAAAAATAATTACACCCTCTGTCAACAGTTATAAAACTACTATAATATTGCTATTGCAGTATAAAAATTACAGTTATTCCTTATAAACTTATATCCCTAACTAAATTCAAAATATCTAAAGATCTTTATTTTGAAAGAATTTTAACAAAATTCCTTTCATTACGTTAAAATAAAATATCAGTAAAATATTGTGATACTAATATAGTTTTATATGCAACCTTTTGATGTAAATCGTATATGAATTCTATGAAAGGGATAAAACAATAGACAATGAAAATAACTAAAGATTAAGAACCTACTATTACTTTAAAATGATAGTGTTGTTCATTAATTTATTGCGCTGTTTCCTTTGTTACATCTTTTTACATAAAGGAAATATCATTTTTAAATATGTACTGAATTCATATCCAATATATATATATATATATATATATATATATATATATATATATATATATATATATATATATATATATATATATATATATATATATATATATATATATATATATATATATATATATATATATATATATATATATATATATATATATATATATATATATATATATATATATATATATATATATAAATATATATATATATATATATATAATATATATATATATATATAATAATATATATATATATATATATATAGATAGATAGATAGATAGATAGATAGATATTATTTTTATGTTTTAGTTTAAGACATTCTGGATATTTGTTTGATTTGGAATTATATTTCTAAAAGGGTGTAGGATTTTATTTTAGATCTAATAGTTAGAAAGTATTAGAATATTTCATGCACAAGTTGAGATAGATATTATGATTCAATATTTTTAAACTTTATTTAATTTGAAAATTTCAGATTTTTTATTGACTTCTGGAAGTCCTACAATATGCTTGTCATCATAAATTATTTAAATAAGTTAAATTTAAGTATACGAAAGATTTTTTGAGTAAATCCTAAATAGAAAATTGAATATAAGTTTCGGAAATATTCGCTTCAAAAGTAGTTTAAAAAATTGATAATATAAACTGAATTCTAGTTTTGGCTTTTTTATACATTACATTTCAATAAAAAGCTTAGATTTCTAAATATCTCTCGGAAAATATAATAGAAATAATGTATTCCTAAATTTCAATTACAATATGATAACCATAACTGTATTGTAACTACTATTTGAAAACAGTACTCAGAATTTGCTTTTAGAAATCTCTTATAAACTTCAAAAAATATGATAACCATATCTCCATAATATGATAACCATAACCATACCTTTTAATCATAATACTGATATTATACTATTATTTACCCAACTCATGCTGGTATTTATGTATTAATGTCAATTAAAACACATGAAATTTTAATTTTTTTAAATATTTACTTCGGTTAATTTGTATTGTTATTTATAGCATGGAGAAACTAAAACTGAAAAATTATTCTCCTAATTTTCTGTGTAATAAAATTATTTCAATTTATGTATTCAATTTAGTATACAAATTATGTATTCAATTCAAAATAAAATCAACAAAGTGAATGATACAAGATGCTTCTCTCTCTCTCTCTCTAATAATAATGCAGTTAAAAATTGATAGTTTTACAATATTTGCCTCTCAAAAATGAAATAAATAATAAAATCGCATAATTATAACAATCTTATTTAGATTTAAAATGGTCTTAATTCGAATTTTTCAATGTAGTTTAAGTTACTTATAAAACATTTATTTAAATATTGAAATAGTAGACTGAAACATATATATCACGACCATCATTTCAAAATATTTTTTAAAAAATTATAAATTAATAAAGTTTTTTATCAATTCTTATCACTTTTAAGTGATCTATCTAAAACAATAATACTGCCTATTTGGTACAATTCAAAGATTTTTTACGATAAAAGTTCAATTAATTTTAAAAATGCTAAAAACTAGAAATAAAATGAGTGACCAATATGTACAAATATTTATTTGCTTGTTATATATACTATAATTATCATCCTTTTTTAGAAACAAAAAATATTTTATTAATTACCACGGTTTCAGCTATATGCCCCATTTTGTTTACATTTAGTCACATTTTCTAAATTATATCACCAGCTGGTAAAATAGAGAAATAGAGCTTTTGAAATTTAACTAACATATTATTATTTTTAATACGATACATTATTTAACTTGACTTTTGATTCTGCTGAAATAATGTTTTTCTGTTAACTAAAATTTCGTATTTACTTCGCATGCAGTACAATGTTATATTAATAGTACATTATTAGTTTCATTAATCCCTTCCTTCAACTACACTGTATATTCATCTTATATTGTATAAGGCTAGAAATTCTATAATATTATGTATATAAGCAATATTACTTTTAACTGCAAAACAAAACCTTAAAAATATGGAAATTTCTGAAAACTTTATGACTCTTGATCGATTGGTCTATTTTAAAACCTTCTCACATTTCAGCAGCCTCATTTTTGCTGTTTTAAATTCGATATTTCATACTGATGCAATAAGACTTGTCAAAAAAGTCTTTTTTCTCCATAAATTCTTATCAAATTTCGTTTTTTATTGAATCCATTTCCTAACATTAATTGAATCTTTTAAAATATAAGTGGTCCTAAAAAGAAATTCTCTACAATTAAACCATTTGTTGTCAAAATTTCCTTTTATTTATAAGGCTGAATAATGCTCTTTTTGAAAAAACGTGCAATATTTTGAATACAGTCTGTATTCATATATTAAATGCATTAATTCAGATTGTATTTTTCAATATCTCCTATCTGAAAAGCAGATAATATCTGTATCCTTTAAATTTGAAATTGAATATTCGGTTCAATAAATCTCCAAATCTTGATCAGATTAAGATTCGTTTTTCAATGGGTTTTTCTTTACTCTTAGTTTTCAAATCTAAAAATTTTTCAGCATGTTTATTGCTTTTCAGTTCTCTTTTCTGCTTTCAAAAAATGTGTTATATTAACGAAGTATTTTCATTTTTAAAGAGATGATGTCAAGAACTACACAAGGATAGCAGTGTGATGAAACTTATATTGGACATATTTTTAAGAAAATTAATAAAATTTTGAATTACATTTTACAAGACAATCATTATTCACATTTCAAAAGCATTATAATTTGGAAATTTCACAAAGTCAAACTTCAAAATTTAAAAATGTTCCATTGATTTCTATATTTTATTTCACATAAACTACACATTTCATGTCGCTTGCTTAAACTAAGTTAACAATGAATTTACGATACACTTTATTATGTAGAATATATTTCTCATTGTAAGATAATTAAAAACTTATAAATATTTCATTCGATTTATAGTATTTAAAAATTTAAATACTTTCGAATAAATTAAAAATGGAAGATATTTTGAAAGCTAAATACATACTAGAAGCCAGTTTTAAGAAAACACCTTCATTTTTTTAAAGTAACGTAATGTGAAAAGGAAAACTTTTTCCCCATCACACTCTTATAATTTATTTCGATTTGAAAAAAAGAATAGCAATTTTATGTTATTATGTTAATTTGTAAAATGCACATTGTTACAAAATATTTTCGAATTCCATATCAAAAAAAGAAAAGGTATATATATATATATATATATATATATATATATATATATATATATATATATATATATATATATATATATATATATATATATATATATATATATATATATATATATATATATATATATATATATACATTTGAAATGCGCACATCACTGTTCAAGCTAGCAATTATCTGCTATTGTATTGGGTTGGCGACTAAGTAATTGCGAATTTTTTTAGAAAATCAAAGACAGTTTTTTCATGGAACTAAATAACTTTGTTTTGTAATATATTGCCCATTTTGATCAATGATCTTTTGCCATCTTTCAGGCAGCATCATAATCCCACGTTCATAAAACTTCTGGTTTTTATTAGCAAAAAAACTGAATCAGGTACGATTTGACATCATCATTATTATTGAAATTTTTACCATTCAAGGAGTTTTGTAAAGATCGAAACACAAAGTAATCAGATGGTGCAAGGTCAGGTCTATATGGTGGGTGTGCCAAAACATTCCAACTAAGCTCCAGTAACTTTTGCAGAGTGACCAAAGTTGTGTGTGTCCTTGGATTGTCATGATGGAATACAACATCTTTTCGATTTGTCAATTCGGGCCGCTTTTCTTCAACTGCATTTTTTAATTTCGTTAGTTATTCAATGTAGACATCAGAATTGATCGTTCGGTTGGGTGGTAAGAGTTCAAAGTAGACAATTCCTTTGTAATTTCACCAAACTGATAACAAAACCTTCTTTTGATGAATATCAGCTTTTGATGTTGTTTGACTTGGTTCACCTGGCCTGCTCCACAATCTTTTCCGCTTGATATTGTTGTAAACAACCCATTTTTCATCGCCAGTTATCAGTCCTTTTAAAAATGGATAATTTTCATTACATTTCTTTAGCAAATCGCAGCTGTTAATGCGTTGCGTTAAATGCGTTTCTTTCAGTTCGTGAGGAACCCATGTATCGAGTTTTTGAATATAGCCAAAGTGTTTTAAGTGATTTTCAATGCATGTATGTGATACATGAAGCTTCTCTGCAATTTCATGTGTTGTACTGTGACTATCCGAATCGATTATTGCTTTGATTAGGTCTTCATCATCTTCAATTGGAATATCAGAGTGTTTCTCATCTTTGAGTGAAAAATCACCAGAACGAAATTTGGCAAATCAATTTTGACACTGCCGTTCTTTTAAGGCTTCGTCACCATAAAAGCACATAATTTTTTATGAGCTTGCAATGCGTTTTTCCCTTTGCGGAAATATAAAAGCAAAATATGACGAAAATGTTCCTTTTCATTTTCCATTTTTCAACGAACGTCAAACGAAAACTACATAACCGATCAAAAAACATTTTTTAATGATGGACAGCTGAATTGCCAACTATCAAATAACAAAATGTAATTTACATTTGTACTGCGTCTGCAAACCTAAAAATTCAACTGAAGCCATCTATGAGTGAAATCCGCAATTACGTAGTTGCCAACCCAATATAATATCAACTTTTATTGAATTATTAATTAATTTGTTATTATAACTATGCAAATGAAATACGTTTCTTGTTAAACTTCAATTTGTTAATTCTAAAATTTTTCTAAAGTTTCAAATCTTATATTCAGTGTGTAATAATTAATATTTAAGATAAATAACATATAGTTTTTGCTGTTCCGTATTTAAATCTGAAAACATTCTTTCATAAATGCAGTTGTCAATGTACGATTAAAAGTCATCGACCTTTTAGTAAAATTTATAAAACAATTTTAAGTATTTTGCAGACAAATAAGATCAAATAATTTTTTAACTATATATTTTATAATTAGCATTTAAATTAATAAATGAACTGATAATATTAAGTCTGGAACCAATTTTGTAGAACTACATTTAATTTTTATATGTAGATGTGCTTTTCTGTTAAGTGAAATAGATCCAAAATCATAATTAAATTGGAGATTTAACGTAAAATAAATTATTTGAGAAGTTGGTTAATTTTCTATCTTTTCAAAAGTGAAATAATTTATTTTAAATACTATTTTCTCAAATTTAAATAAAATTTATTGATATCATATATTCTTAGACATATTATTTTAAATTTTTAGAACTTTATTTAGAACCATACAGATCTAACACAAGAAAAAATCTACAATTTTACAAATATTTAGTTTAACGACTTTTGGAATTCTTTTATTTTTAATAAATTATATTTGTTGAACATCATTAATAAGAAAATGAATTTTATCATAACACGTTGGAATAAAAAGTCATGAAAAATTCAACTGTAAGCAACATTTGTAAGTAACGATAATGGAAATTTAAGAATAATCTAAACAGCAATCAGTGTTCAAAAAAACTCGGAAATATGTTTAAAAAAATAATTTATTTAATTTATATCATTGTTAAATTACAACTTCAAACGCAGCTATTGAAAACTATAAACAACGAGAATTTTTTTCATATATTATAAGACTTAGTAATATTCTGTCAGTACCATTGTTTGGGTAAATTTAAAATATTTGATTACGCGGATATTTGATTACTATAAAGGAAAATAATATTTTCATTTGATAATAAAAGCAGTTAAGTACTTATAATGTCTTCTTTGTACCTCAAAATTCAATGTAAGAATGTTCAATGTTTATTTACACTTATTGTGTAGTATTAAATGAAGATTTTCTTTTGAATTAAAATATCCATAATATAACATAATGTGAAAATTTTGACAATGAAATATTATATAAATAAAACATAATCATAAAACAGTTAATATAGTAACAACATCGAATTTTTAAAATATATAACTTAATTTAAAATTAGCATTAAAGAAAAAATATTAAAAATATTCCTACTTTAAAATAAAAATTACTGAAAATCAGCATATATATATAACATGTTTTTGGATTTTAATATTTTGGTTTCTTAAATTCACTATCTTCTAAGAAACAAATTTGAATTAAGCAGATTTACTTTTATTCGTAAGTACTCTTTTGGGGCCTTATTCTATTAAATTAAAGAGCTTTAAAATTGAGATTTATTTATACTAATTTTAAATCCTTTTACCTAATAAAATGATATTTATTTGCAATTTATTCATGATATCCTTAATTAAATTAATTAGTACCTTTAAAAATAAGCATCTCTTTAAAAGTAGATTGATGCATGCTATTAGTACTTTCTTGTAATTAAAGCCAATTATTTAATGGAAATAGAAAAATATCATTTTGATTTATTCGTGGCTAAGAAGAATTTCTTTATTACATTCAGTAACTGAGTAAATAATTGTGTTTTTCGTTGCATAAAAACCTGTTTTCGTCCATCCATCTCTCCTAAAAATCAGCACAGACCAAAATTGTAGTTGATCGCAATATAAAATCTCTGGAGAAATGAAGAAAGCTGTTTTCCATGTTTTGCCTCATCCTGCCAATATGAGCAACGAAATTTACTCAATATTCATTTAGCCTTTTTTCACGCCATACATGGTAGTTAATAAATTGTATAAAAAATCCGTTTTGGATAATTTGGTAATTATTTATGCAAGGGAATTTTTTTAAACTAAATATTTGTTTTATTCAATATAACATCTCACATTCAGCTTTTATTTCATAGATACTTATATGAAATATACTTCAACTTCCTTTTTAATTCCTTTTTTAAAAACGGGCTCTATGTTTTTATAAAATAATGCAATTATCAATGTCACAGTAAAGTATTCGATTGAAGATTTCAGAATAAACTACAATCCAGTTTTATAAATGGAAATGAAAAAAAAATTCAGAGATAGTAAAATAAATAGTTTAAAAATCCTCAATTTGCTTGTAATTCAATTCATAATAGTTTTATTGTTTGTCATTTCTAATCGAAAAATAACCAATTTTTAATTTCATTAAAAAAATATTTTCTCTCCCTCATGTTGCAATTCATCAGAACTTATTACACAGAACCACATTCGCTTTTAGGGTTGTTTTTTCTATGTGTAATCTTAACAAAATCATCTGATATATTTATGGAAACAATAATTATACTTTTTAAAAAGAAATTAAAAATCGTTGAATATTTTCGAAGTATATTTTTGTTTTTAATTATTATTTTCATAAATATAATAATTCATTCAAAATAAAAATAAGTACTTCGCATAATAATATTCGATTGTAACTAAACTGTGTAATTAAAATGTAAAATAATTTTGACAAATTTAAATTAAGAAAATGCTGCCAAGTGGTATCAAATAAGCAATACAAAACAACTTCACTAAAATAAAATAAAAAATTTAGAAAGTAATTATTCATTGAAAATAAAATTTTTATAAATATCTCAGACAATTTTTATTAAATAGGTATTAGTAGATTTTTTGTAACATTTTAATCATTATCAAAATTTACATCTTGATGAATTATCAAGTGTTTTGTTATGGTCCTTATATATCTACGTATAAAGCAATATACCACATTATTAAATTAAATTTTTTATATTATTCATCGAACAATTATCAAATTTTAAATAAATGAAGATACAAAATCAACTTATTTAGTAATAAGATGTTTTACTCTTTTAAATAAGTCCTATTTTTCATAGTAAATTTGAAGAAATACAAATGAAAGCCTTATTTTTAATCAAGTATTGGTCATCTAAAATTAAAATCTTATTCATATTTTAATTGCAATTTCTCTTTCAACTATTAATATAAAAATGTTAGAATAATATTGTGAAATAGATTTTTTCTTATATTTCAACAAAGTATTAACGAATTATTATGGAAGCTTAAATATTGAAGATTCAGTAAAAGTTAATAACTGTTTGTTGTAAAATACATCAAAAGTAAGTATAATTACAGACAAAAAAATATCAATAATGTATTAATTTCTCATGAATATAAATAACGAAACCAGTAAAATATTTCATTTTAAGTCGATTTCATTGAATGTGATCAAACAATAAGAAAACAAACATATTTTTCCATGCTAATTTAAATGGGAAAAAATAAAAGCAATAGGAAATTTATATTTTATTCTAAAAAATAATTCTGTTTAATGACAGATGATTAAAATATATTTCCTAACAATCAAAACTTCATTTTTACTTTAAAGCTTTAAAAATTATAAATCATTTCATTTTATTTTTCTCATAATTAAAAGAGAATTTTACTCCCGAAAATAAAAGCCATGTTTTTCTGAAAAGTCTTCTTGAAAACAAAGTTATCATTACTTTATAAACATTTCCGTGGAGGAATTTTTCTCGAAAGTCATTTTTCTTAGCATAATCAAAACAACGAAATGATTCTTACCATTATTCTTTGTTGCATTGTAAGAAGTTAATTAAAACATAAGTAATTACTTACTCTTTAAGAAAAAAATGACAAGCCACCTAAACAGCTTTTTTAACGTCACATTCTTTTTAACAGCTACATTAATTAGATTTCATTCAATGAGAAATGTTTCATAATAAATCAAAAGAATTAAAAATTAATGTAAAACTTCCTTCCATAATTCTATTGAGCTGAATTATAATAATAAATGGTACTGATATTTGATTACATCCATTAAAAAGTATTGAAATGAGTTTTACTTATATTTTAATGTCATTTTTATGATAGTATCTTTTTATGATAGTTTGACTATTATCATAAATATATATATTAATGAACAAAACACACACACACTTCAAAAGAAATTTATATATTCATTTTTATTTTTGGGTGCCATTTATATATATATATATATGTATATATATATATATATATGTGTGTGTGTGTGTGTGTGTGTGTGTGTGTGTGTGTGTGTGTGTGTGTGTGTGTGTGTGTGTGTGTGTGTGTGTGTGTGTGTGTGTGTGTGTGTGTGTGTGTGTGTGTGTGTGTGTGTGTGTGTGTGTGTGTGTGTGTGTGTGTGTGTGTGTGTGTGTGTGTGTGTGTGTGTGTGTGTGTGTGTGTGTGTGTGTGTGTGTGTGTGTGTGTGTGTGTGTGTGTGTGTGTGTGTGTGTGTGTGTGTACTTTCTTTTTTATTGCTATATGTAGAGTAATAAAGCAGTTTTCAGTTTTTTATATTTTATTGAAATGCCTTAAATAATATTACAAAATAAGTTTATTAATATATTAACATTTCAATTGCTTAGAATGTAATGAATATTCTGTTTTTGATGTCATAGAATTGCATGTAAGAAAGTTATTTTATTAATGAATGTATCATATAATATTAGTCAGCAGTCCTGGATATGTAATTTAAGAGCATAATATAATGTATTTCTTATAATGAAACGAAATCAAAGTAATAGAAATTGAACAAAATTAAGAATAAAATTTATCTTAAATGCTGTAAAGCAATAGCAATTCTTAAGAGGACAGTAAGGAACACTTTTCCTTTCCTCTCAACTTGCAAAATTTTAATTTACATAGGAATTATATCATGATAAGAAAGTTAACTATTGCTTTCACAATATTTCAAAATGAAACTATTTCTGCCAAATGTGAGAAGAATATAAAAATAAAATAATACAACCAATAAATGCAAAAAAATTATTTTTTATTTTGTGAGATAAAACAAATTTTATTGTTTTAAAGCTATTGTTTCTATCATTTAAATATTCACTGATAACAAGTTCATGAATTACACTTGAAATTTATTCGCTTAGTAAATCACTTATGTTCAATTCGAATAACTTAAAATTTACCATTAATTATACAATTATGAATAATGATTAATAAAAAGAAACTGTTCATACCAATAAGTCGAAAAATAAAACATAACAATATTTATGTATTTTGGTCGACCTTTGTTTAAAACAAATTCACCATTTGAAATTATTATATATTTTTATTATGTGAAAATATATTACTTATGTTTATATGAAAATATATTATTTATTTGTTTAAGGGACACAGATAAAATATTTAGCATAAGAATGAAATTAAAAAGTAGTTGCGCAGCATTTAGCACAATTTTAAGTTTTCTAAACCATCAGACATGTACAATGATTTCCACAAAATAACTGGATAAGCTTAGTGTTATCGATAAAAACAAACTTGATTAATCAATATTAAAAATACGGAGATTTACGAAGTAGAAATGAAATAATGTATGTTTATATTATCCACCTGTATATCAGTACCTGTACATATCTGTCATATCAATAATTCTAAGTTCTAAATTATAAAAATTAGAATTACAGGAGTTGAAATTAAAATATTCATAAATATTAAGATCTGTGCAATTTCTTAAAACGTAATAAAAATTAATGAAATAAAAATGAACAGTGATTTAATTATTTCTTTAATTCATAGTTCTTAAAAATAAAAAAATACCATAAGTAAACTTTTATTTCTCTGCAAAATCTCCAACTATAATTTTCGCAATATTTCAAAACAACTTAAGCTTATAAAATTGAATTATTTCATAAATTTGGAGACGTAAATATGAGCTAAAAAAATTTTTGGAATGTTTTAAATTCTCATATTCGGATAAATCAAAATCTTTGATGAAATCTTTGATGACATTTTCAGTAATGTATTATGGTACTTATAGAACTTTATCTTGGATCTTGTAAGAATAAAAATGATCTTTACATAAAATAGAGCGAGCAAATGAAATTATATCACTAAAACAACTTGAGACTAACTATTCTTAAAATCTGAAATTTAAACGGTATTCATATTACTCATGTCAAAATAAATCATTAATTTTAACACTATTGTTATTTCTTACTTGAAAATTCCATACTTTATGATTCGATTCAAAAACTCAGTAAATGTGATAATTCTAAATACCAGTAAATTTAAATAAAGATGGAAATCACATAGTAATATTCCTGTGTTTATTTCGATTTTATCATAGGTGATCTATTCAATGAAAAAAGTTGAATATTAAATCGACCTCCATACATTAGAGTAAAAAGTCTTTATGAAGAGTTATATAAAGTAATAAATTTCTTAACTTTTTAGTATACAGATTAAAAATTATTTTTTTGAAGAATATTTATGTATCAAAAAATAATCGTTTAAAAGACTAATATTTAATTGCTTAAAACATCAGTACAATTAAATTGATGCATTATGAGCACTGGATTACTCCAATATTTTACTTTATTAGTGGAACATTCTGAAAAGATAGAAATGTTAACTATATATATATATTTAAATTCTTTGTCACTTAAAATAAATTTAAAACGACCTGGTAAATAAAGAATTTCTTGTCCCAGAAGGGATTAAAAAGGAAAACATTTGTTAGAAAGATTTGGAAACGTGTTGGAAATACTTAAATAAATGTAATGTTAAATATTTAACAGTATTAAATTCTTAAACTTCTAACTCACTGCTCCTTATTTCTGAAGTTTTTTAAGAAAACATTTCTAGAAAATATGTTGTACTTATAACCGTGAATACCTGGAAAAACTTCTAAATTTAAGAAAAAAATTTTAAAAAATTTCAATAATATCGAAAAAGGTAATAAAACTTTAGATTCTAACAGGTATCCATGTTTTCACACATCTAATATTTGCTCTTTCCTCTCCTTATTCTTACCTATCTAGTGACCTCTGGAGATGCCGAGAATATCTCGTTGGTTTCCTTTTAGACTGAAACCAACTTCACTTTAGGTCACTAAGGAATTTCTATTTTGACGAGCTATCTCGGTATGAAGAGTTACACATGAGTATTTTTATTTCAAAATCTTCTCAAACTTCCCACAGAAACACAGAAATAAAAATATTTATTTTCATAACTTTCGAGAACTTTTTAGCAAAAATACTTCCAAACAAAACAAAAATATATAAATTTAATAAATGGCACATATATATGAACCATTCAATATCGTTTTATTTTCATAAGTGGCGTTAATGAAATATTATTTTTTATGAATATATTTTAGTCTAGGAGCATATTTATTTGACAAGAGATGTCATCAATTAGTTACTTTAGAAACATGTTGAATTACTGAATAAACAGTCACTTAAATTTTAAATCTTTGCTGTGTGATTTCTTTAAAATTTATATAAGAATACAAAAGCGCTATACTATCTTAAAAAAATTTTTATCTCAGCAGAAGTAAGAATAGAACTTTGTTGTTTATAAAGTCACTTATTTTAACCAATGTGTCGCTAAAACTTAAATAAATATTTAAACGATGTGAAAACAAAACTTAGAACAAAGAGTCAATAACGCAGTTAAACAATTTTTTACTATACTTTTATATATATAGTGCTGCATAAATACTAAATGCAATCATGAATATTAAATATCCTTCAACAGAATTCCTTTAAATAAAGTGCTGCAAATTCTGGTAAGGTACAATTCTGTAAACGTAATACAATTTTTTCTGCAGTTATAAATCCTTCAAATCTACAGGTTTTATTTTATCCTCAAATAGATTAAACAAATAGAAATATAGGTTTAAAAATTAATTAAATTATTAAATTATAATTATTAAATTATTATTATTTATTATTATTATTATTATATTAAATTATTATTATTATAATTATTTATAATTATTAAAAAAATAAAAAATAATTAAATTATTTTACCCAAACTCTATTTGAAAATTATCCTTCCAAATAAAATGTTTGTTTATATATATATATATATATATATATATATATATATATATATATATATATATATATATATATATATATATATATATATATATATATATATAAAGTGAGAGAGAGACCAGTATATATATTTTCAGCAGATTTTCACATTATAATCACATAGATTTTTCACTCTTTCTGATTTAAGAAAAATATAACCTAACATTAAAATATATAGTCGCTTGTATTTTTCATCACTAATACAAATCTCACTTTTTTAATTTAAACTTTAACAAACGTAATTTTTTAACATTTTCCAATTTTGATAGATTTTTTCTCAAAACGACGTTTTGGCTGACAGTTTGGTAATATCAAAGTGCACTTCAATATTTAATTCAACATTTTTTCCTTATTATAAATATGAGATTACTTTATATCTGAACTTGTTAAGAGTAAAATTTATAACATTTATATGTATATAAAATTTTGTAAATTTTTAAGCCATGTTTAGGTAACAAATCTCAAGATCAGTCTCACATTATGCAGAGAATAAAACAACTGATTAATGTAAATAGGATACAACTGACAAATTGGTTCCAGAAATTTTACGTATTCTCAAATATAGATAAAAACAGATATTAAAGCATTATAAGTTGTGATTCAAATTAACTACGTAAACGCGTGATTCTAGCCTAGAGGCATCATTTTACATTGAAAAATGTAATAGCAGTTAAAATCACACAACTCCATAAATTTTGACTATAGATATAGTCGTAAAAATTCTCAGAGTATAGAGTGATTTTCAAATAAATCCCATTGATGAAACCTAATTTTCTTGAACCTAATTAATGAAATTTAATTTCTTGTGATTATCTTTTATAGAATGATTTCCAACACCCCTTCTGTTAATCGTTTGATTGATGTTTTATTGTTTAGAGGATTTAAAAATAAAATATCAGAGCATGTAGAATAAATTGAATGCAAGAAGAAATATGTGATCATAATCTATAATTATAAGTCACTTCGCGAACAAAATTGAGGACTAACTTGTCGCCACTGTCAGCTAATCAGCATGTACTAGCTTTTATCATCTATCAATTATTGATCAATCATTAAAGCCACTATTAGCGAGACCTGATTATCTTCTTCGATTGAAACCAGCCAATAAATTTATTTTAACGGAAACATCGACTTATTTTCCTTTCTCTAAGAGAATAAAGTGGAACAAGAGTATTTAGAGCTTTCGGAAACTGTACATTCTTCCTTCACTTCAACAAAGATAAAATGAAAAGCCCTAATTAGAGCGCTGTCTAAAATGTATTGGGAAGTAATTGGCATCAATATTATGAGAAGAGCTTGAAACGATGGACTAAATATAAAAGCTCTCAAATCCTACAAAATTCCGCTGGAGTTTTGCAAGCGGAAGTTCTTTAAGCATATTGTTCCGGGAATAATAAAGATAAATTAAACTGTGGGCATTCTGATTTAAAGTGGAATTAATCAGAAAAATCTTCCTCACCAATAAAATCCCATTGCATAAAATTACAATTGTAATCTGCTTACAGATACTCATGATAATTGCATGAAAAAATGCTTAAAAATTCAATGAATTTAATAATTGAATTTATATTAATAATTATTATAAATAATATAGTTAATTAACATAGAATTTTTAATTAAATACATGCTTTACATAAGTAATTGCTACAGGGAAACCATCCATTAAATAGTAATGTTTAAATAACTATACATATTTTAAATATTTATAAATATCTAGATATGTTTCTTGGTATAAGAAAAATATTTATCAATAAAACCGAAAATGGTATCATTTTGTGATTTGCCTCTCCCATTGAATTTCATATGGCCAACTTGAATTAAGTCATAATCAAATAATATTTATAAAATAAATTTTGATCTGTTTTTTTCTATTTTTAAACATATATGGTATGTGTAATTATGTGTGTATATATAATACGCGAATATATTAAGTATACTACATAAAAATAATTATTCCTTCAAAACCAATTTCTGCAAAAAATATTGGTATAATTGATCGTTTCTTAAAAAATATTTACTAGGAAAGCAAGAAATTTTATAAGTACATATTAATTTCATTTAGTTAAGAATGTTTTATAAGAAAGATAACTTATTATGTCTCAATATAATTTTAATGTATCTAATAGTAGTAACGTAGTAACAATTTGTGTCTCGTTAGAAAAAAGATCAACAAAAACGATTTGGAAAAAGGCTCCTGTGAATATAGAAAACAATATTTAATGTGAATGTTTTTTCATGTAATCAAGCTATACTAAAAATTTATGCTAGAAGACCCAATATAATTATAGTTATAAATTTTATACAACATTGAAACATTTATAAATTTAAGAAATAAATAATGGCATTTCAATATAAATTTTTTTTAATTTTTAGATATCCACTTAAGAGTTCTGGGTCTCTTTAAGATTCTGGATCTTAATAGCTTTAACCACTTGATAAGATTTTATATGTAGATTATTCCTTGTCAGTAATTCCTGTTTCATAAATCCTAGTTTGAAGTTACAAATTTTTCTAACCAACAATAAACAAAATTCCTTTGGCACATAGGAGTATTAATAGCTTCAGGCACATTGGGAATTTTTTCCTTCCTTCAATTTTGCCATTAACAAAATGATTGCTGGAAAAATATTTTCAGACTATACCTTCATTTTTGTCATGGTATATTTAACTAGGAGAACTAATTTTTAAAAATGATTTCAAATAAATGACTTTTTTAGCATATTGACGTTTTTATTCCATTAATAACATTGTAAATTTTTGGAGATTATTGCCTTCGATTATTAGACCCTTAACAATTTCTGTTTTCACACTACATAAGGAGATTTAATTTCTTAATTACAAAAACCTGGAATTTTACCACAAGAAGCAAGAAATTTTCTAACTATGAACGGCATGTGGTAAATGTAGGTATCTAAATAATTAAAATGCCTTCATTAGCTATTGAAGAAATTCACACTCGTTCCAAAAGAAATTGATACATATATTTTGTAAATTTTTAAGCAACTCTTATGTTTAAGGATCATAAACTAAATGCAATTTATCCAGAAATATTTTGATTATTAGTCCTTTAAATAGTACTACAATTTATTTTCTTAAAAATTGCCAAAGCATTGACCAATAGTATGTTTGCGCCATTAAAATATGTATCACATTTTTGGCATTTTGGCAGTATATTAAACGACTTTTAAGCATATCAAAACTGTTTTCGGACTTCACTTTCTTAGTTACGTTCTTAAATTCATAACAGAACTGCAGATTCCCATGAAATTTCCGTTATAGTATTATAGAATGTAAATAGTTTTCTTATACTGCAACAGGATTAATATTAGTGATAATGAGACTCTTGATAAAGAGAAACAGTTGTATAATTATCTTAAAAATTACAAAGTATCCATCATTTGTATTGGATACTTTGCACCATCAGATAAGAATTGAAAACACAATAAATGTCTTTCAAACTATGAACAAAATCAGCTCATGGTTAAAATTTCAACTTTTAATCTTAGCCATAAGCCATAATTTTTCATGACTAATTGGAAATATTAAGCAATATTAAAAAAAATTAAATTTTTAAGAATGGAGTAAGCAAATCTTAAGATTTAAAAGATATTTTTTACAAATATTGTGCAATCATTAATTTAGATTAATTGTTATTAATATAAATAAATTAATATTAATTAATGAAATTTTTAAAAATTTAAATCGTCTTTGGTTTTAACTAACCATAAAGGGAAAGTTTTGTGTTGTCTTTTTCATTTTACTTTTCCTTCTATTTTATTGTCAATGTGTTAATGGATTGAATGAATGGAAAATGGCTTCTTAAACCAATATTTTGGTCCTTATATAAGAAATTGTTTTATTAACCAAACAAACTTCGGCAGTTTCCTCAGACATTCGATGGCGAATTTCACCTTGCGCTCTTGAAGAATTGGATTTGGTAACAAATTTGTTGACAAGTCGGATGTAAGATGCCGTCTCAATACGATATCGTAATTAATTACGTTTGACGTAGCTAAAACGTTATCTGACGTCATGGATATTTTAAATTAATCAGAACTGTAATGGAGAGGAGTTGAATTGATCTCAATTTGAACGAAAGGAGCAGCCATTTTATGGTTAAAAATATCAAATTATGACTATTAGCAATTATCAATCAAATATTTCAAGTTTTAGTTGACTAAGTATGAGTCTTTTTGTAATATTCTTCAATTCATTTACTGATTCTCATCAGCATTGCAAAATAGGGCCAATAATATATTTCATTTGATCTTTCATGTTATGTATACAACAATGTCGTGTTTTATCTAATAACTCCAAGAAGAGTTCCAAAGCAACTCATCCTTAAGCAGTTCTCTTAAAGGATATAATACAACAAAATGTTACTCCTTATTTATGGATATGAAATAGAGAATTAATAAATAACGAATAATGCATACACACAAATGCATTACTCTCCCGCAATTCCATTCCATTGAACTTCTCCTTTTCTAAGTAATAAAAAAATATTATATCTTATAAAAGAAATTTCTAATCATGGTGAAGTGGAGTTGAATTTTTGCTAAAAGAAAAGAAGTAAAAGAATCGGAGAAGTAGTTGACAACCCAAGCAAGAGATTTCATTACATACATAAATCACAGTTGCTGTTTCTTTGCATCGGTTTGATTTTGTCCACTTAACAAAATTAGAAATTTATTATCCATAATCTTATCTAGAACTTATCTTATAAAAGCGAATTATTAATTCCTTTTTCTCTACTTGAATATAATATATAATGATTATTCTTCAGTTTCATTATTATATATAATTAACATATGTGTTTTTGATAGCTTAAACAGAATAAAAAATAATCAGTTGTTGTGGTTAGTGAAAAAGCATATTTACATAAAATATTTATCGAATCTGATTGCTAATATATATTTACAGTTATTGGTTAAATTTTAATTTTTAAATCTATAAACTATTAATAATTTATGATATGTTATTTTTCATAGTTCTTCAAAATTTTATGATATTTTGGAAAATTAAATAAAATTAAATTATTTTGTGTACTGCTCAGAATAACTAAAAAATGTTGCAAAATATTTGAGAAGAAAGTAATAATAGTTTAGAGCAGACTGATATTTTCATAGGTCAAAAAACCATTAAATTCTGTTAAAAACATAAACAAATCAATGAATATTGTTAAAAAATTCGTTTGAACTTAATCAAAATATAAAAATATTAAAGAATTATATCGTATTACTTATAATAAATATAATTATATTAATAAAATCTTATCGCTTATATTTAATGTCATAGTACAAGTTACTAAAACTTAATGTTAAAATACTTGATATTTGAATATTAGAAAAAAATTTAAAAAATGGTTTATATATAATTCAAAAACATATATAATAAAAATTTCTAAGTATTTAATTCAAAGTATATTATTATTTTATAAAAATTTATTTTTATTATAGTTATGTAATAAAAATAATTATATAACAAAAAGACTTTGAATTTCAGATTATGCAATAAAAACGTAAATCAATAACCTAATACTGAATATTTATGATCAGGAATTTTGTTCATAACTAGAGAAAGTGATGATTATCAATATTATTATTAATTCATCATAGATAAATTTTAAAGATATATATAAATATTCATCGAAATTACCTATTTATTAGTGAAGTTTCTTAATAATTGAACCAATATTCGTTTAAAAAAATGAAAATGAATATTATTTTATTGTTGTTCAAAACTAAGTTTTGTATTTTAACATATAATAGGAAATTATAATTACATAGTTTCCTTTTTTTTTTGTCTAGTTCTTAACTTACAGAAATAAATTTGGGAAAGTCATTATTCATTATAAAATTGATTTATTTCTTTCATTAAAGTTGATATTAATTTCTCATAATTCCTTCATTTACATCACAAGCAGTTCTGGCCTTGTTACTTATATAAATTCTTATAACAAAACATTACTCAAATATTATTCTCATTTTGTTCAAAATAGCGTTACGCGTTGAATAAATTATGTTTTCAAACGAGCCAAAATTATATTTCACATAGTTAATAAATTTAATTAGCATATAATATTAAGTAATGAATAATTTCAGTTTTTACTTCATAGAAGGAATGTTTTCTTTGTTATTGTGCCATATATATTTACAATAGGGAATAATACATTTTATTTATTACTAGGAATAGAAATTTAGGTTGAAATTCCCCCTTTTCATAATATTTTTTAAAATGTTACTTTGTTTATAATTGCAGTAAAGTTTAATTCCTTCCAATAAATATTCTTCAAATATTTGAAAAATCATGATTGGGTAATAGAAAAATGTATATATAAAAGAATTATAATTGAATTATTCTTCATGAATATTAATTACAATTATGGAAGAATTAAATAAATTTGTAAATTAACAATAATTACGGATAATTAAGATTATGGACAGTAAAAAAACTGAAAAAATTATGTTTAACTTTTTTATATCTTAAATCTAATCGAATGCTAAAGAATATAAGAAAATGCTTTTTTAACAAAAGTTTCTGGGATAGAGAATTATCAGAATGAAAAAACTAATAATGAAAACATTTTTTGAGAATATTGCTCTGATTAAAAAAATGTTAGCCAATTATTTTTAATAAAATCTTTTTCTGTTCAACAGTATTTTTAATAAATAATTTACGAATATTTTTTATGCAATAAGTTATTTCCAAGCATTTTAGCTACTTTGATTTAATTTCTTTTATTGCATAAATAGTTACAGAAACATTTCCTCGCATTTTTGTTTGCATTGGTATTTAATACTTCATGTAATATATTATTCAATTGATCAGAAAATATTATTATTATAATTCTGTGTATTAACTGCATAACTGATTTTGTGAAATGCATGGAAAATTAATTTACTAATGCAATCCATTCTTGAATATATAAATATAAAAAAACGCACAAATATACTTGAAATTAATATTTAACTAATAAAAAATATAACGTTCTCTATAGATTTGATTCTGAAAAATGCTAAATATGATTAATTATAATTAAAACACACACACAGGTCTGGCAAATATGTAATTATAATTAAAACACACAGGTCTGACAGATCTTAAAACATCACCACTATAAAGGAAGTATTTAATATTTTGAATTTTTTGACTTCATATTGCAAATTTCTGACATCCAAAATCTATTGTAATGCATTTAAGCGACCACTACATATCCTCAAAATGTATTATATCCTAACAAACATTTTATAGAGAGTGGACAATATTCGGTACATATGCCGTATAATCCAGCATGCCAATTTATGAATTATTTTTTTATTTTGGCGAGGAAGAAATGTTGCCAAGATGACATATTGTGACGTGCGCGATGACGTAAATACTAGGGTTGACAAGATAAAATTTTCTACCTAACTCTTACAGGTCTCCATCTCTATGACCAAGTAAAAAATAAACAGATAATAAAACCTAGGTTGCCAGATACATTAGAAAATCCGCCAAAAAATCACCAAACTTAGAATTTGGCATGCTGGATTATACGGCATCTGTGCCCAATATTCAAATATCACAAGCCAAAGAGTTTGGAAAGCTGGCCTACTGCTCTCCCTGCCTATCATGCAAGCAGAAATGCAATCGATTTCAAATCACTTTATAAAAATATGCATTGAATCTTCGATCCTCCAATCCAAAATACATGCCTTTAAAATATAACAAAGTTGAGACAAAACTTTTGATTTCTTCATGTAGTATAAGTTTAAACCTAAAACAGAGGGTAAACTGATTATTTTAATTGAACGTAGAACCTTGGGATACATTTGAAATCATAAAACACAAAATCTACTTTAAAGCATATGAGGACCGAGACACCATTGTATTCAAACAACCTATCATGATATTTTAGAGATGTAAACTCTTATTTTAATTTCTTTTACGAAAGTTTCTATAATTATTGCTCAGATAACATTTATATTACATCAAATTTGTAGAAATTTACACCAAATTCACATTTACATTACACCAAACTTTATAACAAATTTGTAAGCAAAACTATGTTATAAAATTTACACTCGTGACTTTCGAAAAATATGCAATTTCATGAAAGTACCCAGTTATACTGATGGCAAGTAACAGCAGCAGTATTCAAATACACCTTCTAATCAAAATTTATTATGACATTTCCATTCTGAAAATAATTGTAATTTCTGCTCATAATCAATCCTCATAACAAATTTCTTCTTTCAAAAATGGAAATTTTTTAGTGAAAACAGTTTTATTTTTAGATCATTATAAGCAATTTGCAGCTCTTACTGATTCAATATACTTTAAAGAAAAAGGCATATGATAAATCCTCAATTCAAGTCTTTTTAGAATCTCAGAAATTTCTTGTGTGCTTAACTGTTTAACTTTTGTGATTACTGTTTTAAAAAAACTCTAAATGTTTCAAAACAAATTAAAAATTAAGTTTTTGTCATTTTTAAAATAAAATTACCGTTTTTAGTCTTTGAAGACTAAAAACATTCTTTTATACCACTTATAATGAAATCTTTATTTCCATCACGGCATATACTTTCAAACATAATATAAATAAAAATTGTAAATGAAGAAAAGCGCCATTCGAAAATTTTAAATCTTCAAATAATCGTTTAATATTTTTAGCACAAGATACATGTTTCTAATGTCTATAATTCACAATTTTATTCTTTAATCTTTTAGGTGCAGATCTCATAAAACTTATATTAGTTCTTATTATTGATTAAATGCATTCTAATTAGGATCGAAATTGAGAATAAAGAAGGATATTTAAAAATTTTGATCAGGATTTAAATTGAGAATAAATGTGAATATTTAAGATTTTTGTTTAGCATGTAAATTACAAAAAAACTACTGTTAAGTTGAAGTGCATGTTATCAGCAGATAAAGATAATCTTGCTTGTTGAGACCAGTTCTTTGAATGAACGGTCAAAACCATGATTTATATGAAATATACTTGCTTTTAAATAAGTTTGCTGTATTATGAAATATTCACACAAAAACTTTAAAAATTCTCAGAATTCTTATTTTTTATTTCCAAGCATTATTAATTATTTATTTGTAAAAAAACTTTAAATATTCTCATTCATCGCCTACGTATATTGGTTGCGCAAATCTGCTGTAATTTAGAATAGCATTTTGGGACACATAATTTCAGCCTATTTCTCTTTAAATACTTTACAACATATACCCTCAGGATTAATGTACCAAAAACTCATAAGATATTTGGATCCATTTTAACTTACAAAATAAAATATTTATAATATACTTTTAACAAAACTAAGAAAGAAAAAGTTCTGAAAAAAATTATTTCACTTGCAAATCGCCCATGAGACTTGGAGTAATTTATTTATGAAATCACATGATATCTCATTTCTTTTATAAGAAACACTCAAATTAATTTTGGTTTTTAAGCTAATTTATTTTCGAAAAATTTAAAATAATATTAGCTTTATTTATTAACAAGTTTAATAATAATCTCCTTTAAATTTAATATTCATTTAAAAATTCAGATTATAATAAATTCTCCAATGGTATTGAAATCTCGTCTCATTCCAACTATTTTGGATTTAAAAAATTAAAATGCTTAAAGAACAAAAGAATATGTATTAAGTGTTTCCCCAAAGATTAATTTAAACCAACTGAATAAATAAATTTTTCTAAAATCTCATTAATATTTTTTATAACCTTATTTTTAAGTTAATGTATTAGTAAGCATATTAAAATACTTAAGTTTATAAAAAAATGTTTCATTGACGCTATTAGTTAATAAAGACCCGTAATTCATAAATACTGCTTTACATCTTAATAATGCCACTTTCACTTCTTACATTTTTATTTTTCCTTTTTGTTCTCCTTATATACAATATAAGCACCTTCTATTAATTCTACATTATCTGTGACTTTTGTTTAGTAAAGAAATTAGTTTTTGAATGGGTGAATATAATTAATTTTGACCTTATGTGTCACCCATTAATTTAATCATTAAAATTTTACCAGAAAATTTTTTAGCTCTTAGATTTTATGCATTTTTTTATCCAAATTCCTTAATGTTATTTAGTAACATTTTCTTTTCAATAAAGTACAGTGGAACTCTAATTATCCGAATCAATTGAAACCGGATCTTATTCGGATACTCAAATGCTGGGAAAACTGGATTTTTTCGAAAAAATGGCCTATTTTAATTAGTTATTGAACATTGTAAATGGGCGAAAAAACTTCAGTAAGACCCCGTTTAACGCGTGGGATACGTTCCATCAAAGTAGAGTGTAATGCGAAACAACCATAAACGAGGCTATCTTAACTGTAAATAATGGGGTTAAGGGAAGATGGATGGAGGCTCGGTTAGGTATTAAATTTAATAATGTTTTTTAATAAAAATGTAACCAAACCATTTATTTCTTAAAAAATGATATTCTGAAACTGGATCCCATTCGAATACTCAAATACTCTGAAAACTGGATATTTTTCGAAAAAATTGCCTATTTTAATTAGTTATTGAATATTGTAAATGGAAGAAAAAACTTCAGTAAGACCCCGCTTAACGCGTGGGATACGTTCCATCAAAGTAGAGTGTAATGCGAAACAACCTAAACAAGGCTATCTTAACTATAAATAATGGGGTTAGGGGAAGATGGATGGAGAATTGGTTAGGTATTAAATTTAATAATGTTTTTTAGTAAAAATATAACCAAATCATTTATTTCTTACAAAAATAAAAACAATATAAATGAATATACTTATAAAAACAAATAAAATCCTAAGTCAGTCAGATCTTTCAGTCTATTTGTGTTTCCAATTTTCTGCATTTTTGTCAAGAAGGCATCTAATGCAGTTTGCCTTTCCCGTTTTCATTATGTTAGAAGTTGTTGATAAGTGGATAAAGCATCTATAACACTTCGTCTTGCTTTTGAACTCCTGTCAAAATTTGGATCTTTTTCAACAAATAGTCCATAGTTTCAGTTATAGTGATCAAACTTCTTTTTATAAACGCCATCGAAAGTTCTTTCTGTTCTCCTTCGAAATCTCTACTATCAATATTTTTGTTTTTTTCCTATTTAGTTAATTCCTTGAGCTCATAATTAGAAAGATTAGCTGCTGTTTCTAGAACTATTTCTTCGACGTCTTCCACGTTTACCTCATCTAAACCCCTTTGTGTTGCTAATTCCACTATCTCATCCATATCGACAGAGTGTCCAATGTCTTCGCTCTTACTTAAATCTGGCCAAATGTTCTTCCATACTCCTTCCAAGGATCTTTCTGTTATCTCATTCCAAGAAAAGAAACAAATCACCGTTAAGTAGGGTCTTACTGTACATATTTTTAACGAAAAAGAACTTTTAATCAACTAAATGAAAACGCAACAGTTTTATATATCATGATATTTATAAGTACTATATATTAATATAATATGTATGTATACCTCTTTAAACGAAAGTCATTGCATACTAAACATCTCTGTCAGAGTATGCTATTTCACTGACCTTATACGTTTTCGGGAAGTCACTTGAAAGTGATAATTTGCATGGGGTCAAACTCGGGCTAATGCTCTATCTACTCCAAAGAAAATTCAAGCAGGCAAATGCTTCACTATCTGATGGTCTCGTGCCTGCTTCAAGTTGGAAATTAAAATCATCTTCTTAATTAATACTTTAAATAAGTTTACCATCGTTTGAAACTCAAAATCTAGGTGGTCTCACTCATAATCCATTCCCTTATATCTTCAGCACTAATTTCTGAATATCCAGGAGTTTTCAAAAGAATATTTTTGAATTCCTCAAGTGACACGTCATTCTCATCTTCTCCATTCTTTTCCTTTTCCTTATTTTCCTTTTCTTCTTCAGTTTAATTAATTTTTACGAAATTCTGAAAGCTATTCGGATAATTGGAGTTCTGTAGTACTTTATGCTCTTTTAAAACGTATGTAACTTATAAGTTTGTGAAAAAAATTCGACAAATTATTTCTAAAGTTGAAGCATGAAAAATAAGTATATGGAATTTGTAATTATTCTACTTGGATAAAAGATTAATGTTTGCTAAAAGATGTTGTTGAGTAATAGTGGTGCAGTTTTTATCTACAGCTTCGAAGACTAAGAAGATTTTGATCTGTTTATTGTTTTAAGCAAGCCAATCCTGGTTTTACAAAACTGACTCTTTTGATGGTAAATTATTAACAAATGTTAAAAATACTTCAATGAAAATATAATTTTTTTAACACAAACTCTTTCTCACAATATTTTTTCTTACCCTTTCGTATGTACACTATGCTATCATACTATGTATACTATCATACGCATATACACACTGTGTATACTATCTCACACGCATATACACATTGTGTATACTATCTATCATACACTCACAGATCCCTTAAACTATATTTGGCTTATCATATTTAAGAAAATTTCTGCCTTGAACTTCAAATGATGAATTTATCGGTAATTTTTTGAAACTTTATTAATATTTAGTTTTATGTAAACAAACTTCAGTCAAATTAATAAATTTTAAACTTTAGATTACTATTAAAACAAAAAATGAAAAATAATCAATTTTTAATGAATATATTAGCACAACATGAATATTATGAGACGGTAATTCGAATAATTTTTCTCTTAAAAACTTATTTTAGTCGTTTACAATGTAAAAACAGATGAATCAAGTATTAAATGTTTACCAAATGGTAGTTTATTATTAGCATAAATATTTTAGCTAAAAGCTTTTAAGAGGAAAATGCTAAATTTAAGACTGTTTTAAGAAAAAACTCAAAACTAAAATATATTGCTTTCTAACATTGATGTCAATTAGAGGGAGTTCGTTTTAATTTAGTTTTTTATCCACTATAATAAATATTTACAAGCTTTCCGGCTTTGTTAATCAATAAACACCAACTTTTATGCACTTATATTTCTATTTATTTCACAAATAGAGTCTAGAATAAAAATTAATTTCAAATAATGAATTGCTGTTGTGAATAATGCATTTAACTAATTTAAACTAAGTCATCAAAAATACAAAAATACTAATTAATATTTATAAAATAGTAATTAATATCTAAAAATTAACAAAATATTAGTTAAGAAAACTAATATCTTCTTCAGAATCATTTTAATTATATCCTGTTTAATAAAATTATAATTTCAGAATTATAAAAGAAATATTTATGAAGATATTCCATGTTTATATTTCAAGATGAATAAAATTAAATTTCTTCTGTACTGTACAAATTCATAGTAATTTTCTAAACCAAACGATAAGTAAAAAAATATAAAAATTTAATAATGACAATATTAATTAAAAGTAATCTGAGTTTTAATATGCTCTTAAAAACACATTACTTTTCCTGAATAACTCTGGTTATGTCGATAATCTCTTTTTGATAACAACTTTCGTTTCTGCTCGCAGCTGAAAATGATCAGACATAAAATGAACAAAAAATTGCGATTACGTTTTCATCTCCTTAACCCTCGAAGTAATCATTCTTCGTTCAAAAGGTCTTTTCTATCCTTAACTCTCCGCCATTAACTTTTTGAGAAAGGATTAAAATGCTACTCATCATAATTTACTTCCATTTTATTGTTAGATCATCTGTTATTTATTCTTCTGAACATAATGACAAATCAAACCATCATTTTTTATACGTATTCTTCGAAATAATGTTGATAAATCTTGGTTCGTCCTCTAGTTATATGAGGAATTTTCAATTTTGTGGCAATGATTCTTAAGAAAATATTGATATTGTTTTATTTGTAAACACATTCTTAAATTCAAATTTTTAAGTTTCAGTTAAGAGAAATCAATTTATATTAGATGTAGATTAAATCTTTCCCTTTTTATCACGCTGGGAAATCAGTGGATAGTGTTCTGGTGTTTGGTTCAATGTTACAGGGGTTCAATTCCCGTATGGGATTTAGATATTTGTCGTAATTCAGTATCCTATTTTAAATTACAATAATCATGCTTTAATTCTTTCTTTCATAAAAAAAATAACCGTGAAGTAATAAGCAAATAAAACTTACATATTTTTATATATTTAACTTATAAAAAAGATGATCGCATTAAAAATAAAATTTCCTTAATACCAATCTAAAACAACAAATGTTTTTCAATTGAAAAAGAATTTAAATATCAGTTAAATGGAAAACAATTATAGAAATTTGTATGTGTTAATATGATTTACTCAAAAAATTTTGAATAAAAGTCACAATCAAACATTCAACGTAAGATTAAAAATTACTTATTTCCTTAAAAAAACATCTTACACATTATTTATAGAAAATTAAAAATAATAATAAAAATAGTTGGTGAGTTGTAACTTAATTTTTTTTAAATATTAGAAGAATTAGGTACTAATAAATTTAGTTTATTAATTTTTTACGAAAAAATTAAAATCACTGATAAAATAGTTTAATTTTAACTGAGTCAGTCTCTCACACATTGTGGTTATCTACAGAAAACATAAACTGAAAAAATCAATGTTTTTTTGAAATCAATTTTTAAGTTATACAATATATTAACAAAATATAAAAAGCGTTTGTCTAACCTAGGGTAAACAAAGTCTCCTATAATATTTAAATTTAATATTATTTAATCTATTGATATTTACAAAATTTTGAAAGTATCAGAAAACAAATTTCGGAACATAGGCTTCAAAATTTCTCCGTTTTAGAAATTTAAAGCAAAAGATTTAACTTTCACATGGATTGTTGAAAGAATTTCAATTGTTGAAGTTCCAGAAGACATGATATTCATTATTAATCAAAACTATTTTAAGATACCCTTAGTTTCCTAATTTATTTTATTAAATGTAGCATTGATTTTTTTGTTAAAGTTTAATTTGAGTCTGTGGAATATTTAATTTAATATTAAATTTTTCTCGCCACATATATTATTCACATTAAACCAAAGGCAAAATTCATCAACCATTCACATTATGTATCCCTATTTTTTTCTTAATAAATGTTTCTTATTAATTTAAATCAGTACTTTTGATGATTATCAAAAAGTAATTTCTCGTATTAAAATAAATTGTTGAATTGATTTCATTAAATCTTTAGATAAAGTCAAAAAATCATTTATTTTGCCGATAGTTCAGATTTCTTTTTACTTGAAATAATTTGTCTTAACTTTCATTTTTGTTTGAAGTAAATTTATTTTGCTTTAATTTAAAATAATTTGTCTGAAAAGAAATATTTGATCAAAAAGAAACTCATGATATCATTATTAAAACCAGATCTTATTGAACTAAAAACAAAAAATTTAAAAGTCTATAAATAAAAGAATATTTCAAACCTCTTCAGTTAATTTCATATAAATTTACAATAAAACTTTAATATAGAACTAACATTATAAAATCAATGTGATTTTTTGCTTAGATATAAAGAAAATATTGTATACAAAATTAGAAAATTTCATTAAGTAAAAGCTATAAAACACTACAGGGTACTTATTTTTATAAGAGAAAACTAATGAATCTTGAATGAAATCCTTGGAAATGCATACGAACGTTCAATGATTCTTCATTACTTAATGACAAAAAGACATATCTTAAGTCATAAATATGGAATTTATTATATTTCTCTCATAGTTGTAAATACCTGCAATGTAACTTAATTAATAATGAAAGTTTGATTTCAATTTTTTAGGTGAGCAGTTCATATGAAATAATAAATATCAAATTTTAATCGCAGTTATAACATTATCTTATTGATTTTATATTTTTAACCAAAGATTATTTATAAACATTAAAAAAATTTTCTCGTATGCTTATATTTTCTATATAGCTAAAAAAGTAACTCATATATATTAATATTAATTTCAATAATTCCTTAAAAGATTGTGCACTATGTTCATTACATTATCATATGAAGTTTACGAACTTTTTTAATAAAGATTAGGCATTTGATGGATACTCAATACATTTCAAAAGGAAAAATAAAACTTTTTCTTGATTTATTAAAAGTGTAAGAAAAAACATTTATATAATAAAGAATGAAAACAGTTTTTATATTTATTAATCTGTTCAGAAAAGAAATGCATTTTATTTTTACCTTACTCTTTATTTTCCTCTTACATGTGTTCACGATGATTAAGTCTTCTGTAGCGCAGTGAAAATAAATTTATAATAGAACTTAGCATTTTATTTCTGCTTTTATTTAAGTGCTGTTGAGGAAATAAAAGAATAAATTACTTCATTAACATAAAAATTGGAAAAAACCGAAAGTTTTTAAAATTAAAATAAGTGTGTATAGAATCTTATCTTAATTTACTCATTTTTCTCAAACTTAACAGCATTTTCTTAATATTAATTTATCCTTTTTAATATAATTGCATTGCCACCCAACCTGTCTAGTGGTCAATGTGCCTGACTACGGATCGGGAGGTCCTGGGTTTGAATCCCAGTTCGGGCATGGATGTACTTCTTCTTCTTCGAGTTGAGTTTGTATGTCATTGGGCACCTCTGCTTTTATCAGCATTTTGTACCATTAACTCCAAACCCAATGTTTCCTAGTCCCAGTTGCTCGGGTCACCCACTTTATTAATAAAGTCCGATAACCCTTTAATGGAGTCTAGGTGTAACTCTCTAGTATGGATGATGCCTAAAGAAGTTAATCTAGGGAGGGCAAGAACCTCGCATTCGTAAATGATATGCTCTGCCGTTTCTTTTTGCGTATGACATTTCCAGCAGATAGGGTCTTGCTGAAACAGTCCCATCAGAAAGTCAGAAAGTCAGTCTTGCTAGCGATAGCTTCCTGACTTTCACCAGAAGAAGATGGTTTGGAGGTCATTCCTACCTCAAGTGAAGGATTCATTACTGCCCCTTTACTAGAATGCCTCTGAGTTCCCTTGTCTTTTTCAGCAAGGTCTACTCAGAGGCTTCACCTGCAAATGCAGAAAGGTTTGTTATTTCTTGTGTCATTTCAGCCACAAGACAACAATTAATAAGCTCAGGTAATATAAGTCCACTCAGCATTACCTGAGTTACTGGGCAAGGCAAATTACTCTAGAAGTTCGCCAGGCAACTAGAGGCTCCGTTAAGACACCAATACCGCAGTGCCAAATAACCCTAGGCACGGGTCGCATAACACCAGAATTTACGGGAGCTGGTTCGCGGCCTCTGATTCTATATTCAAGGCTATTCTGTCATTCCTACAGGACATTCGGCGATCCACCACCTGCCGACGCGCCTGGTGGCTGCTCAAGCCCCAGGAAGTTACGCGTACCCCCTGGTTCCAGGTGATATGGATGTACTTTTTCTCTCTATCTAATTTGTCTTTGTCCTTTCCTTGTATTAATGGGTTGTGATTGGTTGTCTACCGTATAAACGGGTACTTATGGCATGTGTGTATGGAGGAAAATGGACTCCACACCAAAATATGGTTCAGCTGGAAAAGTAGAGCAGCGCATCCCATAATGCCAGCCTAGCTGTCACACTACATCAACAATAAAATTACATTGATTTCGCTAATTAAAGTATTTATATTCTGAATTCGCTAATTGTAATGTATCTAATTTACAAAATTCAGCCACCTATTATTAGGAACCATTGTGTCCGCTAATATTTCTTTATTCTACGACTACATGTGAAGGCCAAGGCCTACAATGCCTATATTTATTTTCATGACAGTGGGCCCTGTGATGTGAAGCCTATGTCCCAGTTAGGTCGTCAGTCTAGCACAAAACCCCCAGTGTTAAATTCTCGAGCATGCTTGGTCTCAATTTTATCGGTCCACTGAAGGGATGAAAGGCTGGGTCAACCTTTTCCTGATCCAGGATCCATGGCTCAATCGTTTCCTATGTCATCATACCATTGCTTTAAAATTTTTAGCCAACAAAAAATTTCTTCAGAAGACAAAACAAATGAATGTTGCTGATTGTAAAATTGATTATACAAAAAAGGATATAAGAATTCATAAATAGAAATTATGTTAATGCAGCTCTTAACTCATGGCTTGTGGGCTGATCGAATCTTCTGATTATGTTTAAAGATAATGTTTAATTAATGGATTAATCCTAAAATTAATGGATTAATTCTCTATTGGTCACTTTTCAGCTGCTATTGCGAGAAAAATACAACGATGGATAATTATTTTCTTAATGAGCTATGGCTTTTCAGACACTAATTAAATCTAACTTGAAATATATTTTTTAATCAATCATTACAAAATTTCATTGCTTCAGGAATATTGACCTGTATAATCTCATGAGGCTTTTACAATTTCTTATAGTAAATTATCTAATCCTATCAGTTTATTACAAATGAAATTTTAAAAGTCAACTTATTTTAAAATTTGAGTGACATTCTCAAAACTTTTTTAAAGATTTTTGGAGATAAAAATATCTTTTATAAAGAAAAAAAAAACATTCAGAGAATTTTTATGTGAATTCAATGGTATGGTTTTACGAATTTTTTTATAATTTAATTTCTTAAAGCTAATTATTTATTTACTCAAGTTAGACATAATTTTATATTCTTATAATGATCAATGAATCAAATAAAATTTATTTCTAATAAAATATTTAGTATTTTATTTCAAATAAATTTCATTTGAACTTTTCCTACTTGCACTCACCCGGAAATAACTTGATTTGCATTTTGAAAACCGCTTAAATGAATAGAAAAAAAGTCTTTGAAACCCACGTGACTCAAATTTTTTTCTCTTCCATCTTGTACGTAATGAGGAATAAATGAAAATTTTCACTTCTCACAAAAGGGGGATTCTGTCATTATTTTAAATCTCTGCTTTGTGTTTTTGGGGAATGGAATAAGATTTTATTATTTATTTAATTTCAGAACAGAACTTTTATACAATAGGCAATTAATTTTAGAGCGAGTTTTTATGAAAAGTTACAATATCGATTTCTCGTCTTGCTTCCTTTGAACTGCCAAAATATGTAAAATTGATATTAGAACTAAATCCAAGAAAATAGCTTTTTTATCTGTTCATTTTCTATATTTTTCACTTTAAAAATAAAAGTAATTTTTATCAGATTTATTGCGCAAAGTTTTTTATCCACAATTATGTTACAGATAATTTGAACAAAAGAGGAAAAAATAAAAGTTTGATAGTATTGTTGTGTAGTAAATATGGTAATAAAAATCAATCAATCAATCAATGAAAAACAGAAGACGTCATATTAACAATAATTCAAATAAGAGGTAAATTATATGTATATTAAATTATTCCAACTTTATAATTTATGAAAAATTAGAAACCTTATGTAATAATATGATACAAAAATAAACACAATATTTTTACCAGAAAAAAATTACTGTTAAATAAGTTAAATTTATTAATTTTTTATTTATAAATGCGTTTTTTTTAATTTCTAATATTTATTTTAAGTAGATCTATGATAAATTAAAATTTTATTTTATTTTCAAAAGTTTTATTATCTGATGCATTTAGTATTAAGAACAAATAGAGAAAACAGTTATATAATTTTTTAATATTCATTTATATCATATATATATAATGTGTATACCTGGTAAATATTCATATATATTTACCAGATATACGCATTATATTTGCCCTTATATTTCAGTTTCCTTTTAATTTTTTGCAATTAAAATTGAATTTTTAAAAATGATATAAAAAGGATATTTGAATGATATACCTGGAAAATATCTGAAAACTATTCTTGAATGAATCCATAAATCTCATTTCTATTTTCCAAAAAAAAACTCTGATTTTCAGTCTCAAACATAAAATTGTTTAAAATTTTTAAATACTTGAATTATCTGAAGAGATATATTTTATACAAAAAGAGACTTAAACTTTCTTTCTTAAGTGCTTATAAGTGAATGTCTCTAAACTCTTTATAATGGAATGCAAAGATTCTTCGTTTGAAACATACTAAATTTTATTTCAATTTTGATACAATTGAACAAACACGTTTTTAAATTATTACTAAATTTACAAATATTTCAGTAACAAATAATAGATATTAAAATAACAAAATAAAAAATAATATTGAAATTATGATTTATTTGCATGGAATGTTGATGGAGTATCACGGATAATGGCATTACTACTATTTTATTCATTTATTAAATCTATTCATGATTTTTTTCAAATACAAAAATGATTTCTTATCCACGATGTGCAAAAATAATATTCTTACATGTTTCTAAAAAACAATAAAATATTTTACCCTCAATCACAATTTCAAGCATTAATTTTTTAACCAAGTTACCAAAAAGACACAAATCTTTATTTCTTAAATGATTTATAAGAATGAAATATCAATAAATTACAAACAATAAATCAAACCACCTCTAATTAAATACAAGTCCTTTGGTAAAAAAATCCCTGTGTCACACACAAAATTTTTCCCAAATAATTCTTCACTATAAAATGAAGGAGGAATCAACCCGTAAAACATCTACTACTACATTTTAAAAGAGAAAATGTAAATTTACAGTAACTGATAACAAATTATTACATCTTATTGAAAATCTAAGGCAAATACAGACTAACATGGACGAATAAAATAACGCTGAGAAGTTTACTTCTTTCACTGACCATAAGGAGCGAAAGTTATCAATCAAACAAGTGTTAATTTTAAAGCTATTTTACAAGTTACTCTAAATAATCATGGCTTATGCTACCTTTTAAATACTCTATTCAAAGCTAGCATTTTTATTAAATGAAATGTGAAGTATTGATGTCAGAGTGATTATTAATTTATGCTTATTCTGCATCGTGTAGTAATTAATAGTTCTTAAATTTGTTGTTGGCGTAATTTGTAAGCAAAGCTTAAAATAATAATCTTGAAGACTCACAATTAACATAATTATTATTTCACTTAGATGAGTTATTAATTAATAATTGATATTTTTATTAAATATTATTAATTGATTTTTACAAATACATTAATTTGTTTTAATAATTAATTTCATGAGATATTAATTTTTACAAGTATACTATATAAATTAATCCTATCTAACAACTGCACCACTTCTAACAACATACACCAATTAAATAAAAACATTTGGCTATTAAAACTTGAATTACTGATTCGTCTTATTAAAACGATACAAGAGAGACCTGAAATAAGAAAAATATTATTTATATGGATAGTTTGTGAGTTTTTGATGGCATATATAACAGAGTTTAGGCAAAAAGCTTTTAGTTTTTTTTAAATTATCTTTTACTAAGTAGAAATTTATTTCTGAAGTTTTAAATGAGTTGAAAATTGCATTTTCTTAATAGATTTAGAAAAATACTCGTAAATTTCCAAAAAAATTTTAGTCCAATACTTACAAGTAATTTCAACTTAGTCTGCCAAATCAGTGTATACAATTCGAATGTGGACTGATTTGCATATGATTTCCAATGGATTTAAAATCAAATTCTCGGAGAATTATTTTGGCATATTATCCTGAGTTTATAATTTTGAATAACTATATAAAGAAGTGATTATGGGGGTTGTAAATACAAAGAAATTGTTGACATTAAGCCATTATCAAAAAAGTAGTCAACCCATATTGCATTAAATTTATATAATTTTATTATAATTTCTATGTATAGCAAACTCAAATAATTTTTTAATTTTTCATTCCTAGATCATATGATATTTTCTAGTTTATTTATTGTATGTATGATATTAAATAATCTCTTCATATACATATAAATTCGGGCAGTAAAGTAAAGTAAACGCCAGCAGAGGTCCCTGTACCTAACCCTAATAGGGTTTTACCAGATTTGATGGACCCGCTGGAGAGAAAAGAAAACGGAACACAGTACATACAAGACAATACAATTATGCTTGCAATCATATGGAGACACTATAAATTATAACTTTTACACAGTAAGGAGGGTTTGTAAAGTATACTATTGAACACAAATTTGGTTGCAATTGAAAGTTAACACGTGGATGCATACGAAGCATTCAAAATAGGTATCAGACAAAATACATGGCAGGAAATGATAATACAGGCATATGAAATGCATATCAAATAGCATGCATATAAGAAATAAAGAAAATAAATGTAAAAACAAAAGGAAATTAAAAATGATAAAAACAAAACTGAAAACATATACCTGAACTTACTGCAAACTAATGAGGTAATAATGATTAATGAATAATTAATGCCTTTAGTATGGATTTGATAGTTGGGTGTATCGGCTCAAAGTAAGTTAGGTCATATAAAATTCTAAGCTATATATACAAAAAGTTTAGATAGATAGTACATAATGCATTAAAATAGGTCAATATAACACGATGACAATAATTGTGACTGAGTAATTAAGTGAGAGCGCTGGAATGATGGTGAGAAAATGGCAAACAAATAATAATGAACTATATACAAGGAGAAGAAAAACAGGCGAAATGTTACAGGTAGAGAGTGAAATGTCTAAATGCAGAACATGAGAGAGATGGAGTATGCGGCTCATCTACTTCCAGGTGATGTCTATCACTCTCACGGGCATCATTATCCTCCTATTCCTCCGGAATTATTAATTCCCTATATTCAAGGAGAAAGTTTATAAGGTTAATAATTTTTAGCTTTGCAGCCTTGTTGATGGTGATGTTTTTGAGCCAGACACTTATCAGATTGTCACTGGGCGTAGTGAAGTGCCAGGAACTCGTGATGGGGCATGACGTAGCGTAAGCCTAATGGTTAGGTATCCGGAAGGATGGGGTTCGATCCCCAATGCCGCCAAAGGCCCACCGAGTACATGCGATATATGTGCTCAATAAATCTGTGGAATCGAAAGTCCTGTGATCGGTCACTGTGCAGTTACATGGGCTTTAATAGTCTGGAAAAAATTTTCTCCCCCTTCAGATCAATGTCAAAATTGAGGGAGTGGATCCACTGGTGGTGCCCTCTGTCGGAGGATTTGAAGAGCAAGGTCGTACTTTCACTTTCGTGGTGCTCAGATCAAAACGAAAGACGCTCCCTATTGACTTAAATTTGCATACCAAAGGCATAGTGAGCTTGGGTTGTCTAAATATCATAAGTAACAACAGCATATAAGTTCATTAAATTTAAATGAAAATTTTACTTATTTGCCTTAATCATATTTTTAACACTTTTTGCTTTAGTTATTTTGATTGACATTTTACTATTTATCTTCAGCTTTCTTTCCATTTAATATTAGGATTTTACATTACAGGGAGGTTCAAGACAGAACTTGATGAGACTGGCAAGAGATGACAAATCTCTGAATATGAGAGGACGCTTGGATTTCAACGGTGCAGACGTCATCCGTTCCCTCCTCAACGCCAGATCTCTCAACAGCCTCGGAGGTGGTGAACTCATCCGTCTTTTGGATCCTCTCAGTGGTGGTCAGATGGTCCGAACCCTCGATCAGCTGGCCAATGGTCAATACTTCAACTCTCTGGACGGATTTCGCGGTGGAGAAGTCCTGAGCGTATTGGACCGCCTGACCTCTGGTGACTTCATCAATTCCTTGGACATCGTTGACGGAACTGTAGTCCTCAGCGCTCTGGAGAAGGCCCGACTGACAAAGCTGAGACATCCACCCTCTCCCAAACGCACCCAGACCCTGGACACTCTGAATGGAATGGCCTTCGGGATGAGCAAGCGTTTCGACTCCCTCAGCGGTTCCACCTTTGGCCTCAGCAAGAGAGATTTCGATGAGATCGACAACGTCGGTTTCACTGGTTTTGCAAAAAGAGGGCCTTACTCCCACAACAGGCTGGCCTTGGCGAAAAGAATTTCGATGAAATCGACAGAGCAGGGTTTGAAACTTACAACAAGAGGAATTTCGATGAGATTGACAGAGCCGGTTTTGAAACCTTCGAGAAGAGGAAGGAATAGATTCATTCGTAAATCAAGGTAATAATGAATCTTATATAACTATTTAAAGTATGAACATTCATTGCTTGACAGTCAGATACACGTTGCCATCTACCCTTTCTTGAACACATTATTTATACATGCATGAAACAATATTTATTTAGATAAAAAATAATTATTTTTTTCAGCAGAAATGTTTTTAAAGTTGGCATGTTAGATGTAATGTTAAATGTAAATATTCAGAAGAACTTGTGTTAGCCAACAAATATTAGCCGATAAGGGGATTAATGGAATAAAATATTGTAAACAAAATAAGCTTGTACTGTTTACTTGTCAATTAAATTTAATAAAACTAAGGAAGAATAATCAGAAACACAGAAATAAAACATTAAATTAGTCAGGATTTCTTTCGAAAAAATCATTATTTCTTTAAATTAAACTGCCATAAGAAATGTCTAAATAAGAAAAAATACGTTAGTTCATTCAAAAGTTTTCTTAAGAATAAGATATCATTTTAAAATTTTATTTTAAAATGATTTAAAATTTTATTTTAAAATATTATAGAAGTAATTATTTTAATCATATATTTATCATATAAATAATATGATGAGCCAAAATAATTCTTCATATTATTTTAATTTGTCATTATAATTTACAGATTTATATTCTGCATTAATATAAATTTCACATGATAAAGGAATATAAGAAACTTCAATTGAAACATGTATTGAATTTCAACTATCAGACATCCAAAAGCTACGAATAGTTGTTATAATAGAAGAGAAAAAACAAATAACATAAAGTTATGCATACCAGGTGTATGCATATCAAATGAAACGATTGCTAACAGATGTCGTCACTCATGTATACAAACATTACGAAACCGTGACTCATGATTTTTTATAGTTTGACCATTGATACTCACGTATAGTTTACATTTGGACGAGTTTCAACGTGCATTGTTTGTTTGTTTGCTTTTTTTTTTTCACTGTGTTGAAAATGTCGAATTTTATGCCTTCCAGCCACGATTTGCGGACAGCATTAATTCTTTGTTACAATCTGAAGAAAAATGCTGCCGAATCCCATCAAATGCTTGTAGAAGCATAGGATGGCAATGCTCTGAGCCGTGCGCAGTGCTACAGATGGTTTGAAAAGTTTCAAAATGGTGATTTCGATGTGAGAAACGAGGAGCACGGCAGACCAGCAAAAAATTTTAAGATGCTGAATTGTAAGCATTACTCGATGAAGATGATGGCCAAACGCAAGAACATCTTGCAGAACAATTGAATGTTAACCAGAGCACTGTTTCCCGTCGTCTCAAAGCAATGGGCAAAATAATAAAAGTTGGTAGATAGATATCGAGTTTAACACATGAGCTAACGGACCATCGGCAGGAAAACCGAAAATTCGTGTGCGAAATGTTGCTTGCCCACTACAAACGCAAGTCATATCTTCATCGTATTGTGACTAGGGACGTAAAATGGATTTATTTTGAGAATCCAAAGCGTGATCATCATATGTTGACCCCGGATATCCGTCCAAATCGACCGCAAGGCCCAATCGCTTCAGCCGCAAGACAATGCTGTGTATTTTCTGTGACCAGGAGGAGCCAATTTATTATCAGTTTCTCAAAATCGGCGAAACCGTTAATACTGATCTGCTATAAGCAACAATTACTTGATTTGAACGATGCTATAATCAAAAAAGCGCGAACAATACAAGAAATGGCAGCACAAAGTGATTTTCTTTGATGACAACACCTCTAGCCACCGTGCAAACTGACCCAGAACATCTTTAAGGCACTCGGCCTGGAGCCCCTACCGCATGCGGCTTATTCTCCAGACTTGGCTCCTTCCGATTACTACCTATTTGCATCATTGGGGTCACGCATTGGCTGACCAGCGCATCACTTCTTACGAAAAAGTCAAATATTGCCTTGATGACTGGCTGGCCTCAAAAGACCGATCATTTTTTTTTTTTTGGTGCGGTATTAACAAACTGCCCGAAAGATGGGGAAAATGTATAGCTAGCGATGGATATTATTTCAAATAAAGAAATATTAACAGTTTTCGCACATTTATTGTCTTTTTTTTAAAAAAAAATCGCCTCATTTCATTTCCATACACCTGGTAAAAGATAAAAAAGTTTTCATTTCAAAGAAATCGCGTGTGATGCATTTCTTCTAACACACAAAACATAATAATAATATTCTAAAATTATCATTGAATATTTCACAAGTTTATTTTTCACTTTTTACTGAAAATAGTAAATTTTTACTTTTTTAATCTAGAAAATATACAAATTCAAATTCAACACAAAAGTAGTGGAAATACATATACCTGTATAATCTTATTTTTTAAATTTGGAAATAAGATTAGGAAATAAAGAATATATTTTTAAAATATTTAGTTTTCCTTACTAATATTTGTAAAATTAAGTAATTCCTTATTTACAGTTTAATAGTCTCTTAATTATACAGTCTAATTTATTTTCTAAAACAAATTATTTCTTAGATCGTATTTAATTACTCTTTTAAATAATACTTTTTTAGTTTTGGTTTGGAAAGGATTAATTCCATCGTGTCAATATTCAGTTTATGATAAGCTCATTCTTTTCAATAAAAACTTTTTAACTATTGACTAATTAAAAAACAACTTTAAGCATTTATTAAGAAATAACCACGTCCATCTTATTCTGTATAAAACTTTCATATACTTAATCTCTTCTGAAATGTAGAGAGATATTTGTATTTCTGTATTCAAATAGCTCCACATAATTTCTACTTCTGTGTGAGCTAGATCTAAGATATTCCAGCTTAAATTAGCATGATTATTACCAAAGGGATATTGCTACAATATTCAGCACAATAGGAATGTTTTATTATTGTTGCATATATGTTTGCGATAAATATATGTCGCGTTCTCCCAAGAAAACGGAAGTCATAAAACATTTCTTCCTGCTGACTTTTCCAAAAGACCAAGTGATTTAAAAACGTTTGCTAGAAGTCTCAAACCATAAGCGATTTTTACAGGAACTGTTTGCTTTCGACATTTCCTTCACAAACCTAAGGGAGACTATTTATATTGTGTGAAATGGTAGCATCAGGCATTGTAAACAGTGAGAAATAAATTGTCGATTTCATCGTCGAATCAACAATAAAAGAAACTTTATGGGGCTTCCAAAAATTTACAGATTAGAAAAGTTTAATGCTTTCAAAATTTTGAGTAAAATTTAAGATATTTTACTTTAATATATATATATATATATATATATATATATATATATATATATATATATATATATATATATATATATATATATATATACATATATATATATATATATATATATATATATATATATATATATAAATATATATACACATATATATACATATACATATATATACATATATATATATATATATCATTAATATATATATTTATGATAATAGTCAAACTATCATAAAAAGATACTATCATAAAAATGATATTAAAATATAAGTAAAACTCATTTCAATACTTTTTAATTATTCATATATTTATATATATGAATAATTAAAAAGTAAAAAAATTATTCATATATTTATACATACATACATACATACATATATACATACATACATACATACATATATATATATATATATATATATATATATATATATATATATATATATATATATATATATATATATATATATATATATATATATATATATATATATATATATATATATATATATATATAAACTATAAAAGTCCGATAAATCCTTGACTTTCTCAAACATAATTTAGTTTCAAACATAATAAATTCAAACATATTTATTATGTTTTTAATCATATAATAATAATTTCAAACATAATAAATGAATTAAAGAAAAATAAAATAATAAATCATTTATCATAAGAAGAGAATACTAAAGTAACATAAATCGCTTAAATTATAAAATATTTTTAAAAGAAGTTAGGAAAAAATTCTAATAATGGCAACGTGAAACATTTAAAAATGTAAAATAAATAAAGTAGTAATGGAATATAAATATGAAAAGAATTAAAAAGTAACAGAATTATGAAGAAAGAAAAAAAAACATTGAGAAATGAATGGAAATAAATATTATTTATCCAAGGAACAGGATGCAACGCTAAGGATTTCGAATTCATTGGTGTACAGGTTCCGAAGAATAAACACTACACAATCTAACTCTTCCTGGGGCATTCAAAAGAAAAATTAACACCAATTAAAAAATTGTAAGTAAAAGCAACTATTTTGCCTTTCTCGATACTATTTCGCTATTTTCGCATTTTCTCAAATGCAAATACGAAAAATACAACCTTAATTGGTGGTGTAAAATATTTCCCGATTTACAAATTTGCAAAAAATTTATTAATTAATAATAAAAATTTTAATACACATGGATTAAATATATATGAATTAGAAGTATTAATAAAAAAGGGATGGGGAAAAAAGAAATTGAATATTAACTTAGCATGCATGATATACTGCAAACTTAAGTTGTTAGTATGAAGGAAAGAACAGAATAAAAGTACAAAAATTAGAAGGCTGTTTTAAAACGGTTGTTGCAGACTTTATTTTATAGGTGATGTTACAGTTAAAAGTGATAAAGGTGAAATTTATTTAAAATGTCTATGCATAAATACCCAGTAAATACGCTACAATGCACAAGTCTTTTTTTAAAATTTTTTTATAAGCAATAATTGCTTAAACAGCAAAAGTAACTGCTAAGAAAAACAGCTGCTACACTTTCCCACGTAACAAACAATTAAATATGTAAATGATCATCGAGAATGGTAATTTTCTTGATTGTTTTTACATTATAAAATAAATAAATGTTTGCTAAATGCTTGCTGTAAATTTCAAAATATCAGAAAAATGTTTTTTTTTTTATTTTAATTAATAGTAAGATTTAAATATACATTTAATATATGCTTTGTGTATTTGATAAATAACATTCTTGAAGAACTTAAATTTAAAATTAGTTGTTTTAACAATAATTTTTTTGAATCTTTTCTAAATACGCATAGTGAAATTTACAGTATCACAGTGCAAGGAGTTTGCCATAATAAATAATTCAGTTTTGTCTGAAAATTTATCAAACGATTAGAGGCTGCAAACCTTAATGCATTCATTAATCAATAGCATATTCAATATCCGTATTTCGTGATGCAAAACTACACCTACCGAAAAATCCATTGAAAAAAACGTAGAAACTCTAAGTTCTTTTTACAAAAAAAAAAAATCTTAATATTTACGTTTCCTTTTATGTCGTAAAAATGATACTCTTTAGAGTTGCATGAAAAAGAGGAAAAGAAAAACCTTAAGTATATGAGAAAATTGGTTTTTTATATCCAATTTCAAAAGCAATTTCAATTATAATATGATATTCATAGCTAGAAAAATAAAAGTATATTTCGAAATCTGTTTGATGAGTATCAAAAATGTCTAAGTGTATTAAAATATTTCAAATGAAAGTTGATTTCATTTATATAATCTTATTATAATTAAATAAGAATGAGAGAAATTAAATTAATTTTTAAGAGTTTTTTAAAGCATTTAATTTTTAAATGTATCTTTAGTTTTTCATTTTTCAATTAATCTAATCTGAGTAGATATAGATATATATATGTCTATCTTTATGAATATACGTATGTATTGTATTTCGCGAACAGTCAACTTTGATTGTAAGTATAAATCTTAAATCCATACATATAAAATTTAAGTGAAATATATATTTTGTAGCTTATACATATATAAAAGTAATATAATATAGACAACATATTGCAATATGGAAAGAGAATGGGAAAATAGTTATTTATTTAAAGCAATATGTTTATCTGAAATCGCAAATATATTTTCGATTTTTTATGTTTAAAGAAATATTTGATATCTTATATAAAACGGCAGTTTCAATATACAAGTTATATAGAAGGAAATACTTATGCTTAACTATCAAATAAATTGCGAAAGAATTATTTATGAATATATTTATGAATTTTTTAGGAAGCAATTTTTTAAAAAATAAATGAAATCTGCCAGTTCAAATAATAATAATGTTAAACTGGAAATTTTGGAAAAAATATAAAAATGATAAATAATATTATAGTTCTTCAATATGCATTGCAAAAACTATCGTAATAATTTTCAGAAAAAAATTTATTTTTTTATTAATAGCTTTGACTGATATTTAAAAGGTGATAAAGCATATTTAAAGGTAATGAAGCATAAAAAATATAAGAATGATAAATACTGTTATAGTTCTTCAAAATGCATTGCAATATAGTCATAATTTTTAGAAAACATTTATTCTTTTATTAACAGCTTTGACTGATACTTAAACGGTAATAAAGCATATTTAAAAGGTGATAAAACATAAAAATTATAAGAATGATAAATAATATTATAGCTCTTCAATGTGCATTGCAATATAGTCATAATTTTTAGAAAAACTTTTATTCTTTTATTAACAGCTTTGACTGGTATTTAAAGATAAATAAAGCATATCTAATTATATTTCGAAATACAATTTAAACATTTTTTCATAAAAGTGTCTCGTAAAGACAATGTGAGAATCTAAGTAGATTTTATAGTAAATATAACACATGCTCTATTTAATATAAAATCTGAGTAAAATTTTATTTGTTTATTTAAATTATGTGTGAAACTAATTAGTTATTTAATCACAATCCATTCATAAATAGTTTAAATTAAAAAATCTCGTATTAAACTTATTATAACTAACACTCAGGGAAAAGAGATAGATTTCTTTTATAACATCATACATAAGATTTAAAGTATAACAGAAGAACTAACATCTCCAAGTTCTAAAAATTTTGCGTCAAATACCAAACTCCCATATTTGGAAGTGATTCTATAAGAACAAATAAAATAGAAACTACTTATAAAATTCTCAGACTTATTCTAAAACAAATTGCAAATTAGGCGAACTCGCGGATTCTTTCTTCATTTTAATCACTAAGATTTACAGCTACCAGGATTACATAATGAATAAGAATTTGCAGTTTTACTCGTATTTATAAAAAGGATAAAGGCAAATAATATTATCTCTAAACACAATAAAGATAATAACTGAAACAAAATTTAAAGCTCTTTTAAAAATAATGATGAAATGTTGATTCCGAAAACGATTCCATCATTAACATAGCAGCAGTTACAGATAATGGTGTCTCTAATATACGTGGTTTTAGAATAAAATATCAAATTTTATTTGACTAAACTAAGTAATTAAAAAAGTAGAGATTTAAACCCCTGTATTAAACAATAAAACATTATTGTCATAATATTTTATATGAATATTGGTATTTTTTAAATATTCGTGACATTATTTTCCAAAAAAAAAAAAATTCAAACATTAACAAAGCCACAGTTAGAGGTAATCTTGTCCCTCATAAATGTCTTTTTAGAATGAAATATAAAAATTATTTGATTAAGCTAAATAATTATAAAAATCGAGAGATTTAAATACTTGTATTAAATAAAGAAATTTTTTCATAATATATTATGGGAATATTGGTATTTTTTAAATATTGTTTATGTTTTTTTTAAGAAAAAATAACTCAAACGTAAATAAAACAACAGTTAAGGGTAATCCTATGCTCCTAATATGCGTGGTTTTAGAATTAAAATTATGAAAATTTCATTTAACTAAGTTAAATGATTATAAAATTTGAGATTAAATGCTTGCATTAAAATTATAAAAAAGATTATTGATAATAATTTTTTATGAAAATATAATCTGAAAATTGGTATTTTAACTTAAGTAAATGAAAATATTATTATTTTTTGTGTAACGATTTGTACATAGTAGCAAAATAATTGAGAATTATTTCGTTTCTGGCCAAAAATTAATTTTTATGTATTTAGAAAATATTATTACTTTTTATCTCATATCTCTCCGTTAAACATTTATTTCCCTCTTATCAATATTTCTCAAACAATTATCCCATACTTTCGCAACTTGTAAATTTGATGTCTATCAATTTTCATGGCTTAGAAATATTCTAAGATATAAGGAGAAATTAGTTTTCAGTATACTGAAGCCAAATTAGTCAACATTAATTTCCGAGGAATCTTCCAACCTGTCTCTGAAATACTTCTTAAACTATTAATTAACTTTCTCAGATTGTTATTTGAATACTTTAGTCATAGATATCCAGAGCTGGTTGCAATTTCGGCGCACTTTCAGGTTGGGTAAGCGATTACAATAAAAGACATATCGATACTTTGCAACAAGTCAGTCATCATCATCGGAAATCTCATTATTAAGCTGATATTAATTCCTCGTTTATTACATCTGGAAGATTCTTCGAATATCGAACAGCCTTAATTGCCGGTATCATATCCGTGAATTGTTTTGATGTTATGATCCTTTCGCAAAATATGTTGTTTCAATCTCTTATCAGAAATTAACTGCAACTTTGCCTGTGTATTAAGTCATCCATTATATGGAGGCTTACTTAAGTGAAGGAAGCTACTCCGTGAATAAATTTGAAATATGCGGCATGCGTAATAATACGGATTAAGTTACATTATCTGTGAAAATTTTGCGATGGTTCATTTTGGGTTTGAAATTCTATTATTTCCTTGCTCTAAGTATTAAGAAATACGAACTGCTTAAGTAAGCTATTTGACGCATCATTTATTTTACCTGTCAATAACTTTCATATTTTTGCGGATTTTCTAAATATTACACGATTGCAATTGTTTTTTTATCTAAAAAAATAATGGAAAAATATATTAAGATAAAGCATGAAATCCATTTAAAATAATTTAATCAATTTTACTATTTATAATTATATTTTCTCAACAAAATATTTACTTACCCACTTTTTAATTTAATGATTTGAGATCAGGAACAATAATGCTATAACTCAAATTTTTTCAAGTGCTTTTATAAATTATAAATAATAAATAATGCAAATCTTTAATACACAGTTCCTAGTGAAACTTGAAACTTATATAATTTTATATATATATATATATATATATATATATATATATATATATATATATATATATATAAAATTTAAGAATTAGAATAAGAATTAGATAAATTAATTATATATATATAATTGCAATTATTTATTTAATTGATATTATTTTAAATTTTATTTTCAATAAGTAACCTTCAAAAATATCGCTTAGTAACAGCAATGTCTTAAGAATTTATGGAAAAATTATCAATCATTTATCAGATAGTTTCACTTCATTAATTTAAATATGATTATTAATAGTTTAATCAATTTATTGTTTTGCTGTAATACAGAATATTTATATAACAATTCACAAATGTAAATAATGTTGACAAATTAGACAACTTAATTATTGTTAATTTGGAACCAAATGGGAAAATAAATAAAAAACAATTCAGTAGATAAAATAAAATTCAGGGAATAAGTTTAAAAAAAAAGAATCTAATAAAACAAAAGTAACTGTTTTCCCATTATCATTAAACAAACACATTCATCGTACATTTATATTTACTTATAAATTAATTAGATGAAAGATTCTTCTATAAATTTAGCTAATTAATTAAAAATTCAATTTAATTTATAAGTAAATCAATCTATTCTGAATATGTAAAAAATAATAAGTGAAAATAAATAAAAATGGCAACCATTTTTTTTTTTTGTCTTTTACCTTCTCTTCCGTGATCATTGTTTGAGTTTTATCATTGAATAAATGATTTTTGTGTACAATTTTGTCATAAATTTTCTATTCATTTTTCTCTTAAGAGATCATTTTCTTTTGATTAATTACTTCCCCTCCAAAGAAAAATCTATTTGGAATCTAGAAAGAATACATTTGATTAAATTAACCACTCTTATCTGTGATAAGTAATTGTTAATACACACGGATTTCACTATACCGTATTATATTTATGTATATATGTTATAAATATAGATTTTATTAACCAGATTATATATAAAATTAATACAAAAAAAACATATATGTATATCACATTGCAACATTCAGTATATTCTGTTAGTATCAGTAATTTTTGCTACTTTCATTGCAAGAAATATGATAGTGCTTGTTTTAAAGTAATAACTAAATTCTGTAGATACTACTGGTTACATTTTTGGATTTTGTCTTCAAATTTGACCTTCAATTTATTAGTTAAATGCAAGCAATCAGTTTATCAAATGACTCAGTCGATTTTGTTTACATTTACTTGAGAAATAAAACTTTAAACAATTTACTGATAAAATTTAATACATTTTTCGTCAGTAAATAACAAAGAAGAAAGATTAAAAATTACTCGCTGAGTAAGCAAATTTTTGTTCAAAAAGAATAAATCACATAATACCTCATTCAGACATCGTTAATTTCTCGTTTCCATGGACATCTAAAGATATTTTAATACTGGTGCAGTAAAAAGTGCGCAATTTTAATCCATTTTTGTTTTATAAATTAGGACACTAATGACCAGCATGCTATTACGTTTATTCTAATACTTTAATCTCTTTTTCCTCGGCTCACGTTTGAAACAAAGAATATAGGTTGATCATATATATCCTATTAAAGATTTAGAGCTCAAAGAAAAACATAGGAAAATAATCCGGTATTATATTATTGTATATTATATTATTCTCTGACACCGTTCATAAAATAAATTAAGTTTAATGCAGAAAGTATAAATAATAATAATGCAGAAAGTAAGAAACAGAAAGTTTTCTAGATAATAGTTAAAAACGCGTTAGTTGATAGCAGTTTAATTTATTTTTTATAACTTAAAGATTTTATAAAATCAAATTCTTCATTTAATTTTAAATCCTACTTTTTATAAATAATATGAAAATTAAAGTAAAATTTATTATTTATCAATTAAAAATATTCACTTTATAATTTCAAATAAATGTTTGTTTATATTGAAATTTTATAAATTATATGACAACATATACATGTTTATGTCGAAATTTTTCTTTTCTTAAGACTTCAATTTGTTTCTTTGAAAATAATTAGAAGAATAAAAAAATATAGTATATTGTTTTCATATATTTTATCAATGGTGAATTTAAACATGGTAAAATAAATATAAAACATAAACTGGGTTTTAAAGTTAAGAAGTCTTCAAAATAATATATTTATTCATAAAATAAATATTTTTAATCATATATTTTATTATAAAAATATAAAATTTTTCAAGCAAAATTATTTGACATTAAAATAATTGGGTTTTTTTATCACAAAAATGTTTTTTAAACTTATTTTAATTTCTTCTTCAAAAATCTGGAGCAAAATGATAAAGCGCCAAAAATATAATCAAAACTTACTCTTTCTTATACATAAAATTTGGCAAAGTAAAGAATATACTCACGAGACAAAACGAAACATTATAATTATCAATTATATTATATCTGTATTTATATAAGCTATAATATAGTTTAATATTGAAGCTGTTACCAAATTTAAGCCAAAAAATACATTAGCAGTTAATATGAACTCTTTTAAATATTTCATTAAGTGACATCATTTATGATAAGCGCGAATTGATTTACAGCTAGAAACAAAAATTTAACTTTTGAAAATTTGCCCGTAAAAAAGACAACTGTCCCCATTCAAATATTTTGCTTAGAGAATTCCTTGTGCAATCTAATCACAATTTACGATCATTTTTCTTTTATTCTTTACACAATTCTCTTTGAAAACGATATTTTTTATAGAAAGGTAACATTTTATTAATTTTTGTGAAATTTATGCCTAGTATTATGGTCTTGGTGATTTCTAGGACAAAAAATTCTTTTGTTTACATTTTTACCCAAAAAATTTAATTTGAAATTTTGTATAACATTTTCGCTATTATATTTATTTCGTCTGCGTGAAAAGTATGAAATGATCATTTTTTCCTAACAATGGGCTCTGGATGATTAACCTTTCGCACAACAAGGACAAGAAATTGCTATTCATTTATCGTTACCATTGCACACCTGTGAACCAAGTCACTGAGTAGCATAACCCACGTCACACAACCACAAATTCATTTATATAATGGACCACATTCATTCAACATCTCAGAAGAAAGACAGAGAAAAACACAGAAACAAAAGAATATATATCCATGCCCAAACCAGGATTTGAATCTGGGACCAACAATTTAATAGTCAGGAACGCTAACTATTCAGTCATCGATAGGCATGTAGAACGATCAACTACATTTCCAATTGTTTAGTTCTAAAAACTATTTAAAAAAAATCAGTCGAAACGGAAGAATGATTGTATAAGCTTAGTGCTATCACTAAATTTGTCACCAAGTGTTTCTGTTATTGATAGTTTAAGCAAAAAAAAAATAATGCAAGTGCTTAAATCATTTTATTTTTATAGTAGAATACTAGTTTCATATTATTATATATAACTGAGACAATATAAAAACTAAAACAGTTATTATTTTGGTCATAATTTTGGCGCGAAATCGTACAATGTCATCCACATAATCATTAGATAAATTAATGAAACCATAGTGAAAACTAATTTTTAATTGGAATATTCATTGATGAATTTCTTCTCGTTGATGAACTCAAATCCTAGATGCCTTGAAATTTTAAATCAGAACAAAAAACACTGCAATCAATAAATATTTTCTGGAAGATTTTTATTCATTACTAAAAAACATAAATGAATTCTCATGCATTTATTTGTGGTAAAATATTAGATGCTTTTTTAACACGTACAAGTGATTTCAAACAAAATACAGCTAAATATATAACTCTAAATAATTTAAAATATATTTCTTTCGTGGTCACACAAAACATTTGAAGTCACACAAAATTTCTAAATATAGTTGCCATTTAATCTAGGAATATTTTTTTTATTTCTAATGGCAGATTAGAAGACCACTGCCGTCAGAATAACAAATATTAAAACAAAAACAAAGAACAAAGGTAACATGAACTTAGATATAAAAGCAATAAATTTATATATGGTTCATCTTATACCCATCTCTCCCGTATCTCAAGTGTCCAGATTTCAGTGCAGGCCTATGACTAAAATGGTTTCGTTTATTTCCTCTAACATGTTGTATAGTTAACAAAGAGTACTTTTTTTATATACGATATCAATGCTTAGAGAGACAATCATGGAAAATAATGAGGTGAAAAATGGAAACAAATCTTTCCATATAAAAATAGGCCAAAGTGGAGTATTTTTTATTTCATCGATCCATTTCTTGTGTGTTTTAGTTTGCTTCTTTTATATTTTTTTCTAAAATCTTCTCCAAAAGATTTTTTAATTAACCTCTTAAAAGTATAAATAATCCAAAAACATTAGAGTAGCGAATATACATTAGAATGTAATGAGTTCTATGCAGCTTTAAATCTTAAGAATGAAAAATAATACTTTGATTTCACTATTCCATTGCAATGATATTTAAAAATATTCTATTGTTTAACTGTTCCAAGTGCTGTACTTGCTACTGCTATTTGTTTTATATTTAGCCTTATATGTATCAAATAATTATAGGAATCACTTGATAAAAAAATTGTCTTGTGCGTGTATGTGGAATTAATGATACGAGATTAATTCTTTTGGAGCTTCAAAATATACATAATCATATTTTTAATAGCCAATCTGTCAGCATTTTTAACAACAAAAAGTAATGAATATGATTATCCTTAATGTGGTTTAATCTAATATTACAAATATTTCTATTTTGTTTCATAAAGATTAATTTTATTACTTTTATATTTTGAATCATTATATCAAGTCTGTTTTTTATTTGACAATTTTAAAAATTATCTATCATTACTGGAGTTGTAAAAAGTTTCAAAAGTAAGAAAAGCAAAAAAATAAACTATTTGCTTAGCTGAATTTTGAATTAACCAATAACTTGCCCAATATGATCAATATATGCTTATTTTTAGCATGTTTACATTCATATTTTTAACATTTGTTATCAAAGATTTTATATTAAATCTTGTTACTCTTGTGGCTTGAAATTTAGAAACTGACTTGATATAAGGAATTTATAAAATACTGACAATACTGACAGAACAGAATGTTGATTTTTAAGGATTTAAAGTCACAATTTCAAAGATTTTTTAAATTTATTGATAACATAGAATAATATTAAATATAATTTTTAATATATTTTTATGTATCTACTATGTGCTCTTCAGAAATACCCGAAGCTTATATAAGAGATGAGCAGAAGGAATGACTTAATTAGAATTTTAAAGGACTTCTTGGATTGAGAACGTTAGCTAAATAGAAAAAGCACTTAGTAGCGCTTTATTCTCTCCTGATTGTTGATCATGAAATATTTATCTGCAACAAAAAAAAACCGAAACTCAGAAAAGATAATATAAGCAAAATGGCTTCCACTGACAAATATTTCTCATCGGAAAAATTAAGAATATATTATAATGAGAAATTTTGCAGAGGCAATTTCTAAAAGGAATATATTATCTGTTTCGAGAAGTAAATTAAAATCAAATAGTTTTCGATGTAAAATTCCATTTCTTTAAATTTACCTACAATCTCCAAATTTATTTTTCTCTTTTCTTAGCACTGAGGAAGCGAGAGTTCTGTGATTAGGAAATGATTGTATACATTTGCATTAATTTCTTCTTAAGATTTTTCTCGTGGAAATATAACATTTGTAATTCCTGAAATTATTGAATTCTTTCTGTTACTTGTACTTGTTAGAACTGGAGCTGCGTCTTGTTCTCTGTAATTAGGAAATTTTCAGTAGCAGAAACTAATAACTTCAACTCCAACTAGTTTTACTGTAGTATTTATGTTAAATACCGCTTCAAGAAAAAGGCGGTTTGCGCTTTTCATATACTAACGAATTAGAGATTTAAATCAACTCAAATTAACTGAACTATTATTTATTTTATAAGATTACAGCAAATTGCATTTGTGAGCAACAAGGATATTTTTTCATTATGCCCCACTTTTGATCCTACAGAAACAGCATGATTTTTTACGAAGAAGCTAAAATAATATAACTTAGATGCGATGATTTAATTAGCTCAAAATATTATTTTAAATTTAATATATAATAAATCATGCAAAAAATGACTATAAAGTTATAAGCAATGGTAAACAAGCTAAATGTTGAACAAAGTTAAGTTGGTTTTGTCAAAAGATTGCTTGGTGATAATATTGTCGTTTAGATGAAGCATTACGACCATATGTCACCAAGGACAAAAAACAACTAAATACAGCAAAATTTAATATTTTATCTCATTGAAAAAAAGTACTATTGCAGTATACTTACGCAAGTGATCACAGATGCAATTGCTAAATAATATCCCCCAGAAATAAACATTAGCGTTTAAATAAGTTTTATCAATAAGTGATAGTTGTTAAGTTTATAAAATGGAAATAAAATATTTGTATTATTTTTAGCAGTTTCTGAAAACGTAAAACATTTTTAAATAATACATGAGGCAAATCGAATATTTATGACAATAATTTAAGATTTTTTCTTTCCCTTACGGCGATAAGCAAAAGCGAGGGTATAATGGAAAAGTACCGTAATAAATTACTTAACCCCTCTAATAATTAAAATTTCCTGAAGATTTTTTTATCTGTAAAAATTTACAAGTGGAAATGTCATTTAAAACTAAGCAATTTTTCCTAAACAACAAATTAAACTAAAATTTATGCAAAATCACAATTAACTTTAATTTTATTAACAATTCCAGCAGCTTTTTTAAAAAAAATTTTTTTCGCATTTTGCTTATTTTGTCAACTAATTCAGTGGAAGAGAAGATTATGGTACAGTTTAACTACCATATAGTAAACACGGGTTATTCAACCTGAACACAAAGAATTTATTGCATTTCTAAAATTTTAACTTTAAGGACATTTTACATAGTGTTAGCCATATTCTTGTACCATTAGGAAAAAGGCTCGGAAAACTCCCAAAAACTCACTCTAAAAAGCTACAGATAATAAAAATGGAAAACTCATCTACTTTTTTACAACGATTTCAAATGTCGAATGTGAATTTCATTAAAACTTACACATTACCCTTAAAAATATATCTATAACTATAATGTTAATAATGGTTTCCAAAAAATTTTATCACCAAAAATCATTCCCAAGAGTGTATTACTAAAATATTCCCTAAAGTATCTTACATGCAGACTCATCCAAACTTATTACTCTATATAAGATTTTTTTCACTCTCAAATAAAAACATATAACTCAATTTATTTAGCATTTGTTGCATTTTAATATTAATAGAATATATTCACTATTCAACAACACATACTTTTGGCAAAATGAAAAATAAAGTTCAATTCACACTCTTGAATATTTTGGAAATATCACATTACTCAACTGTTATAATACTCAAAGAATTGGTTGCTCCTTCTTCTTCTCTCCAACCAGTAACTGTGATTACAGTGTCCCCATTTTTCAAGAACAATTTCTTACCAATTTCAATCCCATATTGAATACGAGCTTCAACGTCTTCTTTCCAGTCAGGCAATCTTTCGCCATCAAAATGAACTGGCAAAATGCCTCTGCGTAACTGACACTGCCGAGTTGTTAGACTTTGTCTCGAAACAGCAATTATTGGGCAGCGAGGTCTGAATTTGGCGATCCTGTGAGCAGAAACGCCTGTTCTCGTCAAAACAATAATAGCAGAAGCTAGACATTTCATGCTAGCACTTACTGCAGCAATAGCTATTGATGTTGGTGGATCAGCAGGTGTTGGTTCCTTGAGCACCAGATTACTGTAAATGGTTCTATAATAAAGAGCCTCTTCTGCTTCGCGAACGATGGCGTGCATGGTTTCCACACAGAGGACCGGATAAGCGCCTTTAGCTGACTCACCCGAAAGCATTACGGCATCTGTGCCATCAAAAACAGCATTTGCAACATCAGTACTCTCAGCTCTGGTAGGTCTTGGTTTCTTAATCATGCTATCTAACATTTGAGTAGCGCATATAACAGGTTTACCTGCTATGTTACATTTGGCCATCACCATTTTTTCCACCAAAAAGATTTTCTCTGTAGGTATAAGTATACCTAGATCTCCACGGGCTACCATGATTCCATCAGCGGCTTCAATGATTTCATCTATGTTTTCAACGCCTTCATGATTTTCAATTTTTGGAATAATAAGTATGTGCTTTCCTTCTTCGCCAAGTAATTGACGAATTTCATGCACCGCGACTGCATTTCTTATGAAAGAAGCAAATATCATATCAACACCTAATTCTACTCCGAATTTAAGATCTTTTTTATCTTTTTCTGAAAGAGACGGTAAATCTGTAACCACACCAGGAAGATTACAGCCTTTCTGTTCTCCTAAAATATTTCCATTTTCAACTTCACATTCTAAACTATCAAGTTGAACTTTTTTTATAACAAGTGTGATGAATCCATCATCCATGAAAATTTTATCTCCTTCTTTCACAACTTTGGTGATATTTTTATAATCAACGTATATGATCTTATCTGTACATTTTTCAAAGTAGCTGTCATCTGTTGTTATTGTCACCGTAGAACCTTCTATCAGTTCATAAACTGCTGAAGATCCACCCTCAAGCATACCAGTTCTGATTTCTGGACCTTTGGTATCTAGTGCTATTGCTATCGGGTACGATGGTAAGGAATATTTTTCTGCCATTTTCTTTGCTGCTTTTCTTACATTTTCAGCAACACTGCCATGATATTCATGTGAGCCGTGAGAAAAATTCATTCTTGCAACATTCATACCAGCTTCCATCAGCTGAACAAGGATATCTATATCTCTAGAAGCCGGTCCAATTGTACAAACTATTTTTGTAAGTTTAGGAAATTCAGGTTTACTATTAAGATCCAACAAACTAAGGTGATCTAAGATTGAACACACAATATTTTCTGCTGCCACTTGCATATGATCTGCTTTCCTTGTCATCGCCATGTCGTCCGTACTCATAAAAAGATCTTGAGATTTTCCAGATTTCAGTCTTTCTCTAACTGGAGGTTTCTGCCCCTGTTTTAAAGCTGTGAAATACTTCAATGACCATCCAAGTAAATCAGATGGATTTGTCTTTATAGCAGCTTTTGCATAGTCCTTCAAAATAGTAGGAAATTCTTCCGGTATCGTAATCTGATCATCTAAAAATATATGTTCCATTATTAATTGATGCCAAACTTAAAATCATATATTATATATTTTCACACGGCTTGAGTTTTTAGAAATATTTCAACTGAAAATCAAAATACATTACATGTAGTATAATCCAAAAAATATTAAAATATACTTACTTAAAATATTAAATTAACATTTCTATAAAAATGGTAAAAAAATTAATATTTTTCATAAAGATAGATTTTTTGCTTCTTAATTCAGTGGACCGAAATAAAATACTTAAGCAACATTTCACGATTTTGATTAATTGATAAATGTGATGAGGTCAACATAAAAAATCTTTTAAGTTTGATACTGTTTTCATTTCATTTAATCTACATCAAAAATTTTCTCACCAGCCTACAAAATGTTCACCTCTAACACTTACTTTTTGAGACTGAGTTCTGATCAAATTTCAAAAATTAATTTTAACTGTTTTTAATGTTGTTAACAAAACTATTTAATGAAATAGTTAGTGACAATGATTATTTATTTGAAATCTAAATTGCCAATAGAGGTCACTCTAATTCAACAATAATCAAATTAATAATTTCTTAGCTTCTATTTCGTTGAATTTCAACCATGTTTTTCTTATCATTTTTATTAAATTGAATCTTACTCTATGAAATATGTTCAATAGTAATTTCATCTTTTTTATTTTTGTTTTTTTCTGTAATTTGTGTGTGTGGTATTTACCAATATAACTTCCTTTAAAATTTTCAGAGCATTTATATTATTTTAATGACTGCTTAATTGATTAAATTGCTTCCAAAAATCTCTTTCGTAAAGTGAGAACAATGTTATGTTGCATGACTCAAGAAATTACTTAAATGTAAGGGGAAATTATTTATAACTCATTTATTAGGTAAAAGTTTAGAAATGGTACCCCTTGGTTTTTTGGCAATACTTTTGACTCCAAGACAGGAGTAATAAAATGACCGCTACCGATACACAAAGCTAACAAAATCAGGTTTATCAGAAATTAAATTTTATCTCCAAATGTTTCGCCAAACCAAGGGGTACCCGCTCTTACATTGAACCCACATTTTAAATCATGTTTTGACATTACATAACAAATCTGCCCCATTTTACTAATGCATAAATTCATGCGAACACCCATAGTGATGAATAAATTGTAAGTCGTAAAATATAAAGTATTAATAATTTTATTAACCAATAAGAATATTCAATGAAAATGTGTATTATCTACATGAATTTGTTTTTATAATTTAATTTTTCATAGATTCTATTCTAAAACATAAAATTATTATTTATGTTAAAGAATTCAAGTTTATATATACGTAATTTATTCTACTATTTTATAAGTGTAAAATAATTTATTAATAAATATAAAATCCCAAAATAAATCTTGTGTTTCTTTTCATCACACAATAGTTTTAATTTTCATAACAAGACGTAGTATAATTTGACATATAATAAACCAACATATTATTTTGTAATGCAATCAAAAAGCTATTGTTTAAGGTGACTATTTTTATTTCTTATCAAAATCAAAATACCTTCCGAATATAAACATGTCTCTTAATAAGATATAAATGAATAATATTTTAAAAGTGAATAGGATGATAATTATTTGATAAATGAATAAATTGATATAGTATTTATATTTTATCATTCTTCAACTCGATAATATCTGATTTAAAGCACTTATTATTGATCAATTAGTAAGTTATTTTTATTGGAATTATTGGAAAACCCTTGCTAGTAACTGAAACATCAATTCAGATTTGATTAATCTGTCGAATAAATTTCTTTAATTTCTGACAATTTCTTCATTGTGTTGCGCTTTTCACTGACAGTGGGGTATGTGTTGCATCGCATTAATTTCATTCAGAACGTATGTAAATATGTAATATTTGTTTCGCATTCTCACTGCTAAAATCACATTATCCTATTCACAAAATAATTAAAAGTTACTCTAACATTCCTCAAATTCAGCATTTCATAAAATATAACTGCTAAAAATCAGGACAAGTTAATTATTGAATTTTATTTTACTCTTGATCAAACCAATGGCTTTAATCATTATTAATAAAGATTGTTTGCTTAAATGACAATCAGATAAATGACAAAGTTTTAACTTTCCTTTAATTAATTCCTTCTAAACTAAATATGCAGTTACAAAAGAAAAATATATGTTTAAGAAAAACTAGGCGTTAAGTGTTGTAATTTTGGGCTATAAATTGGAAAGCTATTAATTAACATTTCAAATTAAATCTTCATAAATACAATTTTGAATAGGATAATTAAGAACGACATTTAATATGTAATTTTAGTTAAAGAAAACCTTTAGATTTTAAAATAAGGAGGAATTCTTAAGAGTGAAATATCTACAAAGCAATGTTTTAAAATATTCTTATAAAAACGTCATGATAAAAACTTCACTCTAAAAGCAATATTTATTTGACAAAAGCAAAGGGTTTCTTAAAAAAATAAAACAATTTTTTTATGAAAACATGGTTTGAAAAACATTTTGTACGGTTAACTGAACTGAAAATATTTCATTCACAAGTAGAAACGTAATAATAAATAATTATTTCTGTGTGTGTGACTTAAATTTGTCTTCAACTACTTTTTATAGTAAAATGAGATGTAAGAAAGATGATTATTTGCCACAAAACTATTTTAAGTTGAAAAAAACAGAAATGAAATCAAAGTATTAATTATTTCCTCTGTTTTAGAAATAGTTCTTTATATTTGTAAAAAGACATTTTAAAGTAACAATTATTTGAAATAAAAAAATAATAAGCATAATAGGAAAGAAAATTACTAGAGTTAGAAATGATTTTTTATATATTTAAATTAAAAGCCATGGTTATATTAAATCGTGTCTAAATAGGTAAATAACCTGGAAAAGCGTATGACAGTTAAAATTACGATTATTTTTATATTTATTTATTGCAAGTTAACAGTCGAAATAAAATTATGTAAACCTAATATTGAAAAATATTCCTCAAATTTTATACATATGAATCTTGAATAAATTACCATAAAAATCTTCACCAATAATAAAAAAATGTTTGACAATAAAAAAGTAAAAAATCCTTTTAATCATTTTGTTGAGCTATAATTTTTTTAAATTAAACATTCTTAACTGTTTCTTACATTCTAAAATTTGCTATTTAAATTCTTACTCTTGCATTCTACAAGAACGACAAAAAGTAAAAGCATAATTTTATATTTAAAAAAACAGTCTTTTATTCCAAAGTTTTGCAAAATTCATGATCTTAATGCGAAAATATAAGAAAATAATTTTAAATTAAGGTTACTAATGTTAAAATATTTTAAACAAATTTATCGTGACAAATTATGCATCAAAAATTTGCCTATTAATAAATTTATTGTAACGCAAATTCATATAAAAAGAAAGTTTTGGTTAATATTTAGACCTATTATAAGTTTAATCTCATAATAAAATCGAAACAAAACAAAGTAGCATTTCAGTCTGTCAAAATCCCAGAACCTGAATACTGTTATTTCTTAAATAAGTTAGACGTTAAAATTTATCTACATATATATATATATATATATATATATATATATATATATATATATATATATATATATATATATATATATATATATATATATATATATATATATATATATATATATATATATATATATATATATATATTGCTAATTCCCTATCATTTTCTTTTTCAGCCAGTTTTAAGAAATAAAAGCGCTAACTTGGCGACAAGAAGATAGTAAAGAAGAAAGAAAAATCTGAAATGTGAGAGACAATTTCTAACTGGATTGTCATTCAACTCATTTGTGCCAAAAAGGAATCATAGAATTTTTTTCTTTTTTTTTCTTTTCTTTTTTTTTTTCTTCATGACAAAATTTCTGATAATCAGTGTTGTTTAACTGAAAAGACTGAAATATTGCTCTCTTAAATGCTTTTATTGGAAGCGTAATTTTTCAATGAGTTAGAACTTGAAAAATGTATGGATTTTTGTTGTAAATAAAACATTTACAAAACTATCCTAATTTTTTGTTTCTTTTAACTCGTATCATTTAATTACCATTGTTGAATTTAAAAAATATTATTTCTAATATAATGTACAAATTTTTAATGAAATATATATAAATTATTAAGATAAAGTTTAAATTACAGATTTTAAGTTCAATGAAATTGAGACCAACAAAAAAGTTATTAAATATGAGAGCATTAAAAGTGGAATCCTCTTTAAATTTATTTGGTCTTCTAGAGATTACATTAGTATATAACTTACAAATAATACAAATGTTAATTTGATCATCCATATAAAATCTACTTCATAATTTTATTAAATTTAAACAATTTCTTTAAAATTAGTTATTATAATTATTGAATAGTGTAATTTTGACATTGTTTTATGTTGTTTATATTTAATAAATTAAACCTACTAAAAAAACTTAAAATATCAAATCATTTCAAAATTGCCACTAAAATAGGCTTCGTTATAAGAAATTAAATAAGACACAAGTTTTTTCATGCTCATGTAAATGTTTAATAAATAAAAACCAATAGCAAAATGGATTTTGAATATTCATTAAGAACAATACTTATTTCTACAACTGTAGTAAAAACTATTGAATTAAAAATTTTCATAATATTATTAAAGATTATTAGAATATTTTAGGGAATCAAATAATATATATCTATGAATTCAAGCCAAAAGTAATAGCTAAAAATAGTGAAAGATTTTAAGATGGCGTAGTTACACATCCTGGTGTTTTTTAAATATTCTGTGACAGCAGCATTTATATTATAGATTTTAAGTATTTATTTTGGGAAAAGAATGTTAAATCAAAAAATACTACGGTTTGCTTAATTATTTTGAAAGCTTTGATATACAACTAAGACATTTTTAAAATCTTTTTATGAAAAGTAGGAATAAATTTTTAAAAAATAAAACTATTTCTACAAAAATATCATATAATCCACTATCTTGTTTTTTAAATAAATGCTTCTAATGGTAGCAATATGTAAAATAATCAAGTAAATTCAAATTATGCTTTAGACATAGTTTTAAAATTATGACAGTTTAGTAATTTAGGATACGGTGGTTTTCTGTCGGACTTAATTTGATCAATGGTATCTCACAAAAGCGAAGAGATTTTGCTCTTGAAACAAAAACCTTTTACTCTGAGTAGGTATGGTTAAGAATATTATATTGATGATTCCCAAGGAAGTGTTTGTCTTAACGCTGGTGCTGATGTTTAAAGAGAGCTTTTTTGCTACATTCCCATCGTCATCTATAAATCAGCTTTCGATGGAAGAGATTGATGCCATTTACCATGTCAAAACTTTGGCCACGTCTAGACTGCTTTTCAAAAGTTGTATTATTATTATCTGACTCAGCACCTCAAGCAAATATTGCACCCAACCGTTTTTTGACTGTAACCATTGATAATTATTTAACCTCCTAAACTGTTTTGCGCGTAATAATACGATGCGAAATCCAAAGAAATTAGAAGACTGATTTTTTGATAAAAACGGGTTTCTGTTCTTTAGAAAATTAATTCCAGACTTCCCTTTAATGATGTCAAATGTCTAACAAAGAACATTTTCAAAAACTCTTATCTGAAGGACTCAAAAATAGTGATTTCAATTATTTAAGGCTTAAACAGATGCTTAATGTCACTCGGTGTCCTATTATGAAATCCCTTGCTATATTTCGTGAGAAGTCTGAGCACAATTGTCTGAATAAATATTGATGTCTCATCAACTTGGCATCCATGAATAAATGGGCATGTTTCATGTGTTCAGATGCTCTGTTCTCCCTTGAACACGAAAAACATTACTGGACAGCGCGGTATCATTTATAGATTTATTGTTATCGTTCTTATGTTCATTTGTCTTTTAATGTGGCACTGGAGATTTAAAAATTATTAATATGTTAAAAATATTTTGAAGTTTAGAGAATAATTTTTAATGAAAGTCTTATATTTTACTTACATGATCATATATGAGTTTTTTAATAAATGCTTTTTCAAACCATATGAAACTGCATTATTTGTGCGTGAAATTTCATACAAATCAAGAAAATTGCTGATATAACTTTAGAAAAATCTTAATCATTTACAAGAATATGATTTGTTAAAAAATGCTGTTATTTTAAATATATTGTAATTTGTAGACTTTAATTATAATGCAACAATATTTTCTATTTCACCAAACTAAATCAAGGCAAAACTTCTATAGCAGGGCTGGTATACTTTATAGCAAATACAGCGTATAGCCTATAGCAAGGATGGGCAATCGTTTTGGCTCGAAGTTCACATTGTAGAAGAAAAGAATTCCGCAAGGTTGAGTGTTTTTTAGGATTCTACTCATTAGTTAATTTGAACTCTAAGAAAAAGTATAAATCATACCTTAAAATCAATAAACGTAAGTTTTACAAAGCAGCGGTAATTTCATTAAACTTATTTATAGTGCTGACATTATGTCATAAATGGCTGCAACGCATTTAATTTTAGAAATTTTATGAATCAAATGCCTCCTATAACATATTTTTAAAATCTGGATGTAACTTGCTTGTTGAAAATATCTTCACACACTGGAAGTTAAAGTCAACAAACTTACATCTAAACTTACTTTAGTTGATATTCGTGCAAGATGAATATTGTTTACAGAATATCGATAAAATTTTCCCACCAAATTTTTTCATACATGAAAGTTTTTCAGCCAACAAAGATTTATGAAATTCAATTAATTTTAGAGCATTAAACATTTCCTTCATACCTAGATTTATTTGAAAGTCAATATAACAACATGGGGATTTAATTTTTTGGCTTAGTTTTCAAGAAATTAAAATATTGAAATTTTCCTGCCAACTCGTCCAGAAGGATATTTAATCTTAGCATAAATTTTTTTAGGTATTTTTTGTTTTCCAAATAAATATCAACGACAAAATTGATTTTCATTTGTAGCTTCAAGAAAAAGAAATCTCGGTCCAAAATAGATTTTTCTGATTCTTGGGGAGAGCTTTGTGAATCATATGCAGCACGCGGACTCTTATATGATGTCCCTTTGTTTTATAGTAAATTTAGACGCCATCATAAAACATAGCAATTCATGTCCTTTCTTTTTATTTTTAATAAATGATCCTTATTCTGCGGTGAGCAGAAATAGTTATTTTCAAAATTTCGAATTAATAAATACAAAATACAAACTTATATATTCTAACTTATGAAATTTAATGTATTGTTTATAAATAACGCAAAAAATGAATTAGCGAATATGAGATTTATCAAGCGCGAGACATTCCATAGCAATAAATTAAAATATACTTGTTTATGTAAAGTGATAGAGTCAATAAAAATGTGTGTAATATTATATACAGCGCGCACCTAAATATACTCATTTATTTTATTTTACTTCCAACGGAGCTATGTTTACGGATAAATGCATAAAAATTGTTTTTTTTTTCTTATTCTCTATAGCCAATTTTCGGTGCAAGATGTTATTATTATTACTTATCAGTTATAATTTTCATTTTGACAATGTTTATAAAAGAATAGGCAATATTTATCTTCAAAGTAAACTAATTTAATATTTTATAATAAATTGAAAAATAAAATTAGCTTCAATATTTTTATGAATAAAATATAAGAAAAATCAAAATGCCAGAAATGCACAGCAGCAAATAACAATTATTTCAAATATATTTACCTCTGTAAATATAGTTTAAGTTATTGTTATTTGAAGCAAAATGTATTAAATTCAAGAGTTAAAACAATACACTCAGTGTCATCTGAAATATTCATCATCAACTATTTAATGGTTATCGGGTCAATTTAAATCGTTTCCAAATAAATCAAAGTATTTTTAAGCATGCATACATCTGAATAAAAAAAATTACCTGCGAATCATTCTTTCCTTTTATTAAAATTCATATTTTAGTCTCTTGACAGATGACATTTTTGTTTTCTGATAATTTGTTATTCTCTTATGAAAGAATAAGCTTTTAAAAGCTGGAAGTCGTTATAGGTTCGTATTATTTTTCTTAAAGGTAGAAGTCCGAAAATAAATGATTTTTCAGAATATTGGCAGGTTTTAATAAGTGGTTTCGAAAATACTTCTTCAACGCTTTTCACAGACTTTTGAACTGAACAATTCTAATTTGTATTATTATTTTAAATGCATCAGAATTAAACTAATCAAACTCAGGTAACTATGTTTCTAACAAATAGAAATTTTAATACACTTATTATTAAATGACGTCTTAGTTAAAAACCTTTAAACATACGTGTTTTTTAGAGAATATTAACATAAAATGCTTCATTCATTCACATTTTTTTTGTTGAAAATATTTTATTATATAAACTAAATACATCATGTGACAATTTGAATGAACTGTTATTTATGGTTAAATTTAACCAAAATTTCTGAGTGTCCTTTTAAAGTTTTGTAGATGTTGCAGCAAAGTAATGTAGAACATGTAATGTGTAAGAAATTTTTCCCTTTTTATTTTTGTTAATGTAAAACATATTGTAATCATAAAGTTATTGCAATCGTAAAGTGAAAGTGTTCATTTGATTAACTAATGGACTAATTTAGTGGGAAATCTTTAATGAAGATATAATGTGTCTTCAAAATCTTGTTGCTTGGGATAACTTAAATATGCCGACTTCTATTAGGATTAAATCATATATTCTGATATTTCTTCATCATAATTAGCAATTTAAATTCATTAAATAATTTTTATGATATTTCTTTTATTCCAGCTTAATGCTGAGACTAATACAGCTTTCATAACAAAATAATTTAAAATAATCCTTTTTCTTGTTTTTTATATAAACTTTTAATATTATCATTACATACTTTAAACAAAGTTTTGGGTATTCCACTCGATTTCATGAGCTACTGCTTTCCTCCGAAGAAAATGTCGATTATTAGAGAAATTATTTGTATGCATTTAAATTGTATTTTGGCCCTAAAATAATGTGATTCAATTATCAGAAGTATTACTAATCACTATCAGGAATATCAACTATTATAAGTTCTTTGCACTTAAACAAGAACTTTGGAATTTTTACAAAAATTTATACGTGTTTCGGTATTTGTTACACGGAATGAGAGAGAAAAACTTCCCTGATTAAATAAAAATAAATATATATTTACCGTATGTATTATGCTAGTTTTTTATTGTATTTAAATGTTAAATTAAAATTTTATTTTTCAACAACCAAGTTTTTACTAAAGAAATATTATACAAGTTTTGAAATATTTATAAATAACTTGAAATGAATCGACTAATATTTTAACTCAAAATTATTTTGATTTTGTTTTAGAATATTTAAGTTTAATTACTTTTATTCGAAGGAATTTTTAATTTGATTATTTTTCTATCGTTAAATATTGTTCTAACTTTTTACTTGACTCAAACAATTTCTATTAAACAATTTGTTTATTCCTTAACTATTCCAATTAATATAAATAAATAATTATATAATATATATTGAAAAAATACATATTATTTTAAAATCATTTATAACTCATTATTTTGATTACTAAATTATAAATATTAAGATGCTGTTGTAATATCCTTATAATCAAATATTTTAATATTTCTAAAATAATTTTTCGAATAACCACATCTTTCTAAAACTGAAAATCTCTTCAATTTCAGAAAATAATTTTTTTGTTAAGAAATTTTTCCTAAAACATATTTTTATTACTTTAATTTCTTATAAACTTAAATGAAATTAAATTGAATACACATTGCGTTATAATGCAAATTATTCAAAGATAGAAAATGCCGATTTAAGTAATGAAATTCAAGAGTGAAAATGTGTAAAGTGTACGAGTATGTACTTTAAAAATCTATGAGAATGTGCCCACTTTTGCACCTTAAACAGTATAATATCGGAGAAAGTCCGATACTCTATTATTTCAGCGTAATAAAATAAATCACGGATTTCTATCAAGCAATCAATTCTCCTATAATAATTTTAAGAGACATGAAAATTTATGATAGTCTTAAATAAATTTTGAATATGATTGATGAAAAATCGATAAGGGATCAAAATAAATAGATTTAAACAAAAAAAAGCAATTTCAAAGACTATAATACAAAAAAAAACATTTTCTTATCTAACACTTGATCATCACCATACTAAACGAAAAAGAAAGAATTGATAATTTTAGTCGATAAAGTACTCTATAAATTTATAAATATTGACCAAATTTTTTTCACTTTAAAATAAATATATACTTGTTTTATGTGTAAGAGATACAACTTTTTCTAAAAAAGAAATAACACCTGTAGTTTTAATTACTTATATTGATTAATTCCAAGCATCCATAATTTTATTAGTGGGGTATAGTGTAGAAATCCTCCGAGTGGTGCCTCTTGGGTTACTTTAAATCTTCTACAACCCCCCTTCAGCAATATATTTGCGATTTAGTCTGATGCAAATTTTTGAAGGCTTTTAATAATTTTCTTTTCAAGATCATGGACAACCTAGTTTTAAAGTTTTTTTCTGTAATGGTGGTCTTACTATTGACATATTCTTTGAGCTGAAAATTATTATTTTTAACGAAAGCCCTGATGTCATTAGTGTCGCAGAGAGGGACTCACCTGCAGACAATTTGAAATTCTTCATTTTAAAAGGCTACAAGTCATATTCTGCAGGACATTCTCCACAAGTAGGCTTGGAAAATACTATTTAAAAACAGTCTCATTGCGGAGCTTTTGATGAAACACCAAATGAAAGCTTTTGATTCTTTGGAGGCAAATGAATTACGAATATGGAACGAAAGCATTGAATATCATAATTCATTTTCATTGCTAACTTTTGCTTAATAACTTTGTTAATAAGCTTTTGATTCTTTGGAGGCAAATGAATTACGAATATGGAACGAAAGCATTGAATATCATAATTCATTTTCATTGTTAACCATCCCAGGAATAAACTAGACTCTCTGGTGCATGATTGGAATAAATACTCTGTTATCTTAGGTTTTTTTTAATGCCCAATAGATAAGATGGGGCTATGACCAAAACTGCTCTGTTAGCAATTCAATAGAGAATTTTATTGATACGAACTAAATAGATTTTATTGACAACTCTACGGCATACCTTACCTTTCTTTAGTATTGAGACATCCCATCCCGACTCGTTATTGGCTCATCCAAACTTGATAACTTTTATTAAACTTAATCTAATTAAAGCACCTGATGATACTGATCATAAAATTCTTTTAATGATTATTTCAAATAAAGAACAGAGACATAATCGCAGAGTTACTAGATGAAATTTGAAAAATGCAAATTGTGAGAAATATGTTAACTTGATAAATATTTTTTGGAATCTTATTATATTATATTATTATTTATTTTATATTATATTATATTTTTTATGTCTTAGAGGGACTATAGAATAACAATAAAGCTCTGGACAAAATTATGACTACTATTTTAATTTGTGCCAATACTTGTATTCCAATGAGTTATGTAAAAACGCAAGACTTTTCTGGAATGATAAACTACAGACTTGAGGAAGAAAAAGACCTTGCAGGAGACATGGCTAATTCTACTATCCTTCTTAAGAATTACATACCTTTGGTGAAGAACAGGCTATTTTAAAGAAAGAGATTTAAATTGCAAAACGTACTTCTTTTAAAAAGTTTTTAGAGAACTTGGACGGTCAAAAAGATGGCTCCAAGGATTTTAGATTTATATCGGCTTTAAATGGCAAACAAACATAACCTTGCAAACAACATATGAAATTTGGTTTAAAAATTTTAACTTCGGACCAATATATAGCTAAGACTCTTGAAATTTTACGGTAAGGTTAGTAATTTTACAACAAGAGTACAAATCAAAAAGACAGAAATTATTTTCCCTTGTAAGAACTAGAAAAGGGACAGGCTTTTCTCCTCTCCTTTCTCAAATGTGGGATTTCAGAAAGCCCTTCGAGGCTTATCTAGAGGAAAAAGGGCTGGACCTGACATTTCCAAAATTTATTTTGCAAATTGGTTTCAAGTCTAAGCAAAATATTTTACTTTTTACAGACAAAACCTGGAGAGGAGCATTTCTAAATTAATGGAGAAAACCTGACATTTTGCCCATCTTAAGCCTAAAAAAAGTTCCTTCTGAAATCCAAAATTTTAGACGGATTTCCTTAACCTTAATTCTAAGAAAACTAAATGCAAGAATTATGGTTGATCGATTATAGTTTTCCCTGGACAGTTACGATCATATCTCTGCGAGACGGAGATACAGTACAATTGAATAAATTGTCTGCTTAACTCAATATATCAAAACGACTTTTAAAGGAAACAAATGCATTAGCTGTTTTTGTTGATTTTAAATCAGCCTTTGACAGGGTACGGAGAAAAATGCTGTTAAAAAATCTTATGCATATGAGAGTTTCGGGTAACCTCTTTAAATGGATAAGTGATTTCTTTTCTTAAATGTTTAATATGAAAACTCTCGTTTACGATATGGCCAAACAAGACCAGGACATCCACAAGTCTTAAGTCCTGTTCTTTTCAATATTATGATAAATGATTTACTGAATTTCATTGAAAATGCAGTCTTAGAAACTAATTTTTTACTATATGCTGTTAATCTTGTTCTATATTCAACTAGCTCTGATATCTTTAAATTGGAGGGAAACCTCAATTTGGAATTTGTGACTTTGGCAGAATAGTCACTAAAGGATTATTTTTCAGTAAACCTTAATAAAAACAAGTTTTAAACTTTTTACTTTAAGCACGAAAAAGCATAACATAAACCTGGTATATGGTATTACTTAAAGCCAACTATGCTTCTTACCTAAGCATAAACCTAGACTCCCGATTAACTTGGATTAAACATATAGCCATTATAGTCGAAAATATAATAAGTAGAGTTGGTCTGTTTAAAAAGAATTGCTAATGTTAAGTGGAGGTCTTTTCAAAGTGTTCCAAGTTCACGTGCTGTATAAGTCCAGGTTTTGATATGGTACTGAGTTATTTATCACTGCTTCTAATAGTATATTGTCAAATTTGGACATTGCATGAAATAAAGCACTCAGATTCATTACTGGTGCAGCCATCTTGATGTCCATCGCCAATATGCAACTGCAGATTGAGATTTTTAGACTATCTGGAAGACATCTTCAATCTGCTCTTTCTCTTGGTGAATGTTCATAGAGAACGGAACACCTCTGGCCCTATTATATCCCTTCCCAAACACAATTCAAAACTTAATATTTTTTGTTTTGAATTCCAGATATTTGTAAGTATTTTTGATGTTTCTGATTTCAGACTTCCTACCTTTAAGCCACGATCCTTCCCGGGTAATACAAGTTTTGCTACTGCTAAACTGAATTTAATTCGGCCTATAAGTAAATAAAATTCCCTTCAGAGTGAATTGAGGTCTTTCGCTCTGGTTACTGTTCATGAGAGATATCCAGGTCAAGACTGCTTACTTGTATATACTGATGGATTTACCACGGCTTCCTCTGGTGCGGCTGGTGCTGATGCTAATTCCTCTGACCTCTTCAGTCTTAAGAAACCTAATAGTGTCGGGTCAGAAATTTTGATGGTGAAATTTTTGCAATATTTATGACTTTTATAGCTGTTGCTACTATCCTTGAAAATAATATTTTCATCTTTATAGATTCTCAGTTGCAATTAGAAATATTTTTGATTAAAATCCTTACAAATCAGAACTTGAATTTAAATGCAAGCAAGTTATTGAAGCACTCCTCAGCAGTGGAAAAGAAGTCGTCCTTCAGTGGATCCCCTACCATTGCGATACACAAGGCTGTGACCAAGCCGACAAGTTGGACAAAGAGGCTTCAACGTTCCATCCATTTTGTCTCTTGGTTCCTCTTCGAAACGCCAAGTGATTTCTCTGGGACCAAATCGACAAAAAATGAGTTTATACTCTGACAGGTTTGGCTTATGGTAAATCTTAGACCTGACTACATACTAATCTATGCCAGAGTGGTGCTCAACACTCTTTTCTCCCGAGGAGGAAAAGAATGGCGTGTTTTAGAATTATCCCCGGACATGACTATCTGCAGGCGCATCTGTTCAAAATTGACATGGCCGACTCTCTTCTCCTGCCCTTTCTGTGACTCTATGCAGATGACTGGAAAAATCTTTTCAGTTGTCCCTCATTTCTTCTTGTTCGCTCTTATGATGGCTTTGGAGTCTTTTCTCATGAATGTTCTACTTCCAATTTTTAGTGGACTGCCTTATGTCCGAGAACACGTTGATTGGTGTAATTTTAAAAAAATGAAAATAATTTTATCAGCTGTTTTACGAGAAAAAACATTAAATACTATTTACTATAAAACATACCCTTCAAAAAATTTGTTCAATGTGTTTTCTAAATTTTATGAAAAACACACCAAGCTCATTCTGTTCATTAAAATGGAATAATCGAACTAAATCGAAAACGAAGTTAACTTTGTTCTTTAATCTTTTATAAAATACAATAAGATTATACAAAAGCTCGTATTTCTTTATATACACAGCTTCTGTTATAAATATATTCTATTTATTCATCATCCCACAGAGTCCACGAAATAATTTTATCCTTATGAAGGTTCCCTAAATTTGGCAAAGATTGAAAACCACTAAAACACATACCAATTGAGATATAAGAAAAAATTAAATACTTGGATGTGTATCGTGATGTAAAGCAATAAAAATATTAGAAAATTAAAATATTTATTTGGATATGGAATCATATGAATAGAACATTTAAATACGAAATGAATAAAATCAAATACTATAATTACTTGAAAAAATCATAAAAAAAATTTTCATAAAATGATCATGTATTCTTATAGTTAAAAATTTAAAAAGTAGCTCAGTGAAGGAAAAAGATCTTTTTGCTGTGTATAGAAATTTCTTTTATCTTTGACTCATTTTATGCCAAAAATAGTTACCATTAATTATGAGACGCTATCAATTTATATGATTATTTTAATTATTATGTTTTTCAATAAATAATAAAACTGTTTTTATGAAATTAATCGTAATAAAACAAACGCTTAACTTTTAAAAACTTTTATAATATTAGATCAAAATAAGAATTTTGTATGTATAATGCTTATCATGAATATATTTAACACGTGAAACACACATATATTTATAAAATAACACAAACTTTGTGTTATATAGCTATTTTGTTAAAGACTAAATACCCAAAAATTCTCTTTAATCATCGAAAATAATGCATCTATTATTTCTAAATCTCACACTTTAAAACACATTTACAATATCATATTTTTTGTATCAAATTACAATCCTTCATAATTTAGTTTTCCTCAAAATCATTTTTTTTGTTAAGCCATTAATGAAATTATTGTATAACTTAAGAAACTGAATATTTTATATTTTTACTTTCTTATGCTATTTCATTTTTGCTACAACACATAATTTATTCGAAATAATTAATTATATAGGGCAGTAAGAGTTCACATTTCTTCTAAACAGATTTAATCTTTCTAAATTCAGGAAATCATTTTCAATGCAAGTAAAACCTAAAGAGAATAATTTTGGCAATAATTATCTTTCAGCGTGTTAAATATTTACAATATGCTAATATTAAAGAATTAATGCAGTTTCTTATACTAGAATAAAATATAATTAAAAAATTTAAACAAAATACCAAATTTATAATTCTGTTTCTAAAATCTACACATAATTTCATCTTTTATCTACATTTTATGCTAAATTAATTTCATTTGCATCACATTGCATCTTAAATTGAAAAAGTTATTTTTTCTTCTAAAAAAATGTCTCAATTCATTCGATTCGGCACGACTTGCATTAATTACAAATCATATCAAAACTTAAGATCAAAATAGTTTAATTAAGTAAATCACGAACAAACACAATCAAAGATAATTGAAAAATAATTCCCGTTTCCCAGAATCGCAAATGTATCCGTGATTAATTAAAAATGGTAATTAGTTTCTGCAAGCACTTCTCTACGATGAAAAAATCGATGCAATTGTAAAATTGAATTAAGGAAGTATATCATAAATATCCAGAAAACATGAGTTTAAATTTGCAACATTTAATGCATAAAGTCTATTAGAACAAATTACTTCAAACCATAATAAAATGCAAAGCACCACGTATTTTACTTACATGTGTCGTTCTAACCAATCTCAACTCACTCCTAACCATTTGCAGACAAAATACATCTTTCACATAAAATGACGTGTGGCAGATGTTTTTTGTCAACAAATTTTGACCTATTTATTTTGACAGGTGTTCTGAATATTTCCCTTCAACTTTCACAATATTCTTCGTTATGATCTTCTTTTAAAATTAAAACTTCATATATTCTTTCTAATATTTTAATTAAAATTGAACAAGAGAAAATGTTCTAATCACTGTAACATCTGTAGACATTGTTATAAATTTACTGTGGTTTTTTTTTTAACTTTTTAACAATTCTTTCTCAAAATTTCAAAATTTTTGCATAACACATAATATATTAAAAATCATAATATTTTTATTAATTTGGATAGTGTGTAACATTAGCTGTAATATATAGATATCTGTTAAAAGTTTTTAAAAGCATTTATCTTTTTCCTCGAATTTCATTTTGAAAATATATAAATAGAAATTAATAATATATTATTTCTCGAACAAATAAACTCCTTTTAAATTAAAGCTGACAGGGACATTTTAAAATTAATTACTTTAACGCGCTGTCAAAGAACAAAGTTAACACCGAAGGAAATGTAACTCAAAATAAGTTTGTTTTTAAATGAAAAGGCATTGTCATTAATTTTGGAAACATAATTATTTAAATTACAATTTCAAAGTAAACAGCCTTTTATTTTAAAAAATCTTATTTTCCATGGTAAACAATAGATAATTCATAAACAAAATTTTTTAACTTTTTATTAACTTTTCCTTGTTTAAAAGTATAAAAATAAGTACATTTTTGAATTAGAATAAAGTTTGAATACTAACAACTGAGTTTTTAAAGCTTTAGCTGCAATGCATTTATTAATGAAATTCTAAATACAGTATTCATTATTTTACTTCCTATTTATAAAAAAATTTTCGAAATTAGTTAGTTTTAAACTGAAATCTCGATAAAGAAAGATTCTAGTGTAATTCCTTATAGAGTTATTGTGCTTCCACAAGAACATAATGTACTTTTAGAAGAACACATCTAAAGCCTTTGTGCAATTCTTTAAGAGTCTAATTATAAAGAAAGCTCTTTCACAAGCGTCATATCTTTTTTATGACAAAGATTCTGACAATAATAACTGTAAGATAATATTCATTAGTGAAAAATTTCATCTTAAGATTAGATTTTAAATATTAATTGCTTTTATCCAAGTAAATTTTTGATTTGTTGATGTGCAGCAGAAATAATTTTTTATTTCTATTTAGCGCAACACACAAATGCTACAGATTCTAAACATAATTCTTTTTAAAAAATTTATCAAAATCGCGATCATTTTTTTTTTACTTTTTAAATGATTAAAATTATTGAAACAAAAAAGCACACACATGTTTAAAAATTTTAAATATATAATATTTTTAGAAAAAAATTTGGCATACTATTTAAAACCAAAAGCATTCAAATATTGGAATAATAAATGTAATAATAAATGGAAAAAGCAGAAGTTATTTCCATTAAGAAATTACCGGAAGTTAGCGTGGAACCGTATTGCCGGAAGTTAGTTATACAGGGTATCCATTAAATTCCTAAGTATATAAAGCGTCCTCTGTTCTATATTTTTTAAAATCGAAAGTGCAAATAATCCTAGAGGTCAAGAATTTGGAAATTGATTCGACAAAAAACATTTTACAGAAAAAAATAGCTAATAAGGCAATCAAATGAAAATACATTAAACAAAACTAATATTTTAAAAGAAAATTAAATATATCACAAATTTATTTGATATTAGTAAAAATTATAAATCACTTAAACACACATTTCTTAAATATCAATCAAGATAAATTCATTAATGAAATTAAATAAATTTTAAAAAATTTTATAAAATAATAACATTTTGAAGAAGAAATAATTTACTTTATTGTGCAAATTTTTGCGTAAAATTTTCTGATGATTCTTGATGTTTAAATATCCCATAACAATTTGCTTCATTTTTACGAATTGGAAAACATAATCTTGATACTTTTATATATAGAGTTTTTGATGACTTTTTATTTTAGAAATAGAACTCAAATCCTTTTTACTTTGAATTTTTTACAAAACAGAGAAATTTTTGAAATTTAGAAATATAATCTCACTTAACTTTATGCTGATATTTTTAATAAAATCATTAAGTAAATTTTAAGAAATGAAAATTTTTATCCAATCAACTTCAAATTCAAATATATCATTAAAATTTTCGGATAGCTTTAGACTTTTAGAAATACAATTAACTACAGAAAAACTTAACTATGGCATTTTTTTCTTTTATAAAATTTTCAAATAAGTTTGGATATGATTTGAAATTACCAATTACCTTCATCTTGATTTTTATCTCGAAAGTTTTCGGAAAATAACTCTATGCTTCATTAACAGTTATCTTAAAAATACTTTTGCACTACATTATCATTTATTTTTTAATAACCTTTATTAAATTCTCAATAAACTGCAATCATTTCATCATAATCTTAAAAGTGATTATTTTTATGGATGATTTGTTATAAATTGCTTTGATAAGTATAGATATTTTTTCTCATTTTTTTCAATCAATCTATAATGTGCTTTAGCTTTTCAATTGTATCTTCAGGTACATTTTGATAGTTAGAAACTCAAATTATATTTAATTACAATAATTATTTAATATTAAATGATTCATAAATTCTCGAAAATTTGATAATCATATATAAAATTTTATGCTTCTAAGCAGTAAAAGTTTCCAAAGTATGTGTTCGTTTTTCCTTTATAAATTTTTCAATCAGAAAATGAGTTTATACACTAATTTTAAATTTATTTCTAATTTTATATCCATGTAATTTCTGTTATTTTAAGACCACTTTTCCGTCATTTAAAAAAAAATTTTCTTTGATCTTCACACAAACTAATCTTTAAAAACTTTTATTAAATTGGTTTTTATTATTTATCAGTAAATATTTTCAGAAGCTAAAACAAATTGTACTTTTAGAGTGTAAGATTTTTAATTAGATATGTCATCTTTAGTGTGTATAGATATATTTACTTTATCACATCTTTTATCAGAATCTTTATTTGTTTTTAGAGATCTGAGAATATTGTGTCACATCAATTCATATAATTTTATTTAAAACTGCAATATTATTAGATGTTCAAAAATTATATTCCATATGCATATAGTTTTTAATTTTAAATCTAACTAATAGTTTAAAAGACATCACATTAAATTTCGAAAGATCTTTTCAAGATAAAATTTTTATCATTATGATGTAAAAATGAGCTTAAAAATTAATTTTTGGAATATATTTATTTTTTGTCTCTATTTTACTTATTTTAGTGTAATACTTACAATTCGCTTACATTCAAATTAATTGAATTTAAAAATTCAGTTAAAGAAAAGCTGCTCTTTTTCTTAATGGATGTACGTATAATCTTAAAGAATTTACGTAATGATTTCAAATCACTTTGTCATTTCATTTGAGATAAAAATCTCAAATCAAATAATCTATGGAGTATTCCTCCAAATAATTTCTGGTATAATTGGCAGACTTTAAAGTAGGGCCCTTATCACCATTACTGTTGATAATCATTCAGTGTACCATTAAGAGGCTCGCAAGTGGACACATCATATGTGTTGTCACTTATGACACTTGAAAAAGTCAAACTCGCTATGAAGTTGGCTATGCGAATTAAAGTCAGTAACGTGCGTTTTTCGCTTAACCTGAGCACCACGAAGGTAAAAATACGACTTTGCTCTGAACTCCTCCGATAGATGGCACTACCAGAATATTCCCTGCTTCAATTTTGACATTGATCTGAAAGGGGAAGAAATTTTTCTCCAGGCCATTATACCCCTAGTTACTGCTTAACAACCGACCTCTATTCCACATGACTTTCTATTCCACAGATTTAATGAGCACGTATATCGCATGTATTCGCTGGCGGCATTGGGAATCGAACCCAGACCTTCTGGATGAAAGGCAAATGCCCTAACCACTAGGTTCACATCATGTGTCTCTGTTGGTCAGGGGTAAAAGAGCTATCCGACGTGCAGCAAGCGCAACAAGTGCAGATTTCTCCTGACCACGTATTGACTGTGCAGGTTAGGATTGACTTTTTTAACAGTCCTCATTTTGTTTATGATTTTTTGAAGATTCAAGGCACTTCACTTTGACGAGCCTGCCACTACATCATGAGGAATAAAATAATAATAACAACAACGTGTAATCCATTTCGCTTATTATCATTCATTAAAATACTTTCTTTTATAATTAACTTTCAAATATCTTTTTTCATAATGGTTATGTATGGTATGTTAAACAGCCAGTTATGTTATAAATGTTTAATTTCATTTTTAACAATGAGTCTCATTTGAAGTAAGCATATCTTAGAGCGCAATACTCATGTCTAAAAAAATGATTTCGAAACAAATACATAACATTGATAGCTTGTACAAATTAGTTAAGAAATTTCAAACGTTAAGGCAGATTATAAATGCAGCTTTTTTCAGTTTGCTGAAATATTTATGGGTTGAAATCTCACTGATTATTATCCTGCTTCATATTCCTTAATTGCTGAAAATAGCCTTAACATAACCACAACAATAAATCAATCTATTCTTTTAATTCCAACATTTGAATTTGTATATTCCTTGAAAATTAAAATTACAATAAAATTTCGACCATGTATATCCTTTTGTTATCATTTTAATAATTCTGCTATTCATCCACAATCTTATAAATCGATGACTAAATCGCGTTTTACATCAGTTTCAATCAACGAGAATAAAATCTTCAACTTTATATTAAAATTTCTTATTTACAATTAAATTTTTTTCATTTTTTAATCATTTTAAATGCATTTTTATTATGAGAACTTAACAAAATGTCATAGAAAATTTCATTCAATTACCAAAATTTTTTCCAAATAAGTTATCTGAATAAATAAATAAATACAGTTTTGTATTCTATCTATAATTGCAAATTTATATTCAAATTTGCTTGTAATATTGTAACATAAAAACATTTCACGACTCAGACAGTTATCTGAATTTGACAATGCAGAATTTTGTATTAAATTACAGTCCTCGATATCAAACATAGTTTTTATTTTCTTTTTTTTAGAATTCATGAAATTTAAACTCTAATCTCTTCACAAAATTAATTAATAATAGTCAGCAGGAAAAAAAAGGAATAAAGTTAGCATAAAAATAAAGGGGAAAAGTTACAAAAACATTTGTGTTTTACCTTTTATACACTGTTGATTATGTTACAGAAAATAATTTTTAAATAATATTTATTTTAATTTAAATCATTCACTTTAGCAAAATTTGTTTTAAAGTTACAAAATGGTTGTTGCATTTATAAACAGATGCATTAATATCAGATGATTTTAATATCAAAATATGTTTCTTATATTATTTTAGTTAAACTGTTAATATAAAACTTCACATCAGCTAACTAAAAAATATATAAATATTTCATGTTTCGTTACTCCATTTCAAAATATTGTTTTGACGTGCTGTACATATTTTGATTTGAAAAAAAAAACTATTCTTAATTAAATATTTCTTTCGCCTTTACATTATTTCTAAGTTCAAACTAGATTCAAACATTTCTTCGTATTTAAGTTATTTAACTACTTTCTACTTTGCTTAAGGGCACACTGAGTATATCTAATCAATTTATGGAAAGAATTTTGTTTAATTAAAAAGTTCGATTAAAATCTTAAATAAACTAGTTTTAAGTCAGAAGCAAAAAATGCCAAATACTCACAAAATAATTGAACTTTAATCCTCCGTCTTTTTAATTCCAGAATTCTGTTTTTCTGTTTAAGAATGGTAATATGTAAGAAAAAAGACTTTTAATTAAAATTTTAAGACAAGCTTATTAATTTATAAGTTCCATAACAAACAAAATTATTTTTTCTGATAGCCAAAAACATGAATATACCATTTTCATGTCAATTGGGTGTGTCGAAAAATAGCTTTCAATATTCTTATTTTGTGAATATTTTAATAACATAGAAAAGATACTAAAAATAAGGGAAATTTTTGACTAAAAATGTTGATTTGTAAAATTTACTTTAATATAATGTTGTTGTTGTCGTGTGCCAGCCAGGCTGGCAATATGGGGTGCGCTGCTCCACTTCTCCAACTGAACCATATTTTAGTGTGGAGTGCGACTTCCTAAGTACAAACATGCCATAGGTACCCGTTTATAAGGTAGGCAACCATTCACTCCACATTCATACTAGGAATGGACAAAGACAGGATAGAGAGAAAGTACATCCATGCCCGAACCGGTGATTCGAACCCATGACCACCCTATCCGCAGTCAAACACGCTGACCACTAGGCAAGTTGGGCGGCAATATAATGTATCTTTCTGAATTTTATATACATGTATATTTCAAATTAATATTACGAGTATTTTCCTTTAAAATTTTCCTTATGGGCTTTTTCCATTTAGGAAGTTAAATAATTTAAGTATTTACAATTTGCTAATAGTATTTAATAATTAAATCTATGCAATAACATATTAAACAGTAGATAACTATTCATATTTTAAAAACTATTAATAATTGGTCCATATTTTATCATATGTATAGAAGGCGACATGAATTTGACTTCAATGACTGATAAAATTTGTAATTTAAAACTCACTAAAAATTTTCATTCATTTTCATAACTGTAATGTCATTATTTGAGAACAACATTTTTCAAAGCAGTTAATTGTAGATTTTTTTTTCTAATTTCAATTCCGTGTTCAAAATTTTGTCGCCATTTTAAAATGAAAAAAATTCGGCTTCATGCGAAATTTCTCCGAAATTTTGTTTTTCTTTTGTCATTTGATAAGCTTCAATTGTGCATAAAATTTTACTATATTGTGTTTCATATCATTTTACAATAACCATAGTTAATGCTTTTATGGATTACCGCCAAAAATAATAGTGCATTCTAAAATGAAGTTTTTCCGAAATTTCAATTGTTCCATTTTGATTTCTCAATCAGTTGCTTGTTTCCATTTCAAACAATCTCCAAAAATGATTAAATATAATGCTAATTTTTTAAGTTGTCAATATATTCATAAAGGGTGATATTCAAAATGTTGTACTCCATTCAATCTGGAACAAATATATATGGAAAAAAACTATAGTTTTGCACCAATCATATTACTTAACAGTTTTTCCAGCTGTTGCTTAAAAAGTTCCATGCAAGTATATAATGTGATTCACTGCTAATAGTATTTAATAATAAATCCACTTTAATTTATTTTTTTAATAAATTTCATTTATATGATTATTTCCAAATTTTTCAAAAAAAATTCAAATTATAAGGCATGAAATTTTTAGTAGAAGATTTAAATTAAAAACTTTATCAGTCAGGGAAATCAACTTGATGTCGCCTTCTATACATATGATAAAATATGCACCGGCTATTATTAGTTTTTAAAACATAAATAGTCGTCCACTGTTTAATTTGCCATTGGATGGAATTCAGTTAAATATATCATTTAGAAAAAAGTGATAAGCTCATGAAATGTATGTTAATGATTCTTTTATTGCTTAAGCTAACTAACATAATTATTCCTCATCTGATACATTAGGATTTTCTACTTCATTCTCTGATAAGAGTGGCTCACTGTTCATCAACTGATCAGGACTTGGAGTCAGCGGCTCACCGTCTGCTTGAGATACATCACGATGGGGGGTCAAAACGTCAGACGAGAAAGACATCATCGAACTCATGGAACTCCTGGAAGACCCAACAGTCGAAACGCTTTTATTTTTCTTGATCACTTGAAGAATTTTAAGTTTTACGTCGTCAATTCTGTCTCGTCGAATTCTTTTTAAATCCGGTACTACAGACAGCAGGAACATTCTGTCCGGATCTTCGTCTCCCAAATGGCTCAAGTCTGTTAAAATATTTGAGTCCGTAGCTGAAGCTTTCCGCTTTCTTACCAAGTGTATAGTGACTTCTTCCTGCGTTGCATTCGGTTCTTGCAATGTTTGGGTTGGAGGATCCGAAAGTAAATTCTGTAAGTCCTCAGGAAACTGTCGCTCTTCCCCTTCTAAGTGACCCTCAGATTCTTGTACCTCGTTTCTGAAACTTTCCACAGATTCACGAAGCATTTGTTGAAAACTTTCATTAGAATTTCTGAGGACGTTCTCAAAGTTTTCAGCTGACTCTCGAAGCATGTTTTGAAAGTCTTCGTCGGTTTCTGGTAAAGGATCTTCTATCTGATCTCCCTGTTCGGAAAGAGATAGTTGTGTCGCAAAAGTATGATCTTCACTGCACTTAGATGTGGCAGCACTGTCCTCGTAATTTTCGGCAGTTTTTTGCGAGGAAACCTTAGTTTCCGTCAGATCTTGTAAAGATGTGCACTGTTCGAAAACTTGTTCCTCACTCCCTTCTGATGATAAGAGGCTATTGAAAAATTTATCTAAAACGACTTGAGGTCCTTCGCCATCCGAAGCTTGAGAAAGGGTGGAGAGCGGATCTTCCACAGAAGACAGTGCGGGAACACTTCCTTCATAAGACTTTTTGCTCTGTTCCTCAAGATCTTGAACAGTCGAAGAAGAATGAACCGTCTGAGATGATTGCATCTTATTTTCCTGTTAATTTAAAAACACAGAAGATCTTTGTAATTGGTGTCCAAAGCAATTTAATTAAATGTTGTTTTAAATGTTTAAACTTAGTTTGGTTCATCAGCAATAATTTTGTGGATCGCAGTTTATAAAACCAAATTTTCAGAATAACACATTTTATTATAAAGTGCTTGAAATCTTAAGTAAAATTAATTTACAAAACAAAGCAATTTACAGATGTGTTCACATTATTAGACTCAACCCCATTATTATTTTTAAATTCTTCATGGCCTATCTAATAAATATTTTTCAATAATCACATCCTGTTCGACATATTTGGTTGAGGAAAAGAAATGATTCACATAATTTTTCAATAGATGACAGTAATGACCCATATCTCGTAAAGTATCGCATCATTAAGTAACAAAATATGCATTTCAGATTTATGCTCGTTGGAAAGATGACGCTGCATACTAAAATTTTACCTTCTTTTTTATAGGTCCATTCAGTTGTGGATTACAGAAGTTAAAATTAGAAATCAAAAATGATAAAAATTCTGTATTCCACAGTTTTTCTTAGATAAAAACGAAAATATAAGACAGGAGGCAGAAATTGTGAATATTGTTCATAGTCCTGTTACTGTAACAAGTCAGTGACGTACAATTTTGGTATCGTCGATTAGATTCAGGTATTTTTGATGTTAATGATGCATTTCTCATAGGTGCGCCGTTATCGATAAAATATCATAAATTATATAGAAGCTGACAGCATCGCAGATTTCTTAGTATCGCCCAGGCTTTAAAGATCGTTCTTAAAACAAAACATTTAAACCCTTTTTACTAAACGAATCCGGAACAAGTTACATAAAGCTCACGTAAAAATAATGGGTTTTTTTTCCCTCAATCTTCACGAATTAAATTTAAAAATAATGAATAAAACATATCTTAATGCAGGAATGAAAATTAGTAATATATAAAAAATAATCATAAGAATAAAACTGTGTGTGTGTGTGTGTGTGTGTGTGTGTGTGTGTGTGTGTGTGTGTGTGTGTGTGTGTGTGTGTGTGTGTGTGTGTGTGTGTGGGTGTGTGGGTGTGTGTGTGTGTGTGGAATAAGAGTGTCCATAGTCATTTCAGTATTAATCTACCACGCATTTGTCAATGATTTTTCATTTTGTATATAAGATAAATAGGGCTAAGAAGTATGTACCGAAAATTATGCCAAAAATATCTTACTGTTATCATTTTAAATAACATAAGTCATTTTAATTTTTTGGATTTTTTATTTGATAATTTTATGACTTGTTCACTTTTTATTAACAAATATCTCAGTGCATTTTAAATTTATCAAAAATAATACAGATGAGTTTAATTGCTTTATCATTAATTTTTCCGACTGAACACATTTTCATAACTGTAATGCCATTATTTGTGAACAAACATTTTTCAAAACATTCCATATGAATTTCCATATGAATTTTCAATTCCATATGAAAAATTTTATTGCCACTTTAAAATGAAGAAAATTTGGCTTCACAACAATGTGAAATTTCTCCAAAATTTGGTTTTTATGTGTCATTTGATAAGCTTCAATTGTGCATAAAATTTTACTGTATTGTGTTTCATACCGTTTCAATAACCATAGTTAATACTTTTATGGATTACCGCCAAAAATAATGGTGCATTCTAAAATGAAGTTTTTCCGAAATTTCGATTGTTCCATTCTTATTTTTCAATCAGTTACTTGTTTCAATTGCACAAATTCTCTAAAGATGGTTAAATATAATACTAATTATTTAAATTGTCGTCAATATATTCATAAATGGTGATATTCAAAATGTTGTAATTCAATCTAGAACAAATATATATGGAAAAAATTATGGTTTTTCACCAATCTATATTACTTAACAGTTTTTCTAGTTGTTGCTTAAGAAGTTCCATAGAAATATATAATTTGTTTCACTGCTAAGCATTATTCCAATGTCTTGCAAAGTACCAGATTTGTTAGTGAATGAAGCATTTGGAAAATGCCAGTTGAAAATCTTACTGTCACCAACAAATTATCCAAGACATTCTTTTCGTTTTGATTATCCTTACTGTCGCAAAATTTTGCAGTCTGTTTAATTCTGATTAACCTGTTCTTATTTTACGTATGAGAAATTTCTTTTCTTGTTAATTATTTGATTTTAGGAAATAGTATGTTATTTTAATATATTTATTATAAATGTCATATGATCTCTAATTTGACTAGACTTTGGCAAAAAATATTATCACCAATCCAATATAGTATAATTTTACCCATAAAATAAGTTCCTATTATTTAAAACGAATTCTATTAATGATTGCATAAGCAAATTTATGTTGATCAATAATGGGTATTTAAATAAAAATATTGAAGATTAAAATTTATGAACATAGGAAGATGATATGTAAATCAAATTCGAATAACCAGGTGAAAAAGAATAAATATAAGCAAAAATTGAAAACAAATTTATTTGAATAAAATGTATATTATTTATTATTATAATATCCAAATAAAACTTATAATAAAATAAAGATTTTTAAGCAGAATGACCATAATTTTGTAAAAGAATATAATTCTAGATCAATTGTTAGAACAATATAAATGTAATTCCAAAGAAAATATGGAACAAAAATACTTGGTTAAGTCAGAATTTCTAAAATAATACAAAATAGAAATTCTTCAATATTACGCGACATTTTATAGCATTTAAATCGAGATGCCACAAAGAGCAAAAAATATCACCAAAAGTGAAATAGTGCCAACTAAATTATAGAATACCTATACCATATTTTAACGTAATGATTATTCTTAAGTTTCAAATTGCAGTATTTCAATTAAAATTTAATCAGTTAAAATCAGCGCTATCTAATGTTAAATGCATTTTCCAAAAAAGAATTCAAGTAATTCAATGACAGTTATAAACTGGAAATTTTTTCCCTTTCATCCAATGATTAAAATTACATAACTGCAAAATAATTTTGGTCAAATATTAATTATCATAGATAGTAAACTGTCAAAACAAGACTTTAATTATATCTTTATCATTTCACTTTTCAACATTGCTTATTACATTATTTCACTGAATTGAAACATTTTACACACGAAACAATGAATGAAACTTTGAACATACAAATAAAAGTTAAATAATAATAAATAATGGATTGAATGCAACATACTTACTTTTAAATCTGATTTTTCTAATATCTTCTGATCTAAAATTTTGCTTAATAATTTGCTGGATTGAAAATTTATTTAAGTAAACAATCTATTTCCTTCTAAAATAAAATAATTTTCTCTTTTACATAGTAGAAATATAAAAAATCGCGTGCACGTGATTTAATATCCTCATTTTGAATCGAAATTATTTTATTTATTAATGCAAATTTCTGAAAAGCTGGCATTACTATCTTATGTAGCACAAAAATAACCAGTCTTTATTTTTAATATTATATTGTGTCTTTGCTTGGGCATTTTATAGTTGAGTATTTTATAAAAAAAAATAGAAAACAGTGATACACCATTAAATAATCTTTTATTTCCTAAATAAATACTTTCACTTGGAGAAAAATAAAGCCCCTATTACATTAGAGTTGCCGATATTTCAATTTGAGCAACTCCCATAGACTTAACATTACGTGATGTCACAGCTCAAATTTCAGCAATTCGTTCTATTCGTCCAATAATATTACATTTTTTTAACAGCTGCGCAGTTAAAATTTGTACATTATTTTGTTTTCGCCAAGTTTCATGCTAAATGAAAGTTACTGGCGTTATAAGTTACCAAAAAGCAGCAACTTTTTTGCGCATGCAGCAGCAACTCGGGCAATTCATATTGCCACTGATTTTAAAAACTGATCAAGTTTTGTCTTTTTTTCGCCAAGCGGAAATAGTACAAGAAATTGTTGTTTATTTTCAATTTTGCAGTCATAATTCAATGTTAACGGACAATCTTGAAGTTGTCAATTTTTAAACAACAAATTTAGATTTAGAATGAGCATATTAATTTCAATAAAAAAAGAATTTAATTGCTTAAAAATTTGATTACATTTTAATGAATATTTTATGATTCAAATTATCTTGTTTAAATAATTTGAAAGTATTTCCAAATATTTGTGCATATATTCTTAATAAGATATATTTTTATATAATAAAATTGTCATGCAAAATTTAAAATATTATTGAATAGAAAGAAGAAAATTTAGTATTATTAAAATATCGTATGTTTTTTACTTCATATTATTTTCAATTAACTTAATTTAAATTTTATACAATTTGAAACCTAGAAATTTAGTTTTAAAATTGTAAAAAATAACATTTTTTATAAAAGATGTACTATTATTTTTGGATTTTGCTGACATTTTTTGTTTTGATAGATACTTTCAAATAGAATTATTTTAAAACCATGTTAATATTTAATCTGTTGTTGTTGTTGTTGTGTGTGTGGCTTATCCTCCTTTTGTCTGACTTCGTCAGACAAGGTTCATAAGACCACTGACCGGAAGAAAATCTGAAACAAAAAGGGGGAAAGAATAAAGGTCCTTCTTGGTGAGCCTCATGCAGTCAAGAACGTGTTCAGGGGCGGCCTGTTGGGCTCGGCATTTTGTTCATAATGAGTAGGTCTTCCTCCCTTCTATAAAAGAGAGACTTTTTGTGTGGCCGCTTTTGAGTCTTGCTATTGCAGTTCGGGTGGCTCTGTCGCAGTTGAGACTAAATGATGATCCAGGTTCGCTGCTCCCATACCAGTGGTGCTAGGGTGGGTTTCTCCATTCCTTCGAAATATCACAAACGACTTTGGAATGAAGTTCTACAAAGGTTAGGGCTGTGTGAGAAGGTGGAGAATAGCTGCAGCCCTGCTTGGCTATGTGATCCGCTTGCTCATTGCCATAGATGTCAACGTGGGATGGAATCCACTGTAAATGAACATATTTAATCTGTAAATAAAATAACTAACTAAAATAAAGTTGAAACATTCTATTGACCGAACTTCTAGAATTTCCATTAAATATTTAATTTTTTTACCCTCTTTAAGAACTTAAAATTTGTAAAAATTGCTTAGCTTAAAATACACACACTTAAAAAATATCATCAAGTACTGAATGTTCAATAGTTAGACATAAATATCTCATTAAACTTTTAAAAATGTTTATTAACTACAAAAATTGCATTTATACTTTTCTTTTAATAATATTTTTTAAGTCTTCACTACTCAAGATTAATACAATGTAGTGTATTCATCAATGTTTCTTACCCAAGGACTGTCCAGAGTTAAAGAATGCCGACAGATGTCTAATTCTAATTTTTTAAAAAAATGGGCATTCAGCCAATCCTATTCTGTCAAACGATGAAATAATTCCATGGCATTATTTTATCGTCTGTCTGCTTATATTTTCTTTAGCATTATTTTATGCATCGTCGGTATGAAATAATTCTAAAGGAAGTAGAAAATGTAAAATAGAGTTGGCAAAGTCAATTATAAAATGTTAACTGAAGGCTATGTATACATTTCCAAAAAATTATAATAAAGACGATAATAAATTTAGTAAATAAATACATTAATATATTGCAGAACTTGTTACATTTTCTTATTAAATTATGAAGGTTACAGAAAAGGAAAATTTTAAATACATTGATATATTTAGACAAAATATTTTTTACAAAAATGACATAAGAAAAATATCAAAATTTAAGAGTGAAATTCATTCAAACAAAACAAAGAAAATCCATTTTAGATGCTCATATGAATTAATTAGCTTTTTAAAAACTTGGCTATATGCAAAATTCCAAATAAGAATTTATCATAAAATCTTGAATCTACTAGTTAAAATATGGCAACCTTAGAAATTGTATCCAGAAAAGCGATCTATCATTAAATCTAGTAAAACAGTTTTCTTACAGCAAACCTGAAAGAAATCTCAAACATTCATAGGACGAATAGAGCGAATTGCTGAAATTTGAGCTGTGACGTCACGTAATATTAAGTCTACAGGAGTTGCTCAAATTGAAATATCGGCAACTCTAATGTAATAGGGGCTTAAGACAACTTTGGACGGAAATCGTGGCAATTGTTTATATTTTCTACATGTTCCAGCAGATTATTTGAGACCCATGAAAATTGAATGAATATACATAGAAATGTTTCTTACCACAAATCTATACTCTCATGTGCAATTCTGATTTCTTTTTCTCTTCTTTTCAGTGTACAAACGATTAATACTAATTCATCAAGGATTACTGTGAACATTTTTCAAGATAAATCATAACTCATGTTTCATTTTTCCTCTAGAATGTCAGCAGACAATTTCGTCCGGGAGGATCATGTGACGTCATATAAAAATATCTAATTCTCAAACGCATCATCATCTTAACTCCAACGGTTTCTCAATATTTTCAAATCTTAGGAACCAACCATGCTTGTTAGCTTCACTTCTCACCATCCCAAAAATAAAACTTCAACTCTTTGTTTAAGAGTATTTAAATTTGGGGCAACACAATATTTTTGATATGCTAAAACCCTATGTGTTATAAAAAAGATAAAAGTCAAAATGCAAGTGTGAAAGCCAAGAATTATTTCAGTGATAACATCTTGCAGACGATCTGACTAGATAACATGACATGATGTTTATCTTTTAGCATTCAACGTTGCCAGAAAAATATCCAGAAAAGGCGAAAAACAAAAAGGCAACAACCAGTAACTATTATTCAACATTGGCTGGGGCTAAAATATGACTCCATTCTTCTAAAAAGTATATCTTACTATTGCATTACGCTAAAATGATTCTAATTGGAAAAAATAGGTCTTAAAGATAATAAATATCTCATTATATGTTTTTGTAATATGTACTTAAATGTTCTATTTGATAGAATTTTATGAAAATTATCTACTGTTATTTCTGACAAACATATTGTGAATAGTTTAATAACTTAAAATAATTCTAGAATTTCTTAAACATCTACTGCTTGCCTTATAAAAAGATTTTTCATATGAAGTAAACTGTAATTTATACGTTGCCAAGAAAGAAAATCGTAAAGTAATTTCTTAAAATTCGGATGAAACATAAAGCGACTAATTCAATATTCCTATTTAATGAATTTTAAGCATAAAACACTAATTTTCCATGTTTGTTTTTATTGCATTTCTTTTAAATACAAATGCTGCTATTTTCTTTATTTTTATTAAAAAAAAGAACAGTTCTTGTTTGTATATTATTTTGTATATTATTTACCCCATTTGAGATAAAGTCTCTTTTTTACATTAACACTTTAGTAAGTTATGAGTTATTGAATTTACTCACTCATCAGGTTATGAGTTCTTATACTAGCTTGATTAAAAAAATATGAAATAGGAATTGTAAGGAAATTGTTAAGTAGTCTCCAATTAAATAAAATAAACAATCGAATACAAACTACCAAATTAATAATTGAATTAAAATTAAATAATTTTCTATTTATTAAACGAACATAAATATTCAAAAATTTTAAATTAAAATTTCAATCAGAAAAATGCTGATTTTTAAGTTTTTAAGAATAAGAGAAATATGTACACTGACAGGAAAAAAATCACAACAATAAGAAGAAAACGTGCAAGGTCAATGAAATTGAGTAGGCATGTTCATACATTCGAAAGATGACATCAGCTCAGATTTCATGCTGAGCTTATAAAATGTGAAACTAGTAGCACTATCATGACGACCCAAATCAGATTTGCTTTAAGTGCAAGATGTAAGTTCATGAGCGTTATTTATCATTCAGATCTGATATAATGAGTGGATGTTGGTAAAGTATGTCTTTAAGAAGACAATGGATATACCAAGCCGAAGACCATCTTTCTGAAAGGGTATATCTGTATGTTAAAAGTTCTCACTAAAGTCTAGTATCTCGCTATGGGTGTGACATAATATAGAAAGGAGGTCAACTTAGGAGTCAACTTCATCATTTGACCTTGGCTCAAACTATGAAGTGGTTGAATGTGTTTAGCCACTTTGGTAGGCAGAAATAGACAGCTGGAAACTTATTCAATGATCCAACCTAGTGAAAAAACTATTACTTTCTATAAAAATTTACTGAGTTTATTGAATGAGGTCGAATAATGGGGCTTCAAAATAGCTGATTTATCTTTCGTGATATTACATAAAATATTGACACAAATGTATAAAATGTGTATGATTGTTGGTAGCAGTGGTCTGGGGAAAGTACTACCTTAAATAATCCAGGTTCTGAGTAAATACATGGCACGATTGACAATATGGGACATCATTAGGCTATAATTTCAGTGTCCTCCACAACCAGCATTAACCTTCCCTGCATTGACTAACAGGCATGAAACTCCATCTTACAACCTGACATTCAACCTCTGTTTACCACCATGGATTCCTTTTTCCCCTCTTCCACTGAAAACTCTGGAAATTACACTGGTTGATAATGCACCAGCATTTCACATATGAAATGGCACTGATTGACTTACATTAACTAGTCATAATTAAACTTGAATTATGTTACATTGACAAATGTACTGAGAAACATAAAACTTCAGCATTTTACTTCATTTTTTCATAGTTTTAGAATATTTTTTTCAATCATTGTATGTGTTACGTGTTAGTAAATGAGTCAGGTCATAATATAACATATAAAAATGATGTTAGCAAAATATTTGAATTCCAAATTTCATATTTTAAAATATACTATTCACATTTGTTTTGTTTTTTAAAACTAAGGCATTTTAGAAATTCAACTTTAACAAAATGAACTGGACTTTAAAAAAAGCTACTTTCTTTTATCCCACGTAAATAATTTTAACTTTCAAATAAACAATGGTGACTTGATTAGAAACTTTCAAAATTATGCACTGCACAAAGTAAATTTAATATCATATTGGGTATATTATGTATGAACATGATATATACATGTGAATACAGCAAAAATGGTTTGTTGTTAAACATCGGCAAGAAATGGAATTAAGATGTAAACAAAATTTATTATTTTCTCCCATTCATAAATATATTTTGAAATAAATAAAAACAGAAGGGATAATCCTAAATGAAAACTTTTTGCAATTATTAGTAGTTATACTAGTTCCAATGCTAAGAAAAAAATAATCTTTCATTTCGAATTTTAGTTACAAAAATAAGAAAAATGTCTCATTCCCTCAATTTTAATTAGATGCTAAAATTTTTACTTATGTCTACTATATCGAAATTAGAATAAGATGGCTAAAGAATATTACCTCTACAGAAAAGGAGGATTCATGGTCACTTGAAAATAAATTTTACACTATTAAATTTATTAAATTTTATCGCAGATAACAAAATTTAAATTTCTGTTTCATGAAAAATATATCATTCTGTATTAGTAAAGTTTATTTATTCGAAGATACATTGTATATATTTATATAATATATATTCACTATTATTTTAACAAAATTCCTATTTCATTGGTTTCTGACATTACATTTCTAAATACAAACAAAAGTTTCTGTTACTTTCAAAAAATATCATTTGACCTTCATTGTAGAAAACTTTCAAAAAAATTTTTTTCTTCCATTAATTCTTTGAAAACTTTACAAAATCTATTTCGAAATCAATCATTTTCACAGTAAAAAAAAGCTTAAATCGTTTAGTGATAAATTAATCTTTGATTTCTTATTTAAAAAATAATATATTCAGAAGCTTTGTTAACAGAGAATTAAACTGAAGCCGCATAATATGCTGATCCAAAAAAGAACTTGTAAAAAACATTTTTATAAGAAAGATTTATTGTTAGAATGATCATATCCGAACTAAAAAAAAAAAAGAGTTTCAAAAAGATTTGCAAAAGCTTTTAAAATCATCTGATTGATGACAAACGGATTTATTTTCATTGTCACCTTTAAAATGCTTTTCATACCTCCATAAAAAATGCTCCTTTTATATACCTTTAGTTACTTTATGATAAAATATTTACAAGAAAGTGTCATGATTTAATTTCTGATTATTATTATCTCTTCCAGCCAATAAAGAAAAGTTTTATTTATTTATTCATTTAGAAGCTATAGAAAATTACCATTTCATTATTTAAAAAACATATTTTAGTGATATGTAATATATATATATATATATATATATATATATATATATATATATATATATATATATATATATATATATATATATATATATATATATATATATATATATATATATATATATATATATATATATATATATATATATATATATATATATATATATATATATATATATATATATATATATATATATATATATATATATATATATATATATATATATATATATATATATATATATATATATATATATATATGTATATATATATATATATGTATATATATATATATATATATATATATATATATATATATATATATATATATATATATATATATATATATATATATATATATATATATATATATATATATATATATATATATATATATATTCAACAACAGCACAATATTTAAAACTAATGATTTTGAATTTTGTTGTATTAATTACGCAGTCTATTTTCTAATTAATTTCTAAACACTTTAATGTAATGATTGACTTCATAAATATATGTATTGCAACAATTTTTAAAATGGAAAATGAAACACTTTATGCATTGCCTGCAAACTTTTGCTGATTAAATGTTAAACTATGCGTGTAATCACAGTTTTGTCAATTTAATAATAATGTGATTTTGACTTTAAGCTATCTATCATATCGATAAAAGAACATCATTATGTAATTTATTTGACAAAAATTTTAATTTATTGTTAATCGATGCTGGATTCAAAAGCATCGATTATAAATGAAGATATTATTCGTCATTTCAAATTTGAGCTGCAAAATAAGTCATCATTCATTGGCTAAGATTAAATGTGACCCTTGGAATGAAATAAAGATTATTAGAATCATGGTTGTGGATTGACAAATTAATGGATCTCGATAAATACTTCTTGAAATCTATAATTATTGATATTTTTAATTAGAATAAATTACCAGTATTGTAGTTTACTAAAATGCTGAAGGTAAATGGTTCAATCTGATACAGTCAATGCATTATAGTGTTCATGGAATTATCATTATTTTACTATCCCTGGCTTAATATATTGCACAGTTTAGAAATAAGAATAGTAGATTAGGTACCTATTTAATTACTTAACAATGACTTAAGAATAAGTTAATTACCAGTCAGATCAAATGTTTGAGTTACTACAGTCAAAATATTATATATTATTTATATGCATTTGCTTGTGTGAAAATGATTCCTCAGTACAACAATTATTTTCGTGGATTTTTGTATTATATTTTGACAGAAAGGATTTCAGTTTATTACTTCAGTTTAAAGTAATGGCATGATGAATACATATTTTTCTTCCAGCGATAGAAGGGGTTAAAATATCAAGAAGGAAAAGTGTTGTTGTTGTTGTTGTTTCTAATCATAGATGATGTAGTTAAGCTACACCATCTCCATAAAACTAAAAATGTCCAGAAGGTCCAAAAATAAAATCGGATTACTCAAAATCTCAAAAACTGTAAAATTTAGACAAATAAGAATATGATCGGGGGAGGCTTGAACAGCCCCACACCAATGACACTCTGAAAAGAGCCTCTCGCCCTGGTGAAAGGTAAGTGATTTGATATGGCCGCTCAGAAAGCGTGAGAGAGCCGTCTGCTGTTTTCTCGATATATTTAGCTTGTGGCACCAACGAGGTCTTTTACCAAAGTACCACGGATGAGCAGGAGGAACTCTCCAAAGTGTACTTAGTTCCTTCCTTTTGATTGAGAAAACTTCAGAATAGGTTAATTTAGCGTTGTCATGCAGGTTATCAGTAGAGGCAGCCTTGGCCAAATTATCGGCAATGTCATTATCAATCAATCCAACAGGGAAAGGGAACCCATTGAAAGTGTATAGAGTGTCTTTTAGAAGGCTTATTCAAAAGTTCTAGCATATCCAGGCTTGTCATATCCCTAACAGTCATCCAATGAGAGAGGTGCTGTATTATAGAGGTGCAACTGTCCAATAAAATCTAAATATCCTTGAAGACAAGTTCAGAGGTCGGGTATATCAAATGTAGTCCCTTGTAAATTGCCACAAGTTCAGACCTGAAGACGGAACAGCCATTAGTATTTCTAAACTTAAGATCAATTAGGTGCTATTAGGAGTCTCGATATGCACTCCACTTCCATATACATCATCGGCGCCCCTGCTACCATCAGTGTACATTTTCAATGCGAGAGGGGGTTGCCATGTATTGTCTCAAGAGTCATCTGTCTAGTGAATTCAGGAATATCTGACTTTTTACACACCCTCGTCATGAGTTCAGTCTGGAAATGTATACGCTCTGGAGTAAGCATAAAAATAAGATGTGGGCTTTAAGGAGTGCGGTTCCACTTCATTGGAAAATAGTCCCATCTCACTAGAGGAAAAGTGTATACAGATCTGCTAAAAAAATTAGATGTTTAAGCAGTCCTCCTTTCTCTTAAATCATCCTTAAAATGGAATACACTCTATTTTAATGATACAAAGGTATATAAAATATAAGTACATAAGGATACAAATAATATCCTTAAAATAGAATGTTTCGTGACAATGCTTGTGTAGTAGCTAATAATTCTGTAAGGATTTTTGGACAGTTTTACTAATACATATTTTAAAGCAATTGCTTTATATTATATTTGATATCTCAAGACAAAAATTCCTAAAATTTCCACACATTTATCATGCTTAACATAGAAATCCAACATATATCTTCCGTTGTCAACAGTGGGCTGCGTCTAAATTGAAATTTTAGATTCAGTAGTTCTTGGTCTTTATCAGTGGTCCTAATTGAACCTAAATATTATTGGAATAAATAAAATATAGAATGTAATTGGTAAAAAATAAAAGTAATCATTTACAAAAGTTGCAGAATGAACTTCTGAGAACTGTCTACATAGCAATCATTATCAAGGTTTCAGATAATTGTGGCATAGTGATAAGATTAGGCTGTACGGAGTGGAAGATCTGTGAATCGATTTATACCAATGAGTCAGATAGCAACAGATGGGTGTTGATCTTCTGTTTTCAATATGCACATCTAACGGGTTGGTACTTGAATGATTCCTCCCTGTGATAAGCGATTCCTTTCTGTGATAGGTGAATATAGTTCAAGTTCTATGAAAATTCGCACATGAAGATAAGACATGCATGCATAAATTCGTTGGTGCTTTAAAATCACCACACTGTTACCGCGAACAATATTAGGTAAATTTAGTATTATGTTTTATTTAATGTTATCAAGTTTAATTTTTCAATATTAAAGAAATTTTCTATTATTGTAGATGTTTGGAATTCAGATTTTAAAAAAATTAGACATTTTACCTGTAAAATTACTTGAAATTCTTATTTTCTTTAAAATCGAGTTTTTAAGCAATTCCTGTTTTCTTCACTAAATGTCAAACTCACCAGTTACCCTAATACTATGATAGCTGTTAGCTCTCCAGAATATTTTTCATATTAAAAATTCATATTTCACTGAGCAAGTCAAAGAGCTAAATTTAAAAAAAAAATGCTACGTGATTAAGATATATGTCTCTCTAGTTATGGCCTCTGCAACAAGACCTCCATGTATCTTAACAGCTGGAGTAATCATCAAAGATTAAAGAAGGACAGCCCTTTCAGTCTGGCCGTCTCTCTTCAACTACCTAATAGTAATGTTGAACCCAACTCAATACAGTGCTGCTTGAATCCTGCAGAAGGACTCCCAGGGTTTACTTTCACTTTAACTTAAGTACTCATGTTAATAAGAAAGACTACATCCCAGAACATCTTAGACAACTGACCTTGGAAAACCTAAGCCACATTCCTAACAATGCCATCAAAATCTTCACTGACGGTAGTAAAATTGATATTCTAGCAGGTAGTGGCATTTATATTGAAACCCCTCACACCAATTTGACTCTTTCTCATCGTAATCCCAATCACTGCTCTGTCTTCAGAAGTGAATTGATTGCAATAGACCTGGGACTAGAAGCTATTCTTTCTGAAGAGGATTATGGTGACCTATGGATCTTGTCTGACAGCCGTAGTTCTCTCCACCATCTTAGTAATTGGCTTCTTGTAGGCGACAAGATCAGCAACTCTATCCTGCTTAAATTAAAACTCATTTCACTTAATCATGATGTTCACTTGCAGTGGGTGCCTTCACATGTGGATCTCCACGGGAATGAAATGGCCGATAATCTTGCTAAGGAGGGTTGCAGGATTTCAAATACTCCCTCTTCCACACTTACTTTTCTGGAGTTATACTCCCGGGAAAAATCAAAAATCTAGGAGGAGTGGAAAACACCCCTCACCCATAATTGGTACAAGGGATCAAAACCGGGTTTGTCCCTTGACCTCCCGTGTGACAGACGTACCCGGACTGTTCTCTCAAGACTTGCTAGGTCATATTAAGTGCCTCACTTTCAACGAGGGCAGGAAAACTTTCGTCACCTGCACCAAGTGCCAAAATCATCAGGCTTCTCCTGAGCATCTTTTGGATTGCATGGGTCTCTCTAGGGAGGATCTCTTTAGCAATCCTCTTTTAGTCTTCGACTTCCTTACAGTCAACGAACTCGTGGATCTAGTCTGACTCCGTCAGACATGGAGGATAAGCAACAACAACAACAGATATATGTTACGGGATTAATAAAAGTGATAATCAAGAAAATGGTTAAGAATCTTCTGGAAAAATTGTACTGAATGTCTCATTTGTGTGAGTTCGCACTTACTTTTTGTATACAATATTTTAATCTTTCACGTCCATAATATACTTGAAGCAACAATATGAAAGAATACCTAAGCACTTCAGCACAAATGATTTTAGATATTATCTAAATAAAATGAGACAGACTCTGATGAACATTCATTCCTTTATCCAAAATTTTGAATCGAATGGATAGAAAGGGTAAGAAATGTATTGATAGAAGTGTATGCATTGTAAAATGTATCGTATGTGACAGAAATAAAATATCAAAATTTCTTAATAGTCTTTTAAACATATTAATTCTTTTCAAAAAATGCACTGATTATTTGCTAAATTATTAACAAATAAAATATATTTATGATTTATAATACTAATTTCTTTTACAAAACTAGAAATTCTAAATAAGGTGAAATTATAGTTTTCATTTTTTTTCACTTTATTATACAATTTAATAAAAAATTGGAAATTTAAAAAAAATTTTCGAAAAAGAACATTTTTTTTTGTGTATTTATTAAACTAATGCTTCAAATCTTTAATCCAACAACATACTCTTCTTAATTTTATGGCTTAATTAATGCAAAATAAAGTGAAGGAAACTAATATATTTTTAAGTAATTATGACATAAAATTATTAAATATAGCTTAATTTATCTCAAAATGTTCGCTTTTAAAATTATTAATATCATTGCAAAATGATCTATAACTCTTTATAATATTTTGCAAAAAATTAAATCTAATTGGATTGTCAGGTTATCTTTAATTGCAATATTTTATAGGTTTACTTATTTTTCTATTAACATTTTCAGTTTTATCAAAAAATCTTTTCTATTCAATAATGCAAGATCTATTTTTTTCCTGTCATTTTATAGATCAACCAACAAATATATATATATATATATATATATATATATATATATATATATATATATATATATATATATATATATATATATATATAACTTCTTTAAGAGTAATTTCAGTTGACCGATTTACACTAAAGTTATTCTTTAATCATCTCATTTAATTCAAATATTGCAACTACAAGATGATAAAAATATATACCTAACTTTAAGTAGTTAAATTATTCTATAAGCGATGCGATTAAAAATATTATATTCTTTTTGTAAATAAAGATTTTCTCATGAATATGGACTTTATTTCAACACACAAAAAGAGTAAGAAATTATATTATGCATAATTGCATGCAATGTAAGCATTTTATAAGATACATTTTCACTTTCCTGTATAGACTTTCTGAACAGTTAATTAATTTATGTTATAAATGGATTTACAAAACTAATTATATCTCGGCAGTGTGAGATGAATTTCGAATAGAGAATTTGATTTTCATAGTGGCTTATTTCACTTCATAATTTCATGATTATGCTGACATATTAGTATCCGCTTCGTTTGATAATTTAACACATAATTTGATGATAACTATTTAATACGTCTTTGCTTTAAATAATTATCTAAGTAAAATATTTATTAGATTTTTATTTTTATCTGTTTAAATATATCAGGCATCTCAACAAATAAAGATAAAAGTATTTCGTATTACGTTATATAAGACAGCATGATAATGGAGTAAAATATATAATTAATTTACTGCATAGAAACTGCATGATCTTTTATGCATTTATGATTTCTTTTTGCGTGAATTAAAATTGTTCAGAAGTTTTCGTAATTCTTAATTCCTTCTTTCTTTATAAATAAATAAATATAATATACAAATACTGATAAAATTTGGGACGTTAGCATCCTTTTAAAAAAAAAAAAAGTAAATTCACTTAAATTATTTTCACAATTTAAATAAAAATGGGAAGTTAAAACAAAGTGTTCTAAATTTCCCCGCGATAACATATAAGAAAAGAATACCAAAATCGAATGTTGTTGAATATCCTCGTAATTCAAGATCTTTTTGAGTAAACAAAATGTCCGTTTTACCAGAAAAACAATAAAAAAATCCGCTTAAAAATTCACCAAAAACAAAAAAGTGCCTAAAGGATTATATGGCATTTGTGCCTATTAATAACTCTTCTAAATAATTTTATTATTTAGTTATTATTATGATAAATTAACTCTTCTAAATTTCTAATAAATTTTTTAAGAAAAATTCATTAACATTCCCGTGACAAAACTTTTTAAACTTTTTGTAATGTACATACGCGGCTAAATATTATGGATAATCGAATCATTTAATTCGATATTTAAAACAATTATGTATCCAAATTATGAATGGATAATACTGCATATAATTTTTATATAATTTGTTTGATAAAAAAATTTTACGAATGATACTTTAAAATGTAACGTTATTTCATAATAAAAGACAATAAATTTAAATACATTATTTTAAAATTTTTTTACAGAGAGAGATTATTTTAATTTAGAAAAGATGAAATTTATGATGTATTTGGAAAAGATATAAGCAATTCTCATTTTAATTTAATCTTTATAATTAATTTATTGTCTTTCTACAAAGAAATGTTTCGAATTTAATCAACTTTTACCTAAAGCTAATTTTAACTCGGAAAATATATTCTAAAACGAAATGGGAAAATTCAAATATAACATGGTCTGAGTAATCCTCCCAGTAATATTCATTCTCATATTTGATTTTATGTTATACAAATTATTTTATTTTTTAAATGATTTAACAAAGTTATTGGAATTCAATTTTTTTTTTAATCTAGAAGAATCTCTATCAATTTATAATGGTAATAATATATATATAAAATTCCTAATAAATAATATAATTTGATTATATCGTTTATATAATTTTTGCTTCAATATAATGAAAAACAAATGTTTATATTTTATAGTTTGCTTGTATAGGAAAATTAATCATTATGCAATATTCTTATGTAAGCAAATTTTATTTTTATTTCAATTCAAAATTGAAGTTATGTGTTATATAGGAGATATATTCAAATATTATGATAATATATAATTTACCAAATTTTGAAAACTCTTTATTCATTGAGAAATTAAAAATTAAGATTCTTCTTTCATTCCATATTTTTATGATGAAAATTTATTTTAAAAATATTAAACAATTCTCATCCGATTGAAACAAATTATATCAAAAAATTAAATAATTCTTAAACTGAGATTGAGTAGAAATAAAATTAACTCTATCAGAAATCATGAAATACAGGATATGCAATGAAGCCAAACAACTAATTTTGCAACAGGCTATAACATATAAATATGGATACAATATCAAATAATTATAATGAATAACACAGTATCATTAGAAAATTCCCAAGCTAATTTTTTTATCCAATGGCGGGCACACTTGGGTGACGACATGAATGTCGACATTTATGCCACAACAAGGCCAGAAACTGGTACTCATTTATCGTTCCAAGCGGGCACCTGTGAACCAAGTCACGGAGGCGAGTACTATCCCACCACAAACCCATTAATAGGGTGGGCCACATTCATACAACATCACAGAAGAAAGGATAGAGAAACACAGAGAGAACAGAGAAGGAAAGAAATATCCATGCCCGAACCGAGATTCGAACCCGGGACCCACAGCTCAGGAGTTAGGAACGCTAACCACTCAGTCATCGGTCGGCCCCAAGCCAAATTTACATTTAATGAAAATTGCTTTACATAGATTAACACATTAGAAAATAAAATATACTTTATTATGTAACTAAAATTGAATAATCTATAAAATATTAAATTTACTCACTAAGAGAATTTTTCTGTATTTCCTTGTTTTTCGATTATCTATCGATTACTTTCTTTCTCTTTAATTTCATTTTTGTAATCCCTTTATTTTTTCTTATTTTTACTTACATTAGGGGGAATGGAAAGTAATGTCGTTTCTACGCATGTCGATATTTTATTATCATTTATCAGCTCATTCCATTTTCTAATATCGTCTATTTTCATTTTTGTGTAAGTGGAGCTGATCTTTACAGTTTCTGAAATCGTCTGCTTTTTTATATATTATTTTCCGGTTCATGTCAAAAAAAATTCAATATTAAACTTTTTTTTCTAAAATTTGGGGTGAAATGGCCAACTAAATACCTGAAGAGCATATCCGGCATTGTATGCTTCTTGAGATTCCCAAGGATAGTAACGCAACAGTTGCGATCCAAAACATTTGCGATGTTTATCCGAGAGCATTAGATGTTCGTAAGTGCCAAAGATGGTTTTCCAAGTTCAGGTGAGGTAGTTTTGATCTCTCTGACTCCTTTCGATCAGGAAGACTGACAATATTAGACAACAACAAGCTAAGGGCAAAAGTGGAAGCAAATCCATGTCAAGCAATCGAGGAACTATCAAACACTCTTAACCAATCTTGGTCGACCATCCAGGAACATTTACAACATATTGGAAAAATAATCAGAGCAGGTGTTTAGGTTTCTCATAATCTGTCCGGAGAGAAAAAGCTTACCATTCCAACACTTGCAGCGTATTGCTTCAACGACATCATACGGCACTGTTTCTGGATCGTTTCATCACTGGAGACGAAAAATGGGTTGTATATGATAAGCCAAAATGTAAAAGGTAATGGTTCCATCCAAATGAATCATCGCGAAGTAATCAAAGCCGGGTTTACATTCCAAAAAGTCAATTCCGTGTGTTTGGCGGAGCATTTGCGGAATTTTTCGCTTTGAATTACGGAAACTTGGATAAACTGTTAATACAGACTTTTATTAAAAACAGTTGGACCGAGTGAACCAATCTTTAATCGAAAAATATCTTCGCCAAGAGGAAAGGCATTATTTTATAACACGACAATACAACACAGCACTGCACAAGGCGAACACTGGAAAAAAATGAATTGGGGTGGGAGTACTGCTCCACCCACCATACTCACCTAATATCGCACTCTCTAATTTCCATTTATTCCAGTCTCAACAACATTTTCTTGTTATCAAAAAAATTGAAAATTTGAATGATGTTTAAAAGGTCATCTCGAGATATTTTACATAAAACCAATTTATTTTTATCTGTCATCATCATCATTCATGGCACGCCAGCCCAGGATGGGCCAAGGACTTCTGAACAAGTTTCTTCCAGCCATCTCTACTGGCAGCCAAACTCCTCAATTTTTTGTTCCAAGGACCCTACAATCTTCTTCGACTGCATCCATCAATCTCAGCTTTGGTCCTCCACTTCTTCTTACGCTGATGGGTTTTGCAAAAAAAAAAAATCCCTTAGTGTTTTATTGTCCTTCATTTTAATAACATGTCCAATCCAATTAAGACGGGTTACTTTAATGTGATGTACAACGTCTGGCTCCTTGTACTTTGGTAGATTTCTGTATTGTATCTTCTGTGCCAGACACCGTTTTCCTTCATACCTCCACAGATACTTCTTAAAATCCTGCGTTCAAATAGGCCCAACAGCCTCTCCTCTCTTACAGTCAAAGTCCAAGTTTCCGAGGCATATGTCACAACGGTACGGATAAGCGTTCTATAGATCTGTAACTTAGTTTTTCGTGATAAAAATTTAGTTTTTAATAAATATCTTAGGCCAAAAAAGATTTTGTTAGCTGCACTTAAGCGTCTTCTTACCTCTGGGAGAATTTCATTATTTTTGTTAACCATTGAGCCAAGATAGATAAATTCATCAATTGTTTCAAATTTATAATCATCAATGAGTAGATGAGTTTTGGTAAATTGGGTTCTAGTTACAGGGAAATATTTAGTTTTAACTTCATTAACAACAAGCCCTGCCGGTCTGGCCTCCCTCTCAATAGCCTCAAAGGCTTCTATTAAGTATTTTTTTGTTCTGGCTACCAGTGCAATGTCGTCTGCAAACGCCAACACTTGATCAGATTTTCTGAAGATACTGCCCCTGGTATTGATACCAGATTTCCTGATGACTCTTTCAAGAACGATTTTAAACAAAAGACAAGAAAGAGCATCCTCCTGTCTTACTCCCTTATCAACAAGAAAGTCTCAAGATAGTTGTCCTTGGATCAGGACCCTACAGGAATTCGAGTTGAGGGTCATTTTCAGCAAATTAACTAATTTAATGGAATACCAAAAACAAGCATAGCCTTAAATAATTCATTGCGGTCTATAGAATCGTATGCCGCCTTGTAGTCAGTGAACAAAATATGTAAATCAATATCAAATTCATGACACTTCTCCATAATTTGTCTAAGACCAAATATATGGTCCACTGTGGATTTGCCAGTACAGAATCCACACTGATAGTCGCCCACAATATTATCTACATACGGGACAAGTCTCTTGTACAATATCTTGGAAAGAACTTTGTAGAAAATGCACAATAAGCTTATTCCTCTATAGTTTTCATATACTAAGCCCTTTTTGAAAAATGGACAAAGCAAGCTTGTAAGCCAATGCTCTGGCATCTTCTCGAATGTCCAAACATACTGGATTATTCCATGTAAGAGCTCTAACACCTTTAGCCCTCCTTTTTTTACAAGTTCGGCCTGTATGAGATCTATTCCAGGCGCTTTATGGTTTTTGAGCTCTTTTATAGCAAGCAATGCTTCCTGCATAGTTGGAAGATCCAGCTCCAAAGGTCCATCTATGATATCCTCCTGTGTAATCGCAGGATCAACAGTATAATCATTAATCTTTAGCAGGTCTTCAAAATGCTCAACCCATCTCTCTAAAATTTCAGAGCCTTCACTAAGGATAACACCAGCCTTATTTCTACAATAGTTGATTTTAGGTTTAAAGTCTCTTCGACAATAACTGACCTCTTGAAAGAATGCACGGCATTCATTGGTCTTCTTGAGGTGTTCCACATCCTTGAATCTATCTTTCTCAAACGCCCTTTTCTTAACCCTGAAAGCCTTCTTCTCATATCTTGGTGCCTTATGGTAGTCCTCCAACAAACCCCTAGTACCATGCTGCAAAGATCTTTTATATGCAATAAGTTTTTGCTCATTTGCATCCCTATATTCTTCATCAAACCAATCCTTACTTTTCTCCTTAGTCTTGAGGCCCAAAATTTCAGCTGCTGTATCAGAAATAGCCCTCTTAAATTGGCACCATAGTTCTTCAAGATCAGCCACATTGGAGATATCCAATTTCACTTCCGAAATTCTCCTTTCTAAAGTCTCTCTATAGTTATTGATCACTGCATCCTCTTAAAGTTTGTTGCAATCAAACATTTTTATCTTTTTACTTCGTTCTTTATTAGCATTGGAGACTTTACCTCTTAGCCTAGCTAACACTAAATAGTGACCACTGTCAATATTAACTACTCTAAAAGTTCTAACATTAATCAAGCTTGTAAAATGCCTAGCATCAACATGAACATGATGAATCTGGTTAAGTGTTACACCATTCGGTGATTTCCAGGCATATTTATGAATGTTTTTTCGTTCAAAATAGGTACTACCAACCATTAGGTCATGTGCAATAGCAAATTCAATGACCTGCATACCATCATTTGATTCTTCATGAGCACTATGGCCACCAATATAATGGGTCTGAACTCTTTCTCTTTACCTATTTTAGCGTTCAAATCACCCAAAACAAGTTTTATATCATTATGTGGGCAGCTCCTTAAACACTCAGAGAGCTTTTCATAAAACATTTCCTTCTCTTCATCCCCTTTGTCCTCTGTAGGGGCATGTACATTAATAATACTATAATTCGCAAGCCTCTCCCTAAAACGTAACTTGCATAATCTTGCGTAATAGCCATAAAATCCATAATTAGATATTTCAACCTCTTATTAACTAAGAAACCAGTTCCCTCCATGTGCTTTTTATCGTGGCAGCTGTAAAACAATAGATGAGTTCTCTTGGGTAGTGAACCCTGCCCAGTCTACCTCATCTCCTGGACCGCAGCAACATCCACCTTGTAACTATCGAGTTTCTGTATAAGCTCCTGCAGGGCTCTAGCACGATAGAGAGAACGCACATTCCAAGAACGAAAAATCAAGTCCTTATACCTTTTCCGAGTTCTTCTACGAGTTAGGCACCGGTCAATCTCCTGTTCAGACTTCGAAATCGAAGGTTTTTTCCGGGGAGAGGGGGTTAACCTCACGCCCAACCCTCAACCTGGAGAACCAGTCCCCTGATATAATCCCCAAGGCCAGGGTACGCGGCTATCCCCCAGGCACTGGATTTCTCCGAGAAAAAAAAACCTACAACTTTAAAAAGTCGTCAATCAGTTTAAGAATCATGCGCCGCTAATTTTTTTTGTTTGTATACAGAATATAATACAAAAGCGTTTGCTAAATATAACTTTAAGGATTGAAGATACCCTTTAAAAAATTTATATTTGTAATAACTATTGACTTTACTGACTTTTCAGATATCAAAGCTCAAAAATATACGCTTTAAACATTCACAGTTAAACGCCTACCTTTTTAATAAAGTGTTAAAAAATCAATTTTAGTCATCTTTAATACTTAGACTTCATCAAGACTTAATGAACAATTGGGTATGACTTTCGTTAAAGTCTATGACATTTTTTTCAAAGTCCAAAATATTAAAATGTTGCTTGGAAGTTTCATTCTGTAACAAATATTATCCGTTACTGCAGTAATTTGATTGACTTCTTCAGTCACTTGCAATTATCCACGGGGATTTTTTCTTTTAAAACAACAAATGTATCAGACGGAAATTATCAGAGTTGGATTGACAACAACACAAATCAATGCATATTCCAGAATAATTTTTTGTGTGTGTGTATTGTGAATATCAAGAACGATATTTTTTCAGGTTTCAATTATGTATTGTAACCAAAACAATTTAGTTTCAGCAAAGGCGATAAAATTCTTTTATTTTTTTTAATTCATTGTTTTTGGTAGTCATTTTTATGTGTGTTTCCCGATAATCCTTTACTGTAAGGAAAGTTTTTCAAATTAGAATGTTATTAAATAAAATTAAACTTAACCAAACTAAGTGAAACATTAGTTAATTTCATAAAATGTAACAATAAAGATGTACTACCAATGTAAGAATTTGATTTCATAATCCTTATAAAATTTAATTTTCATATTACTTAAAATATTTTTCCCCAACTAAATATGTGTATCTATAAAGCAGAATTAAACAACGATATTTTGATTGCTGATGACTACATTTTAAAATTAAAACTTGTTTATTTTGATATACAAATAATTTTAATTTGATATCCCTATTGAATGGCAATATTTTCTAAACAGAAACAATTGTTATAATATAACAAATTATGTTTATAAAAATGTGTATACTTTATTTTTCCAAAGCGAAATGAATCTAAAATAAGCAAAATAATCTCTATATGATATTCTTAAAGAAATGTGAATATGAAAACTAAAAAAAATACATTCAATAAAAAATTTAATCTATGGAAACTATTTTTCTCCCTTAAATGTTATTTCATTCATGGAAATTCCGTTTTTGTTTTCTTTTTTTTTCCGAAAAAATACTAAAGAATATAGTAAAAAATACTACTTAGAAACTTCATAAAAATAATAGAACTTGTAATACAACTCTCAAGTTATTTTACATTAATTTCTTCACTATGCCTTTTTATTTTGCTTTCTAAGAAACAAAAATCTGAAACTGAATGAATTCAAATAGAAGCATTCTATTTGACTTTTGAATCGTTTGAGAATTAGACTATTTAATAAGTTTTCTCTGCACAGGTTTACCTCTTTCTATTATATATACTTCCTGTAATTGGCATGGTTAATTTATTGTTACATTTCTAAAAAATTCTCTGGCAGTCACTGAGTTAGAACTCAAAACACATTTATTGAATACATTTTCCTCATATTTTTCACTAATAAATTGATATATTTATCAGATATTTTCACCAGACAATTTTAATTCCAGAATATTATAAATGATATTCCTGAATTGAAATTCCAAAATATAAAACAAATTTTTCCTTAATGAATTATATATACTATATAAAAAATAATATATACAAAAAATATATTTAAAAATATACATAAAAAATTATATAAAAAATATAAAACACAAATTTTTCTTTAATATGAGATTTTCCTTAAGCTTTCTTGAGACAAGCATTTTGCATCATAACAATTCCAAAAAAATCAAAATTATTTCTTGGTAAAAAAATTATAGTAGTTAACAATAGATTTTTAAAAAAATGATAACTTAAGTATGTTTACCCAAGAATTAAAGTTAACCCTTCTGGCAGTGTTAAATATTATATGGTTTATTGCATAAGCTCTACAAAACTTACAACTTGTTTTTTCCCTATGGCTAGTCAAATTCTCACTTCTAAAAATCACTAGTTCAGATTTGATACAAGATAATGGAACTGGTGAGGAAAACAGCACAGTAATGCTGAGAAGCAGGAAAAATAAGTAATTCACTGATTAAGTCTTACTACGATATGGTTATATAACTACAGTATTCCTCTACATGAAAGATTATTAAGTATGTAAAGAAATTATATTTTCATTGAATAAAATTAATTTTTGTAATTCTTAGACGTTAACAAATATTAATCTTAAGAAACATTGAAAAATTATCTGCATACCAACTGATTAATATTATAGTTCAGTGTATTAGATTTATTCAATTAATATCAAAATGGACAAATATTTTAAGCATAAAATAAACAATTATATCACATTCTAAAACTTAAACAATAACTATTTTTTAAATTATAGATCTCAACATTCAATTTTGCAACTTAGATTTCATGCATAAGATAATTACAAATGATACCACTATCTCAATGCTATTGTACTTTAAAACTAGATTCCGGTCTAGACCTTGAGTGCAAAAAAAGACTGTCGAGAAGCAAATAATTGCAGTAAAAACAATTAACAATTGTTTAACAATGGGAATAAAAAATAAATTATTGCAATGAACAATTTATAGGATACAAAATCTTATAAAGTAATAAATCATATTTTTTGCTGATCTTAATGTTAAATAATATTTTGATGTATTGAATTTTGATGTACTGAATAATGAAACCTAAATTTGAAATAATGAATTGAAAAAACATTTAACAATTATCCTAAATGGAGATCCTTCATTTAAAATGTTTAAATATTTAACAATTTTTTTTAATTCTTTGAGACACACTTTTAAAAAATAAAATTCCTTTTAAAGAAAAAAAGAGTTTTTAAAGGAAAAAAGTTATAGTTGCATAGATAATTGAATAAAATTTTAAATTGTATGAGTATCTTCAATTTATTTTCAAGGTAGATTAAAATATATACTACCATGCACAAGAAGCTGGACTTAAAATGGGAATTTTAAACACACATTTTGCTCTAAAGAGATGAAGTAATTCCTATTAGATTTTATGTAGCTTTACTTTCTCTCTACTATATAATTAAAAGAACATTTCATTTTTATGATTACTGCAATGACGTTTTAAAACAATTTCAATAAGAAGATCAAATCAATAAATTAAGATTAAGTAACAAAAATCTAAGGAGTTGGAAGATTTGCTATTGGAATATTTGAAGGAAAATACAACCATTCAGGTTACAGCAAAGAGTAAGATACTTTTATGGGGATATACATTTAATAAACACAAAAAATAAAATACATAATGATATACATTTATTGAAACTGAAGCACAAGATATATGTTGTAAATACTAATTTTCTATTGATTTTACATTACATGCATAAATAAAATGAATTCAAGGATTCTCGTGGCTTAGGAGGAACTAAATAAATAACTTTCTTATGGAATTAAAATTATGCTTATGAATTTAGTTTGATTATTGAAAAAAAGTATTTTTTCTTTAAATATAAATCCTGAATTTTATATCACTGATGATCCTGAATTTCTCTCCTGATAGTGGCAAATTATTAAATAGTTTTCTCAGAATAATTTGAACAGACATGCTTTCAATAACTGGAAATTTTTTTATATGAGATTTTTTCATGCCTAATTTTAAAACTGATTAACAGATTTCCAACTAATGAAAACTTGTCAAAATATATTTCCACAATTGAAAAGTTTTGTAACAGATATAATTCTTGTCACTTTCCATATTTATTTTTACAATTTTTTTTAATATTTTTATTAACTGTTGATAAAATTGCAATCATGTTATGGTTTTACTTCCTCAGTTTATAATACTGACGACCTTTTCTTTGTAGTACTGCCATCTGTACTGTTTTCTTTGTAGTACAGAAAGGTTTGAATTGTTTATTGCTCAAGTCATTTTCTGCACACAAGGGTTATTAATTTGGAATTTATGGCTGTAAAAGGACCCCAAAGTACTACAAACATCCAAGCCCAAATTGGGATTCAAACCCACAAGCAGTTAAACAGAAGAAGCTAACCCTTTGGCTACCAGCTTGGCAGTACTGTATGCAGATTAAAAATGCAATTGATATATATTTAATATGTAAATATTACATTTTAATTAAGTAAAAGTATAATTTAACTAATAATTAAGACATCTGAAATACTTTGTATATTTAACAATATCACCATTGTGAGCCTGAATCTTCATTTCTGCAAATTTATCTTCCTATAGAAATATTTGTTTCCTAATTTCATTTAATTGATCTTAGACATTTTTTTTGGCACACTGGCTAATTGATCCTCAACTTACATTTTAAAGCAAACTGAGAACAACAAAGAAATTAATACCCAAGATGATAATTAAATCCATGAGCTATTGAACTAACTAAAGGCCAAAGAACAAATCATCCAACTTTCAATTCAGTAATTTTTGCAGCAAAAAACTATTTTTTAGTAAGTAATATCTTTTATTAATTAAAAACATTCTTTATTTTATAACAATAAGCTGAATTTGACTTGCTCTTCTAAATAAAGAAATTATTTACCTATTAAGCAGTAAATATAATGCATATGTAAATTGAAATGGTATTAAATATTATTCCTTATAAGAAATGCATTAAAATATTTAAGTAAACATTTAATTTACTCTTTGTATTATGCTTGATGGAAAAAAAAGTAATTTGATAATCATTATTTAAAAAAGTAATACTTCAAATACAAATGAAATCAATTTTATTTTACTGACTGTTTAATAAGGCACCTTTTAAGTACACAATAGCATGAAATGAAGCACAAAACACATAGATGTAACATCATTTTGGAAGTATTCATGATAGAAAACTAACAGATAACATTGTTTGAACTACATTAAGATAAGCTACAAAATGTATAACACAAGCACAATGATTAAGACAGGAAATCAAATAAATAAAAAAACTGATTGTCCACTTTTCCTTAAGACAATTAAAATGTTTTAATATCATTAAACATTACTTTTAATAAAAAATATTTATGTAATACAATTTATTAAATAAAAGTAAATATTGTTATATATATTTAAGTAAAATCATGTTCTTTTTTATGAGAAATAAAAATAGAAAATAATTTCAGAGGCTAAGAGCTGCTAAAATGAAGATTTATGTTTAAGATAAAAGTAAACGTAAAATGTATTCCTTAGTTTTCTAAATGCTCTATGAACACAGTCAAAATATTTTTACAAAAACAGGTGAAATACATAAAAAACACAAATGCAAAATATGAAAGATAAATTCATATTAAATGAAAAATATTTATAAATCAAATAAAATTTGAATTTAATAATAATTTGAACAGGGAATCTGTACACTTATATCATATACTGCCATTACTATAAAAAAAACATTAAAAAAATGTTGAGTAAAAATGTTAGAGCATTACTGAAACATCTGGAATGTCAATCCTTATTAATCAGATTATAATGCTTATATCACATGTGATACAGACAAAATGGTATCTTATGCTTTGCATAAAAAGTATTTTGAAATTCAGTAAAATATAATTTAATAAATAATTAACTCTACCTCATGAAACTTAAATAATTTGATTTAGTTCAATATTTTAGTAAAACAGCAAGAAAATACAAGAACTTTTTCTTCAGAAAACATTTTTATAACTTTTTAGGCACTTGTCCTCAACAAATATTTATAAAAAAATATCTACTCTTTTTTTAACTGAATTTTATATACATTATATTTAAAACATAAATTTCACACTTATATTAATGAATTGTTTTATAACATTTATCTTTGACAAAATTGCCTACAAAATAGTTGATAGAAACAAAAGGTAAAAATATATATGATAAAATAAATTTCTAATTTACACAACTTTTGTAATGACAATCATATTTGCTTACTTGTATAAAACATTTCTTTCTTACAAATTGGGACTTCACAGTAATGCATAAAACACCTGATAGTAATCAAAATTGTTCTAAATACATTAGAGTTTTCTGTTGATTTCAGATGGAAGTTTTATAAATTGACAACATTAAAACTAGATTAAAAATATCAACTTTAAACTCCTGAAAATTGTAATTAAATATATGAGAAAAGATGTAAGAGCATTAAGTAATTTTTGCTCCTTCTACTTAAACGATGATTAGTGTATTGACAAAACTAATTTCTAATAAATTTCTAATAAAATGCTTCAAATTTTGAAAAATTTAAAACCTGTGAGATATCACTTTTATAAGGCAACAAATTTATCTAAAAATGTCGTTTTAATTGAAGCATGTTACCTAATTTACTTTATATATATTAAATACAAATGCATAAAAATATTAAACTACTTTTTTTTATAGCAGTACCAATAAAAATAGCACCATCTCTAGTTTATTTTAGTTTAATAAACTTTGTTCTTAACAATTCTCCCTAAAACAGAACTAATTTAATCTCCAACATCGAAAATTTAATGAAAACTTATACTACATTACAAACATAAAATCATTATAATTAAAGTACTTATTGCTCATAATTATGAAAAATAGGAACACAAATTTTGATGTAAAAAAATATTTAAAAAAAGTGGCAAGAGATTGAACAAAGATACAAAAAAGATACTGAACTGACTAGGCACATTTTTTTTCATAAAAGCAAATACGAAATAAGATCTAATACAAAGATTTGGTTAAAATCGATAACAAATCTACATAAAGGCATTTAGAAGCTTATGATAAGAAATGTCCTAATCTACTTATGAGGTAACTGAGGAGATTGATTTGTTGGAGAAGGGGTTGCATTACGCTGTTCTTCTTCCTTGATTTTTTGCTGCATTTGTTGAAGCATTTCCTGCATTCGTTTCAATTCTGCTTCTTTTTCTTGGAGAATTCGATCTTTTTCTGAAATTTCGGGAGAAACTCTAAACAAATAAAAAATAAACGTGAGTTATGATAGTTATTTGAACAGTTTTAAAAGAAAATATTATAATTGGGTTTATTATATACAATTTTCAATACAAAAATGCAATTAAAATGCATAGTGCCTATTTTCAAATAAATGGTGCCAACTGCAAATTATAATAATATGTATAAAGATGTTGAAATTGTAAGAAAAATATTTCTTACCTTTAAACATAGTTAACAGTTTTGTAGTAGTAAAAATTAACAAGGAATTAACTGTCAGAACTTGAAGGTTTATATAACACAGAATCATTTTTATCAATGCAAATAGCAATATCTTGTTTATGGACTTTAATTTCAGAATCATATATTATTATTAAGTATTCTTTTAATGTTGGCAAATGATATTATTTATTTCTTGAAAAGAAATTTACATTTCATTTTATTATACAGAAAATTATATAAAATACTGGTTATAACATCATTGTTATGGGCTCACATACAGTTCTAAGAATTTACCATAAATGCAATAAAATATTAACAGCATATTTCTATTTTTAACAAAATACAAATTACAGTTATATATGAAGAGCAAAAATCATGTTAATTTAGAAATAATAACATCAAAATATACAAGCTAAAATAAAAATTTGATTGAATTAATCCTTTTCATTATCTTTAAATAAAACCATCTATCACAAAAAAATTAAAAATCTATGCCTTTTAAGTTTATTGTAAATAATATAAATTTTAATAAATTATATATGTTATGTTAGAAAATTATAAATTGTTCAACCCATTAAAAATATATTAATTGATTGAAATTCTGAATTTTGAAAGTGATGCCAGCTAAAATTAAAAAATTAAGAGTGCAACTCTGAAATCAGAGCTAAAATAAAATACATCAATATCAAAAAAACTTTTTAAAATAAATCATAAAATTTTTAAATAAAAAAAACTTACGCAGGTTTCCTGGCAGTTGTTTTGCCAGCTAATCGTTCTGAGCGATAATTTTCGTAATGAAGATCCTGTGTGACTTCCTGTAAATCTTGCATATGAGTTCTAAAATTAAAAATATTATAAATTTTAAATTGATTTACTTCTGTTTATACATTGTGCATTTCATATACATGATAAATATGATGATATGAATATTTTAAATATTTTTGTATGAATATTTTTGAATTTAGAGTATTCAAAGCATCAGGGTAAAAATCAAAATTTATAACAAAACAAGATGAAAATCTCTTTTTGTTATAAATTTAACTCGTATTATAAAACTCGTTTTTAGAATAAATTTTTTACTAACGATATTAAAATATACTAACACAAGCATTGTGCGTAGTTTGATGAAGTCACAGTGATCAGGATTTTCAATTTCAACAACACCCCAAGGATATAAACGTCCACGAACTTTACGCCCTTTAACTTCAATGGTCGATAAAGCAGCAGACACAGCAAATGGTACAGCTTCCTATAAAATAAATATAACTCATTACAATAAATACATAAAAATTGAATACTCGTGAAAAAAATTATGAAAAAATGATGAAACAGCAATAAGCAATATAACATTTGTCAAGCTGTGTGTAAAATATGTTTATATATAGCATAAGCATACAGTAATATATAACATAATGAAGATAGTTTGAAATGGATTTGAAGACAAAAAAAATACTGAAAGTACATTTCAGTGATATGTAAAAATATATATATATATATATATATATATATATATATATATATATATATATATATATATATATATATATATATATATATATATATTAATGATTAAAACATGTTCAAATGAAACAATTATTTCATTTTAAATAGTGTATATAACAATTAAGAAAATTAGGTAAAAAGATTACTTAATGCTAAATGCTGTTAATAAAATTAATTGAAAAATACAGATATATTATTAGTTTTCTATTATGTAAAAGTTAGTCTAGAAATATTTCAATAAATACAGGAAAATAATTTGACTAGTTTAAACTTTTCTTGAAAGAGCATTATAGTTGAAAAACACAAAAAATCAGTTTTCCAAGGATTTCAATTTCATAATATTCATTTTACTAAATGCTCAGCTTCAAATTTCTAATCAAACTTTTAATGAATTAAATTATATATATATAATTCCTATGATAACTCATCCAAATGCAAATGCATGCCACAACTAACTTTACTTTTTTGATAGACCTTGTAAACTAATTAATATTGTCTAATTCTGTATATTGCTGCTTGTTGCAGCTATTGATTTTAGTAATTACTGAAAAACATTTCATTGCTTTAATGATATACAAAATCTGGAAAATTTTTAAGTTATTGGAAAGATGTTTCAAATGAAACATAATAAAGTGTTAATTTTATTTGTTACTAAATTAAATATATTAGACTCAAAATAAATAAATTCTTAAATAAAATCTATATTAGCAAGCTGAAAAACTTGATGGAGAACAAAAAAATTTTTAATGTTTAGTAAATTTTAATTAATATTTAACAAGTTTTATAATTATTTACCAGACATAAAACAATGAAGACAGTTTAACATATCAGATAAACTCATTAAATTATCATAAACCTCAGATATTTGCAACACAAAAACTGAATAAATGCTTAAAATTTCCATTGTGAATCCTACTGTTTTATTTTAAGTTATTTCAGTTTAAATCATAAAATAAAAAGGTAGCAAATTTTGTGATCAATCCACTAAAAATTAATGAGACATTTAGAAAATTATTTAAGACAATAGAGTATATATCAAAAAACTGTACAACATAGACACTTGTCACTCTTAAGCTCATTAAAAATATAGCCCCAACTATTAGTTTTGAGTGACACTGTCAAACTTTCAAATATTATTTCCAAATTTTAAATTGCATTCTAATTTATATTTTTATTTTGCTTAAATATCCACTTATTAAGGAAATCTTAAATTACATGTTTAATAAAATTTTGACCTTCAATTGTTTCACTTGCTCTTTATAATCCTCATCTTCATCAGAATCACAATCAGGTAATGGATAAATGCGAATGCCATTTTCATCAATTTCTTGCATAATCTTCACAAAGAAATGAAAAGAAAAAGAAATTTTAAAAATTGTTCAATGATAAATACATAAAATTTATACCATCAAATATACCACTTAGATACTTTACTCACCCTTTTTTTCAGCAGCATGACTTCTTTCTTTGTCAAAGCATCAGCTTTTGCAATAACAGGTACAATATTTACTTTCCCATGCAACTGTTTCATAAATTCAATATCAAGAGGCTTCAAACCATGACCATATGGAGAAATAAAATAGAAACAGCAATGTACTCTACTATCATTAATATTTCTTCTATTTAAACCACTCTCATCCCTTAAGAATCTTTCAAACTGATCATCAATATATTGTATTATAGATTTGAAACTGGAAAAAAACAAAATTCACTAATATTATAAAAATCTAAGTTTTAATCAACGAATACTAAAATATTGATTTTTTCCATTATAAATATTAAAAATATTTGAAAATCAAACAATGCAAAGTCATAAAAATATAGAAAAAACTGAAAGATTAAAGTTGAACAATAAATTTAAAGTCATCATAAAATTTTAAGAACATGTTTACTTCATGTAATAGCATTTTAAATAAAGAACCTAAAACACTGCCATTGTTTACCTTGACAAATTTAAATATACAAAAAGGAATTGTATATCTTGTCTAATCTATTAGCCATTTCTTCAGAGCAAGATATAATGGAACATGGAATAAGGGCAATTTTAACAGATTTAGAATATAACAATGTTGCATTAGAACATCTGACTTTAAATGATATGTACAAAAATGAAATTTCATAGAAATATGGTAATATATTTATATTACTTCAATTTTATTGAAAACTGAATTTAGATTGCTTCTTACTATACAAAACTCTTATCTTCATCAAAAAGTTATACAAAACTGAATACTTTAAAGATTTACCTAATTAGATATTAAATATATCACTTTATTACCTACCTATCACTATTATCTATTGCATCTCCAAAACCTGGGGTATCAACAACTGTTAAACGCAATTTTACACCCCTTTCTTCAATTTCAACAGTTGATGCTTCAAGCTTAACAGTTTGTTTCACTTTATCTACAAAAAAGCCATGATCATAATTTGTAAATTACATATAAAAAATAATAATGAATTAAATAACTTGCCCTGCAGAGATCTTGGTACTGCATAATCAATCTTAAGTACATAATAAAGAATTAAACTTTAAATACTATGAGATGTCAGTTTTCATGATATCTCATATCATGAAAACTGACTATGAGAGTTAATTTTAATTAAATTTATAAAAATCTTTTTTATATAAATCAATAATTTTAGTTTCTGAGAATTAAATACACAGTAAATCACAAATGGTTTGATTGGCTTGTAATTCTAAGGTCACTTTTTGTTCACCAATACTAGTTCATAACAGGATAAATTTAAAGAGGATTCTCAATGAGAATAAATAGACCTAAAAAAATAGGACCTGACAAGTTATTGATCTGCAAGTACAAACATGATAGGTAAAGTTAACTATCTTCCTACTAGTAGTTTGGCAAATTAATCACTAGATAGGGAGAAATATTAAAACTCAGATGCTTTAATTATTTCTGTAACAAGAATAATTTCAATCAGCAGTTTTTCCCCCCTCATCTTGTTATATACTAAAGGAGTGCTTTTTATTTTTTTTTTCTTTTTGCATACAAATTAAAAGTTAAAGTAGCACAGAAAAATAAAAAAAAATATTTTGCTGAATAAAAGTATTAATAAAACAAACTAACATACACATAACACACAAATATAAAATTAGTTACATAATAACTCTCAATAATAAACTTAACAGATAAGGAAAATTAAGAAACAAAATTAGGAAAATTAAAATACCTGCTGCATCTGGAATATGCCTTTCAGGATATAAATCAGTGAGAAAAAGACTGTTAATTAAAGTAGATTTTCCCAAACCAGATTCACCTGTTTAAGCAAATCAAAATTTTAAACAAAATCTTATAGGACAAAAATATTTGTTACTCTATTAAACATAATATAAGAAAACAAGAGGCAATAAAATAGAATAATATGCACTATTTCCTGTAACTTTCAAGGTTTTGATAAGCAAAAAACATAGCATTAAAATTTAAAAAAAGAGCTATTGAAGAGGTTTTTATGAACCTTTGTACAAAGTCCTTATATATCCTTAAATAAAACTGTACATCATGTATATTGGGATACGTAAAAAATGAAAAAATAATTATCAAAACTTTACCATAGAATTCATGTATTAAATAGGGACATAAATGGAATAAATGAGTAGAATTATCAAAAATTAACTACCTAATTAGGAGAAATTATTCAATCATAATTTTTTAACTGCATAATTTTTCAAAGTATATAGAAAAAAGAAATTATTTTATCACACATACTGTATAATCTTTTTGGCACATTTTAGAATTTGGTAAATATTTAATATATTTTACTGTTCTTCTGATAACCTTAATTTCTTATTATCTTAGTATTCTTTCTTTCTGGTATAATTCAAAAACATACAAGTTTGGCAATCATAGTTTAGGTCTAACAAATACATGAGCTTGACAGCATTTTTTCCCCCACCAAAACATTTCTAAATGCACCAAAAGGATTGTATGGCATCTATGCCTAAATTTGGCTGAGAAGAAATAATCCAATCAATATAGTTATAGACTGCTTTGTTGTAGCAATAACATAAAATTGAAATAATTTTACTTAGAGTTTTGAAAAAATTATCATCCTTTATTTAAATTTATAAATGCTTTCACCTACAGAACTCTTATTATTAATTAAACATTTTATATTCATTTTTAAACACTTCAGACAAATCAACCTTTAAATATTCATGTTAAACAGTACAAGGCAAAAACATAAAAAATTTTATAACTTTTAAACTAAGTAAATGTCACTGTTGAAGATATTTATATTTTAGTTTCCAATGGAAAAACTTCAGCAGTTGGTCTTTAGCATGATATCAGTCATTTACAGTTATATTTACATGTTCCATACTGGGATAAACTTAACACCTATTACAGGTTTAATGTTGACAATATTTTGGCCAAGAACAGTAGTGTTAGATCAATATATTTTAAGCATTGAGTAAAGATTTTTTGATGTTAAACATCTATACTCTATGCACAAATGTGCAAAAAATGTGATCTTCATAGTTGTATGACTTCACAGAATGTAATGGTTTACATTCTTGAGATAAGTTTAAGACTTAAATTAAAGGTAAATTAAATTAAAAAAATTAATTAAAAGTAGGTTAACATGTTCCTTTGTCTTAATTTCTAGACAAATAGATAATCATTTAAATGAAACTCATATGAACAGAGAAATCCTTTGAACAGCAGGCTGTAATAAAACTTGAAATATTTAACAATGAGGAAATATAATTTCTTGAGAAATAATATGTCAAGAAAAAGTTTATGTTTAAAATATTCACATTGGCAAATGACCAGTGAATGTTGATTATTGTAATAAAATTGCATCTTTAAGTGGCCCATAATAATTATATAATCATACTTAAAGTTTGTGTATATAGCTTAGCAGTACTGTTTATGCTTATGAAGACAAATTCAAACAGGATAGAGTTTAAAGTGGATTCTAACAACTACAAACATCCATGCTCCTAATTTGATTCAAAATCATAAAATATTGAACTGAAAGCCAGAATATTAACCATTCAGTTGCCAGTTTAGGTAATATAAAGAAAATAACCATACATAAAAGCAATGAAAATATTATAAAAACTTAATATAAACATAAAAATAGAAAAAACTGTAAAAAATTATATCACATGAGACAGAAAAAATTAAATTACAAGCACTGACTTTAATTTTTAACTATAGTTACTGTTTGACGAAACACACAATTATTGTGTACACAAAAGCCAAGCAGTTCTTGTTTGGTAATCAGTTAAAAGAATTAAAAATAGTTTAAAAGGTTTGAAGTTTTTTTAAATGATTTTCGGTTTAATTGACACTGATTAAAAACTGGACACATGAGAATTTTAAATATAAAATCCAATTTTATTTAAAAATACTTTATAAGTGTATAGCAAACTGAAGTCTTACCTACAACCATAAGAGTAAATTCAAAACCTTTTTTAACTGATTTTCGGTGCACTTGGTTTGGAAGGTTAGCAAAGCCAACATATCCGGGAGTTTCAGGATTATTAAACTAAAAGAGATACCACAGATTCAATTAATATACATACTGTGAACTTTTATTACTTATCACAAACATGTATTAACCAAGAAAGAAAACAATGGAAAGGTAGGTTAGTTTGATAAAGAAATTCAATACATAACATTTAAAGAAATTCAATAATAAAATTTTAAAATAACACTAAAGTTATAATATGAAAAGATAAAATATTTCATATACCAATCTTTGCTCAGTAGCCATTATAATTTTAAAGTAAAAATAATCAGAACACAAATAAACAAACTTTTTTCGGCAAAGTTTATGACAACACCCAACTAAACATACAGTTACAGTGTAGTGTGATGGCTCAAGGAAATTATAATGAATGCATGAATTGTGGTATTCTGATGAGTTTACTACTGAGCTGTGCATACAGCTCATTGGAGATTACTCGATGTAGAATAGCACCATAAGAAGTTCAATAGAATAAATACCAAATTAAATGTTAAATTATTCCATATTTTCCACTTGAAGAAGTGGCGACTTGATCAAGGAGAGACATTTGTATTAAATTTCATATAAGATTTATCAAAATGTTTGTATCAATTTATCAAAACTTATTAATGTGAGCTAAAGCATTCTAGCAAAGAGCTCCAAAAGTGAATTTTCCAATAAAAAAATTAAATGAAAGGAAATCTCTTTTTTCTCTTCATCACATAGCATAAATTATGAAAGAATATTAGATCACTTATACAAAATAATCTAATACTCTTTGATTAGTAATCCTATCCTTATGAGCAATGTCCAGATTTTCTGTTTTCTTTCAATATCAGCACATTGTAATTTTTCTAGTAAAAATGTGGGATATTTTTGTTGGATTTTTTAATTATAACATAATAATTATAAGACTTTAAAGTGTTATATATATATATATATTAATAATTATATTCTGAAATGTTAGATTGTTTTCAGATATTAGGAAAATAAAGAGCGCATCCCTGCTCTTTATTTCCATTTCCTCTTTCTAAAAGATTGTACTGTTTTCTTTTTTAATGAAATTCCAGCATACATACTTTTTTCCCAAAGGAGCTTTTCCTGATTATTTTTAAAAGCTAATACTTTTTAAAAAATCTATAATGAGCTTAAATGTAATAGTAATCGAGTAAATGTACGTATGTAATTATTTTTTGTACACAAAAGAGAAATATTTAAGTTTTAAAATTAAGTATAATTTTATATCATGCTTTTTTGTGAGTTTTATAAAAATGCAAATCATTTTTCTGTTAAGATTCATGTCTGGAATTAAGTCTTTTGTTCAACTTGCGTATATCAATACAGTGCAGTTGTAATCTCAAGTGTTCCCAGCAACAACATTACATTATATTGAAACTGAATCTCTAATAAAGATGTTAAAACATTAGCACTTTTCAGATGGACTGTTGTTAAAATATTAAAACAAAGCTTGGTTGTTCAATAAGCGGAACAACGTTAAGGACTCTTTGATTCCACAAATCAAGCCAAACTGATATTTTTGTGATAATCCATAAAAAAATTAATAATTGTTAATAAAACAATGGCATAAACAATTATGATATAGCATGAAATGTTTTCAACAGTTAAAAATTTACAGTTTGATATCATAATTTTGAATGGTAAAACCGTTTGACGACTGAAATTTGATTTATCGAAGCTATAGCTTCGATTTTAATCAAATTCTAGTGGTTATAAAATTATAATCAAACTATAGTGGTTATCAACTAATCAAACTATAGTTATCAAACTATAGTAATTTAAAATACGGTAAAATCCGCAATCCCTTCTGAAAAAAAAATTTTAACTGAAGAACTACTTGTTACTCACAAACGTTACGACTAATTACGATAAAATTACGTTACGATAAAATTTAACAAACTAAATATGGACTAATTAAGTTCACTAGAATATCATCAAACGCCTGCAATTACACAATCAATTTCTTAATATTTTGAGTATGAGTTGGCTATTTGCTTCGAAATTTTATATCTTTTTTAAAAAACTCAACTTATACTCGAGTATATATAAACAATTTTGTAAAATATCTTTGATAAAAGAAATTCATTGCTTATCATGAGATTTAGAAATTATTGTGTCTGATGATTTGTTCATCAAGTTCATTTTCTGATGTGTGAGTCTTCTAACCATGATAGAAAACTTGTTATATTCAATGTCATTAAACATTTTACAAATAATTAGTTATTTTTCAAAGGAATAAATTAGAATGTTTAAGTAATATTATATTTTCAAAATAATGAAATAAGGATAATGAATACAAAATAATGAAAGAGGGAAATCTTTAAAGTATTTTTCAAATCAAAAATTATTTTAATGAAGAAGACATTCACTTCAAAATTTGTATACATAAGTAGTCCATTTCAAATCTGAGAATGTGATAAAAAGCAATTTTTTTCAATATAATAACTTATTTTCCTTCCAAACCATTCAATTTTTTCCAAACTTTTTAAAACTGACAAAATGTTACTGCAATAAAGTATTGATAATGTTTTGTTGTGTCTTATTAAATGATTTGAATAGTAATAATTATATATTTTATCAAATATATAATAATAATACACATAGTGAAAATTATGTATCAATTTCTGCCCCTAATCATGGCGAAAGAAGGAGAATAGAATTCTCGATGAAAAAATTTTAAAAAATACAAATTTGCATAAAAACTTATTTATTAAAATATGATTATATATGTTCTATTTAATTTACTTTATAAATAAAAAGAATTCAGTAAAATTATATGATTTAGGGAAAATTATTTTTACTGAATTGTATGTCCATTAGTATACATGTATTAAAAGAGCGAACTTAGATATACTTTAAGTCCCATAAAATCTATACAAGACAATTTCAATTAAAAAGCAAATGATTAATTTATGCGGTTAATTATTGTTGAAAGGAAAAAATATAGTAACTAAAGAAAATTTGCAAAAAATTATTTATCTAGTTATTTTTAAAAATGCACATTAAATGGAAATAAGAATATTGTAGATAAAAACAACAGAAATTAAGCCCTACTCTCGTCAATAAAATTTGATCATTAAATTTATGAAAAACTATTTCAAATCAAAATTTAGTCTATGGGAGCAACTGGCTTTTTACTTTATAACAAATAAAAAAAGGAAAAGGAAAATTCTTTTTAAATTATTTTTCCAGAGATTTATACTGGAATCTTCAGGAATACAAAATTCCATATATGTATATGAGTTTAATGTTGTGCCACTACACATATTTTGTACGCATGTCTTATCGGGTGTGTGCTTGGGATTATTTCTGTTTTTCACCTTTGTAATGTAAATAATGTCCACTATCTGTGAAAATTCCCCCATGAGACAAATTACGCTGTATATATTAAAAATTATTTTACAACAGCCTGAGATCGTCAGAATATCCACTTCGCGGTTTCAAAGAAAGAGTTTCTATTATCTGGGTAATTTATTTTCCGACAATCATTAACTTAAATATTGGTGTCTACTAACATAAATGAAAATTTCATTAAAGCATTAAATATTAACATTTAATATTCCCAAACAGCGTTTCTAGTCTTCTTTCCATCGCTTTCAATAAACTGCTATCAGTATTGTATAAGATATTTGTAAGAGTTATTCGTTTTTCTCTTCTTAAAAATTATTAGTTGTAAAAGGAATTTTTTTATCAACTTGTCATATCGATTTTTTATATTTTTTCCATGAAATAAATTATGTATCATTATTTTTTGTTATTCTTTTTTTAATTTCAACATTGATCTCTTCATATACTTGATTAAAAATACACAAAAATAAAATGTAGTGCCAGATGGTAAGAAACAATAAGGTTTATCGAATCATTCTATCAAACGGAAAACCTAAAATCTCTCCCTCAATAATGTGATAATCATTTATTTTGGTTATCCATCGCTTGATTAGTTACAAAAGTTTTTTTTTTTTTAATTTTATTTCCAAATACACCCCAACTATACTTTTCATATATCTCATGTGTTTACTTTTTAATTATTTTTGCTTTGAGTGTTTTCTTTAGTCAAAAGTAATTATATATTTTTGCAACCAAAAAATTTCTGAAAAATCTTATGATAAAAAAGTTTTTTAAAAAAAACATTTAATAATAAACTTTTAAATATAAATATAAATATACAAGCATATGAATATAATGAAAATTCTGTTTAAGGAAGAAAGAAGAGATACAAAAATCAACATGGAAGAATGTTTTAAGGAAGAATTATTTTCAAAAATTGATTATTTATATTTATAAACGCCTGACAACAACTTATTTGAGTAAAATTCTAACCATCTTCCTCTTCTTCTTCTTCTTAGAGTTAAGTCTGTATGTCATTGGGCACCTCTGCTTTTATCAGCATTTTGTACTGTTAACTCCAAACCCAATGTTTCCTAGTTCCAGTTGCTCGGGTCTAGTGGGTACTATTAATAAAGTGGGCACTTTATTAATAAAGTCCGAATCCTTTAATGGAGTCTAGGTGTAAATCTCTAGTATGGATGATGCCTAAAGAAGTTAATCTAGGGAGGGCAAGGGCTTCGCATTCGTAAATGATATGCTTGGCCGTTTCCTCTTGCATGACATTTCTTGCAGATAGGGTCTTGCTGAAACAGTCCCATTTTATGGAGGTGTTTTCTGAAATAATAGTGTCCAGTTATGAAACCTGCGATTAAAAGTATCTTCTGCCTAGAGCATCTTAGAATGTCAGAGGCAATCCTCGCTGATGATCCACAGATGATTCTGGTCAGAGAGTCAGTCATGCTAGCGATAGCTTCCTGACTTTCACCAGAAGAATATGGTTTGGAGGTCACTTCTACCTCCTGTGAAGGATTCATAGCTGCCCCTTCACTAGATTGCCTCTGAGTTCCCTTGTCTTTTTCAGCAAGGTCTACTTCAGAGGCTTCACCTGCAAATGGCAGAAAAGTTTGTTATTTCTTGTGTCTTTTCAGCCACAAGATAACAATTAATAATTTCAGGTAATATAATAGTCCACCCAGCATTCCCTGAATTACTGGGCAAGGCAAAAAAGCTCTAGAAGTTCGCCAGGCAACTAGAGGCTCCGTTAAGACACAATTACCGCGGTGCTAAATAGCCTTAGGCACGGGTCGCATAACACCAGGGTTTACAAGAGCTGGTTCGCTGCCTCTGATTCTATATTCAAGGTTATCCTGTCATTCCTACAGGACGTTCACCGATCCACCACCTGCCGACGTGCCTGGTAGCTGCTCAGGCCCCAGGAATTCTAACCATTCTTTAATAAAATTGATTTTTCTATTCACATCAGTTCGAATATTGGATGAGTCATTAAAATCGTATTACAGGAGTCCGTCAAAATATTTAGGGAGAGTGAATTTGCATATCTAATTTAAAGGAAGGATAATAAGGAATGTTTCAGTTTTATGCCATATTAATATTATCTTAATTATATAATCTAAACTTTTATGGGGTGTTTGAGCTATCTAGTAGAACATTTTTGGACCTAACATTGATTACGTATGCATTGTTTGCTTAATCATTGTATAATTATGTTTCCAACCAGGAGTTGCAAATGTGTAGAGCATCACATCACATTCGCTTTCTCGTACTAAATTGGCATTTATCAGTTTATAAAATAAAAGTATTTTATACAACAATTATCATGCTTCAATATACCAATTTTCCAAAAATTCTATCGCATAAAAATTCTAAATTATTTTCAGTTTAGAAATTTGTGGATTCTTAATATTTTATGAAATTAATTCTACTACTTTTCCTTATTACCAAATCTATTTAATCAGCATTTCGTAAATTATTCCTCCAAAGGTTAACAGAAGATATTATACAATCATATTTAGAAGGTTATCAAATCATAGTGTTTCACAGGCATTGGCAATAAGGTTATGTAATGGAAAAAAAATCATAAAATAAAGGAGAAAATTTATTGCTACTATTTTTTATTTTACAGTTTAAAACAATAATGTATGTAAAACGCATAATATTTTACTATATAGATTATTTTCTTTAGTTGATGTTATTGCACTTGCATGCTTAGCCCTGAGTTGGGATCTACCAGTTAGATAAAAGCAGCCGGGTAAAGTTTTGGAAATTTTGAAGCAGGGACCAAGCAGAAGACCCCTAATACTTGGCCTGCCCCACTCAGAGGAGAACATTGCGAACATGCCCAGTATTAACGTGCCCAGCCTCCATTAGCGAACACGAAGGCTCTTCGATCGGCCGGGATTCGAACTCACTACCTTTTTATTATGAAACAACGCCCTAGTCAACCAGACCACCACGGACTTCTCTTTAGTTGTGGAAAATTTTAGAGAAGTGATTATCGACATAACAAGAAAAAAATAAGGAATTTGAAATGCAAAATAAACACCGTCTAATTGATGTGTAAAAATATTTCAAAAATATTTATGAAAAATGTGATATTAAGACCACATAATATCACATTTTTCGTGGATATTTTTGAAATATTTTGAAAATAAACAAGCTAATAATAAAAGCGAAAAAAATCATCTTACACTAAAACAATACAGTATTCTAAAGAAATCTACACAAATATAAAATATCAGTTCGTTTGCAGAGAAACCTTTCGCATACAAATTTTAAATTTTTAGGTCATTGTAGAATCACGCGATATACGTAGATGATTTAAAAAAAAGATTATATCCAAATTAATGATATTATAAGGTTAGATATGTAACTGATTTATGGACGTTCAAAGTACGATGGAACAGTGTTTAATAAAATGCTTACCCCACGACAAACATCATTGTGAAAAATCATTCGACAACTAAATCATTTGTGAGGATCATTCTGCTTAAATGATTCTAAAATTTTTCTTGTGATAAATGTCCGATGTAACGAGCCACAGTGGAACGCAATATATTGCTTATGAAAAATGGACAGTTGTATATTTTTTTACTGAAACACAATTGTTTGGAAATGTACATTTTCTACTTCATTAAAAGGTACATCAACAGATTTTTCTAATTTCCTCATTGCTTGAAATTGCAAATAGTATTGGAAGTAGTATTCATAAGAAATCAATGTTTTGATTTCACCCCTTCCTGAGCCATAATTCTTCAAAAATCTTTGTGTGTGTGAGTGCATCTTAAACCACTAATTTGTAAGATTCCTTCACAGGCAAGAAGAGTATGATAGTATAAACTGTCGCCTTTTCGGTAGACATCGTCTGTACAATATCTTCGATCATTTAGAACAAATGTTATATCCTGCCTAACGACCAAGATATTGGTCTGTGATCCTGCCATTGCACACTTTGTAGTGGCATTCAATGCCACAGTTTCAAATAAATGTTGAAATTTATTCTCCCTCTTAATCATCGCTTCAATAAAAATATACTTATTTATTGAATTTTTAAAATTTTTTATCGGGAATAATTACATAGTGAAAAAAAGATTATAACATCTTTGAAGATATTTGGGTGATTTTCTTCAACTGAACTTTGCATTACTATATACAACACCATATTATACTTAAGTATAATAAGGTATAATACTTCTTTTCATCATGTCTAAAAATATTTACTGGCGTGTATATTTAAATATCTTCAACATCATAATCCTTTGTACTATTTTTGTGTAACCTACATACACAAAATTTAAAAGATAGGAAACTTTTTCATTAAGTTTTAGACAGAACTTGCTGTTTCTGTACTAAAAAGATTTTTGTCGCGTATAACCATTCTGACGATAGTGAAAGGGGTATTTCAAAGAGAAAAGAATCTTTTCATTTCTTTTTCTGTTATGTTTAATTTAGCGTCTATTCATTTTAGTTCTAGGGTCTGCATAACTGACCCTAGTACTATGTGTATACGTTATAAATATCTTGTTTAACTGCATTGTATTTGCAACGCTTTGCTGATATAACGTCATGAGTCAGAAAATTTCGTTAAGTTTTGTGACATGGTCCATGTTCGTGAAAATGTATTCTGTACACATCCTTTCTGAAAGATAAATTTTCAGAGCAAAACGTTTCGAGGTGAATAGAATAAAAAATTAGAAGTTGAAGAATGACATGCATGTCTTAACGAAAAAAATTATGTTTTAATTTATTAAACTTGTTTGTTTATATACATCACCGCGAACCTCCACTTGTGCTAATCGTTCTGCGCATTCGCAGTGCATTCCGTAACTAAGTATGGCTGCTTAATGAAACATAATGTGATGGTATTTAAATTAATCTAACTGGCAAGTTCAATCATGTTTATATTTCTTATTACTAGTGGGTGTAAAACTTTCTTCTCGACCTTCTCAATCAATTAATAATGGCTGCTGTTGCTACAACGAATGGTGAGACCGATGAGAAAGCTTTATGGCCTGAGTTTTGTGAGAAAAACGCTCGAATTGCTGCTGTTGAATTTGTACAAAGCTACCGATTATTCATCAACGATCACCCCGGCCTTGGAAAAGTTGTGAGTAATCAAGACATAAGCAGGAAGTTTATTAACTTTTTCATTGAGTACTTTGAGTTAGAGGTGAAAAAGAAGGTAGGGGATAATTCAGTATCTTCCAATGGTCATAGTGTTCCAGAGTCTGCTTCTGGTGGCGATGCTGCCAGAGCGAGACCCAAAAGTCAAGAGACCTCCCAAGAGAATGTGCGTAATCCAGTAACTGTCACTAATCATGATGATTATAGTGATTTATCAGAACCTGAAGGTGAATCCCCCAAATCTCACCATAGAGCTTTCTTCAGACGTTTATCTTTCAAAGGATTAAAGCGAGGGAAAGGTCTGTTTCATAAGCAACATTCTGATGAGGTTGAACTCTCACATCATCACGACAGGCGCGCCCGAAATGATAAACATGAGAAAACTAAAGTGACTAAAATAATCGTAGAATGTGTAAAGGAAGGTGTCGTTAGCTATTTAACAGGTGACTATTTAGATGGTAGACAAAAGTGGGAAAAATGTAGACTTTTATTAGTTAAAACAACTGGAGGTTATATGTTAGAATTCTATTCTCCTCCAAAGGTAAGCAAAAAATATTTATTTCACCATGAAATTTTCTATGTTCATTACAAACTATTCATTCAAGTGTTGTTTGCAGTTTTATTTCAATGAAATGAATGTTTCACTTATAATTTATCACATTTTAGAATCACACATATCATTCATTTAAATTCAGTTATACTGAAATTGATGTTACATATAATTATTTCTTAATTTTATGATGTTTTAACCTTAGATAATTGGATAATATTACTTTTCACCAATATCCATTGTTATGTATGTAATTTCATTTTGATATTGATAACTTGTAGTCAAAAGCTTACAGTAATTGTCTGTTATATATTGAAAAGACTCATCTTTTACCAAGTACTTTTTTCCATATTCACTTCTTTCCAATATATTGCACTCAATAACGCATCATGAAAAAACAAGTATGGCATGTATACTTAAATGAACAAAATTTTCTGTAACTTATTGATAGTTCATAATTCAACAATTTTGATTATTGAAAAGTTTAATAAGAAAATACATGCCAACAGAACAACATTTTATTGAGGGTTCTGTATTAAAGCCTCAACCTTAGGAAGCAAATCTAAATTCAGTGAATGTAATTGTGATTTATTAAAATTTTTTAGGTTATATATAAGTTCATGTTAATGACAGAAAAAATTTTAATCTAAAAAAGATTGTTTAAATTATTAGTGCTGTACCAAGTGTAAATATATCTATTTTTAAGAAATAATTTATTACTTATAAGCAATTTTAGTTTTTTTCTTAATTCCTATTTTGCATTACTTAGTGACAGCAGAAAAATATCATTAAAATAATAAGTATATAATAAACATATACAATATGAAAATAATATATTTGGAAACAAATTTAATAAATTAATTTTTCGGAATCCACTTTAAATCATAGGTTCCGGTCTAATTAGCCCTCGTGTGCCAAAAATGACAGTTGTGTGACAAACAAACAATAAATTAATTTTATTTATGGAAAAATATATAACTTGGTTTGTATATGAACTAGCATTAAAAATTTATGTATGCATGAAAAATAAAATAATCTTAATTCTAAATAGAAAAAATTAAATAGAGGTTTTATTTGAATTGTTTCTTTACAGTTTTTCTATATTTGACTTTTATACGATTCAAATAGTTACAGTAAATATATAGTGAGAAGTTTTCACTCTATGACAAAACTGCTTCATTAATACTTAAATTTCCATCTGTTGATTAAAATGACAGTCGGATCTAGTTTAAAAGCTAATTGCTCATAATTTAAAAAGCTAATAACAAAATTAATTCTTAAACCCTCCACTCAGTGATTTATATCAGTACATTATTAACTAAATTTTTAAAGTTATAAGTATGTTCAATCAAATCCAGGAAAAAATGCCAGGAAAAATTTTCTTTAAATTTTCCATTGAACAATACATGAAAGCTGTATCAGATCTCAACAATACTACTAGCCTTAAAGATACTTATTTTCTTGGTGTTAGTCAACAGCTGAATAATATTTCTAAATCAATAATATGAATAACTTAAAATTTTAATAAATTTGAAGAAAAACTTTTATTACTGGAAGTGAACTCCTAGCAATAGCTTTTGAGAAAACACCTATGTTGTGCTTCTAGGTGGTGATCAACATCCTAACAATAGCATTAAAATCTCTTAACTATTTTTCATGTTAGTACTACTTATTTAATTATTATAAGGTAAATTAAGTTCCAGAGTTCAAATCAAGAAACATTTATGATAAAAAAAATTATGCTTATTTCATTCATACAGAGGGAAAAGAAGTATTTTTAGAAATCTTGCATATATATATTCAGTTTTCACATTTCATTTATTTCTTAATGATTGTCGACTTTTATAATGTATGAATTGTCTATGGCTAAAATGTTTCAATAGATTAAAATTTCAAAGAAAATATATAAGTGTCATTAAAAGCATCATAAAGTAGTTCATTTATTAAAAAGATCACAAAATGAAACTGAATTTAAACAAAACTGTAATTTAAAATTTCGATGAGAAAATATTTGATTTTTATTTCTCATTAAATTAATGAAGCTTACGATGTAAATTCAATATTATGATGTAAATTTTAGATTTCTGTCTTAATTAGATGTTTGATTTGGAAATGTTAGCAAGCGAAGTTCAACTATTACCTATAGTCACTATAGTCTTCTGAAATGGAGTTGCTTCAAATTTTTTGTTTAAAAATTATATTAAATTTAATTTTCCATGTAAGTGAAAAAATATATCAAACAAAAATGACTAATTTGAAAATTTTTAAGAATTAGTTAAGATGTATATTGTGGGCTAATGTAAACAAATTTGATAATCATATATATCATTAATTAATATTTTCTTTTAGTAATCTTGTTTATTAATATTTATGTTTGTATGTGTATATATGTATAATATAAATCATCTGTAATGCTGAAACTTTAACATGACTAATTCCTAGGAAGCTATCCAGTGATAAAGTGCACCAAATTGGCTTATTGCATCAGAATGTTTTTCATAGTTCCAACTTTTTCACTAAAAGTTTTTTCATATAAGTGATAATATTTACAATATCCTTATAACATTCCTTTACTATCTTTTTATTAATATCTAGTTGTTTATTATCAAAAGAATAAGTACAAGAGAGTTGTGTATATTGAAAATTACAATTCTTAGATGTGTCTTAGCTAAGCAAGTATTGATAAAAATTTATATTATAATATGAACCCATTTTTTGTAAAGATGAATTCAACAGTCAAATAGGCAAAAAAATATGTTTGGGGCAGCCTTATTTTGGTATTTGTTTTAACCTATTATTTGTTGTCCCAATATTTTCTGCACATGAATTCATTAGATATGAAAAGAGATGGTAGCATGCAATGCCTCTTTTTATCTTTTATTCCTCCACTTTGCGTATTCCGAGCCTCAGTATTTTGCATGTGTACTCTTAATTGAATCCACATATGGTATGTGTGATTTATGGTCTTATGATGATATCCTTCCACTTCAAGGTCTTCAGTTTTATAAGTGCATCTACATTCTGAATATATTATTGATCTTCTTCAAAGTATTTGATTATTTTTTCCTCGAACATACTTCTCTATTTTCTATTTCAAGTGGGAAATATTCTCCAGTTTAATGGCATACTCTGTTGAAAATCCACTGTCAGGGAAAAATTCTCCCAGCGTTGTTTTTTTTTCTGATGAATAGATTTTCATCAATACTGACTTTTTTTTCAAAACCACCTATTTGTCTTTTAGACTTTTAGAGGAGATCACAAGAACGGGCTTCACGTATTAACAATTTTATAGTTCTTGTGTTAAATGATTTTTATTATTAATATTCAGTTGATCTTCATACCTCTTTATTGAAGTGAATATTTTTAGCTCAACAGTAAGTTGTGGAATTGTTACAAATAGAATTTTGATCTGCTGAATTATTATCAGATTGAATGCCTATATTTTTAGCTTACATTTTTTCATATTGCACTACCATATATTTCCCTTATTGTAGAGTATCATTTCATGTCCAGTTGCACAAATTGGAATATAAAGCAAAATACCTCTTTCTGTGAAAAAGTATACATCTCTCCTCTCCCCTTGATAAATTGAAAATGCTCAACATTTTCAGGACAGAAAATATTTTATAGTAAAACCACAAAACTGTAGAAATGACTTACAATTGCCATTTGCTAAAGTGAGTATTTGGTTATTGTCATTGGTGATTTATCATGAAGGCTGCAAACTTCTATAAGTCTTTCAGTTACAAATGTAGAAATAATTCATACACTATTCATTACTGAATTTTTTTACGAGTGTAGTAATTATAATATAGTATTGTGTAATATAAAAGTTTGCTATTTCACTAACATTATAATGTATTGTATTGTTTTAAAATTTAGAGCATTGATAAATATTTAAAAATCTCAATGATCAACAACAAAAATTTATTCAATTTATTTAACATTAATGGAAATTGCATTCTGGTGTTAGTCAATATTTAAATAACAATATCAGCCTGCATCGTTTTATGTTATATGTTAAATGATTTTTTTTGGATTACTTTGAAACCAGTTTTGTCAAATAGAGCATAAAATTTTCATTTGCAATATTCAGTCTTTCTTACTGATCTAGTCCAGAATTATTTTATATTTTTTCATCAGAATCTTTACTAGTTAATTTATAAAAGTATAACTCCGTAAAATTTTTAATAATATAAATACAATATTATGGGTCGAAAAAATTATTCTATGTATGTATGTGGCTATGTGTTATTTATTTCATTTTATTATTACATAAAATTGTTTCAAAAGTCATGAATTTTTAAGCAACAATTTTATTATGGTAAGCTTTTGACTTATACAATCAATTTATAATTCAAAATATCATTGCTTTTTCCTAGTCTGTGAAGCCTCGAAGTGGCCTTTTCTGCTTTCTGATAATAGAAGCTCGAGAAACTACAGCACTTGAAATGCCTGACCATGAAAACACATTTGTCTTAAAAGTAATTGTTACATCAATAATTTAGTAATATTTTTAGTATTTATTCATATCATTATTATAGTTTTTTTGGTGATGCACTGAGTATTTATTTCAACTTTTTCTTTACATTGAAAACTTGATTTATTATTATAAATTTCCACATGAAATTCTAACCTAAATTCTTTTGTTATTCTTTTGGATTGAAAAAAAATTGTGTAAAATTTTTAGCAAAAAGAAAAAAAAGTTGTTTACTTCTTACTCTTGACATTAGGATTGCATATATTTTGTTTACCTTTTTAACTAAAACTGATTTTGTTTCTTATAGTTTTTAAAATTGAAATCTATTTTTGTATTCAATTTCACATTGATATTTTAGAATACCAAGTTGCATGCCATTTATGCTAAATGTCGAGTGTATTTTGCAAATATTTAGGAGATTAGAAAAAATTTATCTTTAATCATAAAATGGTGAAAGGGATTTTTTTTAAATTAATATTACTATATTTGTTAATTAAATTTGGAAAAATATTTAAAAAAAATTAAATCATTTTAATAAAAAATCAATGCATTGATTGTTTATTTTTAAACAGAGTGAGGTGATAAAAAATCATATGAATATATTTGTCAAATTTAAATTAACAGCGAATATTTACTTGTATTATTCACTTTTGAGAATATTCACTTGTATTATTTTAAGTATTATCCTAAAAAAGGCATAATTTAACTTACAAATGATAAAAATAATTGTATTAAATATGTAAGTCAAGTAGTAGAGAAACAAAATTGTTTCTCCCAATATATTTTCTTTTTCCTTCTATGCAATAATTTTTCTTATTTTCTAAGTTCTTTGTGTTTTCCTTCTGCATTTCTAGCATAATGTTTTTGAACAATTACTTTAAGTACTTTATTTTTTTCTGTTACAGTATTTTACGCACTCTGTATCAAATCAACTTTTATATTTCTTCTCAAATTCTGTTAATGTTTCCTTAGTTGTTTCAATTATTATGGATTTAAGATTTTCTCAGCTATGGTGTCCCTGTTATATATCTTCATTATTTGATAGTTCATCTTTAGTTCATCAACATTATCATTGAATTTGTTTTGTAAACTGTGATTACCCAATGTGTTTCTGTACAATAAAGTTCATTCCAATCTTTGCATTTAGCATCACCTATGATCATTCTAGTTCAATTCTAATCATTCTAATGTCATTTGTTGAACATTTATTTTAAGTATCTTCGAGTTTGTTATAAAAATTGTCCTTTTCTATTTCATCTTTATCTTCTGTTTGTGGATACATGCATATAATGTTAATATTTTGCGGTCTTGCCTTAATACACGTCTTACATATTCATTCATTTATGGATTTGAAGTCAATAACTCTATTTTTAAAATTTTTGTGTATTAAAAATCCTGTCCCTAAGTAGTGCTTATCTTGATAACTACAGTAAAAGCTGCTCATTCGTTTGTCTAATTTTCCATGTCCAAGTCATCTTATTTCTTGAATAGCCAAGGAAGCTATTTTATATTTGTTGCGATGCTAATTAGGTTTTTTCAATGCTCTTCCTTTATATAAAGTATGTATATCCCAAGAGTCTATTTTCATTCATTTATTTATTCATTCCAAGTCATTTGGACATATTCTGTCCAGTTTTTACCTTTTTGAGATTTATGAACTAGAAATTTTTTCCAGGATGAGGTTGGTTAGTCTCATGCCCAACTCCCAACCTGGAGGACAAGGTCACCCTATTTGTAAACCTCCTTGGACAGGGATATTCAGATATAACCCAACATGTAACAACAGGCACTGGATATTAATATTAGTTGTTTTTTACGTCATGCATGGACTACATCAAAACTATTCTTTCACACCCAGTGTAATGTGTTTAGAATAATTCCATGCGATTCAAATAAAGTTTTATTTAGCAATTAACAATTGGGGTAAAACCCGCTTTCTAACAAGCTAACAAAGAAGAAGGAGTGGCTGTACGAACTCCTACCAAAGTGTCAAGTGTATTATTCCACGGCCTTTGGGGTTGTTGGTGCATTTGGCATACGGAAAAATTAGCCAACTTTCAAAGCGCTGGCACCAACACCCAGTCACCACATTTTTGATTTATATTTGATACCATTTTTTAAAAAAATTTAACTATCAATACTTATTTAATGTTCACATTTCAGAATGAAATTTTCATTTTCATCAATTTTCATTTCTAAGGTATTTTCAAAGTATTGCAATATTGAAGTTTATTACTTTTAATGTATAAAACAATATTTTGAAAATTTAATCACATATTGTTTATCGTTAATAGTGCAAATACATCAACTTCTCCTTGTATTTCAGACTGATAATCATATAGAATACATCATCGAAGCTCATGATTCAGCAGACATGAAATCCTGGCTTTCAACAATAAAATATTGCATGAGGCATTTAGGTGATGTGAATTCAGATAGCTCGTAAGTATATATTTTTTAAATATTGGTTATCAGTTTGCAGCCATCTCTAGTTTTGTAATTATATTACTTATACCAACAGAAATTTCTTATAAAATTTATTATCTTATTTCAGACGTCCTCGCCTTCCTACTGCTCCTTCTGATAGCCTAACTAGATTAAGAGAAAGAGCGAATGCAGTTAAAAGTACTTGTTTTAGTGTTGTTCTACAGCTATTTGTATGGATTTAGTTGTGCAAATTTCTTAAATTTATATCAATAAGAAGATATTAACTTTCATAAATTTTTGTGTATGTATATATACATATACATTAAATATTTATATGTATTAGGAAGATTTAAATGAGAAAATGAAACATTAAAAAGTTAAACTAACAGTTTTTATTTAATATTATTTCTATCAATTTTTAAACATTGAAGTTTTAAATAAAGTTGAAATCTAAACACTTGTATATAGTTACTACAATTTAATGCCTTTATATCCATCTGGTGATAGCATTTCAATACAAAGTATACTTTTTAAACTCACTACTGTGTCTATTACTATTTCAGAATTTTTGATTAAAACATGTAAGACATGAATTATAGATTTCTTTTTTAAAATCTGTTTTGTACTCAGAAGAAATTTTCTGAATATTTAAAAATATTATATAAAATTTTATAACAGTTTCCATTACTTAACAATATTAGCATGTAACAATATTGATTTATGTAAACTATTTAAAAATTTGTAGTAATATTGACTAATTTAATTACTGAGGGGAACTCTGTTTTTAAAAAATCAAAATCTTGTCATTGCTCTTTCACAATTAATTTTTATTCTTGTCAGCGAATTTAGGAATTCATAGTTTTTCAAATTAAGAGTATTCTTAAATTTTTGGTTATTTTATAAATATTCCTCCCATTTGTATAATTAAAATTTAATTTGTTAAACATAAAATATTCTTTAAATAACATACTCTTCTTTAATTTATTTTAGAAGTGTAAATTATGACAGATATTTTGCAAAGATTTCTTTGGAACTGTGAAAAATAAATATTGTTTGAAAAAAAGAATCTTGAGAGGGAAATAAATCTTGATCTATAAAAATGTTTTACAAAACTTAATTTAGGAAAAACTTTTAATGTAATGAAATGAAACTAAATAAGTAGAAATAAAAGCCATTAAAAATGTGGAAAAATTGAGTTATAAACTTTGTTGTGATTCAATATATTTATTACAAACTATGCATAGTAACATCATTTAACTTTTATGCAAGCCAAGTTATTTGAATAAGATGTGACATTTGAAATTTAATTAAAAGTTCACTGTTTTACAGTTATAATATGCTGAAATATTAAATAGTGTATTAGAAACGTTAGTATTACAAGTCATATTTAATAAAATTGTTAAATTTAACAATTAATAATTTTTAACAACCCCAATTTACTTGTTGTAAGGAAAGTTTATGATTATATTCATTGTTGAGCGATCTTAAGTTTAAAATCCATTTTTCATTTAAATTGATTTTAAATTTTATAGGAAATGAAGATACTCCACCTGATGCTAGTCCTGATCCTCCTCCTGATCTTCCCCCTCGAGGTGTGGCTGCTTCAGGAAGTGCTCAAAGTGCTGCTTCTGCTACAACTAGTGACCCTCCACCACAAGGAGAACAAAGTTAGTTCAGTTACCAATCAAAGACTTTTAATTTAAATTAAGTTAAATGATATGTTTTTCTATGATTCTCATTTCTATGAAATATTTTCCTGTTGATGGTTTAGTTGTAGTGAGTAATATAGCTGTTCAGATAATTGTTACTAGAAGAATATCATTAATGTTATGGTTTACAATTTGCATTTTTGAGAATTACCACTTCTTCCCTTCTAAACAATCTCATTACTCGCAATATGTCATTGCTGAAGTACATTATATTGAGAAATCTATTTAACTTTCTTAACCCCAAAACCCCTAATCTTGGTAAGCTAACAACAGTATGTCTCAAAATTAAGATTGTTGTATTATTCAGTGTTATCCACTGATGTAATGCAGAAGTTTGGATGGGAGGGTAAAAGTTCTGGTGTTAAAAATGTTATGGTTAAACATGTTTATTAAGTTTGTATCATTGAAAAATCAACCAAAAATGTTATGTTGTTCAACTAAACTGTTAAATGATCAAAAAAGTAAGAGCGAAGATAATATCTAAGTATTGTTAAATGAGAAAAGGAAATATAAAAAATGATCAATGATAATGTATCTATTTAGTGCTAATTTGTTAACGAAAATTTAAAAATCATTGAGAAGATTGTATTGGAACTTAATATGCAATGAAATTGAAAATTTTTCAGCTACTTTCATGAAATGGATTAAAAGAAATAACTTTTGGATAATTTTAGACTATCTCTAGTAGACAACTATGATTAGATTTAATTAAAAAAAAGAGATAATTATTATTTGATGTTTGAATGAATAAAAAAGTTTGATTGCATTGATGCAAACATGTAAGATTATATATTTATGTTTGTTTTATTTTTCTTTTATCTATATCAATTATTTAACACTTTTTAATTAATAACCATAAAAGGAAGAAAAAAGAATTGTCATTTCATTTATAAGACATGAAATGAAATTTTCTTTGAATAAATTATATTTCTTTATATACATACAGTGTTGTGATTATACTGCATCTGTGACATGTGTTTATGTGAATTTAGCAAACTTCCTATAAAAGACTGATTTTTAGTTTATATTACACCAAGTGTTTGCCAAATAGTATGTTTCCAATTTACTTTAGATATTCTCTTTTAGATTTAGTATTTAATTCAGTAAAAATTTATTGTTCCATTAGCAAAGGGTTCAGCATATATTGAATGGAGAAACAGTTATGCTTTTTTTATTTTTAATTTTATATACATTTTGAATGAGCAAACATGGAAATTTGTTTTAGAATTTAAATATCATTTAGTATTTGTATAAATTTTTATATATTCTTTTATATTCATTTAATTTTTAAATGAATTAAAGGAATAATATTTTGAACAGGTTAATTTAATTAGTATTTTTACACCATTTGCTTGTTGTATAATAAATAATTTTTTATTGTATAATCTTGTTAATCTTTAATTTTATATGTGATAATTTTGTGGAGATGGTTGATTATATTACAAATTTTTATAATACTTTTTCCTTAAATGCAAATTCACTATGAATAAAATAGTTTATCCAAGGTGTTTTGTTCTTTATGAAGTTTAATTATAATATTGTAAATACCATTTTGTTTGTATAATATTTAATTTACCTTATGTAGTTATTATAACAGATATTATTTTAGCTATATATAAAAAAATCCTTTTTCAGGTTGTCGAACAATCTTAAATTATTGTATACATAAATATTTAATCTTTTTAAATGAAATTCAATATTTTAGATTAAAATATTTATTTTAAAATGTGTATTTTTGTTGGTTCTAAACAAAAAATATGAAATAATATTTACAATGTAAATATTTACTCTTAATTGTAATGAGTCAATTTTGTAATTATTTTAAAGAAAGAAGAAATATTAAATGCATTAAACTTAGCTAAATGGAACGAAATAATAAAATTTTTTGTTGATTTTGTGGTTTAAGTTATATTTCTTTGATCTAACAGTTTGAGAAATGTTTGTTTTCAGTTTTCACGAGCTAAAATTATTTTAATATATTAATTTGTGTATTATTTTACTGTGAAAGTTAACATAGCGAAGTGGCAGGACCCTGAACTTTACCAACTGGTTATGGGGTTATGCCCCACCATCTACTGTGAAAGTTTTAAATCAAAAACAAATTTTCACTGTTCTCTTTTAATGAATATTGATATAGCTTTAATTTTGTTACTATATTTTAAAGACAATACTTGGCTTGTTTGCAAGCAAGAAAATTCTTTTATAATGAACATTGATTTGATTTAAAATTTGACTGAAAATTATTGGAGCACAAAACAAGATATTTCTGCTTTCTTTAAATTTTATAAGTTTTTATCTTATTTAAATTTTAAAAAAACATTATTTTCAATGAGATTTTTAAAGATAATTTTCATTTTTATACAAGTTATACTGACAGTTTTATAAAATAGGGTGTTAAAAATTTTATAACCTCTCAAACTACTGACTTAAAACCTTACAATGGTGTTTCTCATATTTCCAATTGCATTGCAAATCCTCAAACTCAATAAAAAGTTCAAGATTTGTTTGGTCAATTTTCTTATAAAAATGCTTTTTAATACCCAAAGCCAATCAAACAACTTTTAATCTTTAAAGCGATTTTTAATTACTTGCTAAAGAATTTCACTATATTTCTAATTTATAATTTTAGTATTTTTCTTATAAATATTGATTAAAAATTTTGTGTTATTGAACATTCTTATTTTGAAATATTTTCATTTACAAGGTGAAGGAGGACCAGATATTTATGTCACATTACGAGAATATCCTTGGTTCCATGGAATGCTGTCGCGAAGTGATGCTGCTCAACTTGTATTAAGAGATGGACCACTTGGTCATGGAGTGTTTTTAGTTAGACAAAGTGAAACAAGAAAAGGAGAATATGTTTTAACATTCAATTTTCAAGGTCGGGCAAAAGTAAGTATGCTGAAAACTTATTGAGAAATAGAAAGCTGTATTTCCTTTTGCACATATTTTTTACCACTTTAAAATTTCGTTTCAGCATTTACGAATGACAATCAATCCAGAAGGACAGTGTCGCGTTCAGCACCTGTGGTTCCAAACTATTTTTGATATGCTGGAACACTTCCTTCAGCACCCCATTCCTTTAGAATCAGGTGGTGCATCTGATGTAACTCTGACAGAATATGTAGTGAATTTGGAAAGCACCCAACCATCACGCTCACGGGCTTCTCCATCACAAGCGGAGACTGGTCGAAGTGGTGGGGGCGTTCACCGAGTACCCAGCATACCTGAAATGCGGGAAGTAGTAACTGTGCAAGGTTCTGTGAGGGTTCGAAGCCAGTCCCTCGAAAACGTTCAAGCTCAGGCTGGTCACCATGCATCTCAGCAGCCACCCCGCGCTGTTGAAAATACTTATTCCTTTGTTTGATGCATGATTTGCTTTATTGCCTGCAATAATTCATTCTGTGGTTCCGAATTCTTTGAGCTATTGAGGATTGCCAAAATGTATTGAAATGATCAAATGCTTTGTTTATTGTTGTGTATAAATTGTAATCATGCCTTTATGTATTTGTTTGTATGATATGCAATATTTTTAAAAAGTTCTAGTGATTTTATTGTTTTATTTATAAAGTATTTTAAATACCTACTGTTTGAATTTTCGTCATGTTTCTTTTTTATTTTGTGCAAGATGGTTACATTTGCATGAATTAGTTTTTTAAAGACATAAAAATGTATTTATGTGTATAATAGGATTGAAGTTGCTACTGAATATGTAAAATATTTATTTTGTAACATTTTCTTCGAATTAAGATGAATATTATTTTAAAACTTTTCTCGTGCATTTTTACTTCCTGTTTTTTAGAACTAAAACAGTTTTTTATTGATGTTTAAAAAATGCATGACAAAATTATGTTTAACGTATAAAGATATTTTTTTTCAATTTTATATTAAAGATAATTGCACATTTAATAATTAAAAATTTAATTGACCAACATATTTATTACATATTGTATTAAATTTATATTTTTAAGAAATTACTTGTATAAAATTTTCTTTTCAGAGTAGAGTGGATCATTTAACTTAATGAATTTGTTCTCTATTTTTTTTTTAATTTCTTCATTTACTATAAAAGCAAAACATTCAATGTAGACTATTGTGAGAATAAATTTGTATTGGTTTATTATGCTAATATATCTATTTACTTCATTAAGTTCAATAAAATCATTCAAATTTTGCTCTTATCAGTGATCTATTATGAGCGATACTAAATTTGTTTCTGTACATCTATTTTTTAATATTGATGATTGTTACTTTATTTTAATTTTTTGATTTGTTTATCCATAACTTTTTGATTTGTTTATCCATGTAATTATTTATACATCAATATAATCATAGCATGTGCATTTTATTCTCTTCCAGACAAATTCAATTGCTTTTCAGAGATGCTCTGTAGTTAGCATGCTGTAACTGTGGTTTGTTGGAATATGGGTTTTGAGCTGTGGAGTATATTGTATTCATTAAAAGCAAGTGCTTTGTATCATACTGGCTGCTGTAGTCAGTGCATTTTTAGCAATATAAACCAGGTTGGAATATTTGTAGATACAAATTAAGACAACGATAAGACTAATAAATGGAGGGAATTATTGCATAATTTGAAAGAATAAAAAAAAAGAATCATTTTGGAAAAGATGGGTGTTGTAACTGCATTCATACCATTGTAATACCACAAGTTAACTAATTTTTTACATTGCAAAAGAATTTTAAAAACTGTTTAGTTTTCATTCATGATTTTTATTCCATCAATTAAAATTTATTTCAGATTTTCCCTTTTTAAAGTATTAATTTATTCTACTAAGAAATATTAATATGAATATGTCAAAAACAGTTCTTCAGTTTAACTTTCTATTATATACTGAAATGAATTTGAAATGGTATTTTATTAATCTAAAATATATTTCAATTTCATGCTATGAGAACAAAACTGAGAAGTTTTACATTCATAAAACTTCATGAGGTTTTTAAACTATGCAAAACTTAAGATGTTTATCTATTCTCTTATGTTTTAACTTTCAATTCTTAACAAAATTGAAGAATATTTTTCATAGCATTTTTCTTTTCCATTGTTGAAATACATTAAAAGCCTTTCTACTGCTATATTTCTCTGAAGATTTTATTTCAAAATTTTCTGCATTGAAATATAATGAATTTTATCTAATCTTTTAAAAATAATTGAACACAGTTTAGAAATAGTTATAACTAAATGAGAAATACATTTTAATGCAATTATAAAACATTTTACAAAACAATATTTCAAAGTAACATTTTTACTGTTGTATGATAAAACATTAATGCCATGTCGTTCTTATTATTAGTACTTCAAAAATTATATTATGAAATTAAAACTGTAAACTTTAAAATCTCCAATGAATGGCTGTTTAAATAATAGATATTTTATTAATGTTACCACATTTCAGTCTCAAAGATTACAAGAAATATTCAGTCTTCTAAATATTGCTCATTTCCATAATGACAAAGACATTCATAATATCCTATGGATTGCCATTGTTTAGAGATTTTACTGTGCATTAGTAGTTATTTATGTTTTTAATATTCAACTGTGGGAAGAGAATAAATTTTGTTTCATATTTATAAACTAATATTTAAAAAAAATACATTGAATTCTTAAAATAAAAAAAAAATAATTCCAATCTTGCACGTTTTGTATTGTTATTAAAATATCAATTGTTTTTAATTTGAGAAGTAATTTCCAAATTTTAATTTTATGCCTATAAGGAGAATTTTGAGGGACTATATTCATTATTTTATATTTAAAGATAATTGATTTGTGTTAAGAAATATTTTATAATTGTTTTGTTGTTATAAATTTTACCACTGCAAAATTTAACAATATCTTGCATTTCTGTTGCAAATGTTTTAATTTGTATATAAAAGTTTTATCTTTTTTCCTAAAGATTTTATTTTAAAATATATGAAATCTTTATTTACTATATATTTATTGCTATGTTCAAAATATATCAATTAAAAATTTGTCGTATATTTATTATATGTATATAAAATCTTATAATATTTATTCTGAGTAGGGGTTACTAGTAAAATTTATAAATATAATGTAAAAATATATGTTTCAGTTAAAAGCTTGTCAATTTCACTTTTCATAAGGTATTTATATCAGAAGCTTAATGTGTTATATTTAAAATTATTTCTATTTAGTTTTGTTTTAATTTTTGTAAAAATATTTCATAGAATTCTATTGATAAACTAAGTGTCATGTATGTTTGAATATGTAAATATTTTTTAAGTCTAATTTTACTTTCCAAATTAATTAGTTGAGTCCAAATGTCATTAATAGAATGTGAAAATTAAGTTTTAATTAAGAAATTCATTGCCTAAAGATATTTTTGCAAGTGCTCAAAGAGAATGTTATATTTATAATTAGCATAATTTGAATTTTGTTATATGACAAGTGCATCAAAATCATTTATGACAAAATGACAATACCATTGGATTTATAATAAAAACGTATCTGCTGAAATACTGTCGTTTTTTACTTATTTGGAATATTGTTTTTTGATTTGTTCTAAGCGTTTTCTTTTTTTGTCACTTTTTCTATGAGAAAAAGAGTTTATAGTTGAGAGAGATTAGTTGAACAAGCTCACTCAATTATGGAGTTTTTATAAAGTTATAATATTCCTTTTTATTTGCAGCTGGATTTTTCATAATAGCTGGGATGAAAATTTGTTTTCTAATTTACAGTGAAAGTCCTAGCTGTTTTTAGCAACATTACCCACATAATGTACATATAGCGATTTGGTCTTCAGTTTAACTTCCACTTCTAGTTTAGATGTATTGGTATGAAAACCACTTTTAACTGTAGCGATTAAGGTAATTCTGAAATATACATTCTATTTATTTTTCTTTACGAATAACTTCTAATATAATACGAGTGAATAATTGAATGCAAATCAAAGATAATTTTCTGTTTAAAAATCACCTTTCCTCTAAGCTAAAAAAAAACAAAAAAACTTAAGATTTATAAACAATGAAAACAACAGTACAAATATCTGTAATGTATATTTTAAATAGATTAAATCTAGTTTTTAGAATGACATTCAAAGCAAATGTGTCGATATCATTAAAACAATTTTTACTTTTAATATTTAGGTGTGATTTTGACATATATGTGATATTTTTGACAGTGAAAATAAGTATCATAAATATTGGATAACATGAAATATATCAATATACTAAAGATCTGTATAATCACAAGGGGAAAAAAGATATGAAGAATCTAAATTATTTAAACAAATTTATTTTTTTTTTCTTGCTATATCACTTAAGAAGAGATGAGACTGGTAAACTGATATGTTTTAAGAGATATTATAATAATATACAATCTTGAAAATAGTAACAAGAATAACAAATAAAACATTTCTTAAAAAAAAAAAGAGTATTTAGGAGTTAACCAGATATTTCCCTGACTATTTATGAGAAATCTTGAAAAGCAAAGATGTGATTAATGCTAAAATGCTTTGCAATAGTCTTCAGTTGTTAGGATATGTGTAGTATATGGTATCGGTTGTATTTGTCCTCTAATGGAGGACTAATAAATTAATTCCAATTATATCTTTATTTCCTCGTGTCACTTTTTAATTTGTAAACAGTTCATGTTAATGGAAAGAGAAAAGATTAAGCTTGTAATATTCTGATAATATATGATCTAATAATATAATTCATCCACTTATATATTCTCATAAACTGATATAAAATTACAGGAGAATATAAATGGATGAAAAGACATCTGTAATTATGAATCTTCGTATAGCTTTCAAAAAATAATACAAGACAGCAAGAAATTGCATTTATATAAAATGAATCTATCCAATTCAGCTCTTTGTGTTCTCTGTGACACCTCACCTATGACTGGGGAACATCTCTTTAGTTGCCCTTCTCTTTTGGACATTCGTTCCAGTGATGACTTTCAGCCTTCTCTCTTCTGGAGCTACTTCAATATTCTAGTGGACTGCAGGACGCCTCATGTCTAAAAAAAAGGATGGCGGGCGTAATTAAAAAAAATAATAATTGAAATTATATTTTTAAGGCACTTTTTTGCAAGATCTTATCACTAAAATGTGATAATAAAGTTTGGTATATCACATAAAGTGAAAGCTTTTTTTATATTAAGAATCAGACTCATGCCAGTTTGAAGTGAGTAATAATTTTCATCAAAGAAGATAGCTGTTGCTATTTATGAATAAAAATCGAAAGCTAGCAGGGGTTTTTGAAATTAAAAGATTGTTGATAAAAAAGAAAATTCTATTTACTTTGTAAAAAACCAGTATGGTATAAGCAAAACATTCGCTCAGAATTTTCAAATACATTTATTTAACTTTTTTATACATATACAAATTATTTTTTTTTAAATTTCAGAAATCTTAAATTTTCACTAATGTGAGGTGGTAAAGGAGCAGTGACAAATAAATTTCTTCCTTCAGAATACTGAGGAATCAAAATATGCTTCGAATGAATATGAAGAGGAATATGGCGTACTTTGCTCTGACGTACTTGTAGCCGTTGAAGAAGATCACTTGCTAATTTCTAAACATTTAAAATAAAGAATTTTAGAATAAATTACATATCATGCTGAAGATCAGTACTAAATATGCTAAATGTCAAGCAAAAACTATCTATTAATAATATTAATAAAAATAACAGTTTAGAGATATATATAGGAGAAAGTAGGTGCTTCAAAGTTTTTTTTAAAACAACAATTGTATGCATTAATTTATTGTAAATAAGGATTTTTAATGAATAATTATGCATTTTAAACTGTTTGAATATATTAATTAAAGAAAATTAAAGAAAGGAATTCTTATTTTGAAACATTGCAGATTATTTTCATAAAATATAAAAAAGGATTATCATATATAGTGAGAAACTGTTATACATTTTTTACAAAATAATAGCTGTAAACACATTCATTTTTCAACATTATTTCATGTAATATTTAGGAATGTGTACAGATATTTTTTTTAAATTTTAATTGAGAATGATGTAAATTTAACTCTGTATTTAACAGTAATTATATATATAAACATTGAAATTATTAGTTTTTTAAATAAAGATCTTTTAATTTTAATGTATTGTGGGCATCTATATCTAACATGACAATTTCTTGTAGAAAACTCATAAATATTTTCATTTAGATAATGTGCAATAATACATGATACATCAGTTTTTTTTCTTCTTTTTTGTATTATAAACATTTTATTACTATCAATCAGTTGTGTTGCTAAGATGGATAAGAAAGTCTCTAGTGTGATTAGGAAGACAACAATGCCAATCATAATCTTTCATTTATATTAAAATATCTTTGCAGTTCACAGAAAATAAGAAACATACAAGTTCTATTCAATGTGATGAAAATGAAAAGATATAACAGTACTTTTACAAGGCATATAATAGTGTGACCACTGTGAAAAGAAATTTAGTCATTCCTTCTGACATAATATTTCCAAATACTTTGGTATTCTGTAAATGACAAGGAAGTTTCATGATTTTAATTTAGCAATTACATTGGAACATTTTTGCCAATAGGGATCATTAATTAATGTTAATTATCAATGTACTATTTGATTACATTTATCAAAAGAGTCATTTCTCATGTCTTTCCTAATAGAAATAAAACTATAAAAGTATATAGTTCTGAGATATAATTTAAAAAATACCTTAAGTAATAATTTGTTTTCTTAACACATTATTATTATTAACACAAATTATGTACAAGAATATTAACTTAATCTTTCAATGTATATGAAAGCAAAAATGTATCTTAAGAACTAAAAGTCACAGTGAATTCCATTATATATGACAAAAAACACATTAGAGAAATATATGTTAAAATATGGAAATGTTTTTCGTAAAATACTTTTATAATCTGTGGCTGTGTGTGTATAGTATGTGTATGAAATGTAAATAAATTAAAAAGAATTTTAAGTGTTTTTTTTTATTTTGAAAGCAAGCAACTATCACATATTAGATATTAAGTATGCATTAATTGTATATGCAATTTGTAAAATTTCATAATTTTCCAGAAAACATATCTTACCTGTGGCACTATTTTATCTAGATATGAATATTTATGATCTCCTAATATTGGACAGGATAAACCCAATCCAAAATGAACTCTAATTTGATGCTTGATACCTAAATATTAAAATCTTAGTACAAATAACCAACTATAAAAATATTTGAAAGAAGTATTTCTATTACTTAAGTTAATAAAATATAAGTACATTTATTTTACTGTACATATTCCATAAATTACAATATTATAATCACACTTTTTTATTTACATTTTAATTTAATACATTTTATTTATATATTTTAATACATTTTATTAATATATTTTATTTACATTTTGAATAGAATCTAATTAAAGCTACCTATCCGATTAAAACTAGTATTCTATGAATGTTTCTTAAAGATGATTCCTTAAATGTATTAGAAAAGTTTAGATTTTTTTAATAAAAGAATTTTTTTTGTTTTCTTTAAAGTTTAGTATCAGTATTACATACCAGTTTCAGGTCTTACTTCAACCAAAGCAGCATTTCCAGAAGTAGCAATGACTTTATAGAGAGTAACTGCTCGTTTCCCAGGTTTGGAGTGACTTTTATAAGGTACTTCATTGGGCAAATCGGGGTGTAAAACCATCTAAGAAAATGATGAAAAATAAACTTAAAATGTAAAAATTTTAGATCAACTGTAAGAAAAAATGCACTATAATTTGAATCAAGATTATTATTCTTAGTTTATGTGAATCTTATAGAATAAATACTACCATGTGTGGTAAATATTAAAATTATTTTAAATTTCTATAGTTATGTTTAATCAATCACAAAAAAGTTTATTTGCTTCTTATAAATTCGCATTATCATTTTAAGTAACATACGCACACACACACAATTATACAACTAAATTCTTAATTAAATGCAATTTTGTTAAAATATAGTTTATCATTTTTATATAAAACACATATTTCTTTTTAAATTTTCATAAGTAAGTTTTTAAAAGAAAGATAACACCTAATTATCAATAATTAGCAAATAAACTAAAATAAAAAAAAAGATTTAATTTTTTTTTATTTATGTTTAATATACTGATTACAATGCAGTCAGAATGTAGTATAACCTTGATCACTTTTAGCATTACCATATGTATAATTATGATGCAAAGAAAACTAAGAAACTGATTAAGTATCCGTTTCTAAAATTGGCCAAATGAATAAAAATTCTTTATTAAACTAGCTTGTGTTTAACACAGTTTTTAAATTTTAAACCTATTTTTAAAATCATTTTAGAAAGTAAAATTTTTAGCATCAGAATTCCTATATATATATATATATATATATATATATATATATATATATATATATATATATATATATATATATATATATATATATATATATATATATATAAAGTAAAAATTATATACATAATTTGAATGTAAAATTGAAATTAAGGGATATATGAATGACTTTTTGTACTATTATTCAATATTGTACATTGTCAGAAAAATTTTGGCAGTCATTGAAATTGAAGAAAAGTATTTTAAAGATTCAGTGGTTAGAATTTTTTATGCCTAAGCTCACAATAAAAGAAATTTACTTTTCAAATATTGATGTTTGACTTATGTTTCATAAATTGCTTTCTTACAGTTTTATTAAATTTCTAAATTTTATAAATTTTGTACAGTAATTTTAAAAATTTAAAACTATATGTTGATGCTTCTTTTTATTAACACATATATGGTATATATCTATTAAATATTAAAAAATATATACTTAATTGTTTCTTGTCAAATAATTATCAAGTCACTTCTATTCAATCATCTAAGGTGATGTTATACCACAATATAATTGCATTATGCACACATAATTAATTATCATACACAAAATTTATTTTTATTAATAATATTAAATAGTTAATATTGAATAAATCTGGAATACTTTAATGATGGAAAATTATAACAAATATTAAAGGAATTCTGAAATGAATAACATGTATGTTAAGCAGTTAAACATATTTCTATTTACAATAGCTTCAAATGATAAAATTTTTATTAGACACATTTAATTTTTTCATTAATATCTAATTATTACAAGCAAAAATTACCATACGTTTACAAATACTATTTTTCTTCAAAGTAATATTGCAACTATAGTTAATCATTAAGGCATTCAAACTGTATTGTTTTTAATAGTCTGAATATCTTAATGAGTGCACAACATAATAATAAATCAAGCAATATTAATGAAAGTAAATAAATAATGAATTTTATATGGATTTTTAACTTTTTTATGATCGCTTTTAACAATAACAGAATAAAATAATCTAAATTTATATATATATATTTTGAAACTATGTTTAAAAATGACTATAAATTAATTCCAAAGCAAAATTTTTATTATTAAATGAAACTCAGTGCACAACAGTCCTTTAGTAGCCAAGACCTACAGTGCCTATACCCGTTTTCTTGACTGAGTACCATGGTGTGTGAAGCATTTGTCTGGATTAGGTGGTCAGCCTAAATGAAATCCTCAGTGTTTATTCTTCAAGCATACATGGTACTTAGTTTTATTGGCCAACTGAAGAGATGAAAAGCTGAGTTGACATTGCCCAACCTGAGGATCGAACCTCGGACATATGCTTTGGACGTGTTAAGTGCTACCTCTAGGACAGTGGGCTTCAAATTCAGATCTAATGATCTGAATACTAATGAAATATTTTGAGCTTTTTTATGCTTAATTCATAAAAAATATCATTAGTAATTATAAGTAATTTTCCAGGCATGACAAGTTAAATACCTACTCATAAAATCAAAGTTTAGTGAGCAAAATTGGCAATTAGTAAGCATGTACAATGCAATGGGTCTTAACCATTGCATACTTAAATTGATTATTACAAATAATCATACAGTACTTCAGACTACTTGTTTGCTACTTATTACATTTTTATAATGGCCAGAATCATAAAGTTTTCCAAGCTAAATTTATAGTAAAGTATAATGAAACATGTAACTATTCAATAAAATGAGTAGATTATGAAGGGAAAAATCTATAATTTAAAGAGGAAAATAAGATAACACAAGAAAGTTATAATTCAAGTCCAGTTTTCTTGCATTTATTTCTCCTTCATTTCTTTTATTTAACTATGATTCTAAGAAATGCCAGATATACAATTTTATAACTTCACAGTAGCATTTTAAAGTAATGCTTCTGATATAGAGACTATATCGAATATTTATATAAAACATTGTCAAAATAATTAGTTTGATGATGATGTCGTGTCCATGGAGTACATGCAAAAACTGTAAATGTCCCCAAAGCTGTTGAAGACAGCCTTGATGATCTCTACAGATTTATCTGTAAGAAGAAGTTCCACAGAATCCTCTATGCTGATGTTTGAAAGCTTGGACAGCATTGCTGAACAGCTGAAGAAGTGTTTTGGAGACAATTGGGTGTTATCCAGGCAGTGAGGCAAAGCCTAGTGTAGCTCCTTTGTCTATCTGAAGAAATTCTTATGCTTTTCAAGTGTTTTGTTCTAAGTCTAGATATTATAGTTGAAATGGTTCTGTCATTGTTTAATTCTGGAATGGAAAACTTTTTAACTCTCGCTGGCAACTGCATTGGCGTCAATGAGGGTCAAGCATTTGGATGGCTGAGGAGAATTACGGGCCGCAATAATTAGTTTGAAAACATTAAATAAAATTAGACAACTATAAAAATATTAAATAATTCACAGAACAAACACCAATTTTCTATTAATAAAATCATTCTTCAGCCAATATAGCACAAATGATATCAATGCATTCTGATATAATTGATAAAAACCTAATTAAAAATGAAAATATTTTCAATTTTTTTCATAAGATTATTATTTTTTTATTCATTTATGATTACATTTTATTTTTATAAGTAGTTTAATTACATTGTAATGATACATACTTTTCTGAAACTTGAGCTTTCTAAAATAAAATTTAATTAAAACAATAAATAGCATAAGAAAGAAATTATTAAGATGAAAATATCATCAGGGTAAAAACTGAGACTTAAAAATATTGCCAAGAGTTTGAAATTAAATATATATGCTTGAAGATTAATAATCATTTAAAACACCAAACAATGAAACAGATACTAACTCGTGACTTATCTCCAACTTTTCCTTCAGAAATCGGTATATCAATGACACCTAATAAGAGAGAGAATATACAAAGTAAATTATAACCCAAAAAATAGAGTTTCCTAAATAACATTTTCATATTTCTCACAAAAACTAATAATTAAAAGTTTGAATAGCATATTTAAATATTTTACTGTGCACAAAATGATATACATAAGTTTAATTTTAAAAAACAACAAAAAAATATTATTGCTCTTTTAAAATTAGAAATAAACTAATATTTTTATATATAATATAATCGTTTATATTGTGTAACCAAAACATTTTATTTCTCAGATATTGTCAATATATCAAAACATACCTAATCTACTAATTCTTTGATCAACAGAAAAATTAATTTTTATATTAAAAAAACATATTATACAAATTGCATAAAACTTAGACTAAATCTTAGGAGCTGATACAGTGATGAATGCACCAAACTGTAGTTTACTACAGTGGAATGTATTCTAAGTGATTTTATGACATAACATGATTATCTAAATGTGCAAAATTTGCTTAGAGTGCTAATGTTTTGTGTTGTACAATTTTATTTATAAGAACTCTAGTACTAAATTAGCAAGATATAAGAATTATAATTACACAAAATATTTTTTTTCACTTTCATATGAATATTTAATTTAAAATTTTAATTTTTATGCTGAAGAAGATAATATAGTTTTTATTTTATTCAAAGTGATTATTTAAAAAATGATAGGAAATGTAAACATTTATAACATTTCAAAAGAGAAGAGCATAAAACTTCACTCAAAAACTATGCAGGATAATTAAATAATTCAATTACTGAACATATATCACTGCTTTGCATAAATATAAATTATATGTTTATCATCTATAATTATAATCAGAGGGAATAAATTAGAATACAAAAGTATAAAATCGACTGAAAAAATTATTAATGAAATATATCAATAAATTATAAAGTAAATTTATCTTATATTATTATACTCTGGAAAATGTTTAAATCTTTCACAAAAGACTTTTACCTTCCATTGGATCAGGAATTTTGCATGTTACAATCCAATAAGTTTTCATGATTTGTCTTTGTGCAAATAATGATTTTAATCTTTGAGATGACATTTCATTTCTATAATATAAGTTTCATATAAGTTCATATAAGTTTTCATGATTTGTCTTTGTGCAAATAATGATTTTAATCTTTGAGATGACATTTCATTTCTATAAAAACAAAAATACTCTATATAAACTATGTTAATGTTTTAACAAATTTTAAACAGAATGGTTCCATAATGATGATGAAAAGAGATTTAGTAATAATAAAATTGTTTTTTTAAAAGATACAAAACAGTACTAACTTTGCTAAATTACAAAATTTAAACTAAATAACAACTGCACTTGGTTTAACTTTTCATTATTTATATTTAAATGAATTGTCTTTCATTTTTAAGAGTAACAAGAGAAATTTAAATGTGTATTCCAAATATATATATATATATATATATATATATATATATATATATATATATATATATATATATATATATATATATATATAAACAAATGTTTTACAAAATCATTAAAAAAATGGCTGTTAATTTTATTGCAATCAAAATAACATTGCCAAGGCCTTTGTGTGAATACAAATTTCGTTTACTGAATTTTGACCCAGAATATAGCAAATCTAGTATTGCTATTTTTTGGCTTAGATCATAAGCCATCAAATTCTGAATGACAAGTATATTTATTTTGTGAGGCAAAATTGATACTATTTCAAGTTACTGCAATTATTTTAGCTAATTATCCCTTACAAAAGCAGTAAAAAATTTAATTTTTTGACAAATAAACAAACAAAACCATCCCTTTTCATTTCTTACCATGAATTTAGGATGGTAAGTACAACATTTCTTCATCCCAAATTCATTAGTGTCAAATTCTTTATATTTGCTAGATGATGCACAATATTGCCTAGCTAGCATTGTGAATCATTTAGTAAAGATATATCACAAAGAAGATAATCTTCACTCACAAAAGTTATAAGAGATTCTCAATTTTAATTTTATAATAAAATAATAATTCACGAGTTAAATTTACACTGATTTTTAGTAAAAAATCAAAATCAGAAGATAATTTCAAATGCAAAGCAGAATAAAAAATAGTTAGTATAATTACAGTAAATATAAGATGGTAATTATATTAATGAAATGCCATAAGCATAAATTTTAATTATTTGATTCGTTTATGAAATCAACAGCATAAATAATACAATAGGGCATTATATTTATTTTTTAACTCTATTACTAGATGTTCAATATTATAAAGTTAAGAAGAAAAATATTTTTGATGTTAGCAGAATATTTATATCATAGCTTAAAAATACAGAATTATAACTTATTATCTTGAAAAAATACTGACAAGATACGTTACGTAGATACTTGAATTTGTAAACAGATTTTGATATAATAAAACTAACAGGATTTTGATATAATGAAGCTAATAGGGTTTTGATATAATAAAGCTAATCAAGATAATCATAAATCATGAGCTAAATTTACAATGGTTCTGAGTGAAAATCAAAATCAGAGGATAGTTTGAAATTCAAAGCAGAATAAAAACTCTTAGCACAGTAAGATACTTTTACGTTAAAAAGAAAACAACAGAGGATGGAAAACATGGTGGTTTACATATTTTCTATGCATTCCAACAGACCATTAGAGACCCATGATAACTGAATGCATAAACAGAAACATTTTTTACCACAAGTCTATATTCACGTGCTATTCTAATTTCTTTTTCTCTTCATTTCAGTATGCAGACAATTCAATACTGATTCATCAAGGATTACAATGTTCATTTCATAAGATGAATGGTAACTCATGTTTACTTTCAGTTTCCCTCTAGAAAGTAAACAGACAATTTTGTCTGCAAGAATCTGATGATGTCATATGCAAGTATTTAATTGTGGTAAGTGTAAAATAGTATTTATATTAATGAAATGCCATAAGCATATATTTTAATTATTTGATTCATTTATGAAATCAACTATAGAAATAAATATCTTTGCAATTTTTCATTGCAAGAGTAAATGGATTTGAGATTATTCTATTAAACTATGATAATTAAAAAATACTATGGAGAAATTGAAATTTTTACATCAAATTTTTAATATTATCAAAGAAAACAATTAATAAATCTGGTAAGTCATTAGCTATAAAACCAAGGTAATTCAAATACAACCTTGCAAGCAAAAGGCATCCAGTGGTTTCTTTGTCTAATCTATGAACAGTAAAAAGTTCAGGTGATGACTTTCTAGGATCTAGCATTTTTGCAAAGTCAGCTAAGTACCTGGATAAACAAGCTGAATCTGCACTTGTGCTTGATTCTAAAAATAAAAGTGTACTTGAATTTTAAGCCCACAGTGTAATTATAATGTGCAATTAACAGTAATAAGCAAGTCACTTACCATGCATCACTAGATTATAAGGTTTATTTAGAACTACAATATCATCTAAAAGGTAAAAAATAATAAATGAAAAAGAGATAATTATTTTTATTTAATTTTTTAATATTTAAATATAAATCATAAGATAATAGTAATAGAAAATATAATGTATTACTAACCATCAATATGTAAAATGCTTTCCTTTAGTAATTCTAAAATTTCATCTCGTGTGAAATATTTCAAAGTGGGAACTTGATGTTTTAATATTCTGAAACCTTTGCTATCTAATTTCCTTTCTTTTTTAGCTGATATTCCTGAAATGAATAATTTAAATTTAGTGTTTTTTTTCTCTAAAAACAAATGCAAATCAAATACTTCATAGTAATTCAACTAAACTGTTAGGGGAAAAATTTTTTTTAAGAGCTGAATACCAGCAAATGTCAAAATTAGAATTATTATTTTATTAGCAAATTATTTTTTCTTCAATATTTATTTTATTACTCTTCAACATTTAAATTTGTATAAATATCTTTATGCTGCTTTCTTTTAATACAAACATTTTTCAGGGGAATTGCTCAAAGATCTTTAAGCATATGTCTTTTGTGCATGTCAGAAAAGAGTGTTTAATTTTCGTTGCTGACCATCTCCCTCATGATGAAGATGGGGTCCCTATACTTTCCTCCTATTCTTTGTATTATATATTGTTTTATTCTTGTCAGTGATTTTCAAATTTTGTCTTATTAGTTTCATTGTTCTTTATGTTGTATCTAATTTATACTGGCCTATCTCTCTTTATATGTGGTTGGGCTTGTTAAATTTCCTGTAATATATATTTTTTGGTATTGTATTGCTTTAAAGTGTATTTACAGCTTTATATATATGCTATAAAATGAAGAAATATTTTTAAACCTTATTAGCTTGATTAAGTTGATGCTTCAGAATAGTCTAAAGTTTAGTTAATGATATTAGACAGTAAAAACCCACTTTGATATTAAATTCTAATCAATTAGTAATGATGATTGTTTTACATTAAAACAATAACACAATGTGTTAAAAGTTGCCTGAACAACCTTGTTTTTTGAATTGTATTTTTAAAATTTTTTCCGCTTATAATTACGGTTTCAGAAGTCACTTAGTTAAAATATATCATACCTTTTCAATTATTAGTAATAACTATTTATCAAATATAATATTGCTGAACTTTCAAGTTTCCTTTCAACTGGTGATTAACTGTTTTATTCAGTTATTACCATGCCAAGAAACTGTTTTTATTAGGGTCCAAGAAAATGACATTAAAAAAGAATAGTCATATTTTCCAAATCAAAGTTTCAGATTTCTCCATTATGAATTCTAATACATAGATAAATTTCTGTGGAATCCATGCTGTAAAATCATTCACTTAAAACTTTAATGGATTTACTTTAAATTCTACATTTATGTAAACTTAAAGTTCCTATGAGCATACAGGGAAAACTGAAAATTTATTCCAAATAGTTTCACAGTCATAATAAACAATATAAAATCTTTACTGCACTGCATTTTACATTCTTTCTTTTATATTCAAACATGTTTAAAAGTACCTATAATTTGAATTTTTTTCAGGCCAAGAAAGATATAGGGGTGAAAAAATTTGAGAGCAGCTAATATACAGGATACATTTAAAGATGTATTTAAAAGATAAATAGAATACAAGAAATAATTTGCTTCCTCCTAAAGAAACCAGGGTTCAATATTATATTTTTACTGCTTAAACAGCGGAAAAATTAACAGCAAAAATACTGCTCATAAATAGTACACAAAATAAAAGTATTATTGATCACACATTACACAGATTTTTTCACAGATTAAGAAGTACACTGATTTATCGTAAATGAAAGCATATGTCAGTTTAATTAGTGGAAATGTGCTTTTATTTATAGTGATGCTTCTTGAGGCATAAAAAGTGGAAGTAAATAATTTTTTAAAAAATAAATTCTTAATTAATAATATAATATGCACAGAGACAAATGTTTTCATATGAAAGAAAGAAATTTATCATAATTTAAAATTCTTTATATCAAAATATAGAGTTAGTGTGTAGGATGAAAAAATTAAAATAAACTAAAATTAATCATTTTTGAAATTATTTTGATACTTGTATTACATTGAAAATAAAAAAGAATTATCAATCCAGAGGTATGTTTGTTTTGAATGAAACTCTTTTGATTACTAAGAAAAAAGTAAATTAACATTATAATCATATAACCTGCAATGCAAGTAATTGATGCAAATAAAGATTTGAACATTATCTTTAATTTCTACTTAATTTGTCGGTGAGATATTCTTAACTGCTTGTTTTGGAAAAACAGTACTATTAATCTAAAAAGAAGCTGAAGAACAAATTATTATTTTACTAATTTCAAATGAGGCTCTAATTGTTAGCAATGAATGTAATCTAATTCCATCAAAAACATAGTATGGAAGCAAATTTTTGAAGAGAATGTTAATTAAAATTTTAATTAATTATGTCCAACACAATAAAAATATACATAAACAGCAAACAGGTGTTAATTATTCCGCAATCATTAAAAAGTATATCAAAAGAAAGTATATCAAAAGAATGTATATATTATGCTTATTTTTATACATTTATTTCATTCCCCAAAATTAAAGCATGCAATAAAAATTCTTATTACCATAAACACACACTACAATAAGGAGTCTTTCCATATTGATACTTAAAATACATTACATATTAATGTATGTAAATAAACAAGTCAAAATTGAAAAATAAAATTGCATACAATAGACAACATTACAATTAATTAATGAAATTTTACAACATTTTATATTTTAAAAATCTATAGGCCTGAAATAAAATTATTTGTACTTCACCTTTTTTCACCTCATCAGACATGAATTTTTTTTCTTGCAATTTTTTAACAAAATCATATGCTGTTTCTGGACTATTTTCCTCAACAAGAGAATTTAAAGTATTTAAATTTTTATTGGGAACTTCCTTAGATTTGTTTTTAATTTTTAGATTTTCACGAGGAGACATTTCTTCAATTTTATATAATTCTTCATGACTAGAGTTTAAGTTTTTGGGTATAAAATTTGTTTTGAAAGCAAAATTATTCTGAGATTTGTCTGATAATTTTCTTTTATCACTGAGATTTTCAATATTTTGTGATTGCAACTCTGAGGTTTTTTGAGGTCTCTCTAAGGAACTCTGAGGTCTCTCAAAAGGTAATCTAGAATTCATGGAACTATCAATAGTATAATCAACTTCTTTATCTGTTGTTATATTCGAGCTTAAGCCATTGTGTGCTTTTATTTCGCTTTGTTTTATACAATCTGTACTAATGCTTTTCTCAGGATTATTAATACAGTTCTTTTTTACATCACCTGAATATGTATTTTGAGAAATTTCATCAAAATATTGCTCATCAATGTAGCTCAATTTATTTTTCTTATCATCTTCTGTTGAACTCTCAGCTGTTTGTTTTGGGAAATAAAATTCATCTATGTAACTAACAGATGATTGCCTTAAATTTGAAGAACTTTTGGATGAAAATTGATTGGCTGCACTGTCATGTAATGTTTCTGAACCATCTTGAGGTGCATTAATTATACCCTCATTATATGAATTAAGTTCACTTTCTTGAAGATGTTTTATATTTGAATTATTCTTATATAAATTATTATCATTGATTGTGTCAGAGTTACTCACTTCAGATGGAAAATAAAAACTGTCGATAAAACTGTCAGATAAAATTTGATTTTGTGATTGTTTTGTATTATTTTCAGAACTTATTTTAAGCTTCTTTTGTTGCACCCCAGTGTTACTTACACAATGGTCATTAATTTTTTTTGGGAAATATAAATTATCTATGCAATTTGATATTTTATCATTTTGAAGTGTGCTTTGATATGCAGATTCTTCTTTATCAGATGAGTTATTTAAACTGTAATTGTAATAAATGCCACCACTATTAGAATTATCTGTAATTTGAGAATTTTCAACTTTATTAACATCAATAAAAGACTGAAATTGTTTAGTTTCCTCAGAAATATTAGGAGTATCGATTCCGGATAAAGTTTTTGCATATTTTTCAGCAACTATATCAGGATTTATCGATTTATTTCTGGGTCTTTTATAGTTTTTCGGTATATGGAGAGGTTCATTTTCAACATCTAGTCGAACAGCTCCAAAAGTTGTAAACCTGAATTCTTTTTCTATTACTTTTTTATTTTTGCTTAAATCGGTGGTTGATTTATTAAAATGAGACGTTTCATTTACAATAATGACACCATCATCCCCTTCAATACCGTAAAAATTTTTATTGCTATTTATTTGCATTTTGTTTTCGGATGCTTCATCAAAATTTATAGATTTTTGACATGGCGGCATTAAATCAATAGATTTTTGAGATGATGACAATAAATCAATAGTTTTTTTCGAAAATGCTGGTTTCCGAGGATGTAAAGTGTGAGAAATGTGGAAATGCCTGGAATATAAAATATCTATACATTTCATATAGTTTCGAAGAATATTACAAGCTTGATTTTGATTTAACAGCATTTCAAGTATTGGGGATTAACCAACACTAAATAAAATAAAACTAGCTTAACATTAGATCTTTATTATGTTGTAGCAACGATAAAATCAAATTTTATAAAATAATTTAGAGGAAGTCATGAAGATATTTTAATAATTATTAACATATAATGGAGACATTTCCTTGATAATAATCACTATCAATGTTTAATTTCAAAAATTTATGGTTTTCGTCTCTTTAAAGTTTCGCATCAAATCAGCCTCGACCAAATCGGACATGCCGCATTCTACAAAAATGTAAATAAACATCATGTTTCCAAGGTCACAGCGAAGTTTTTATACCTTGAATAAAATTATTTACTGGTCTTATTTTATTTGCATTAAAGTGTATTGAAATATTTTGTACTTTTTGAAACCAATATAAATTTTAATAATTTTAAATATGTTTTTAAAATCAAAATAATATTTTGTTTAAATAATATTGTGTAACTGTCGGTTATAAAAGCAACCGTGACTGTTTAAATTTGTAAACAAAAACATTTTGATGACATCTGATTTAAAAAGTTTTAAATTCAAGAAAAATGCTAAAAAGTAGAAACTCCATATTATTTTCCATGTAAATGACGTATTTTGTAATTATTTTATTGATGTGAAAAATGGCCTTAACTTGGTGGCAAAAAAATATTATTTATCACATTTATTTGCCTGCCTTTAAAGATGGTAATAATGATGGGATCGGTGATTTTAAAGGTATGTTTGAACTCTACTTTGAAATTTGACATTAAAATATGTATGTAATAATATCAAGCTTTTTTTCGCACGTTTAGGATTGATTAGTGAGTTAGATTACTTCAAAGAGATGGAAATAAACAGTTTATTATTAAGTCCATTTTATCCTTCGCCAATGAAGGATAATGGATATGATATTTCTTCATATACAGATATCCATCCTATGTTTGGAGACATGAAGGATTTCATTAATTTTATGCTGGAAATAAGAAAACGAGGTAAACTAATATTTTTTGTTTTATCTTGGATTAATGTTTACCAAAGGGATAAAGCAAAGTTTTTTTCTGGAAAAAATATATTTTAGGGTGCGCCTTGGTAAAAATTAACGATTTTTGACGCTAGAAGTGTTTGGAGAAATAAAATGATGCTAAAAACTCTAGGCAATGATACACACATAATTAAAGAATTTTTAATATCACCAAATGCATGCAAAATTGCATAAGAACCAAAGGGCACCCTAAAATATAGGCCACCCTTTTTTATGTATAATGTATTGTGTACTTCTTGTTTTGTATGAAATACCCTTAGAATATTATATATATATTAGTAAGCTTAAAGAAGTGACATGAAAAAAACTAGTAAAAGAAGCTTTTACAAAGTAGAAACAAAGGCTGATATTAATAGTGTAAGATTTAAAAAGTATAATATTCTATTTTATAGCTTTATAAGACACTGGATAGAGTTAAATTTCTTGAAAATAAAAATTTCTTTCATTCAGCAACTTTAAACGTATTTCATTACTTTTCTTTTATTTGTCTATAACATATATAATTTCTCCCTTCTTGATGGCCTATATTTCAGACTGCCCTTTGGCTTTTTGTCAGTTTGGTAGTAGGTTGAGGGATATTGAATACAGCGATAAAAGTAATTGTATACTTTGAGTAATTTTTTTGAATTGTGTATCATATTTATGCACTATATGTTATATAGTGCATTTTTGATATCATTTTATTAAAGCACTCAAGAAAATATGCTTAGCAGCAAAAAATATGCCAATTTTCTCTAAGAGTCACTCTGAAATATATTTTTCCCAAATTTAATATGTAAAAACAACTTATCCTTTTTATAGTTAACTAAAATTTTAATCATAGTCTTTTTGTTAATTATTATGTGTCAGTACATTTGTTTTAATGAAGTGATTGTTATTACAATTCGTTATTTACTGTCATATATGATTATGATCAGATAAAAAAATTTTACCAAAATTTTTCTGTTATAAAGTACATTTTATGTGTACTTTTTAGTTAATAATACTACTTGGATATGAATTATACATCTGGCTAAATTGATCAAATGATTGAAGAATTTCATATCCTAATAACCCTGTATATAATTGATATTTTTCACCCAAAATTTTTTATTAATTTTTCTTTTTAAGATAGTACTTTTGGTTGTTCAGTTCAAAGAATACTTGTTTAAAATTGTTCCAAGTTTATATCCATTGAGTTCATTTTCATTAGTTGGGACATTTAAAAATTTGACAAATTTGATTCTTAACTTTAACAAATACAAGATTTCGGCCAAATGATAATATGCCAATTAAATTAAATCTTAGTGTAGTTAAAAATAACTTTATATTTGTTTTATTACAAACCATAGAAATGGATACTAAATTATATAACCAATCAAATCTATTAAAATTATGTAATTTTGAAACATCCAATAACAAGATTCATATATTATACTTGAGTTAAAACTACATTATGTGTTTATATCAAGCCATTGGTGATACTAGAACCTCTAAAAATACTTTATACATACAAATCTTTTCAACTCAGTTGTCTTTGATAGATATCATAAAAAGTATATTAGATTATTTTCTTTACCAATAGTTTAATTCAGTAAAAACTACCCTGCTTTGAAAAATAGATGACCATCCTATCAAACAATACCTCTTGTTACATTCATTAATGAAATTATATTAATGGCACACTGTTGCTAAACCATCTAATTGAATTAGATTAATGCCAATCAATAATAAACAAAATACTTTTAAATTTAATTTAACAAAGTTGGTAATATAAAATTCTTCATGAAGTGATTTGTCTTATTAAAAGATTAATCTGATAAACTAAACTTTTTCATAAAGTTTTTTTTTTTGTTAGTCATACTTCTATTGCAAGAGCTCAGTGTTACTCTGTTAGGTGAAAGAACATTGTTTCAAAATGGAGCATAATAATAACATATTTGTATATTAATGAATATAAAGGAAATCATGATAGTTTTAGCAGAGAAAGTTTCTAAATCAAATTTTCTTTATGTATTAAAATACAGCACCAAAGTTTATAGTCATTTTATGTGAGTTGATTATTCTTCCTATATTTTATTTCTATGATTTATTTAATGGAAAAATTTGTTTATGCATTAATATATCTGCTATAATTTTCAGGAATGAATGTAATAGTGGATTTTGTAGCTAACCATACTAGTGACCAACATGTATGGTTTCAAAAAAGCATTCAAAAAGAAGATCCATATACTGATTTTTATATTTGGGTTGATCCAGCGTCAAATTCAGCTGATGAAATCCCTTTACCACCCAATAATTGGGTAAATGACAATTTTTTCTAAGTTTTTTCTTTGAATTTTATAACTTTCAATATTTTAAAGAATGTTTTTTTTATTAATATGTTTATTTGATTTAAGAAACATGCTTCTCTGGAGCAGGGATAAATTTAGAAAATATATTTGAAGTAATTAAAAAATTGTCATTGTGTGCAATAAATATTTCAGGTTTATACTGAGAAATCTGAATTTTGAAAAGTTTCACTAATACTCCTTTAATATATTGAAGTACTGATGTATTTAATGTATTGCCGACCGATGGCTGAGTAGTTAGCATTCCTGACTCCTGAGCTGTGGGTCTCAGTTTGGGCATAGATATTACTTTCTCTTAGTGCTTCTCTGTCCTTTCTTCTGTAATGAAGTATGAATGTGGCCCACCCTATAAACGGGTTTGTGGTGGTATGGCATGGGTAATGCTACTCACCTCCATGATTTGGCTCACAGGTGTCCACTGGCTAATGACAAATGAGTAGCTGTTTTCAGCCATGTTGTGGTGAAGAGTTGATCACTCAAATGCCTGTTGTTGTAAAAAAATGTAGTGAAATTATCTTTAAAAAGTCATGAATTTTGTTTTTCTAATCCTTAGATGTAAATATATATTTTAAATTAAGAAAATATTCTAATTTGAGTTTTACAATAAATATACTAATTTCGTATGTAAAATCGTATCTGCAAACTGATTTTATCGGGAAACTCCTGATTTTTCATAGCCGAGCTGGCAGCCGAATGGTTAGCGCTCTTGCTTTCGGTTCAACAGTTCGTGGGTTCGAATCCCACCTTGGGCATGGATGTTTGTAGTGGTTCGGAATCCACTTTAAGCCGTAAGTCCCGGTCTAATTAGCCCTCGTGTGCAAAAAATGACCGTTGAGCGACAAACAAACCAAACCAAACCTGATTTTTCATAATATCTCCCAATTTCCCGATAATGTATGAAAAACTACTGATTTTTAACAATTTCATTGAAAAACTTAGAAACAGCCAAAATTTTGCAGGAAAAAAGTCTATAGAATTGTTTTAGTTACTTAAACAGTCAACTAATGGTGCTCTAATATAATTATTATAATGTTATGATATTATAATATCATGAAAATGTTTTCTTCTGAGTTTCAAACCCCATCTGTCCACTATGGAAGGATGACGCTTTAACCACTTAGGTGTCAAAAACTCCCTACGATTTGGCAGTCATATAATTAGCATTCAGAGCAGACACCAAATACCTGCTTATATAAGCAGTTCAATTTGGAGAATTATTAGTAATTTAATTAGGAAACTATTTGATACTGAATTATATTTATTTAGTAATGTATTTTATGTTTTATGTAATGTTTTATAAGTTTAATATTTATAAATTCCACTAGGGTAAAAATATAGTTAAGATCAAAAAAATAAATAAATAAATAAAAATAAATTAAAAAATAAAGCATTTCTTTCATTTCAATAATAATATTTGAATTAACTAACTTGAATTCCGATTCAAGAATATCAAATGAAAGGAATTTAATCATAATTTAATTTATACACCATTAAATACTTTTTTTTTTCCTTTTAGGTTTCTACAAAGTAAAAATTGTGAAATATATTTACTCATGAAATCAGAACTCAATTAATCATGTAAAATCAGGTTTTTAACTTTTAATTATCACAAAAAATAATGTACGATAAATCATTTTTTTAAATATCATTTACAAACATGAAAGCAAAATTTTACCATAAAAATATGGGAATTACATAAAAATTAAAATTAAATATTTCTTGAAAAGTGTTCTTTTAAATTAGCTTGCATAAAATTAATTTTATTCAGTTAAAATATTTTCCTACAGAAATTTTATTGTCATGTAACATTTGAAAAATACTGGTGGTTCAGAATTTTTCTCAGCTTCTTGTGTATAAAAATGGATATAATAATTGAAGCAACAGTAAAACAGCTGCTATGCAGATTTTGCTTTTAAGTAATTTTAAAAATTATTATTTATAGTGTTGAAGCATTTTGATTTTTTTTTTCATATGTGATATTACTGAAATATTTTTGATAAGATGAATTTAATCTAGAGCTTAATAGTTGTTTCAAAATTTTAAGAATTTAGTACATACATTGAAAGTGCACATAAGAATTAAATCGTGAAATTTGAATAAATTAAAATGCATATTTATAAATTGATGATTATGATTGGATCAAATATCTTCCATAATTTGATTAATTACCTATTGTATTATTCTATTGTAATTTCTTATTTTTTATTTATATTTAAAATTTTTAGTATTCAAGAAAATTTTAATTTTATTTTAAAGGAAATGAAATATGTTTGGTTTTTAGATTAAATGCATTTAGTGCAATGTGTTGTATGCTAATATATTAAAACTATATTTTTATTTTCCTTAATAATAGCTGTTTTATATGAATATAAATATCACAAATTGTAAAACTGGAAAAATATTAATATTGCCAGTTTTGAAAAACATTTTAACTAAATTATATATCACATCAATGATCAGATGTTACTCATTTTATTTTGAATATAGATGCAGGAGTTTTAAAAAGTATAATGATTCATAAAATATTCTTTTATAAGAATTTTATTGAATATGAGATTTCAAAAATTGTAATTTGACAAATTATTAAATTACAAATGTTTTGTAAAAAGATATTTAAAAGGTTTCTTAACTTGCAATTTGAAAAATTATTAAAAATAAGTTGACCTTTAAATTACATCCTAACCTTGTTTTTCTGTATTCAGAGAATTCAAGATTAAATGTGTCTTGTTGTTGTTGCTTATCCTCCATGTCTGACGGAGTCAGACTAGATCCACGAGTTCGTTGACTGTAAGGAAGTCGAAGACTAAAAGAGGATTGCTAAAGAGATCCTCCCTAGAGAGACCCATGCAATCCAAAAGATGCTCAGGAGAAGCCTGATGATTTTGGCACTTGGTTGGAGAGGGAATGTGCAGCTTCTGTTAGACCAAGGCCCGGAGCACCAGGAGGTAGAAGTCTGTCTTGGCTCCTTCACCTACTGATATTTAGCTGGGCATAATGGAATGGCCTTCACGCCTTGGGTGGCCCTACCAGGAGTAAGCTCCCGACGTACTTCGCCCATTCCGCCCAGGGTCACCCTCCCGCCACGATGAGGCAAACAGTAGGACTTGGGAGGGATGTTTGTGTCTTAAACACCTGTTATCTTAAGGAAATTTGATAGAGCTAAAATTCTTTTCAATATGTGTTGCAAAAAAGTGAAGCAGATTAGATATTGTAATTAAAGGTAGCAAATAATGTTTAAATGATCTATGAATTTATGTTGAAAAATAGGATATTTTTTAATGCTAATTTCTTTTTTGTTTGTGGAAAGTTTTTTTCATCTAAAATGTGAAATTCAGTATTGATATATTGTTTAATGTGTATTTTATATCAGATAACATAGACAACAGCATGTCTGCTCTCTGCATTTTTATCTGATGTTGTACAAATGTATAGTACTGAGATAGTACACATTGAGAAGGTTCTGTTATGTTATAATTTTGAACTCTTGACACATTTTAATAAAAAAAAATATTTAAACTGGAAATTATTTAATTTTTTTTAAAATATAAAAATAATTTAACAAAAATTATCAAAATGTGTTAGAAATATAAGGCTTCTTGTGCTTATTTTAAAGAATGAGAAGGACTTAAATTTTATCTTTTTTCTTGTATAGTTTTTCTCTTAATTCAGCTTAGAAACATAATTCATAATATTTAAATTTTTTATACCAAGTGAAAAGTGTTAAAATAGTGATCTACTTAGTAGCATTATAATAGATTATAGTTGGAACAATATATTATGATAATGGCAATTGTCATTATAAAATGATGTGATAAAGGATTGCTCTTTTTTTTAAATTTTTTGACTAAGAATATTTTAATTTCATTCATTATCTTTTAATATTTTATAAAATTAAATTCTTACAACAGATATTAAATGATTAAAATCAATTATTCCTTTTGTTTAATCCTTATTTTACTAAAATTGTGGCTCTAAAAAATTCTTTAAGATAAAGAGTATAAAATTAAGCTCCAAAGCTTTTTAAATTGCTTAAGATAATTACTTAACTCTAAGGTTTTTTTACTTGCTTCAGGTAATTGTTTAATAAGAACAATTAAGAGTATCTAATTGTATAAAAATTTTATCATCAGAATATACAAATGTTGCATTACCAATATTGAAGTCAGTAAACTTGACTTTTTTAGTTGAGTGTCTTTGATGGCAGTGCATGGACATGGAATGAACAGAGGAAACAATTTTATTTTCATCAGTTTTTACCAGAACAACCTGATTTAAATTACCATAACTTTCTTGTAAGGGAAGAAATGAAAGTAAGTTTTAATGTATTTTTTCACCTTTTGATTAGTAATTATTTAATATTGAGTTATACAAAATATTGTGGCCTTGTTTATTTATTGCAATATTTCTGCAACTTTAAATAAATATGATCTTGATCATGATATGATTTCTTTTTGTTTTCTTTATTTAATAGTATTATGTACAAGAATTAGAGTTGCATAGAAGTTGTCGCAATAAGTTCTTATTGGGGAAAAAAAAAAAAATGGATTTGCTTTGGTGAAAATTAAAAATCTCTGTTTTGCAGTTTAAAACTAAACCACATTTAAAATGGAGAATTATTTTTTACTCTCCTTTTTACATATCTGTTTTCTGCTTTATTTATTTTTTTTTAAATTTCATATATTTTATAATTTTTTCTTACAAAGTTTTTTTTAATTCCTTGATTTTTCTCAATTTAAACTTGCCTCAATCAACAAATTATTCCCAGCGTAACAAACAAATTAATCTTTACATGCTATATTTGTATTCAGTGAGAAGGCAGTATACAGTAGCCAAAGAGAAGATAAACTGGCAAAATCAAAATCAAGTTTTATAATTTTTGGCTGTTTGAGTTTGGTACAAGATTTTAATAACTGCAACCATGTTCTAATTACTGAACATTTCCTGTAAAAACTGGTTCATTTTAAGGTGATTTAATTATAAATAATGAGAAGACATACATGTACCAAAAAGGCTTCTGCAGAGTAATATTAATCTATTCCTAAATGTTTACAATCATTGCCAAAATTTGATTTAAATAGCTCTTGTGTCAAAAAAGGACTGTTAAGTGAACAAACAATGGCTCCTGGATAATATCCAAACCATTCTTGATTTTTATCACCAAGTAATTAATTGATCAAGGTATAGAGCTTAAAATTATTTGAAATAATTAGTTTTTTGTTAGGCAAAATAATTTTTGATGTATCTCAGTTATTATTACTGATTGACTTATTGCAAATTAAATATTTAACAACCATTAATTGGTCACATCTTTGCTCCTTTATATTTTACTAAAATTTGAAAATCAAAAACTAATTGGCAATTTGGATTAATAATAATTTGGATTTATGAAATATTATTTAAATGACAGTCCTTTAGCCAAAAATTCACATGTAAGGAAATCAAGATATGCAATTGATACAGTTTTTATTATTAAAAAGTTGTAAGAGATCTAAAACTGATAAAAAAATATTTATTCTCTAGCTATAGTCGAGTCATTATCAATCAATTTAGTGATAAACTCATTAGAAAACATTTCTTTATTTTTATAAGCTAATTTTTAATGTTTTTGTCAACAAAGTATATTATTTTTTCAATACTATCCTTGTTACAAATATGAGTAATTAATAATAATTAGCATTTATTAAGCCAGTGTATGCTATATTATTATGCTTTATATTATTAATAATTCATTGCACATTAGAATCACAATGGTACATGTGGATAGGATTTTAAATATACATTTGCCTTCAGTTTGGAACAATATTCCAAATAATATCCATTAAAATGTGGATGGAGATTCTGGAACAAGATGAGTTCAGAAGAATTGTCCATATACTTTTGAATGAATTTTTTTTATCTAATTCTATAATGTTCCATCTTTTTGCATATTTTTAATTTTAATGGAATGTATAATTTTCATTAAATTATATAATTTAGTATTTATATTTTTTGTAAATTATATAATTTTATGCAAATTTATATGTTAATCTACTATTGAAAATTTATATGTTAGTATCAACTTACAACAAATTATGTAACTTTTATTCAAACATTATTTTAATTTAATCCAAATTTTGGTTATTATTTTATAGTTTTTATTTAAAGAATGTGATTTAATAAATGGTGATGCATTAATCTTAGTATGAATCAGTTATCTTTTGACATATTTCAATAGTTCACACTGTTCTATTTAATTAGAAATATATTTTTGTTTCTTTTATAATTTAAGCAGAAATTCACAAATTGCTACATTTTTATTAAAATATTACAATGGTTAGATTGTTTTTTATAATATGTATTTACTTTTTGAATTTAATTAGATCTGACATTGTTAATTCTTGAATTATTTGTCAAGACATTAAATTATGAATTATTCATTAAGAATTTCCATGATTTTTTACAGTATATAAAAATCAAAATATGTCAGTATAACTTAATAATTTAAATTTAAAAATATCTTGTGTTTGTGATTACTTTTCTTAAGAAAAAGAATTTTATTTATATAATTTAAAAATATGGTTTGAAAGATACATATAAATACACTATTAGTTTGTAAAAGTAGCAAAAATTCATATTCAATAATTTAATTTATTTTTATGTTTTTTGTTTTATTTTACAATAGTATCTGAATTATCATTTGATTTAAGTTCTGAAGCTCATGGCTTATATTTTAATTTTAGAGAGTTCTAAAGTTTTGGCTCGAGAAAGGTGTCGATGGATTTAGAATTGATGCTGCCAGTCATTTATTTGAAGATCAAAGATTACTTGATGAACCTATAGCCAAGAATGTTAAAGCTAAAAAGGTATACTAGAGGAATTGTTTCTTTTTCTGTTTACTGAAATAAATCAATAACTGATTAAGAACTCACGTTTTGAAAAACCATAAATGGTTGAAATATGGTTATTTTTCCTTAATAAGCAATTTAAAACATGCTTCTGCAAGAATTCTTTCATACTTACATAAGATTGTTTTAGGAAAGTGCTATAACAGATCTAAATAAATAAGGTTTGGAAAGGATTGTCATTCAGAAAATTTAATCAAGCTTAATTTTATCTATTTCAAAGAAATAACATTTCAGATCAGGTATTTCAAATTTAAGAGAAAAGTACAAATAATAATCAATGCTCAAAAAAGTATAAGTTATTCATATAAAGTACTGACTACTGTCACCAGCTACTAACAGACTTAAAATTATAATTTAAGTAAGTAAATTAATTTTCATAATAGTTTTACCAGGCTTTTAAGTTGAAAAAATGAATACATTTTTTTAAAAATAGGTTATTTCTCTATCAATTTTTTGTATGCAGTAAAATAATGTGTAATAAAATATTAAATTAATGCTAAATATTTTATGTTAAATGGACAAGGAATAAAAAACTTAAAAGCTATTTTTTGTTTGGGACACAGTAAATTAGAAAACAAATAGGTTAAAATTTCATTACTTGGTACCACCTAGTAAATGGCTTAACAATAAGAGTATTTTAAATATTTGAACATCTGCATTTTGACTTTTAGGCAAACTTTTCATAGCATAGAGGACTATGTTCGTTTGTCTCAAAGAAGAGCCTCTATCAAACTAATGAACATCTCCCCTTGCATATGAGCAAATAAATAATTAATTGCAACATCTGTATAATAATGACTGAGTTTGAGTCAATTCCATTGAGAAGAAATCAGCCATGGTTAGACTCTGTTATTTTGGCACCATATAGTAGAAAAGTATTAATATTTTTAATATCCATTCTATATTATTATCTTTTGGGATGACTTCATTGGTAGTGGAACATATTCATATGTTACAAGGGAGGATACTGGGAATTCTCCTGAGTACCATTCCAACAGGAAGTAGAGCATTCACCTCCAACTGTTCAACAGGGATCTAGCTAAGATCAAACCCAGAATCTCATTGTGAAGAACACTATCTTACCATTAAGCCTAGCTAGCCAATAAAATTTTCCTATTTAAAAATTAGAGATAAAATGGTACTTCTCTTACAACTATCTCTTAAAATTATCTGTGTTATGAATGTCTAACACATTTTTTTTCAAATTTCTATGTTCTCCAAAATGGATTGTTGTTTCACAAGTATGCATCACAGTACTTTGCCCTGGGTTGGGCTCTACCAGTTAGACAGAAGCAGGTGGTTAAGAGTCTTCCTAATTTAGAAGTAGAGACCAGAAATCCCCCTAAATACTTACCTGCCACTCTCAGAGATATTTTACTTAGAGGACATGATCACAGCATGTTTAATGTACTTCAGTTACCTTTAGTGACATGATATACTTTCAGTTAAGCAGGAATTCAAATTCAATGTTTTCCAATAATGAATGATGTCTTAACAAACCAAACCACTGCTGTCTTTGAAAGTGGATTGTACCAACCTCAATGTTAGTCATTGTTGAACTTATTAATTGGATGATGCATTTTTGGTTTTTATATGTGTTTTTCTCCAAATCAAAGTGAGTTCTATAAATTTTTGTGTCCTGGCAACACATATAGGATCTTGTAAATAAAATAGGGAAGAATTTGCTTCTATTGTTATGCCTGTTTTTAAAATTTCGCCTGTATTTAATAAAGTGTATTTTGTTTTAAAAATATATTTACAGATTCAGATATTTTTTATTACATATTTTTTAGATAAGATATAAACTTATAAATCGTACAAGTTATTACATCTTATAAAATAGGCTAGTGTGTGAGTATTCAAACAATATATTTGGTATAAATGATTATCTATATAATAATATTTTGAAATTAATCATTTATCATAAGTGAATAACTTTGTTGTATTTAATAGTGTTCTTGGGAATAATCAATCCTATTTCAAAAACTGAGTAAAAGCTGTAGATATTATATGGTGAAAATATAGTGTTCCCAATTTAGTATGAAAGGTCATTTTAGTTCTTACAACACAAAGGATTAAAAGCTAGGAAATTTAAAATTTCTAATAAGTATATTTATCTTTAAATAAGATTAAAATTTGAAATCTTGAAGTGATGAAATAACTTAAACACATGAAATTCCTTCTGACTGTTTGGCTAGCTTTAATTTTCTTAGTGTGGTATTGTGTAGTAATGTGCAGGAAAAATATTTTACTAGAAAGCTATAACTGAGCATTGAAGCTTATAAGCAGTTTCTATTTTCTAATCAAATGATACTAACAATTTCCAAATTTAGCTCCAGCTAGTTTATAAATTGATACCATAAGAAATTAATTAGGGACAATTTCTCTATATAGCATGAGTTGTACTTTGAAATCTATGAAAATAAGAATATTTAGAACTGTTTAATTTTTTTGACATTTCCTTCTTTATCTGAGCTTGTAATTATGACATTCAGTTTTATTAATTGGCATTAATTTGAAGATTTTTGTTAACAGTTTTAAAGCCAGTGAATGTAGGAATAATATAAAGCAACCATTAAAGTCATATACCTAATTGTATTTAAAAACCATTTACTGGCAAACTATATTATTGATGTACAAAATTGTATTATAAAATGAATGTAGATGTGTCTTAATTATATTTAGCATTTTTAAAATGACTCTTTTTAAAAATAATAAATTATATCATGTTCAGGTACTTGATTTATGTGTCATGTGATTTGCATTGTTCTCAAGCTTATAATGAGATATTGAAAAACTTTGATTTATTAATTAAATTGATTTCATACTAAATCAAGCTTTGAAATTCTGTATTTGTTAATTTGCTAACTTTCGAAATTTTTATTTAAAATTAAGAAATTTATAACAATTTGTCATTCTTTTACTTTTTTACTGAGATAATTTAGATTGATATATTCTAATGTTAATTATCCAAAATAATTGAAAGTAAGGAATAAAACAATTCATTATTTGATAAAATGTTTTGTTAAAATGATTCTTAATAGAGTTTTCTTAATAGAGTTTTAATTCCATTGACCAATACAAATTACAAAGTTTAAATTTCTAAATACAAAATAGTGTACTAATAATGTCAAGAAATATTACAGTATTTATGTTTAGTTGAATATGTTAATTAGGATTGCTTAGAAATATTCTTGTTTTATTTGTTTATTTATTTTTTTGCATAGTTGTAATTTATCTCTAATTAAATTATTTACATTATATTTATTTGCAGTTATTATTACCACGAGAAATATCTAAAAGAAAGATATTTGCATAATTTATAAAAATTTTTAGTTTGAATGATTTAATTTTAATCCAAAATTATTATCTAAAAATCTTACAATTTTATAATTTTTATGGGATTCTAGAGTTATCATCTCATTATATGTAAGAGATCAATCTTGTAATGGGATGTTCATTAAATAGTTTATTTTCATAATTTTATCATTGATAAATACATGTCCAGTAAGAATGTGTGTAAATATCTAATATTGATACAATATTACACTGATAAATGCATAATGAAATATTGGTTTTTAAAATTAAAATTGATAGTCTTTTTTGGAAAAAATTTAAGAATTTGTTCAAAATGAATTTAGTTTATCTAAATTGTTTTAGCAATTGGTAAAATTACGAGAATATAAAATTGATTATATAACATCATTTATGAATGAATATATTTCTTAATTATTTTGGTAACTTTGCTTTGATAATAATTATTATTTTCAATTTAAGGAAAAATTAAAAGCCATGTTATATATTTCAAATTGGTTTTAGACCCCTAGCTGTTATTTTAAGTAGTTTCTGAAAATTAATGAAATGTGTAAGTAGCAATAATTAATTATGATGGAGAAAGGAAATTGTTTTTTTTTATTGAAGTACTTTTAATTGTATTTTAAATTAATTTGAATTTAGTTCAGTGGTATAAATTCAAGCAAGTTTTCATTTTTAATAGATTTTTTGATTTTTATTTCAAATCAAAATTGATAAATGCAACAAATTATTTTTAAACTGTTTATTTTATTATAGAATGAATACAAATACTTAAATCATATCTATACTAAAGGTAAAAAAGAAAATCTTGATCTTTTAGAAGAGTGGAAACGGGTGTTAAATGAGTGTGCTGACCAGTCTGGAAAATCAAAGTAAGCTAATATTGTATTTTAATAATTTATTTGTTATATAATGAAGTGTGTTGTCGATAGAAATTTAAATATCTGATGTGTATTGTAATATACTGCTTCTATTATAAGAACAAGTAGATTATTTTTGCAAAAAAATTAACATATTTTAAGAAGTAATTATTTTAGAAATTTAAAGAATCCCATATAATTCTGTATATTAAGTTATACTATATTATCTTAACTATAAATATATTAGTTTATTTTAAATGCTCACCTGCATTGAAAATGAAGTTCGGAGCAAATCAGAATAAATGGTTGACATGTACTCCATCTTTTTACTTCTGTGAAACATGTACTTGTAACTATGATAATAATACCATAATGAATTTTCATCTTGGTATAAATAATTATCATTTTTTAGTATAACAATGTGACATCTATAAAATGTATCGCTTTCCTAATGTTAAAATTAATCCCTAATTGAAAACTTTGCTCGCAGTGAATATCTCAATTAATAAATTTGCCTTATCATTTGTACCTAATTTTTGAATTCGATATAATTCTTGGTTTGTAATTCCACAAATTAATTTATTATTGCTTAATTAATATATTGTTTCATTTTAAAACTCTTGAATTTAAGAACTGTAAGTAAAGTCTTGAATTTCAGGTTTTGTGATAATTTATAAAGCATTTTTCTGCTTTGATAATTGGAAATATGTAAATGTTTTTCACTTTTATTTATAAATAGTTTTATGTCTGCTTTTAACTCTCATGGTATCCTTTAACATTTCTTTTATGTCTATCATTTTAAATTTTTGCTTTGTATGCATGTGGCACACACATAGTATGTTTCCTTCTGCTTATAGCAAATATTAATGGGTCAGGCCTTCCAGATTTCATGAGCAATAGTTTTTAGTAGAAAATGTGTACTTAGTATTCAGGGGAAAAATTGTGATTTGGTAAAGTAACAATATTTACTTAGCTCTGTTCAAAAAGCTGTTTTACATATCAAAAATTAAATCTCCAGAGATGCCATTTGTTACGATTTTTCCGTATTTAGTACGGATTTTTACTCTTCGTTACGGAGTTACGATGATCTTAACGAAATTACGGAAAATAGATTTCTCTCTCGATCTTTAATAATAATCCTTTTTTGTCATGCACGATTATATTATTATTATTGTATTATAGCGATTAAATTTTGTGAAGGTTTCAAATAAATTACTAATTTAGTGTTGAAATTGGATTAAGAAAAATATGGATAATATTTCGGACTCAAAATTTTGTTATCAGAGAGAATTTTCTCAAACAGAAATCAGTATGGCTAAGAAAGCTATAACAGAAAATTTGTGATTGATTGTTATTTATTTCTATTTATGATGTCATTTATTTATTCTCAGTTAACAGATCAGTATGCTATGTTAGTTTTAAATAAAAAGAATTTTTCTTTTCAATATCAGTGTTTTCTTTTTGCTGTAATTATATAAAAATCTGTGTTGTAAGGATCTCTGAGGTAAGGCATTTAAATTTAAAAGAATGGTTTACTTTCTTAATTATTTCTTTTTATATTTATTATGATTAGATGATCATTTTACTTTTATTTTTAACATAGGTTACCTTAAAAGTATTAATTTTATGCACATAAGTGTATTCTTAATGTAAACCACGTGTTACTAAAAAGTTACTGAAATTTTTGAAAAGGTTACTGAAAGTACTGAAAATATGTCCGATTAGTACTGATTGGGATGCTCAGAGGTTGGCATCTCTGAATCTAGTTTATCTCAGTTAAAATCATATTGAAAGAAGTGTGGAAAGCTAGAAGATTCCTTTTAGTTATAAAGTTATTAAATATTGAAATCAAAACTCCCATCATCCACATTCCAATGCATTTGTTGGTGTAAGAGCAAATGTTTTTGTATAATATATGTTTATTGTTTATTGAAATGAGCAAAATTAATACTTTTTTTAAATAATCTATCTATGTATAATTTTTTTTTAAATTATCCTGTTTGAATATAAGAAAAAGGAAAGATCTATTGTCATATGTATATTTTTTCACTATTGTCTAATGTTTATGCAAATGTGACAATTATTAATGGGGAAAAGAACTACTTACCTCCATTTTTTAAACTTGTAGAAATCAAAAAAGATTAGCATAGTGGTATAAGCAACTTTATAGTGAATTAAAAATAGCTTAAGTTACAATTTAAATTAATCTAAAATGAATGAAATAATTGGGAAGTTTGAAATGAAACATAGCTAAATTTTAAGTTAGTCAGCATCTAAAATCTAGACACAGTTTTCATTTGTGCAGTCGTTTCCAATACAACTTCTAACAAAAGTTTAATGAATAAATAGAATAAAGATTTTATTTGTACAGGTAATTAAATTTCAATCTTTTAAACTAAGATACGGCCGAGCTGGCAGCCGAATGGTTAGCGCTTTTGCCTTCGGTTCAAATCCCACCTTGGGCATGAATGTTGTAGTGGTTCGGAATCCACTTTAAGCCGTAAGTCCCGGTCTAATTAGCCCTCGTGTGCAAAAAATGGCCGTTGAGCGACAAACAAACCAAACCTAAACTAAGATACGAAACTTCTCTTCAGATAACATCTCTTCTCACAAGAAACCAAAGTAAAAGCCACTTTTAAATTATTCATCTCATAGAAAGTTTTGATATTTCTTGTAATTAGAGTTACTCATCTGCTATTTTTTATATTTATAGAATAATAATTTGTGTACATAGTTCTTGTAACTGAATATCCAAATTAAATATCTTACTTGATTACTTACCCTATTTCTCATTGACAGTGCTGAATTGATATTTTTTATTTTCATTTGCCATATTGTTTATTGACATTACTATTTAGAAACAGGCAATGCCAAATTTCTAAATTATTTAAATGTTCATATAAATGTGACAGTTAATCTTGGTAGAATAAATGCTATCCTTATCTGCTCTATTTGAAAGACATAATACTTTTCCATTAATTCAACTTGTTATTCAATTGCTTTGCATTTGTTCTTTTAGAAAATAAATTATTTAAATTTATTAAAACAAAATGACATTATTTTTCTTAAATTTTTATTAAATTTTTTTTATATTTATTTATGAAATATTTAGTTAATTGCTTAGAAAGGGCTCATGAAAAATATTTGATTCTAATGAAGTGTTGATAGTTTAAAATGAAGAAACTATAGAAGAAACTATATCATGTTTAAAGGTTACATTTTTAGATTTTAAATTTTCTGTAAATGCTATTAGTCCCTGCTTAAAGTCTATTTTTTTTAGAAAATATTGTAAATTAAAATAAAAATTATGCTGAAAATTTGAAATATTTATCAATTTATTTTTGATGAATTAATTTTCATATGAATATAGTCTGTTTGGAAATTGTCATATTAAATTAAGAATTATATTTGAAGAGGGCATATTGGAGTGTAATTATAATCAGTCATGTTTTCCCATATTTTAAATTGCATTTTTTTTAATAATTTTTATATTTTTTACACATTAATTGACAAATATTTTAATTGAGGGTTAAATTAAATAAAATTTACTAATTATAGATTTGATTTATGTTCATTTTTATTTTTATATTCATAAAATATCTTTTAAAACATGTTTTGTATTTTGTAAATTTTTAAATTGGTTTTTATCTCTGAAACTGTTGACATTTTAATATGTATAAATTTTATAGATTAAAAAGTAAAGTCAACATCAAAAATTATTTTTGAAGCAGAAATGTTAAAAAAAAAAAAAAAAAAATCAAAATATTGCTAACATTTTTTAAATTTTTTTCAAAAATTGAGATTATTGTTGTAGTTGATTTTTTAAGATTTTATATTTATTGTAAAATATAATAAAGTACAATCTTAAAAAGATTTCAATCTAAAATTGCCATTTTTCTTTTATATATTAAATATCTCTTGCATTATGATAAGCTAAAAATTGTAGAGTTAGAACATTCTTGTCTTTTTTCTTTATTCTCCTTACTTTCTTTCTTTCTTATTTGCTTACTTAAAAAAAAAAAATATTTTCTCTTTGCTTAAAAAAATTAAAAAAGAAAATATTTACAATGCTTAGGTTGAGTTATTAAACAGAATTCAGCATTTTTAAGATTTTTCAAGCAAAATAGGTAAAACAAATAAGGCCTTAATTGATTCCATGAAGTAAATGATTTATGAAAAAAATTTCTATAATTTTGTGTGCTACATTCATTATCCTTACAACAATGTAGAATGTATGTGAGTTTGTAATACAAGTATAAAAAAAAAGAAAAAATTATTTTTTTCATGTCTTCAAATTTTTTTTAAATACCAAGAAGATAAAAATTGTTATGATTGCAACTAACAAGTTCTTTTGTAATAATGATAATAAAAAAATGTTAATTTATTTTTTTATAATTTTAATTTGTAATAAAATTTTAATCATAACTAAATAAACTATTTTTATTTTTTGTTTAAATCATTTTCATTGTAATGAAGTCTGTAATACTAGTCAAGAAATTAAATAAAATTGTGTGACATACTGAAATACATATCACATCCTTTTATATATATGTAAATTTTCTGAGTTTCTATCTGAAAAATTTGGCAGGTATGCAAATAAAATTTAATTTCAATGTATATTAGTAATATTTCTAGATGTTTAGTTGTGCTGTATTTGATTAATATTTTATTCTCTTTAGAATATTTCTTGTTGAAGCAATGGAAGAGATTCCAGATGTTATGCTTTATTATGGTACAATTCATAGAAAGCTTGCTGAAATACCTTTAAATTTTCAACTTTTCAAAGTAAAATTAGATTCAACAGGTGAAGAGTTGCATACAATAATTGATGATTGGTTAAATAAGATGCCAAAAGGAAAATACCCAAATTGGGTGGTAAGTTAATATTTTTTATGAAATAAAAATACTTAAGATGTATTTAAAAAAATTATTGTAATAATGATTGTTCTTTAAGTTATATGCCTGAAACTTTTATTTTAAACTCCTTTATATGAAATTTTGTCATTTATATAATAGATTAACATTTATGTAAAATATTAATTTATATATTAATATTTAAGGAAACTTAACTTTAAAGGAATATTTAATTCATTCATCAATTTTTCTTGCATGTACTTGTATGAATTTGATTTTGTCTCATATGTTTTATCATTTGTATTTGCTATGAATACTATAGAAAATATTCATATCATATACACATGATAAAATATTTCAAAAATTGTTATTATTTTTGTTGTGCTGTTAATCAGTTCAAATATGATTATTATTAGTAAGTGATATTTATATTTTTTATTTTTGAAATTCTAGCACACAGTTAATGTAAAATTTATATATTGTTTCTATATGTATATTATATCATTTTTCTAGTTATTTTCAATCATCTACAAAATGCGAGTTTTCTGCACTTTATCTTGGTAATGTGCATATTAAATATTTCTAATTATAGGAGTATAAAAATTTGTTCATATTTTATTTATTTCCCTTTCTTTGCTTTCATTCTGAGATCGTTTGACTAACATTTTATTTGTGAGTAAAATATCTTTTACTCTGATTACAAATTTAAAAAATCTATAATTCTGAATTTATTTGTTGAAGAATTACAAATATGTGTTGTTGAACAATCATTGTTTCTCAACATTTTTTCTATATTCAATTGAATATTATATAAAATAGTTTTTATAATTTTATGAAATAAGAATAAAATTTATTAATAGTATTTAGTACCAATAAATTATGCAGTGTAACTATACATTTTATTTACGTTAAAAATGATAAAAGAAAATTTGTTCTTTTTTTCAAATTACTCAATATTTCATGTGAAAACTATGAAGGTTATTTAAAAATAAAAAATAAGTAATAAAGTGGCAAATAAAGGTTTACTCTTTTTATAGATTAACTAAGGAATTTTTCAGTTACTTGACTTCATGTTTTTACTGTATTATGTTCCATCAATCATCAAGATTAACATGAATGTAATTAATTTTTAACTAATAATGCTAATAATGTAATTAGAAACTTGTCATAAACATCTAATAAATATGTATGAAAACCATTGTCATTTCAATTACTGTTAGAAATTAGAGCGAAAATTGAAAAAGTATTTATGATTTGCACTGAATAATAAGCAATGAAAAAGCTTGGGAAATAAAAAATTTGAAATGCTTAGTAAAACCAAATTTTTTTTAAAACAATTGAAAAATTAGAGGTTTGTTGGAAAGATACATATTAAAGGTGGATTAAAAAATCAAATCGTTATAATATAAGGTAATGTAAATAACATAAGCTTTATTTTTTTATTAAGCTCTTGAACTTTCAGTTTCAAATTATGACATTAAACTTGTTTGGTCTTGATATAAACTAGTCATTGTTGCTAGAATAATAAAAAAAACATTGATGAAATATCAAAATTGAAAAAGGGTAAATTATTATTGTGAATGATGGAAAGAAGGCCAATATCTGTGCAAATCTTGAAATAGTTAGCTAGTTAAAGAAAACAAAATTAATGTGGATTAAAGAATAATAGTTATTGAAAATTAATTTTAATTGGATACAATTGTAAATTTCATATAGTAAAGTAAGAATCAAAAATTCGAGTGAATTCTGATACTTTGTTTTTTTAGATGAGCTCCCATGATGATCATAGAGTAGTTACACGCATTGGAAGCACTTTAGCAAGTTCTTTGCATATGGTTATGATGTTGTTACCTGGTACACCCATCTGGTATTATGGAGATGAATTAGGAATGGAAGATGGAGTGATACCTCTTAATAATATGAAAGATAGTTATGCCTTAAGAACAGATCCTGTAAGTGTTCATATGGCATGTTACTATATTTCGCCTTTAATTATCTGTTGTTTCCTTTTTTTAAGCCTGCATTTTACTATGTTTTATTATTTATTTTTAATAACATCCACATAATTTAATAAATGTAAAAGTAGCATATTTATGCTTTAATATAGGTTTCATTTAACAAAAAAATATTTATTATTTATGTATGTATACTTATACAAAAGTTTTTCAGAAATCATAGTAATTTTTCCTGTTCATCCCATAAGATATATCTGTTTAAGACTTTTGTAAATAAGTAAAAAAGTGTTTTAAATTTTTTTAAATTTAAATATCCTTAATAATAAAGAAATAATATTATTAGTTACATTTTTTATTGGCTATCCTTAACTGTCAACTCTACTGATTTTATCGGGTAACTCCTGATTTTTTATCGTTTCTCCCAATTTTCCAATAATGTATGAAAATCTACTGATTTTTGGCAATTTCAGTGAAAAACTGGAAAACAGCCGAAATTTTGCCGGAAAAAAGTCTATTGAGTTGTTTTAGTAGCTCAAACAATCAATGAAGAAGAAATTTGAATTAGTTAATAAGTTTAGAAAGCTTGATTTATAGCTAAATATTCTCAAAATGAGAAATGTATTGAACAAGACTTCAGTAATTGATTTCTAAAATATGTGAAGACAGCAGCATAAGAAAAAAATATATTGCCACGAGTTATTCAAATTTGAAATGTATTACATTTTTTATGGACTTATTTGATATTTTCTATATTAGAAGTGTTTGTCACTGAATCAAATATATTTATTAATGTATTTTATGTAATTTTATAAGTTTAATATTTATAAATTGCTCTAGTGTAGTAAAAGTTGCCCTGTTAAAATAAATATTGAGAAATAAAAGCCGATGTTTATTTTTTTACATGTAGTATATTGTTTTATTTTTGATATTTCCATTATGAGGTTGATGAATATTTTATTAAAATATTAGGATTAACACAAAATATATGTTTAATATAAATCATTTCTTAGAATGTATAATCTAAAGAGTAAAATTGTCTTTTTGCGGTAGTACAGTTTTAAACATTCTGTTTCAAGAGCAAAATTTTGCTAGTAGTGTCTCCTGATTTTTTTAAAATCAAAATCAGTAAAATGTACTTATTTTTTCCTCCAAGGTTGGCAGGTATGGCTATCACTTTTAAAAAGGAAGCTATGCATATGTTTATATGTTGATATTTTTATCTGTAGGAATTATTTTAAATTTGAAGAAAAGTGAATTTTGCATATACCTTCAATATGTTTAGAAATTGGAGTGAAAAAGAAGTTTAATGAATTCACACACAATAATTAGCATTAACATGAAAAATATATAACTTGTTAGAATACTCATATATATATACAGACCTGCCAACTTTTACGCAAGATCCACAGGCTTTACGCTTTTACTGATAGCATGAATTATTTTACGCGTTTCGGTTCTTCTGGGCAAAGTTTAAAAAGGAAAAATATTTTTATATCTTAGCACATAATGGCAATCTTTTCTCATTAGCCATGATGAGAAGCGGAAATTATCACCCCATTCAACCCATCTGTGGGAAGAGAGAAATAACTTCCCGGACTGTGTGGACGCAGAGGCTCCGAAAATGCACATGTCAAACCCTTTTTCTATCGGGGGGAGGAAGGAAGCCTCCAGCTTGAAAAACTATAGATGGGGAAAATAAATGGTAGAGGTATAATTTTTTTCTTTAGTCACAGGAATTAAAACTGAAAAGTTTTACTGAAATACTTTTCTAAAAGTTGGCAGGTATGTATATAGAAAAAAATGTGCACATAAATCACAAAACTTCAACAAATAATGCATATTCAGACGATATTTAAAGCAGATAGTTGTTACTTACTTTTAATATTAATTAAAAATAAAAGTAATTAAAAATATAGTAATAAATTTTTAGTAATAAATAAATTAATAGGAAGTATTATTTATGGTTTCAAAGATGCATTTTCAATAATTAAGTCAAATCAGCATTATTTTATTAAAACTATCAAATGTATAGTACAATACAAATTCATTTTAAAAATATGCATATATCACATTAATTCTCACCAAAAATGATTCCACATTTTTTCCAGTCTAATTCTCGGGATCCAATGAGAACTCCTATGCAATGGAGTGATGAGAAGAATGCTGGTTTTACTAATAATGATATACCCTGGTTACCAGTTAATGTGACTTATAAGCAAAGGAATGTAAAAGTATGTAATTTAGTGATTTATTTTTGTGCTTAGTTACATAGCTGTAAATAAAGTATTTTCAAATAAAATTAATACATTTACAGAAAATTACTGTCCATATTCTGATAAAATCCTATTTAAATTTAGTGTGCAATAAAATTATCTACATTCCCTATAAAAGTTTGATGGAAACAAGTTTTACATTTATTAAAACTTATGTCCATCAAATTTTTAAATAAAATGATATAATCTTAATTGAAATAACTTTTTATTCCTTTTTTAAACTTCTTTTTTTTTGTAGTATGAAATTTTTTCCTGGATCAATTTAAAGAACACTCCTGGTTTTTTTTAAACATGATATTTTGTGTGTATTATAATTTTTATACAGATAATCTTACAAACTAAATTAGAGTTTGTAAATTTATCTATGGAACAATTAACACTGAAGTAATTGCAATGTGTGTATTCCTGAAATTCAGCCTTTCTATTTAATAAATTTCTGGAGAAAAAATTTATAGATAATTTCTATTGTTTAAAATAACACTGCTTGACATTGAAAATGCAACACCAAGAAGGAGTTGCCAGAAAGTGATGAAACTCTGCAAACAGAGAGAGACAGCAATGAACAAAAAGTTATTTGTATTTTGAAATAATATGCATAATACAGGGCGAAAACAGGGTAGGATCAGTAGGATGTAGGACCAGAGTAGGCGGCAATACACGAAACAACATGTCAATGTACGTAGGCACAGAGTTAATGAGAGTATGGATAGTGTCTTGAGGATTGGCTCTTCATTACCTGTCAAACCATTTTTCAAAGTACATTTTCTGAAGTAGGCATTGGCTAGGCCTGCAAATTGTATTCTATCATATCCCAAATGTGTTCAATCGGTGAGAGATCTGGCAAGCATGGTGGCCTGGTGATCAGCTGTACACCTTGAAGAGCATGTTGGCTGATGTGGGCATATTTGGTCAAGCATTATTCTGCTGATAAAAGATATTAGCAACCCTCTGAAAGTAGAGGATTGTTACCAGCTGCAGCACATCATCCACATAATGATGGGCTGCCATAGTGCCGTGAATACTAACTAGAAGTGACCTGAAATCATTTGCATTGGCGCCCAAATCATGATGCTGTGTTGTAATGCCACACTTGTAAGTGGCGACTATCACTGAAGAAACAGAAGCATGATTCATCTGAGAAGACAATCCTGTGCCACTTCGTCATCCACATTGCTGTAATTCCACATGATTCCAGACGCTGCCGTCTTTGCTGTGGGGTCACTTGCAGTCGTCTTAGTGGACATCATGAATGCAAGCCACTAACAGCTAATCAATGGGAAATGGTTCTGTTTGATATGGGGTCTTGCACATGCTGCAGAATTTTGATAGACATACTTTGGGGGCTTGCCACCACCTCCTGTCAGATACATGTGTTAACATCACTCTGACTGCCTCAGTACCCTGCAAACGTTACACAGTTCCTTGTTCCAACCATCTTCACCACAGCTGATGCATTGTGAGCGTATCAGGTGTCTATCAGCTGCGATTTTTCGTAAGGATCCGCCTGCCCCTCTCAGTCCAATCACCATGCTCTTTGTAAACTCTTTCAGCTTGAACTGATTCCATCGACAAAGGTGTGGCATTCTTTGCAACAAGAATAAACTTTCAGTGATTATTTTGCAAGCAGCAATAATAAGACGAATATGGCCCACTCTGCTGATTCTTCACCTTATATCTTATTCTACATGCGCTGGAGAGCTGTGCATTTCACATCATTTGCATAATTTTCTATCTACTTCTTCTTGGTGTTGCATTTTCAGTGTGGGACCATGTAAAATAAAAACTGAAGTATTTAACATCTTTATCTAATTCATGTAAATAAATATGCAGAGATAAAAAGCTTTTTATTTTTACTAAAATATAAAAAAAACATTTTATTTATACATATTTAGATAATGGAAATATTTTAACCTGTTATATTAAAATGTAAAGGATATTGAATGTATAAAATTCTTTTACTTTGGTTGTTATAATATTTTTTACACCTATTTAATTGAAAAGTAGGTTAAAAACTTAAATATTGAAATGTTTTTGATTTCTGTTAAGAGTAAAAAATATAAAATAACCATTATTTGTTTGATTTCATTTAATTTTGCATTGAATTAATTTTTTTCTTAATTCATTTTTAATTAAAGGAAATGTAACATTATTTATGTACATAAATGATTCTATTTGCTGAACTGGTAGCTAAATAGTTAGTGTTTGGACCTTCTATTCAACATTTTGTTAGTTTGATTCCTACCTTCAGAAAGAAAATATATATGATTGCAATGGTTTGGAGTCCACTTTGAACCTTATTCTTATCCAATCAACTCATATTTACAAAAAGTGATCATAGAACAATGAATGAAGAAAAATAATTTTATGCAAAATATTTTCTTTGATTTTATCGTGTTTATGTTAATTTTATTTATTAGATTTAATTTTCTTGTTAACTGTTGTGAAATCAAAACAATTTATTTTAAATGTCTGTATTGTTTTAGAAATAAAGTTTTATAGGATCGAAACTCAATAAAAGAGTATATTGGTGCATCATAATTTCATATATATAAAATTATTCAGGAATTTCTTAGTAATATTTTACAGTTTACTTTTTGTATTTATTTATTATTTCAATTTAATTAATTTATATATAGTTATAATCTTTGCAAAATCGTGGTTAGAAATTAGTTTTATTTAGAAATCTCTGTCATTTTTTTGTTTTAGGAATAATTTATGCTTTACATATGCTTAAATACTTTGAAATTATATACTGTAAGTGCACAGTTAAAAATGATGAAAATTTGGAATTTTAATTTTTTAATATTTAAAAATGTAGCGATTGTTAATCAGGCAGAAGTTTTGTTAAGTGCATCATCATGGATTTTTCTTAGTTGATTTTTTTTAATATAAATAATATTTTAAATAAAAACTTTAAAAAAATCACTTTAGCTATTATGTAAAATACATTTTGAATAATAACTGTAGTATTTAGTGGTAGTAGGTTATGATATAAAGAAATAGTTATATTTTTATAATAGATAACTATTTTATAGCAAAGTACAGATGATTTTATAAGTACAACTAGCATTGAAGTTTGTTAAATAAATTAGGCATAAAACTGTATTTCAAATTAATATTTCTTAAAAAATTATCATGTAATTTTAAAATTTTAGTCTAATGGAATACAAATTTAGTATTAATTTATAATTTATTTATTGGCCTTTTAAAATATTTTTCTAGAATATCAAATATTATTTTTTGTGAAGAAATATAAATTAAAACTTCTAATATATATTGTATTTTCAAGATATCAATTTATGCATTTTATTGCTGACTTTTAAACTATTTTTATAATAAAATTTATAATTCCATTAATACTAGGATTCACATTTCTCTATCAATTTTATTTATTTTATGAAAATCTTCTCTACATTTTGTAAAATTGAGGAATCTTACCTATAGCTTTTTGTCATTATTTGAATCCCCCTTTTTTTCAAAAATGAGGAAATTTTTTTCTCTATTAATATTAAAACAAGAATATTTATTGATATTATTGAAATTAATCTAAATTATACGTTGTAGAAAGTAAGAGTAAGTAAATAAAAAACAAACGAGTCAATTGATCAATAAATAATTTAATTTCTCTTTGTAAAATATGTGTGATACTTATTTAAAAAACTCATTTTTTAACTTTACAGATGGAAAGAAAAGATCCATTTTCGTTTTTAAATAATTTCAAGAAACTTATATCAATTCGAAAAGAGCCATCAATTTTATTTGGTAATATTATGTATCCTATTGTGAATGAAAAGATATTTTCATTTATTCGGTTTTTGATAGGAACAAAATGTTATCTTCTCATTCTAAACACGAGCTCAGAACCTGTGCAAGTAGATATGACCACTGCTAGCGAAATGATACCTTGTGCTGCAACTCTTGAATTAACAAACTGTAAGAAATATTACGACTGTGGTACACAAGAGCTTGGTGAAACTGGTCAAAGTGCTCATGAAGGAAATATTCGTTCTTGTGATGTGCCTATGGATACAAATAATCTTATAAGTTCTGAAGAAGCTTCAATTGATAATGGTCCAATTCCTAGTACTAGTCATGGTGCTGAAAATGTAGTTCATCTTAATGCTGATCAAAATTTAATTATAGTGACTTTAAATAATATTTTCTTAGAATCTCATCAGGCCATTATAGTTTCATTTATTGTATAATTTTGTGCCATTTTTTTTAGAGCATTGACATTTTTATTTCCCAAATAAAAATATATTTATTGAGCATATGTTGAATATAAAAATATATGAATAACATATCATAAATATTGATATTATATTGCTACACTAAATAGAGAATATTGTAATGGTGTCTTTGGAGTTTTACTTCCAAGTTCAACTACCATCATCAAGAAGTTTCATTTTAATGAACAAAATTTAATTACAACATGCTTTTCAACCTACCAGAAATTAAAGAAAATGTATTTTTAAGTGAAAGCCTATTTATACTAATTATGTATGCTTTACTTTATAAGCACACTCTTGTGTTGCAATGTGTATTGATTATCCTTAAAATCACTTCCAAACTAATATAATTATTTTAATAACTTAGACACAAAGTCATTCAGCTCTTTTGTCCACAGAACATCATTCTATTGTTATATGCTTCTTAAGTATAATTATTTATGTTAAAGTTATACATTTATAACATGGATTTTATTTTAATTAATTATTGGGCATTCAAATCTGCCTGATCATGGAAAAAGTTATGGGCAAAGTCTGAATCTTAATAACTCTTTTAATTTTCTTTAAAATGCCTGCAATCAGTAATTTTATTTATCATACATTTAAAAAGTGTTCACTGAAACTTTAATTATATCAATTTATGAATTTTTTTAAAATTCATTTAATACAGTGGTAATTGATAACCTAATAACATAATTACAGAGTTTTACTTTTTGTTAAAATATACTTTTTGTTGTTTAAGACATACATAAATTTATAAACATTTAGGAGATATTTGTTTAAACTTTCTTTTAAATTTCAGAAACCCATTCTTTTAGATTATTATTATTAATTTTAAATTATTCAGAGATTCAAAAATAAAGCTATAAATAGTTTCTTCTTTTTTTTTTAATTTGTTAAACTTATTAAGTGAAGGATTAAAAAGCTTCTTGTGTTTTTTAGAATTCCAAGTCTAGAAATTTAGATTTATCATTTCTGGCTTTTATTATATAAATTCAATTTTAATTCTGATATATGATGCAAGAAATATGTTTTCATAAATAGTAATTGAAATAAAGTTTCTTTTTTGAAAAATTTACACTGAGAAAATGTATTGAATTTTTTTTATCAGGGTTTTTTACTTAAGAATATTTATCTCATAAAATGTTTATGGTTTTATAGAATTGATAAAACAATTTTCTGATAAAAGTGTTTTAATTAAAAAAAATTATATAATCTGATAATCTCAGGTATTTTGATGTTATCTTTCATTTGTTGTGTACAAATCATTTGATTTAAAAAAATTCATCATAAACTGATTTGTGTAAATAATTTTCTTGTTTTGTTTGTAAGTAATGTATTAATATTCATTTGTACTATTTGTTTATTTATTTTTAAATTTATTAAATGAAGTGATTCATTGAATCTAAAATATAGTTTCCAGTTCCCCTGAAAAATGAAGTTAATTATAAAATACATAACACACACTATTTAAGTTGTTATGCACAATAAAGAATTTTTAATTACAATGAAGTAAAAGAAAAGCGACATAAGTGAAAACAAGCGATAAAGATATGAATTAATAAATAATTTGACTAAAGAGAATACATCGAATAAAAAAGAAATGAAACAAAGTAAAAAGATAAATGAAAGTAATCTCATAAATTTCATTGGCTGTTTGGATATCTATCATTTAATCTTTTAGCTCATAAGCAGCCCTTCATGTAACTTGTCACAACTATTTGAGTGTTACCTTTTTCCATTTCTTTTATGAAATTTTCCATTTCTTTTTGGAAAAATTCATTGTTATGTGCTGCAGAATTAATTAGCACAAATCAAAATTTTTTTGACTACTAAAGAAACTTCTGATTCTTTGAAGTTAAAGTTTTTTACAAGTTTTTTAAATCCTTGACAAAAATCATTTTTATTTTGTACATAAGTAGGTATTTTAAAAGTTTTTCTGCTTAATTTTACAGTTTTAAAACTTCAAATCTCCTTAAAAAATAATAAAAATTAATAAATATTTTATATCTCATTCAAAGTTTAGAGTGGACTTAGTTCAACTGGTTTTTCAATTGAAATCAAAATCTCAACTTTATATAGTAATCATAAAATTATTTAATTATATTTTTTATTTATTGCTAATTTATTTTAGTAAGTAAATTAAATTTTTTAAATTTCAAAAGTATTATGAAAGCATCAATGAAGAAAAATACATTTTTCATCTAAAATATTATGTGTGTATATGTATACTTAATGCAATATCCTCAATATTTATTGTATGCTCTCATTTTTTATTATAATTTAGTAATCTTATTTAGTCTTCTATTTGTTTTTGTTAAAAACTATTAATTTTGTTATAAAAATGAGAATGAAATTAATTTTTTTTTTACTGTAAACTAAATAAAATTATTTTAAAATGCATATGTGTACATCTTATATTGATACTTACTGCTGCATTTTCAAGAATAAGTTACAGTTTTGTTTAAATAATTTTTAAGAATGTGTGTGTGTGTGAGCAAATAAATTAATGTATATTAATGGATATAACTTTGAGTTAAATACCTTCATGCTTTTAACTTAAAGTTAAATGCATGAAACATGGAAGTTTGTTAAAAAAATTTTATTACCTAGGTGGTATCTATGTTTATCAATAAAGTGGAAATTATTCACATATTTCAAATTGTTTAGTAAACAAAAGTGTAAATGTTTGGTCTTTAAAGAATTCATTTATCTTGTTTTGTTACTGAATATTTTCATTGTTTTGTTAATTCTCATTTTTTTTAATGCGAACTATAATGTAAGTATGGTTGACAGGTGTATGAGAGGTATAACTTTTTTTTAGTGCTTGTGTCCTTTTCATTTATTTTTATTAAACTAGAAGCATATTATTGACAAAATAATTTGTCATATCAAAATTTACATGAACATTTAAATTAAATGTTATAATAAGCAAAAAGTACAGTTGTTTCTTTTTTCATCAAAAAATAAGCCATTTGTTGTTTTTCCATTAAAAAAGAAACTGTTACATATTTCATGAACTTTTGCTAAAAAAGATTAAATTTATTTTAAAAAAGGAAACAAAATTAAACTGCTACAAACTACATATAATATTCTCAGCATATTTTTATATATATATATTTCTGTATAATATATAGCTAATTCTATGATACTTGAAAAGTAAAAAAGAAATTTAAACCTCTAGAACAATTTAAATTTAATCGAATTTTTATATATATATTTTAAGTTCTTAATTAATTTTGTCTATTAAATTATTGCGTATTAATTAAGGTAAATTTATTTATTTATTAATTGTGGTGCTGTAGTATTGTGATATTTTTCAAGGTTGTATATTTTTGCAATTTTAATACCAAATGTTTCACATTAATTCTTTTAAATAATGTTTGTAAAAAGCAAAAATAATAAATTTTTTCATGAAGTTAATTATGACTTCTTAATTTTTATGAAACATTTTGATAAATATGATGGTGTACATTAATATTGAAATGGATATTTCAAAGTAAATTAAGATTATCCTCTGTCTTGTTTTACTCTATGTTATAAAATAGGAATTTAAAAAAAATATTTTTTTACTTGTTTTAATAAAATATAATGACAAATTAAGGGTTAAATTATTAAAAATAGGAGTTTTGGATTTTCTGCTTTTTGAGTTGATTATAATCAAGCATTTCACAAAATTTTATTTAAAACATATGCGGTAATTTTTTTTATTTGACAAAAAAACATTTAATGAATTACTATATCTTTATCTTAAATGGTTGTATTAGGTTAACAATTTGAGCATTAGTAAGTAGAAAATTATATACATATATAATAATCTCTCTTCAAGTCAACTCATTGTTAGATTACATATTTATACATAAAAAAGAAGGTTTCTGATATATTATTTGAATGAAATTTACTAATTGTGAGGAGAAAAGTAGACATCAAAGAAAAGCTAGAATTTTAGAAGTATTTCAAAACTAATTTAAAAATAATAATTTTGAAAAAAAAATTGAAATCTTTGAATTATATCGTATGAAAAAGTTAAAATTAAAAATAAATTTAAATTTTATGCAAATTAACAATTGCACACTGATTTAATAAAAAAAAAACATGCATTTTTCTTTAAAAAATTGAAATTCTACTTCAAAGGATTACATGCTGTCTTATAGGAAAAAGAATTATGAGTCTTATAATAAAAAGAATTATGAAACTTTCATAATTCTTTTTACTATTTTCATTCAACAATGTAAGTAATGCTGATACAGTAAAAAATATAATTTAAATTAACTATCGAATAATGTCCTCTGTTTTTAAATTTTCTTGTTATCACTTGACATTTTTTTTAATTATTAAGAATTTATTTTAACTATCTCAATACATATTGTTGTTCTTTTTGTTATGCTATTTTCGGGCTAAAAGCAAGAATTCTGTAGATAAATAGAAAATTAAAATCTGATTTCAACTGAAATATAAAGAAGACAAATCACATCGGTTTCTAACAAGAGCATGATAAAACAAAAAAAAAGAAATATTTGAAAATATACTGCAATGCAGCACTGGATATATAGTTTTCAAAGGAGGAGAGTAACAAATATAATGTAATCTCATCAAAATTAAAATTCAAAAGTAATGTTTTATATTTTATTAGTATTGGAAAAACTTGCTTTAAAATAAATTTGAGTAAATGAAATTTCTGTAATAGCAAAGAAAAAAAAATTTGAAATTGATCAGAATATATCTAATGACTGACTTTTAATAAGATCCTCAAATGTTCCACTAAGAAAATAATTTAACAAATATTTTAGAGGCAATTTTAAAGTTATAAAGATTTTGTTGCAGGAAAATTTTAAAAAAATGTCGTGAAATGATTTTCTAATATGAATCGAGAATGTACAAATGTAAATGAAATGTGACGTTGCTTCCTGATAATTTGCAATATTACCATTTTTTTCTTATGGAAAAATTAGTCAAATTACTCTTCTGAAATGTCAGTATAGTATAGATCAAGTATGATTAATTTAAGAATAACAGAATCAAATAATATCATTTGATTTTTTTAAAAATCGATGATGAAGCCTAAAGTATGTGTTTATTCCCTTGTGAATACTTTCAGTTATGTTTCCCAATCAGCTGCATAGACAAAAAATGTAGTTATTTACCGTAAACTTTTTTAAAAATCAAATGCTGACATTTATATTTTATTTATGATACTAGGATATATAATAACCTATTGACAGTAATGTTTGTTATTCTCAAAACTTTTTTCTGAATAAATAAAAATGAATTACGTCTTTAAATTCTTCATTCATACGAGAAAAACATTATATTTACTAAAAGATGCATTCAAATTTCAATAATATGAAAAATAAATATTAAAACGTTTTCATATTAAAAATATTTAAAATTCTAGCAATTATAAATGCAATTCATATAATAAAAATTGCGTTCATCAAAAATATTTATTTTTGATTCAAATTTACTACTTGTTTTTTCAACAACTTTGCGTTAGTAAAATTTCATTTTTTTTGTATTAAATATTGCTTCTGCTCACTGTAGTGAGAACATGTTTTCGATTTTACAAATACGTCGCTGACTGGAAATGTATTGGAATGCAGATAAAAGAAATACTGACTTCATTCAATAACTTCGTAATTAAGTAGAATTTTTTAGCCTTTCACAACTCATTCAATTTGTTTTTAGTTGATTTATATGAAATGGCATTTAGTGATACGAATCAGTGTTTTAAACGTAGCTAAAGAAAAAGTAAATCCCATGGAATAGTAGTTAATTTCGTTATTTTTGAAAAATACAAAATTTTCTGGAAAGCAGTATACACGTTTTTCACTAAAGGCATGGTCTACTAGTTATTACATGAAGCGTATCCGTAAGTCTTCTCTTAAAATATTATTATTGATATAGTTAATTAATATACACACTTCTAGAAGTCAATTATATAAAGTTGAAATTGACATGGTTGTTTTGCTCCGATACAGCTTAATGTCTACATCACTTTATTCTATTTATATTGTTTTTCAATATCATGGAATTTTTCTACTGTTATCATTGTTTGGAATTTAGATTTAAAAAGTTTCAGTGATATTGCTTTAAAAATTTCTAGAAATTGTTTTTCTAAATTGAGTTTTTGATTAATTTCAGTTTTCTGGGCCGATTGTCAGGCTTATCAATTACTGTAATGTTATTTCACGTTCAATTTACGCGACATCAAGTGGCTTAAATGAGATGCAGTCACCAATATGATTCACTACAGGACACACCATTAGATGGAAAAATAATTACTATTGATCACTCACGCCTTTCACTTCAAATTTTCCATTTGATTTGAAGGGCATGAAGTCTACATTGTTATTGACGTTTGGAATTCAGATTTTTAAAAATTTCAGTGCCATATTGCTTGAAAATTTTCTTGAAATTTTTTAAATTGTTTCTTTGAATAATTCCAGCTTTCTTACCTGACTGTCAGACTTATTAGTTTCTTTATGGTCATTTCACGTTCACTTGAAATCAATAGAATAGCTGGAAATAGATAAGACAAAAGCTTCCACAACATAGTTAAGTTTCTATCGGCAAGGATAATTAAAAATTTTTTAAACTTTTTAAATTTTATGCATTTATATTGTATTAAACTGAAAATGAAGAATGAATAAGGGTAGGGGAATATCCACTCCATATTACAGTCAAAATTTAAAAAAAATGATTCTTTTTTTCTGTGAGACATAGCGGTCGCGGGCCATATTGATACGGCCCTGAGGTCGTATCTTTGACATAACTGCACTAACGTAAAATTGAGAGTGTTTATAAATAAGAGGTCGATAAAAACGAACATTTACTGTGTTGCTGAACTGGAAAATCAAGTATTGACCATTCAAATTCAGTTCTGTATCAACAATACAGGATTATTACAAGCGAAACATTGAATTTTGTTACATTACTACGTCCGCATTTTGAAATGTATATGTTTCCATGGCAACGTAAGCGAAAGGACATTAACTAGTTTCAAGCTGCGTATGTGCAATGTGGGTGTGATTGACATGGTTGCTGAACGAGCACCATGTTTGAAAAGCTGTCAGTACAGCAGAAAACGTTTTGTGTACTAGAATTTTCAAAGTGTGAATCGCCCATAGCTTTTCACTGTGTGACCTCTTCGTTTGGGGACATGTTAAAGGCTGCGTCTATGTACCATTGTTACTTATCACTTTGTCTGAGTTGCGGAAACGCGTCACGTTTGCTTTCGCTACCATCGACGATATTAAGCTGAATTACTTGTGGAGCGAATTGAACTATTGTTACTAAGAATTGAGCGAATTGACGTCTGCCCTATTACTAAAGGAGCATATATTGAACATTCATACTATGGACGTCAATGTTAGATATGTGCCGCTTCTTTTTATATATAAGTCACTCTGTAACCCAACTATGTTCCATAATAAACGCTTCGAAAAACGATGATTCATTTGTTATAACCCTGTATTAAGATTATGCACTTTATAGGCTTTAACATTCCTTACCGAAACTAATTTCTTGATATAATGTTAAGTTCTAGTTGTTCAACATATTTTAATTCATTATTTTATTTTTTAATTCTTAATACTAATTGTGTGTTTTTATATATAACATATTTTTTTCCACAAAATAATTTTTGTGGAAGAAGTATATATATATATATTTATATATATATATATATATATATATATATATATATATATATATATATATATATATATATATATATATATATATATATATATATATATATATATAGAAGTATGTAAGAAACATTTCTTAAATTATGATTCTTGCTAAAATTAATTTTTAAACAGTTATTAATTATAATTTATTTAATTATATATATATATATATACAGGGTGATTATAAAAAAACTTTGCCAACATCTGCACTTCTAGCGTCCATTCTATTTAACCGATCAAGATGATATTTCAAATATAGTTCTTTTGAGATATGCGCTCGAGATTCTGTGAATGGCAACACAGTGGCCCTCGCGGTTACAGTTATAGTGACAGAAACTCGAAATTTTCGAATGGCAACATCTACTTTTTACCATCGCAAAATGTTCAGCACATGCGAAAACCCTAAATAGCGTTGAAACAGTACCGATATGTCTAAAAACGGACGTGTTCTGCAAACACAAAAAGAGTTCTGAAAACCGGCCAATAAAACACGATCTGGGCGCACGCAATAAATTTGCATGTGACAGAGTCAAGAAACCAATCACAGAACGCCGGTCACCAGATATTCAGCGTAGGAAACCTATAAAATACCAAGCGGGTATGCGAAGTCGTCATTCGGGAACTCGCACATGCCGACGATATGAGTCTTCCTAGGAAAGTTCGCGGTGAATTGATCAAACTCTATTACCAAAATGGGATGAACGCTGCGGAAGCCTTGCGTGTGTATCGCCGCAATCATCGACAACGACGCGGCCCATGTACTCTGCAAGCTCTGCGTGATTTAGTGCGGAAATTCGAAGATACAGGCTGCACCTGTGACAAACAGCGCTCCGGACGGCCAACTGTTTCTGAGGACGTTGTCATGGAAGTGCACCATACAGTGACTGCAGGACACACAGAAACCGCAAGAGGCATAGCGCGCGTGTTGGATATTCCGAACTCAACGGTCCGCAAGCTCTTGCGCTCGGTACTTCACATGTTTCCCTATCGGTTCCAGCGCGTCCAGATGTTGGAGCCGGGTGACCCACAACAACGTCTGGACTTCGCAAATGCATTTTTGTTACGATATGATGCGGATAACGACTGGCCACTTCGCATACTATGGACGGACGAGGCACATTTCACCTTAAATGGCAGCATTAACACAAAGAATTGTGTGCACTGGGGAGAGACGAATCCTCATGCTGTGGCGCCAGTACCATTATTTGACGCCAAAGTGACTGCGTGGTGCGGCATTACAGCTACATTTGTTCTGGGCCCGTTCTTCTTTGAGGAAACGACCCCGACTGGCCCTGCAACATGTTCTGTAACGGGCCCTCGGTATGCAGCCATGCTGAAAAATTATGTCTTACCGGAGTTGCGTCGGCTGAATGCACTCAATGACATTGTTTGGATGCAAGATGGCGCACCTCCACATATAGCGAGGTCAGTTAAAAGGCTCCTGGATCAGCATTTTGGTGATCGCATCATCTCACGCTATTATCCTTTTCCGTGGCCTGCGCGATCCCCAGATCTGACGCCTATGGATTTCTGGTTTTGGGGCTATCTCAAATCCAGAGTTTATCTGTGCAATCCTCAAACATTGTCGGACTTAAGGGATTCTATATGGCGTGAGATTGGAAACATCCCTCGTGCCATGTTGCGTGCAGCGACATTGTCCACCGTCTCCCGCATGCAATGCGTAATTGCCTGTGATGGCACTCACGTGGAAAATGTTTGAAATTAATAAAGATTTTTTTCTCTATGTGTTCTCATCATTGAGCAGTGTCTTGTCTCTGTCGTATGCATTATTCCTCCGTGCGCCTTGAAGAACTGTTTGTATGTGTATAACATGTCGGTCTTCGGACATATCGGTACCGTTTCAACGCTATTTAGGGTTTTCGCATGTGCTGAACATTTTGCGATGGTAAAAAGTAGGCGTTGCCATTCGAAAATTTCGAGTTTCTGTCACTAAAACTGTAACCGCGAGGGCCACTGTGTTGCCATTCACAGAATCTCGAGCGCATATCTCAAAAGAACTATATTTGAAATATCATCTTGATCGGTTAAATAGAATGGACGCTAGAAGTGCAGATGTTGGCAAAGTTTTTTTATAATCACCCTGTATATCTGTATATATATATATATATATATATATATATATATATATATATATATATATATATATATATATATATATATATATATATATATATATATATATATATATATAATTTCTTAAACATTTTAGATCTATAGGGATTGGATGTCATTATCCAAATCATAAAATAGAATCGAAATTTTAAAAACATTGTTGGTATAAATTAAAAGGAAAAATATATAAAATTTGAAACTCTCTCTGTTTTTATCATTAAACTATTTTATATTTCAAATAAATGTATTTTACTAAAAATTGCACTTCATTAAGAAAATAAATCAAATGGTATAAAGTATCCTAAAGTAAAATATCCATGAAATTATCGATGATAATTATGTCAGCTCACAGAAAAATTAAAATTAGCTTATTAATATTAAAGAGCTGCACTTTTTTGAGAGCAAAAGACATGAAAGTAAAAGTGGTGGTTTTCATGGAGAATATAAAGAAGTAAGAGATACATGATGTATTTTCAATAATGGAAAATAAAAAATGTTTTAGTAAAAAAATATATTAGGTAATTTGTGATAAAATGTTAATGAAACATAGTACAATATATTTTACACTGTTTCAGATCGTGTTTATTTCATCATGTTTTAAGAGATACTAAACTGCTTTACATAGCGCAAGAACTTAGTATTTCTTCTGTCATTTTTTTTTGCAAACATTTATAGTTGTTTAAAATTAGCACAATCTTTACAAATCAAACGCTTTGTTTTTTCTTTTATTATTGTTTTACAAATATTAATAATTGTTTAGAATTATAGATATCAGCTGTTTGTGTTAACTGATTGGGAAAAAAGAATTATCATTTTTAGTAACATAAAATTTCAATTGTAACCTCCTATAAAAGGAAAAATATTATGTAAAATATCTTTTAGGTTATCAAAGTTATATATATATATATACTATTTGATTCACAGTTGTCATGACAGCAGTTATTCTAAATATATCATCATAAACATATTATGCTTGTTTTATGACGTTCGATTCCGGTAGCCTAATTCTCCTCTGGATTTCAATTTCAAGAGATCAAAGTTTTATTTACCTCATAATTTTGAAATCATACAACGAGGATGAATCCTGATTTTGCATCTTCTCTTTCAAATTTCCTCACTACACTAGTAGAAGGATATTAAGACTTATGAGATTTTATTTTCTTCATTCATCTCAGCCAATTAGAGTCGATTATCGAAGTCCTTTCTTTCTGGATACGCTGAGGTGGCAGATGAGTGATTAGCGCCCTAACATTCAGTCAACACCCTTAATAATCGCATGATTTTCAAGAAAACAGTATAAAAGTGCCTATTTTTTATTCAAGAAAATTCGAATAGTGCTAACATCTAGTATGAAATAAACTGTCTCCAATTACATCAAAAATAGTGTTGTACAGCCATCTGGTGTGTAAAATGAAAAAAAAAAATTCTGGCATAGAAAATAGATTGTTCTTATTTATTTATTTTTTGTGCATTTTTTCCGAACTAGAGGACTAATACTATCCAAATACGGGGGGGGGAGGGGAAACTCACCCCTTGATTTTGTTGTTGTCTTGTAGCAGCTAGGCTGGCAATATCGGGTGCGCTGCTCCACTTTTCCAGCTGAGCCGTAACTTGGTGTGGAGTCCGACTTCCTCAGTACACACATGGCAACGGTACCCGTTTATAGGGTAGGCAACCATTCACAACCCATTCATTCACACAAGGAAAGGACAAATACATTAGAGTGGAGAAAGTACATCCATGCCCGAAACCGGGATTCGAACCTGGGACCTCCCTATCCACAGTCAGGCATGCTGACCAATAGTCAGGTTTGGCGGGCACCCTTTGATTTTGAAAGGAATAAAAAGAAGAGGTTAAGCGATTTTACTTTCGTTTTGTCCCTGTCAGATAATATATATATAAGGTGGTGGATCGCCGAACGTCCTGTAGGAATGACAGGATAGCCTTGAATATAGAATAAGAGGCCACGAACCAGCTCCCGTAAACCCTGGTGTTATGCGATCCGTGCCTAGGGCTAATTGGCACCGCGGTATTGGTGTCTTAACGGAGCCTCTAGTTGCCTGGCAAACTTCTAGAGTAATTTGCCTTGCCCAGTATCTCAGGCAATGCTGGGTGGACTTATATTACCTGAGCTTATTAATTGTTATCTTGTGGCTGAAAAGACACAAGAAATAACAAATCTTTCTGCATTTGCCGGTGATGCCTCTGAAGTAGACCTTGCTGAAAAAGACAAGGGAACTCAGAGGCAATCTTGTAAAGGGGCAGTAATGAATCTTTTACTTGAGGTAGAAATGACCTCCAAACCATCTTCTGGTGAAAGCCAGGAAGCTATCCCTAGCATGACTGACTTTCTGACCAGATGGGACTGTTTCAGCAAGACCCTATCTGCTGGAAATGTCAAACGCAAGAGGAAACGGCAGAGCATATCATTTATGAATGCGAGGCTCTTGCCCTCCCTAGATTAACTTCTTTAGGCATCATCCATACTAGAGAGTTACACCTAGGCTCCATTAAAGGGTTATCAGACTTTATTAATAAAGTGGGTGACCTGAGCAACTGGAACTAGGAAACATTGGGTTTGGAGTTAATGGTACAAAATGCTGATAAAAGCAGAGGTGCCCAATGACATATATAAACTATTTACTATGAAGTTCTTGTCGAAGTGCAGAAAGTGACAGTTGGATCACAGCGAATTCGGACCAAACTTCACAAGTATATTGCTGATCCATTTAATTTGAAAATAGAACAATTTTACACTTAAATGACGAATGTTCAGTTATGCAAAAAAATCCAATCAAGTGACAAAATTTAAAATTTAATTTCAAATTGAGTTTCTGTGTCCGGTGGTACTGGGTTTAATCAAAACAGCCTTTAGTGTAACAATAATTTAATTATTCAAAGTTAAGTTACACACAATAACAAACCGAAACACTAAATTAAAAGGATGATTAAAACACATCTTATGAGTTCGAAATCAAAAGCCTAACTAACTGTCTTTCCTTCTCCCCGCCAGGGGCGCTCTCAGAAAGGAAGCGAGAGAGTGAAGTGTCACAGGCTCCCCCTCTGGCTGCGAAGTCGTCTCGTCGAGTAGTCAGGTGAGAAGTTTGACGATTATTCACTTCTTGGCAAGTTGTTTATTTGAGGTGCCTTAGGAGGTTGACCCCTTCTTTTAATAGGATTTGTTCGCACATTTGAGGTTTTGTTGGCTTGTAGGCATGGACGTAGAGCAGATGTGTGATAGGCTCCAAGAGAAATTTTGGGTTGGTCCAGGTTGGCAATTTCGTAACTTGTTGGCGAAAGTTGTGCAAGTATATACGGTCCATCTCGACGAGGTGAAAATTTGGCTGTTATCTTTTTTGCCTTGTTGCTATGAGGATGTAAGGTTACCCATACTTGATCTCCAGATTTAAACTGGTGACCTTTTCTTCTATCCTGATCAGCATATTTCTTCCTTTGATCTTGTTTTTGTTCAATAATGTCTTTGATCTCTTTTAAAATATTTGCAAATTTTCTCAAATACGGAGTTATTTCCGCTATGAAGTTGTCGTTGTAAATAACTGTGCGCAAATCATGTTCATCAGGGGTTCTAAGTTCCCTTCCGAATTGTAGAAACGCAGCCGTGTGTTCTGTCGAGTCACATACAGCTGTATTCAATGCAAAACGTACTGTCGGAAGTTTTTGTACCCATTCAGTGTGCTTGTCTCCAACCAAAATTGCCAATCTCGGTTTGAGATCTCTTATTCTACCGCTCAACAAGATTAGTTTGTGAGCAATAAACTGGAGTAAGTATTTGTTTTATGTCAAGAAGATGACAAACCTATTGAAGAACTGCACTGAAAAACTGGGAATCATTGTCACTTATCAGTCTTCTTGGAATTCCGAAACGCAGGAATACTTCTTCCATCAACACAGTAGCACACTCTCTCGCGGTAGCGTTTTTCAGTGCGAAAAGTTCTACCCATTTTGTTGCAGTATCTTCCACAATGAAAAGCCATTTTTTTCTCTGCTGTGGACTCAGGCAAGGGACCAAACAAGTCGATGGCCAAAGTTTCAAAACGTTGTGAGTAGATTGGAGTTCTCAATAAGCCTGCAGGTTTTTGATTTGATGGTTTGAACCTATTACAATCAAGGCAATTTTTAACATGAGTTTGTAATATATTTTCGCATTCCTGGAAAATAATATCTTTTAGAAACTCTTTGATGTGCACCATCTGCACCATTATGGCCTGCTGTTGGAGCATCATGATGTTCCTTCAGTACTCTTTCACGCTCATGATTGGGAACCACTATTTGTGCCTCCTCGAGTCAGATTCTTCGGAATAATGATAAGTACGCCTTGATTCATGATATAACCTCTTTGAGTCCAATTTGCAAAATTTTCGTCTCTTGAATTACTTTAAAAACTATCTATTATTTTCTTTACATCGCCATCTTTCATTGTCTGCACGCAGATCGCTTGCTGTTTTGGAGGGCAAATCAACGATAATTGTGCGGATTTTTCAGGTTGCTCTTTCATGTACACAATTTGGGTGGGAAAGCATATCAGAAATGACGTTCGCTTTACCCGGAATGTATTCTATTTTAAGGTTGTAAGATTGTAATTGCAATGCCCATCTTGCAAGATGACTTGTGGGAGATTTGAGGCTTAAGAGCCATTTTAAAGGTTGGTGGTCAGATGCCACAGTAACTTCTGAACCTTCGATATATCCTCTAAACTTCTCAATGGCTCAGATCACTGCAAGCGCTTCTCTTTCGGTTGTCGAATAATTACGTTCAGCAGACGTCAGTAAACGGCTTGCATATTCTATCGGGTGCTCTTCAGGACCTTGTCCTTGTAGTAAGACAGCTCCCAAAACATAATTGGATGTATCTGATCTTATTACAAAAGGTTTTGATTCATCCATTTGTTTTAAAATTGGTGGTGAAATTAAACCTTTCTTAAGAAACTCAAATCCACTTTGCTCTTTTTCACCCCACTTCCAAGTAGTTCGCTTTTTAGTGAGATTGCTTAAGGGATAAGAAATCTCAGCGAATTGAGGGATTTAGCGTCTATACCAGCTGCATATTTGCAAAAATGATTGCACCTGTTTTACATTCTTTGGGGAGGGAATGCTAATAATTGTTTCCACTTTAGCTGGGTCTACCTCAATACCGGAGTTGGTTATATAATGCCCAAGGTATTTAACTTTGGCACAAGAAAAATTGCATTTCTCACGATTAGCTCGTAAATTCAACTGTTTGAGTCTTTCAAATACTAAACGTAAGTCTTGGATGTGACTCTTGAAAGTGGGAGACAATACTATGATATCATCTAAATAAGCAAGCGTATTAACCTTTAGTCCATTTCGAAAAATGTCCATTAGACTCTGGAATGTAGCTGGTGCTGTTTTAAGTCCGAAAGGCATTTTGATGAACCTAAAGACACCAAGTTGGCATACAAAAGCAGTCTTGTCTTTGTCCTGCGGACGTACATTAATTTGATAATAACCAGATCGCAAATCTATAGTGGTCATAAAAGAGGTTCGTTTAGCATTGTGCAGAAGATCATCCATTCGTGGTAACGGATATGGATCTGATTTGGTGACAGCATTGAGCTTGGGGTAGTCGATGCAAAGTCTAAATTCACCATTTGGTTTAGGTATGAGCACTACTGGTGATGCGTATGCTGAATCGCATTCTTCTATTATCCCTGAGGCAAGAAGCTTTTCAATTTCCTTTCTTAAGATATCTTTTCTGGCTGGAGAGAGTCGATAGGGAGGTGAGGTAATTGGAGCTGAATCCTCTGTATCGATTCGGTGTTCGATATAAGTTGTTGCTTCTCCCCATTGTTGGAAGATATTTTCATACTCCTTCAACAAAGCATTAAGTTGTCTCCTCTGGTTTGAGTTGAGATTTTCCCCTTCATCTGATCGAAGGAGCGTTGAGCTTTCATCACTCTTAGTCCCAATGGAATTAGAACATTGTTTTGCAAATTCTGTTTGAAGTATAAAAGAATTTTCTGAAAGAGTGGTATATAAGTCTATGAAGGAATTGTCTTCAGATAGATCTTCCCACTGTTTTGTTGGGTTAGCATTTTTTCCAATTACAGAGAAATGATCTTGAGAATCTGGTTGGAATGAATCACAATTCACTGGAACATCGAGTTTTTCAAATGAGAATGTTTTATACTGTCTAATGTGTTCGTTGGTTGTGGGTTTAATCAAAGCAGCCTTTAGTATAACAATAATTTAATTATTCAAAGTTAAGTTACACACAATAACAAACAGAAACACTAAATTAAAAGAATGATTCAAACACATCTGAAAAGTTCGAAATCAAAAGCCTAACTGACTGTCTTCCCTTCTCACCGCTAGGGGCGCTGAAAAGGAAGAGAGAGAGAGAGAGAGTGAAGTGTCACATTTCTTAATTTCGGAGATTGGAACAGATGCTGTATAATCTTGAAGCATTTTTGAATTTTGAGAATTTTTTGGCGGATTTTATTGTTTATCTAGCAAAAAAGATCTTATTGCGTTAGGAAAAAAGGCAAAGGGTACTAAAGATAATCTACAATATTTTATTTTGTCAACCTTAGTTTAAAACACAAGTAATATAGAGCACTTTATTTTATTTTAATAGTAGATTATCAGAATTTATTAAATTTTTGCGACGATAATTCTTGTGAATTTTCATTTTTTTTAAAAATCACAAAATTCCTTAATTATATTTATTCATTCATTGTCGTGTGCCAACTAGGCTGGCAACATGGGGTGCGCGGCTCCACTTTTCCAACTGAACCATTTTTTGGTGTGGAGTCCGACTTCCTCAGTACACACATGCTATAGGGACCCGTTTATAGGGTAAGCAACCATTCACACCTCATTCATACAAGGAAAGGACAAAGACAGGATAGAGAGAGAAAGTACATCCTTGCCCGAACCGGGATTCGAACCCAGGACCTCCTTATCCGTAGTCAGGCACGCTGACCACTAGACAAGTTGGTCGGCAATTATATTTATTAATAATATTTAGTTCACTTATTTAAAAAGAAATTATAACTTAATAATTATCTACAATTTTTAATCGACTTAAAAATAAAAGAATGTGTCACAAGGATTATATAAAATTTGTGCCCAGAAACTGTTTAAAAAGTTTGAAAAAAAAAAATAAGAAAATGTTTACCTTGAGAAGTATCTGTTTATATAAAACCGATGATCGTTTGAAGTGCAACTCATTGTGAAATTTCCCTCATCATTAATAACCGCTTGGAAATTATACCTCACTTTACCTATTTTAACGGCTCTATGTTCAAGTGGCTTTCAATAAATCGATTAATGAATACTTCGCGGTATTTGACGTATTCTCACATTTGTTGAATATTCGCTTCTGAATTCTGAAGCATCTTACTCTGAAAGATATTTGATCATTATTAGACTGAATAACTTCAGGTAGAATATGCAAAAAGAAGCAAAAACTCTTATTTGTCATGTATAAATTTATGACAATACATCTTAAAATAATTTCTTTGAAACTATATTCATATGCATTTAAGAATGAATCAACTATTTAAACTTACTTTAGTGTTTATATTAGTTATGATAGCATCTAAAATATTTTTTTTCTTCTTCTTTAAAGTATGCATTGTTTATAAGGACACAAGTATACTTTTTCTTGCTAAGGTATCAGAGTTATTATTTTTTCTGCTTTTTTTTCCGTTTAGTAAATACTTTTAGTCTTAAAACCAGCTGTACAGGATTGGTTTATACTTCTTATTCTGATGTTTTTCCTAAATGAATTTTGTCATTTCTCGTTCCCTTTGGCAGAGCTGGCAACCGAATGGTTAGTGCTCTTGCCTTCGGTTCTACAGTTCGTGGGTTCGAATCCCACCTAGGGCATGGATGTTTGTATTGGTTCCGAATCCACTTTAAACCGTAGGTCCCGGTCTAATTAGCCCTCGTGTGCAAAAAATGACCGTTGAGCGACAAACAAACCAAACTCGTTCCCTTTGCTCTATTGAGTAATTTATTGCGCTAACTAAATGAAAACAAATAGTGATTTTCTAAGATTTAAATAATATTTATAGTTTTGTAATCAATATTTTCATAAATCATTTTATTTAATATATTGTTGTTATTAATTTTTTATACATTGCTTGTTTTTATTGTTGTCTTGTCCAAGTTGATGCAAAAGTGTCCAAGACAGCTCTGGCCACATCCGTAACTTCTGAGGAATGGAGGCGTTGATGCGGGGGATCCAGATGGATCCTGAAGAGCTTAACAATATGGCAGGTGAATCAAAGGTATAGTCGGGGGTGGGTTCGGTATTTGTGCAGTGAGAACAACTCCTGGTATGTAATAAATAACAATGTAACAAATGAAATAACAATTTTCTTGTCCACATATAAAAGTTAATTGTTGCTGTCTATTCGAGAATGTACATATATCTCCCATTTTATTTTTAGATTTTAACTGTAGGAAACATTTAAAATTTACAGCAGCTGCATTAGTATCTTATATTCTCGTACAGTATTTCTGTTAGCACATAATTAATTAAGACCAAGAGAAAGCGTGCATAGTATGCTTTTCCTTTGAAATTTGAATTCATTGTTAAAAAAAGGATGGTAAGAAAAGTGAATGCGTATTATTTCTAAGTGAATGCAAGTAAGTTTTGTACAAAATGAGTACAGCTTGTATAATCAATATTTATATATTTATTTTCTCTTCAATATATTTAAAAAACAGTAAATTAAGTCAAAATTTTAGACTCAAAGCACATTCCGTTCATTTTGGTTACAAAGAAAAAAAAATTGAAAAGTGTATTTTGGATGACAGAGTGCTGTAGAACACCAGTTTTTGATTTAGCGAGTTGAGCTTAATTTCCATCAAACATTCACGTTTAATATTTCATACTTATCTGCATACTTTAGGAAGTCCTAAGCTTTGAAAAATTAATAATTTGTGAACAACAAAAATTTACTTTGATGACAATAGTTCATGTACTCTAAAAGGAACGGGATCTAACTGACTTTTTTTTTTAACAGCTATTATGTTGCTATTCATGTGTAAAAAACATTCTGCAAGAATATATAAGTATTGACTCATTGTGAATTAATTATTCTTTGCCTAATATCTTGCTGATGATATTGAATAACAAAAGCCATCGCGTCTCTGTTTCCTCTCGAAGATGATAAAAACATTTATGATGTATTTTTAAAAAAAGAATGCTAGTTCTGTACATGAAAATTTTTTAAAATAAAAGCATGGTATTTTAAAGAAAATTTTATTGTTTTAAATATCACCATAACAATTAATATAGCATTTTGTAATTATTGCACTTAGTAATAAATAGCACTTTGTAGTTATTGTAGAATCTGTAATGAAACGAAAAAGTATAAGTGCTAGAAATTTTTTATTTTAAAAAATGGCATCACTTTATTTTTAAAGTAAACTTTTCGAATGAAAACTAAGTTTACTTAAAGCTCGTTTGCTTATATTGTTATTGGAAAAAGCTTAGAGAATATATCAAATCTGGGATTATTAATACCGATCTTCATATGTATTTAAGGTCTATTAGAATTTTTTAAATATGTAAATGAATGGAATATTTTACTTCACTGTAATAGTATATAAAATCATAACGCATTCAATTTACTTTACAGTAGAACAGTGTTTCCTGAAATAATGCATTGACCCCTTAATGGGTCTTCCAGGGGTCAGTTTCCATACTAATCAGTTGTCTAGGATCCCAAAGAAAACTGACGCTCCTGTTTGTCTTCGTCAATTTGCCATTGAAATTATAAATAGCATACCAGAAGGAACTATGGTTCTACTGATGGTAGCAAAGATGAGAAATCCTACACTGATAGTGGTGTTCTTATCAGAAATTCCAATGTAATTTTTAAAATAAATTAAGTAAATCCTGATTTTAATTCCGTTTTTAAAAGTGAACTTGTTGCATCAATGAAGGACTGAGGCGTGTAATGTCTTCTTTAGATCATTTGTATTCTGACTGATAGTCGTAGAGCCATCATACATTTGTCAAACTGTTGTAACGTTGGTGACAAAACTGGAATTTCAATTCTCACAAAATTAAAACAAATCTCGTCCTCTTGTGATGTGCATATTCAGTGGATTCCCTGGCAGGTAGACATTGGGTTAATGAGGAGGTGGATGTCTTGACGAAGACGGGTGCTAGGGAAGCTATGGCTATTTCTAATTGCCTGACATACCTTGAGCTGCATTCTGTTAGAAAACATTCTGATAAAGTGACTTGGCTTGTATTTCCTACAAATTCTTGGTACCGTGCCAAATCCCCTGGTGTATCCCTCGCTATGAGCTGCAACAGATGCATCCAAGTACCTGTCTCAAGCTTTCTTCGTGGCCATCTAAGAGCCCTTGTCTTTCAGGGTAGTCAAAAAACGCATCTAACTTGTCCGAAATGTAACTAGTAACAGCCTTCTCTGGCACATATTCTTGGGTGTCTAGGTTTGTCCTACGATGAGCTATTAGATTTCCTTATGCCAGTCTATGACATTTTGAAGGTGAATTAACTCATAAATCTCGTCAAGCAGAGACTGGACACGGAGATAAGCAACAATGACATATAAATTCGTATTGCAACACATTTTTATTGAAAAATAAAACAAATCCACAAAATATATTTATAATATAATGTATTTGAAATCTCGAAATTTTAAAATTGAATGTATTTTTAATTTTAATCATATTTTAGAGAAGTAAACAAAAAAATAGTTAAAATTTTTCATAAATATCATATTCGATTATTGAAAAATAGCATGATTATGATTATGGGTGTTATTGTCCTTGAATGTTCATTAGACATACAAAAAATGTTTGACTGTCCAGAATATTTTTAAACAAAATCAAATGCTTTTTACCTAATTTTGTCTCAAATAAAGGAAAAATTAGGAACAGATGGAATTTTTTAATACATACTATCGTATAATATTTGTAACTTTATGCAAGGGAAGCATGTAATATTGTTGTAATTAACATTTTGATCTTTCGATGTTTAATTTTTTATTCAAAAAATTTAAACTCAACAATAACTGAATATTATAATATTTTTGTGTCTTAAATCTTGAATTATATTTAAATTATAAAGTATATACAAACTAAATTCATTCATCTCTCGTTAATAAATAATATTTTTAATATACATGTTTCTCATATTAGAGTAGATAAAGTGTTTTGTATATAAGCTAAGGATTTCAATGTTAAACATATCGATTAGCATTTTACACATTTTGGGTAATATAAACAGAAACACTACTTACTTTGGAAAATAAATATTTATTTTGTAAGAAATATTAATAAAAAATTTAAAAATTAAAAAAATTACATTTTTGTGCAAGTTAATTTTGGACTAAATTTTGTCATTTGAAACATTTAGCAATAAACAAGAAGGGTTTTTCTGCTTACATGTAATAAATTTTTAATTATTGTTGTGAAATAATTGCTTTTTTTATAATTTAGTTACCTTTTATATTGCATATTTCTAATTCGATTTTTTTATTTTCTCTAATGATTTAGCTCTAACATTATTAAAGTTTAACAATGCAACTTTCTGAGTATGGGCAAAATTCATAAATTGTTGAATGTCTGTTTTAATAAAAGTTGATTGTGTTACTTTTAAAAAAGTATAAAATTAAATAATATATGAGATGTTTGCTATAGATATGAAATAAATACTAGTATTTCTACGTTAATAAATGATTTCTTTTGTTTACCAAAATTTACGAAATCAATTTATATCGTAATGAATTTGTCCTGGTATATTAATATCTGAAAATAATTTGTGAGTATCCAATTACTTGACTTATTATTTCCACCTAAATATAATAAATTAATATTTTTCATTAATAATTTGCGATAATTAAATCATAGAATACTTTATTATGATTATAAATTTAATAGCTAAATTGTAGTTAATCAATTATTATTTTTTTCAAAAATCTTTTTATATAATATTTTTAAGGTCCTCGGTCCTGAAAACAAAAATAGGCACTATAGGCTTTGGCGTTATGTGGGACGTAATTGTTATATCTTATCACGCGCGCGTTTACATTTATTACAACAATAAAAAGATTATAAATGCATAAGAGCTTCCATAATTCATATTCAAAAGGAATTTAAGATTTAACCCATATTTAAAACAAATGGTACTTAGAATAATGTAAGGCTTAAAAAGAAAATAGTATTTTCGAATACATTATCACACATAAAAGGCTAATCGCTTATATGTTGATACTTATTAAAGATCGTGTCCAGTAAATATTCATGCTGATGTAATTTTTTATACATAATTATTGAAATTTAAAGTAATTGCTTTTATGATGGTTATAGAAAATTATGATCTATATATATTTGTAATTAGTATAAAAGTGATCTTGTTACCAGAACACAAATTTTTATTGCACATTCTTCTTGGAGGGAATGTTGAACATTTTTACTTATACTTTTAAAAATGTTTTCTACGTGGCTGAGTGTAACTTAAACATATTCAGTCATCAGAATTTTCAGATTGCTTATTGGCTTAAAATTATTTTTTTATGAATTCAATTCAGAGATTCTAACAAATAAGATTCCAAAAAGCCAAGAATATTAAAATGATTTTGATAATAAAGTTGCTTTTCAAGATATGAATTTAGTTATTATTGCTGAATTAATTAGGATTGCAAAAGTGCTCAAATAAAATAATACTTCACCAGAAAAAAAAAGAAATTCGTATAAAATTTTGATGTAGTAAATTTTAAGAACCATCAGAAATATGAACATAGCATTTTGCTTCCAGATCATTCTAAATAAGCTCCAAGAAAACGATTTTCTCTCTGTGAGTGCGCCAAAGTCAATCTTCAAAGAAAAAATTTAAAAAAATGCTGTACCCTTTCATTTTATGTAAATGCACGAAAAAAAAGCAGACGATAAACATTAATTAATCAATAAAATTCTAAGCAAACGATAAATTTCTAAACAATAGAAATAAAGAATTGATCTATAATGTGTCGAGGATTTAGTTGATGATTTTTCTATAGATCGATTCGAGTATTTTTTAAGTTATAATAACGGAAAGAAATCTGAGTACTTCGAGAATTTTTTTAATTCCTTTTCTATGTCTCTCGTTCTTTGCTTTTGTGGCGGAGCAGTAAGGGGGAAGAAGTCCAGCAAACGAGGGAGCTTGTCTGCTTCCGTGTTAATGGCCTCGTTACCGGATTTTCTCGTCCGGCAGCGTGCTGCGTCCTGACGCCCACTGATTGGTTTCGTTTGTCTCCGAGATCGCTTTCTGCGGTTTCCGTAGCACATATTCCTCGTGAAACTTTTATTTCTTTTTTTGTAGACATCGGCAGTAAAACCGATATAGGAACTAGTTAGCGAGATTTTGCACGATTTAAAGATTCGGAAGGCTTTAGATGAGTAAAGAATAACAAAACCCAGCTGTGGAAAATGCGAAATGGAACAAGCTAAAGCACCGAGTTTTTGGTGAAAGTATTAAGTGCATCTCTTTTCAAGTTTGCTCTTTATAAAATTTCACGGTTTCTTTTATTTGAATTAAGAATGTGAAATATAATTCCTCAAACCATTGTGTAAGTTAATAAAAAAAGTTTTTGACTATGTATTTTTTGCCTATAGATTATTACTTAAATAAAGCCTTTAAATATATAACAGATTTGTGTTGAATTAATAATTAAATTATTCTAAGTAAACAAGATTTGGACACTTAAAACTTTTACAAAAAGTAATCTTAATAATAATTTCATAAGAATCAAACTCGAAACTATAGCTGGATAATTGGCTCTATAACAGGAAATTTATGTTCTAGAAATTATAATATATCTATCTATCTATCTATCTATCTATCTATCTATATATATATATATATATAATATCTATATATTCTAGGAAATTTATGTTATAGAGCCAGATGAGAATTTTAGCTTGAAACAGTGATTGTAGCAGTGATCAACAGTGATGTGTCACTTAGTGAAGTAATTCTTTATTATCTTTGAGTTGTTGTTGCAACAACGTACACTCATGCTGTTGCAACAACAACCTAAAAATAAACAGGAAATTAAACATAAAGGCTCTATAACAGGAAATTAAACATAAATGCTTTATAACAGGATGTTAAACATAAAGGCTAGAAAACAGGAGATTAAAAATAAAGGCTCTAAAACAGGAAATTAAACATAAAGGCTCTATAACTGGAAATTTGTTATAGAGCCAGATGAGAATTATAGCTTGAAACAGTGGTTGAAGGAGTGATCAACAGTGATGCGTCACTTCGTGAAATAATTCTTTCTTATCTTTGAGTTGTTGTTGCAACAACAACCTAAAAATAAACAGGAAATTGAACATAAAGGCTCCATAACAGGAAATTAAATATAAAGGCTCTGTAACATGAAATTTATGTTATAGAGCTAGATGAGAATTTGAACTTGAAACAATCGAGAAGTAGTGGCCAAGAATTTGCGGCACATCGTGAAATAGTTCTTTCTTATCATTATGTTGTTGTGGCAGCAGCATACTTCTCTATACCTAGTACAGAGTTGATCTCTATTCGTTACATCGAAACAGTCTGGTGGGAGTCTTCGTAAATTAGAAGCAGGAACCATGAAGAAGATACTCCAATACTGACCTACCACACCCAGGGGTACTATTTCACTCGGAGGACCTTGCGACTACGGCCTATTTAACATGCCTCGGCCCCCTTTAGTGAACACGACAGATTTTCGTTCAAGTCGTGATTCGAGGTCACTATCTACCGGTAATGAGAACGACGCCATAATCAATCCGCCCACGCCGAATTTTATTATCATGTGGCATTATCCAATGAATATATTTGCATTATTATTTATGCTACTATCACTCACATCTTAATTGATATTTATTTCAATTTGTTATTTTATGCATATTTTTAAAAATGCATGCATTACATAAGCAAATATTACTATCTTATAAATAGTTTTACTATGGTATAATTATTGACTATGTTGCGTTACATGATCTTAAGAGTGTAAGTAAAAGGCTGTTTGAAATATCGTTTTGATTTCGAATTTGGCTTTTGTAATATGCATATAAATATTTAGACAAAAAGTAACCGAACAGGAAATAATATTTCCTGCAGAATATCATGTTTGTTTTATATAATGAATTTGAACTGTTAAAACTTTTAACAATAAAAAAATTCTTTATGTAAAACTTCATGTAAAATTTAACGGAAATTGTTTAGATTTATGAAAGAAAGAATTGGCTGCATAAATTTGTAATATACCAATTATAATACAGTATAGTAAATTAATAATATAAAATCTTTTGGATTTTAAAAGCTTCATTCATGTTTAAAGCAAATATTTAGAAAAGTAAGCCAAGATAAATTTAGTTTTCTTGTATCGTGAAAACTTCAAATGTTTTTAGCCTAGTAATACAACGCACACTCGAATAAGAATTTACATTATCTTTCTGATAAAAACTGGGGAATGCTTTACGTTTTATTAGCCATCATGAGATTCATAAGTCCCCTCGGTATGATATATTGATGATACCCTCATTACATCATTCTGTCATTTCACTGGAATAATATTGTATTATTTAAAGATATATATATATATATATATATATATATATATATATATATATATATATATATATATATATATATATATATATATATATATATATATATATATATATATATATATATATATATGTGTATAGGTATAATGTCTCTTATAAAAGTAGGCACCAGTGAAAGTCATGGAGGCAAGTAGCATTACATACGTCCCACCCACCATAGCCCATTTATAGGATGGCCCACATTCATTCATCATCTCAAAGAAAAAACAAGGAAACACAAAGAGAGAGAAAAGAACATCCATGACCGAATTGGGATTCGAACACTGGGCCATTAGCCTAAAAGTTAAGAACGCTAACCACTCAATCATCGGCCGGAAATTAATGTTATATTATTTCAATTAAACGGTTTAATTGGCTAGATTTGAATTAAATATTTTAAATAGTCTATAGCCCCTTTGGTTTAAATTCCCCTTTTTTCCCATTTTACGATTTTTATTCATAGATTTATACACTTTCTTATTACGTGAGTGCTTGAAAATTTTCTGAATTAACTCCATTGCGACGCTTAAACATGGTTTTATAATAATTCAAAGTTCCCTGTAAATATAATTATAAGCTATAGATGTTCATATAGCTCACAAAACTTAGAAGTTAGTGTAAACTTATATAGTTAGATCATCTATTACAGTGGTGGAACTGTGTTTTGTGTGACTCTAACCAACCAATAACTTTTGAGTATTCAAACAACCGTACCGCACTTTCCTAATATGAGGACATTGTAAACAAATATTGGACACATTATTTCAATAATGGCTTAAGCGTTAATGTTTGGCATTTATAAAATGAAATAAAAATTATTTCTGCTAGGCTTTTTCTGATGCTCCAATAACTGGATGATGAATCAGATGAAAAGTGATCAAATTTAGCCAAAAGCGTTATCGATGACTTCCTTGTGTTTTTGTGAAAAAGAATTTTATAACTTAATTTTTTAGATGATGATATGTATGTATATTGTTCAGAATACTTTATTACTCATGCAAGAGATTTTTCAGTTTAATTTAGAGATATCTACCTCAAATTACTTTTTTATCAATATGAAATTATTTTTCATGTTTTTTTAATTGGATCAAAACAGTAAAATTTTATGTTTTTGTTTTACTACCACATTTGATGGATTATGTATCCATGGATACTTCTTGTTTTATGAACAGTATAAAGTGATTTTTTTATTTACATAATCTTTAGAAATTGTAAGTTTTTAAAGAATATACATGTATGGAATGATTTTGCGTGTTTTATTTTGGTTGAAGATGATGTTATTGTCTTAAAAGTTGCATAGTACTAAAAAGGATACTATAGGTTGATCATAAATAATCCAAATGTTCAAGATGTATATTTACAACTTCAAGAGAAGTAATTGCTCTCTCAAGACAAAAGTTATACTTACAATGGAATCGAAGATTCAATTTTTTTTACGGAGAAATACTAAAGAACAATTTAAAATTTTTAGTCAGAACTGTCAAATGAGAAAAGCTGAAAATAGGGAAGTGGAAACTTGCACATTTTTGGCATTAAAAGACGAATAAGTTCTAATAGTAATCTATAATCTCTCATAGCAAAATCGTTATAAAATTTCAGATGTGATAACTCAAAATCCTCGAAGAAGCATTTTAATTTTTCATTTGCCGCTGCCAATGATGAAAAGAAATACTTTGAACAAAAAATATCTATAACTTCACGCTAATATTTTTTAATAATTATATACCTCTTACTTCATCAATCCCTTTTTTTAGATACATTTCATATGATGATGATTTATTAATAAATGTACGAAAGAAGTTGATTTATTTTTCAATATTTTTAAATCTTGAAGAAGAATATCAAAATTGTTTGAAGAATAAATATAAATTTTTAAAAATGTAATTTTAAATGAAGTATATTCTGCAGTGTATTTTTAAAAATTAAGTTGCATATGTGTGTTACATATAAAATAGAATGATTATAATAACTATTCTGTGTTTAAGTAGTTGAAGAAGCCGAGCTTCCTTATAAAATAATGCTCTACAAAACAGAGTTTATTTAAAATATTTCAATTTATTCGTATGTCTATTTTATATTTTAGTTCTTAAAAGAGACTTCAAATATTTCTATCGAATAAAAAAGAAATTTTAAAATACTTTTTTTTTTTTAAAAAAAAGAAATCTTAATACTGTTTTCATAATTATTGCAGTGATTTTTTAGAAGGTCAAAAGAAAAGAGAAACAAACGAAAACATTCTTTCTTTAAACTTTTCCCTTTATTTTCCCCTTATTTTATTTCCTTTTTTCCCCTTTCAAATATATTTGCTTTGAAAAAAATTAAGAAAAATTTTAACTGAATAACAATTTGATTTTTTTTTCATTTCCATTTTACTTTTAAATTCCTTATTTCAATTTCCTTTTGAATTCATTTTTATTCCTTTTTAAAGTTTTAGAATTCCTTCTGGTGTATTAACTTTTTTAATATCGTTTGCTGGCTGGGGAAACGGTCGAAAAATCGCGAGAAGTTAGAATTGCGAACAATTAAGTATGTCATTATGTCGTTTGCTCCCTGTATATGACAATGGTGAGGCTTGTCTCTCTAATGTTTCGAATGCTCTGACCATTTAATGCTCTCACCATTTCGGAATTCCTTTGATGAGAAGAAATTTGTCGCGAAATACGTGTATTAAGTTCCCCGGCCCTGGCAACCCCCGTTACCTAAGCGACGGAAGCCTTCAATTAAGATGAGCTACTAGTAATGTCTAGTAACCTGTAACCGCCGATAGTTTTTATTTGTTATTCACTTAGAAAATTAACATTATCGGTTTCAATACTACTTGGCAGCTTTCAATCAATTCTGACGTTTATAAGCGCATACTTTTATAATTAATTTCTATATGAAAAATTAGAGTTAACATTATTTTTTATTCATTAATAAGTATTTAATGCAATAAAAAAACTGTAATTTTATTGATAAAACTGTGTCAAATTCTTTTTGTTGTAGTATAAAGCATATTCGTCGGCATTATATTAGTGCATTTTAAAATATTACATTTTACTCCTTTTTTCTATCATCATAGTATAAAGTTACGAGTGACTGTTCTGAAAAGTCTATAATTATACTATAAAAACGGTGAAATATACTGCTTCAAAATGTTTTTCACTACAATTAAGACCAATGTGATGTGTTGACTGTGTTGAATTATGGGAAATAAATAATGCACTTCTGTCTTCTGCATGCATGTCTGTTATGGTGAGTGCTTGAAAGTTTTCTAGGTTTACTCTTGTTACACATAAATAAGGTCTTCTGTTTGTGAAAAGTTCCCGTGGAAAACAATTCAAGAATGGAAACAAAATTTCCTTAACCTATCCAATACGTGGTGCTGAAGTTTGGATAGTGCTTGCGACCGATTAGTTTTGGAAGCAACTTGAAGTCACTTTAATGATACTTTTTTAAAAAAATTTTTTATTATAAACCGCAATAAAGACATTTTAGAATTATGTATTTTTTCTAGGGCTTCAATGTTGTTCACTATTTAGCAATGCAATAATTAGTCTCTTTAAATCGGTGTTATACATTTATTATAATCCATAAATAATGGATTGATTTTTCAAATTATTGGTAATAATTTGCATACCAAGTTTTATATTTTAGACAGTACTGATGGAGAAGTATAATAATATCATGGTACAGTGTGTAAAAAATAATTTGTATATTCTCTATAATTTTAACCAGAAATTCATTTACATTTATCTATTGATTGTTTTGACTTATTTTACTTAAGAATAAAGCAACACTAAAAATATTTGAGATTGATTGTAAAAAAATAATGATTGTTTTTTTAATAAAAATCACTTTTCAAAAATTCATGCTCTTTTTTGAAGAAATTATTATTGAAAAAGCAAAACTAAATTTTTAATTCATCTGATTATTACAAAGCTTCAAAATTATGAGTTATTTCGTAATATTTTCTGGATAGTATATATTTTATCAAATATATGTCAGGAGTTCTCAGTTGCACAGAACTTAATTATTTATGATCTGAAAGAGAAATTTTTTAAATATTAACTTTAACTTATAATTTATTTCCATTACATTCAGCATTAAGTGCTGTAGTTAATCGAACTCTATTTTAATTAAATTCTGTATTTACTTTAAACTGTAAAGCCGTGGTAGCCTAGTGTTTAAAGCATCGACTTCGGCCCAGAAGGGCGGGGTTTGATTCCCAATGCCGCCAAAATCCCTCCGACTGCATGCGATATACGTGCTCCTTAAATTCGTGGAATCGAAAGACCTGTGGTCGCTCATGGAGCAGTTACCATGGATGTAATGATCTGGGGGTAAAGTTCCTCTCTTTTCAGATTAATGTCAAAATTTTGAAGGAGTGAATTCTCTGGTGGTGCCATCTATTTGAGGAGCTTAGAGAAAAGTCGTATTTTCACCTTCGTGGTGCTCAGGTTAAACGAAAGACGCAGCCTACTGACTTAAATTCACATATCTAATTTCATAGCGAGCTTGACTTATTCGTGTGTCATAAGTAACAACAATTTTAAACTGTACACTAATTGTTATAATCACAATCGTTTCATGTTCTTAATCTTTAACGGTGGGTTAAAATCTATATAATCTATATAGATTTTAGCACTAAAAATAGCTTGAGAAATAAACTTAGTGAATATTATAATGTGCAAAATTTATTCTGTGAGTTTTGGTATGTAATATTTCCAGTTATTGAGTTATTAATAATTCAGTAAATGGTTAAAAACAATGTTAGCTTCTATTAAAATTCTTAAATATGCATTGTAAATTATGTACTTAAAGATTAACAGTTACTTAAAATTTTAAGTATAACATTTATTTTTCTATAAATATATTTTGTATAACAATGTGCATTGTTGGGTATAGCGATTTCTCCATTTTCCAAAATGATTAACTCAATCATTATAATTCCCAATCAAGAGTAATTTCAAAGAATTCTCTCTCATTTTGGCTAGAATAAATAATATTCTAATATAAATAAGCTCATTAAATAAGCAAATAAATTACAAGTAAATTACTAGTAAATTTCAGCACAATAAATTACAAGTAAATTAATTTCTAAAGTAATTAATCAGAATATACGAAGCATAATATTTTTTGCAATAATACATAGATTTGGCATCAGGAGCCATAAGTACATTTTTTAAAGACTTTTAAGGAAAAGTCTGTGCTTGGATATGGAATAAAAAAATTGAAAGATGATTCAGGAGAAATTAAAATACCTAATATAATTTTAAATTTAGATATATGCAGTCTGATTTTTTTTCTAGGACTTGAACATAAATAGACTGAATTGAAAACCTGTCAAGTTATCTTTTATATTAATTTCACGTCCACTTAACAAAAGATTTTGGAAAAGCACCCGCCTAATTTTTAATGCCTTTCACATTGTCAAAATTTCAATGGAAATTATATTACGTTCTTTGTATTTAATTGCATTGCACGAAAAAAATTTTTTTATCACGAAGTTTATATTAGAATTTTATAATTCACCATTTGAAATGGTTTTCTTATTTATGGCTAATTAGAGATAGGCATAAATTAAATTACTTTTATATGAATTTGGTATTGGCTTGTGTATGTTTGATATTAAAATTGATTTATTATATTTATTGATAAAAAAACTGAATAATTTGAGATTTGATCGAATTAACAAATTATCGAAATAATTTCTATAAAATTATTTTGAAATTATACAAATGATGTACATTTATTTAATTTTGTTATTTTTAAGGGCATACACAAAAATTATTGCATTAAATATTTAGTATATTAAAATTAATTCATCTTAAATGAGATTAAATAACTTAAATTTATTTCTTCTCATCTGCTTGAAAGTGAAGTGCTTAAGTATTGTTATTTTTTATTATTGTATACACTTGAAATAAACAGAAAAGTTCTGTTATTTCAAAAATTTAATTTGTATTTTATTAGACTTAAGAAATTATGATAAATTATAGGATAACCTAAAACAATAAATTTTTTTAATTTCTATAAGATTAGAAAGAATTGTAACTTTTGCAGTATTGCATATTTAAACATTGTAGAATTTGAAATTCCAATCTGAAATTATGTATTTCTAAATTTTTTTTATAATAAAAAGGCTTTGAATTAAAAAATTTGTAATGATACTTGCATGTAAAGAATAATGCATATAAAGCAAATGAAGATACAAATAAGTGCGAAAACAATATAAATATTTTAAATAAAAAAAATGTTTTTAAAAATTAAGTAAAAATATTCTAATATTATATATTTGTACTGATATTAACGTTCTGTTATATATTTATTATTTTTCATACATGTGCTTATACATTAATTAATAACATAAAAACTTTAAACTACATTATTATTTTTTTATCAGTTTTTCTTAATGATATATATTTTAAAAGCAATAAACAAATCTTTCATTTTTTAATTTAAGAAATCAATGCAGCAATTATTTGAAATAAAAATTCATAAAACGCGCATCTTACGGATACTCTAACTAATTGCTCAAATTATTGGTACTGATGTTTACAATTATCATGACCATAAAAAGTTGAATCATTTGAATCATCAAATTGAGAAGTATGTTATTTCATACCACTCAAAGATTTCATTCTTTATGAAAAGTTATTTAAAGTGTCTTTGTGTATTACCACGATTCCCATAAATAAAATTAAAAGTCAGATAAATACTGAAATATTTAAGGAGAAGTGCCCATGGAAATGTTCTAATGAAATTAGACAATAATTGCATTTCCAGCTCATTATATCGACAATATCTCCATTATATCTACACTGACTAATGGTCAAGAAAAGTTACGATTTTAGAGATGAAGTATGTGAATTGTGGTATTTTTCCATTATATATGCTATATTGAACCTAAAGAAATAGCACGCTTTTTACGGAGAAGCGAAAATAATATAAAGTAGATACCAGATGATTTTATTGTTTCAAAATTTTATTTTAAATTTAATATGTACTCAATTGAATTATTTTTGGGCAAAAATTGACTGACAAGTGATAAACAATGGTAAACAAGTTAAATACTGAACAAAGTTAATGATAGTTGGTGCAAATGATTGCTTGGTGATAATATTGTCGGTTAAAAGAAACATTTCGGTCATAAGTCACCAAAGGCAAAAAACAAATAAATACAGCAAAATTTAATTTTGTCTCATTGAAAATAATAATATTATATATTATTCAATTGATCACCGATGTGACTGCTAAACAGTTTTCATCAGAAAAAAAGTTTGGTACTTAGATAAGTTTTGTCAATAAGGGATAAGTGTTTAGTTTATGAAATGTAAATAAAATGTTTGTATTATTTTTTAGCAGTTTCTCTAAACGTAAATATTTTTATGCAATTTATGATGCAAATGAAACATTTATGACAATAATTTACGATAATTTTCTTACCAGTTAAAGAGATTATCAAAAGCGAGGTATGATAGAAAAAGCATCCGAAGTTCTTATGACGTGGATTACACTCCCTTAGAATCAGTAGCACAGTTAAATTGTAAAAATGTATTTCATAGTGAATGAAGTAAAATAGGTAAAAATAACAGATCTTATACCAATTGAAAAAAAGCTTATAATTGTTATCGGTTTATCAAGGATCCTGATCTGAGAGACAGCAAATTTCACTGAGTTTTCAAAAGATAAACACGCGGAAGATTTTCAAAAGGAATCAAAAACCCTAGTCTAGAAGACAAGGACAGACAGTGACCTTGTCCAGAAGGCAAGGACAGTGACTCAATTTAAGAACAAGGACTCTTGGAAAAATGTGGTTCTAGTTTTCAAATTGGTGTCGTCTCCGACGAATTGTAAGATAGAGCAGAGACTCTGTTGTGACAAAAATCGTCAACTAAGGCTCTTGCCAACAGATTTCAGCTCAAAATATGCGCTGAAAATTTCAGAGAATAGTAATGCACACATATATCTCATAGTGGGCTGTATAAGGAAACCAAGCATTTATGCTTATAATGCAAAAACTTATTTGCAGTAGTGTCGAGAAAGAAGACGCTGGACACTTGAGGATTGGAAACGGGTAATGTGATTCCATGACTCACATCACACCTTATTTCACTTAAGGAAGATGCCGAATTTGGCGAGAATCCAACAAAGCCATGAATACGTCTTGCCTTACTATATCAATGTGCATATTATGTTGTCATCCCTGCCTGATACAGAACTGTAATGCATTGAACACTGCGAAATCCAATAAAAGGCTGTAAGGCCCCACCATTGTAAATCCTTCATTTTCAATAGCATGCTGGGGTACGGCACAGTTTGGAGACTACCTTTCGGCCTCTGGAAGGTGCTGCTTGCTCACGATGGTAGTGAGTGGACTAAACCCGATAACCGAATGGTACAGAATGTAGTCCACTCTCATCTCTTATGTATATATCAATTTGCATAGAGGGAGACCGCGTACTGTCCCTCACAGGGATTGCTGGACTTCATGATTTGGGGACGTGCCCACATTAGTATGTGAGGTTCGAAGTCCTTCCGCTGGTGTGGGATGGATATGGAAAGGGGGGTGTCAGCTCGGGTGTGACCTCGTCGCCTGACCCGTAGTTCAAATTTAAGAGGCACTTGGGGATGGGCGAGTATTCTAACCCCATTAGCCTGAAGGTACAGTCTGGGGATCGTCTGCACCACTATGCATATAGACATCACTGTGTATAGGTTTGGTAAAAACATCATGATAGAGATCTGCTCGAGTGGAAATAATGATCTGTTGTTCTTCGAGAGTAAAGAAACGAGGTTGAGATATCTATGTATACTGATAGATAAAATGCATCATACAACGGGGCATTTTTTCCTCTAATGACAACTGATACTTCGTGCAATTAATAATGCAATTATATAAGAAGCCAAAATTAATCAAAATTGATTTGTTGAATATCGATCTGGCCTTCAACAACTTCCCTGATCGCCAGAGAGGCCGGATCTCAATCTCACAGAAATGGTTAAAAGACTCGTCTGAGAACACTCTTCATTTTGATCTAAATTTAAAGTTATACAAAATTGCATAGATAATACATGGTAATATTGCATTGACTGTACAACATTTTGATATAAATGCAATTAGATAGACTGGAATTCCAAACGAATAAAAGATGCTGTCCGTTTAAAACATGGTCCAAAAACATTAATTTTGGGTTTCTAATTAATTGGCCCTTGTGAATAGTTTTTTTGTTATCCAGAATCTTAGAAAAGCCATACACCACTCAAGTATCCAATGCTTTATTCCAAAATTCATATTCTATAGAATCATTTTCAGTCATTAGATAAACTTTTTCCGTAAAGAACTATACACAAATTCCAAATTTTTAGGATATGTTGTATATATTAGAAGATGAGGTTAAAGTATTGCTGCTCAATTGAGTGGACCTCTCTATAAATGCATTTTATTTCAAAAAATAATTTTCCAAAAGGAAATCTTATTCTAGAAAATGGGGTATAATCTAAGTATATATTGATGATAGAGGCATAGCTGTTTTAAATGACATCATACTAATATTTGTGATTTATCAAAAGTTGTGAAAGATTCTTTAGTAACACGTGATTGCTCAAGATGTTCCAATCTTCCGTAATCCTTAAAACCATTCTAATTTAAAATATTTATTGACAAATGCTATTCTTGATCAGCAAATATTTTCGAATAATTAAATTCGTTTAGGAATATTTGGGAGCAAAAAAGAACTCTGTCTTATATTTCAATTTCTAAAATGATGTATTTTGAAAGAGTTTTTTGATAAATATTTGAAAAATAAAATGGTGAATTTAAAAAAAATTTAAAAAAAATACAAAAGTGATTACTTGATTTATTTTTAATGGAAATTATTATGTCAATAGCATGTGACACATACATCTCTTTTGAGATTTTTGTTCAATAGTAGTGAATGACAAACGTAACCCAAATGATTATTAAGAATTTTTCTAAAATTCATGTTAAAGAACACATCTTCAAACTTTGGAAATGGATACTTAATAAGATTAACATTGGCAATCAAGACATAAATTGAATATACAATATATAAATAAGTATCAACGAGTTATTTACAATACTGATATATCGAGTTCTTAGAAAATAAATACTTAACTTAAAGGAAATAAATTTTTAAATCAGATAAAAATTTATCAATGATCAAACATACTGTCCTTAAATTTTCTGATATCAAATAACTATCAATAATTCAACAATTACACATTTATGCCATTAATGCAGGGTGTCACAAATTTTGTACTTAAATCTTTTATAATATGAATAAATATTCTACATTAAAAAGAACATAAATTATTGTCTATTTACCCCACAAAAATTACTACTTTAATTGCAAATATTTTTATTACTAAAATTCGCACAGATAATTTTATCACAAAATTACATTTAGATGAAAAACTGTTCAAAGTTCATCTAAATGTAACTTTGTGATAAGCTTAAACATACATTCGGATAAAAGCATTGTGAAGAAAATTTGGTGTTTTCTAGGAAATAAACCTTATAATTCATGGTAACAAAATCATTACATCATTCTTTTCGCTTGCCCACACCAAATATCACTGTTGTATCAATTTCTTTGAATAATGCGTACCTGATTTTTTCTACCACACTCAGAAATATTATTTAAGTACCCCTATGAAGTTTTTGAAGTTCTTAGTTGGCAGATTTACAAGGATTATATAATTAAACTACCGAAAATTAGTTAATCATTTTTACCTAATTAATTTTGATATTAGATCATTTTGATTAACCTATTTAGCGTGTTAAACTTTTAAAAGTGGACTGGCACAAAAATACAAAAATCATGCTCGAATTTTATAAATGAGATTCTCTTGTTAGAAATGTCATCAAGATCAATTTTAATAGATCAGTGGTCTCTATGTTTTGTCGAAAGATATTGTAATTTCTATTACACCTTCCAATAGTTACAGTCATTTTAATATATTTCAATGGAATAAAAGGACTTCCTAAGTTTAAAATACAGGAATTAGAACTTTGTGGGAATACATAGTTAAACATATTTAAGCATAAAATCATGAAATTTATAATCTTTGTTTTCATTACCTGTACTTTCTGTTATTTAAATTACAAAGCATGCGAAGACAGAATTTCAAATTGAAAAAAAATAACATTTTGTTTAAAATATACAATAAATGCTTTTATTTTTGTGAAGAATATTTTGTGAAGTAAAAGTTTTGCAAGTATATGTTTGGATAGAGATTATATTTGTATTGGTATTAGGGCATTTAGTTTACAACTGTAAAATCATATCATTATGTGTATTAAAAAAAGATTTTGAATACAATATGTAACAATATTGGGAATATGTTTAAAATGGAATACGGAATAGTGAAATGATGGGCTTAAAATTTTCTTTACTACTTTGCCGGAAAAACCTGCAGATTTTAAGGAAATTTTTTAAACCAAAAATTCATTTAATAAACTGAAATCATCTATTCTTGAAGGATGATGTTCACAATATATTTGAGAACGGAAAGTGAAATCATTTCAGAGAAGAGCATTTCCAAAGAAGGATAAAAAAGTTCACTTATAAAAAATTGTTTAACATAATTGTTTAACATTCATAGGGTTAGGAAAATAACTACACAAGGCATGAGGAATATGTATTAAGATACTTTTCAAGCCAAGGACAATTGCAGTATAAATTACATTTAGCCTAAGCCTTTCAAGAAAGCAACCATATTGGTCATCAACACAACTGTTACAGACCTTCTGATGCAGAAAATTTGATGAGAATAAGTAACAGAACACAATTTTAGTAGTATTATGTATATGTTGTTTACGAATATTATATGACCCCATCTCATCCAAAGAATGCAATTTATCAGTTCAAATAACTTTCTTTGTTTTTCTTTCAAATAAAGTCACATTAAAATCGATATTCATTATGCTTCTTCAAGAATCCATCATGCCATTACAGCATCTAAAGAACTGATGTTTCGGACACAATTTCTTATGTAAAACATGATCACTATGATCTGATATACAAATATTTAAAATCTGTAAGTGATATTTTCAGCATTCTGTTGAAAATTGCATTTAATATACATTGTGAAGCTAGTGACTTATCACAAATCATATTTGTTGCTGTTGTTACTTATGACACTTGGACAAGCCAAGCTCTCTATGCCTTGGCTATGCGAATTTAAGTCAATAGGGAGCGTCTTTCGTTTTAATCAGAGCACCACGAAGGTGAAAGTACGACTTTGTTCTTTTTTAAATCCTCCGATAGATGGCACCACCAGAGAATCCACTTTCTCAATTTTGACATTGATCTGAAGGGGGAGGAAATAATCATATTTCTTATCTGTAAATTATACTTCATAACATCAGTTTTCATCTTGGCAACCTCCAGATTATTTTACTTAGTGTAGGCGAGCTGATGAATGAAAAATAACGTTGCTACATATTTTATCAATTAAAATTCAAGAGCGCAACTTGCAAGTTGAATTTATTGTATTACATTCATATAGTAAGGAAATATTTCCTTCAGAAGGTTTAATATATGAGTGATTGATCTAGTAAAAATATAATAATATTTACCATTAATTTTAATTTAGTGACTAATAACCAGTTTAATGATAAAAGCAGAATGTATTAAGCATTTTTCTTTATATATATATATATATATATATATATATATATATATATATATATATATATATATATATATATATATATATATATATATATATATATATATATATATATATTGTATATATATATATATATGCGAATTTAAGTCAATAAGGAGCGTCTTTCGTCATATATATAAATACATATATATATTTATTTATATATATATATATTATGTATAATATGAAGAAGAAGAAAGCTTTATCCACAATATATTACATTTAATTTCCTTGGCGACTTACTTGCTGCTTGATTGATTCAAATATTGCCGTCTCTCAGCTATTTCAGTCACAGTACAATAGCATTTCATTAACATGCCATGCAAGAAATGCTATGTAGCTTTTATACAGTTTACCTTCTTAAAAACGTAATATGCAGGCAAATATATCGTATGTGAAAGTGAATACTTTTTAGTTTTCTTCTACAAATCATTTACGTTATAGCAGGAAAGTCTGTATGAATATTAACATTTCTTTCATACTTAATATTCCCGATTTACACATTCAAAATTTAAATCATGACACCCATTTTCTTTTTTTAACAGCAAGAATTAGGAAACTGATAACTCATGTTATACACATTGATCTAAATGCTTAATTCCTATGACTTTCAACTATTAAAGTATCATCGTATTTCAGGATCAAATGTATTGAAACTTTTTCAAAACTTTTTATCAGTTTTTGTTTGAGATTGATCAGGAAAATATACCTAAAACATTTTAGTTATCATCAAATTTGTTTAAGTTATTCTCTGAAAAGGAAGAACAAGATCTACTAATATATTACTTCCTATAAGGTTACATTTGCAAACAAATATTGTTGTAGAATTTAACTTTGTATAACATTTTGAAAGAATATTTAAATGTCTCTTTATCTGTCGTCTTTTTCACATTCGTTGTTTCCGAAGAATTGTAAATGATCATCATTAATTACAGCATTAATAATTACTTTTGTTATAGGAATTGTAATGAGAAAACGATGTGAATTTAAGCGTGTATACTTTTGTCATTAATGTTATTAATATTTTTCTATTCATCTGTTTTCTTCATTTTTTACTTGTTCCCTTCTTGCGAACAAATTCTACAACATTGGTGCACTGAACAGTAATAGGAAATGTATTGGCTAATCAAAACCTTTTTTAATGAGAAAAAATATCAATTTAAAGAGAAACTTTTGTTATCTTTAAGTAAAGAAGAGCTGTATCCACTTGCATTTGACAACATATTATTGCCATCCCATAATACTGCGAAAAATGTTTGTCTCAATTTTAAATAAAATTTTAACATAGAAAACTTCTCAATTCACATTGAAAGAATTTAGAAATAAATAGTATGAATATATAAATAAATATTTGCAATTTTCTTTGTAGTTCGAAAATTTGAAGCAACTTTTATGACAAAGTGGATTAAGATCAGGAGAACGTAGAGGCCAATCTTCAATCCCATCATACCCAATTATTTGGTTCCTGAATGTCTTAAGGAGGTACTGTTTTACTGGATAAATCTCGTGAATAAGAGCACCGTCCTGAAGAAATCATATATTTTTTTAAAACTAAACAAAGTATGGCTCTTTACAAAATCGGAATGAAGTGGTATATTCTGAAGGATTTGTAAGTACTGTGCATCCGTTAACTATAATTGTAAAACATTGTCTGAATCAGTTTGTTATTGTAAATGGCTCACAAAAACATTAACAGCAAGTCTGTTTGATGTCAAACTTTGGTAAAGCATGTAAGATTTAATGGTACCTAGTTATTGATGCTTAACCAATTGTACATGTCATTACATGCAAAGGATCCCTCAACCATTGTGACTATATCTGACAAGAATTTTGACTGGCCTTTATATGATTCAAAACGAAATTGCATCATGACGTTACTTGGCATCTCCGTCCAGTAAAAGCTATTGATGATTGGTTGCTATAAAATTAGCGCCTAATTTACTTAGCCGCTAATTTTATTAATTAATTTTCGAAGGTTTGAAAAATAGTTTATTCAAAAATGATTTTCAAGGAGCCATAGTGTTGATTAAGCTCTCGCGTGTTGCATTTCGGATATATAAGGGCATATGCTAACACCTCATTCGGTTGCAGTTACCATTCTACCTTAGCTAATTTATCAGATCAAACTTGATTGATTACGCAATCTGTCTTAGTTAAATATCTTACAACAGTTAAAATGGCATTATCAAAATGATGCGAGCTTACAAGTTGGAAAAACCTTGCTACTGATGTTTCGTTTCATTCACATTCATCATATCGTAAAACCATCTCACTACTCAGCCTTGGAAAATCACTCGATCACCATGAGCATTAGCATACTACAACCCCAAAAATTTCTCTTTTTCTGTAACTACTTCAGGTGAATAGTTGTGACATTTTTTAAGTAATTACACGCTACAAGAAAATTGCAAGCGAAACCTAAAGTTGCGTTGAATTAATTCGACACTATTTTGTATAATCTACACACTGATCCTCTGCAAATCATAGTAAAATATTTATTTACAAAGTTAGAACACTCTGGGTTTGAATCGCTTTCCTTTCATCGGGAATCCCAAGCCGTCCCGCTGTGCGCAACATTGCGAAGTCATGTTTTGTCCGAAAGATAATCATTTTTCATTCCGTGCAAGTTTTATAAAGTCACAGTATAAGAAGCCATTAAAAAACAGAGTAATTCTGTTCGTGATTTTAATCAATCTAGTCTTTGCAGGAATATCCATCAAGTGCCTTTTCTTACTCGATGGACGATGCTCTACGGCTTTGGGAATCTGTTTTCTCTTAGACTTTGCAAAAGGTAATTGCAAAAGTGTTAGTTTGCTCGATCATATCAAAACTCTAGCAATCCTTACTCTCATTAATTTCACAATATAATAGTTTTCATTTGCACTTCCAATTTACTCGTAAGCAATATGATTGAATTTAAAAACCAAATGTATTATAGTACAACATCTGCATTACGAAATATAATATTATCTTTCTTTCATGATGATCGACATTATTTATTTCTAAAAGTATTTGAGCGTTCAATATACATAGCTGAATTAAAAATTCAGCAAGCACCATATACTACAGCATTTATTTTGAACTTGTTTTAGCATAGCTATAATCAAAACGATGTAAAGCCTCAGTTACTTTAAGGTAATTTAATAGTACATCTGATATACCAATGAGAAGAGAGCAATTTTTTGTAAAAATATTCTGCATAGTGCTAATATTTTTACAAAAATGTTCTATGCAGAATATTTCAATGAATGAACAATACATTCAAATATTTTTTGCGGAATCATAATTTTCCATAAATACTTCAAAGGTTAATAAATTTAAAATATTTGAACTCTAATTCAAAAATAAACTATCAAAAACAATTGAAGAATAATGTCTTTAGAAAAATCCCTTGCAATTGTTGTTTGTTTTTTCACCGTTTCTACCACCCAAATGTTTTAAAACTGGATCTTATGTTATTCATTAATGTTTTGATTGTATTTTTTTTAAATACCACCATTTGTAATTCAAGCAATTATACATGCGTTTTTTAAATTGCATATAAAATTACTGCATTTTTCATTGAGATTTCAAAACATTCTTTACTTATGCTAACCTGTTTTGAAAATAATTTTCTGTTCTCTATCAAGTACTCTGAAAGAATTGCATGATCGTGTATATACTCCCATAATTTCTTTCATATTTACAAGCGTGCATTATGAAGGGTGGGCTAGAGTTTTATTGTTATATATTATTAGAATTTCCACTTCCGTGCGTTATAAGGGATGGAAGTAATGCCGTCGTGTATAGTGTGCCTCAAAAATTGTGCCGTCGTATTTCCGAAAGTGGTTACTCGTAATTTAGAAGCAGGGACCAAACAAAAGATACCCAGACATGTCCTGCCTCCTCCTGAGGTATCGTTTCACATGGATAAAATTTGAAACCCAACATAATTAACATGTCGCAGGCGCCATCAGCGAGCACGGCGGATCTTTGATTGGGTTGGGGATTCGAACTCACTACCTACTGATGTCGAGAATGAATGCCCTAACCAAAGAAGGATGGTATTTACGAATAATATTTAGCTTATCGTGGGAAAATTTATGCAGTAGATGTAATAATATATATTCTGCATTTCTGCTATATATCCTACCATATTTTGCAATTCTGTTATATCCACCTGTTATAATCAACGATAAGATTATGCTTAATTTTATTGTAAATTATATATATAAAATAGTTATAATGATATTTTACTAGACACTGGATTTCTGATTTAAGCATTATTTTTAAATAATTTCTTGGTAATTTTAACTATACATTACATCTCTATAAGCTAGCATTTTCCTAGATTTTAACTTAATTTTAACATTAATCTGTTGTAAAATTAATTAATTTACTTAAAGAGCACTGTTTATTAAAGTAATCATTTTTAAAAGCACCGATTGTTGTTGTGAATCATTTATTTTATACATAAGAACTTATTCCTAGGAATTCCATTAATTAAAATTTAAAAAAAATACTTGTCAGAAAGAAGAAAACTTCCGTTCCCAGCTAATCTAAATTATCATCATACTGAATTTTAAATCTCTATCCAGTTGATCGACATTTTGGGTTTTTATGTAATCGGCAAGAAGTCCTTATCAGCAAGAAGAATGCGTGCTATAAAATTTTATTACAGTGCTTAACCCAGTTTTATATGGAAAACAATGACAGGGCAATGGAGTACATTTTCATTCCCTCAATACGTAATGGCTTGTCTTCATGTTGTCAATTAAGCGAGCACCCATTAAATAGAAACTCAGAAGCCTAACTTTTCGGTATAAAGCTTTAATCACGGGGATTTATCGAGCGGATTAAAATGAAGGTGAATTAGATTCCTCGTATGTATAGAGGAAACCACTGCATACTTAATTACGCTTCCCCTCGTTCAGCTGATTTTCGAAGCATTTACAGATTTTAAATTATAAGCTGCAATCACTCTGAATTAGCTCGTTTAGCTCTGGCTATAAGTTATTAATAAATTTCGAGCGAGTGGAAAATGAACCAGTGTAAATCACGTAAGTTAGTGACTTAAAAATATTATAGTCTCGATGAAAATTCCGTTATGCTGTGTTTTGCGATTTCATATTCCCCAGCTGTTTTAATATTTGCATGTATATTAGTCTGGAGTTATAAAAGGATAGAGGGTTAGTATAGAGATGGAAATTTTTGCAAGTGAGTGAAAATTGTGATCTGATTTGGGAACTATTTACAATTCTGTTTTTTGATAATTTGTTGACATAACATCAACCCATTAGATCTTTTCTTTGGGAGCCAAGACTATTAATTGCCCCTGCAGAAGTCTGAATTTCAAGAGTTACTGTCACAAGAAATTTTCATTTAAGAAGAATGTTCAGGTAGATCTGCTAGTTCTGGCTTAGTTTTGAGAACAGAAGAGTTCGTTTAGGATAATAGTAGACATCGTAGATACCATGGGCACGGAATATGAATTAATCTGCGATCGTTCTCTTTATTATTGAGATCTAATTCAGCCTCACCACAGAGAAAACCTGGTAAAAGTTATTTACTCTGAAATGTGTCTATGAAATCAACCATTATATCTTAACTAATGTATTGATGATCTGGGTAGATATAGTGTTGGATGGTCATATCTTTTACATGATTTCAGAAGAAGTATTATGACTGATATCAGATTTTAAAGAAATATGTTTGCCATTTTGAAGAAGTAATTAGCCCTCATTGTCATTTTAATGGATGATAAGCTTCATCTGGAAGACGATTTTCTGGAAAGTGATGTCATTCGTTGACTGGATTGATCAGTCAGATCACCTGATGTCAATCCGTTTATTTATATTTTTGATGCTCAAGAGGGGTCTGCCCTTTTCTAAGTAGCTGCTTGGACCTGACAATAACGTTGCATAAGAAAGAATTCCTGAGCAGTTTTATTTCCAGTGTTAAATCACGGTGTGAGGTCTGTAAATCTATTTACAAGATGTGGCAATACCCATTTTTTATTCGATTCTATAATCATTTCATATCTTCCAATTTTCATGAATGTTAAGCCCGTTGATGTTTTGAAATTACATCTATTGAACGGTTATTCTTTTTTTTTTATTATCATGATAGCAATTGTTCAAACCGAATTTCATTAGAATTTGGTCCAGTAATTCTTAAGATAGTCAAACAAATCCAAAAATTCCTTTTATTTTGAACACCAATTTATATATTAAGTTTAGGAAGTTCGATTATGTGTTTTTAAAATTATTTAATAAAGTACACAAATGAAAGATTTTCCTTAAAATTTAAACAGCTGTTTTATAAGCAAATATTGCTATGGAATATTTTTATAGAATATTAATGCATTTACATGTATATATATGCATAGTGGGGGCCATCTCATGTTAATGTGTATGGGAACGAAGTTGCAGATCAGTTAGCCAAGGATGGAAGCCTACAGAATATCATCATTGGAGACTGCTTGTCGTCCTCAGAGCTGACCTCTAGAGTTTGGATGGCTATCAATGCTACTTTGGATGGCTATCAATGGTACACATGCAAACATCTTGGTTCCGCCCTAGTGGGTAAACACAAGAGATGCAGCCAAACGGCTTTGACAAGACTGCGAAGTGGCCACCTGCCTGCTCAGAGACACGTCTCTGGTACCAAGGTCTACCCTCTCAGTCCCAAATGTCGAGTGGTTCAGGCCTCTCCATCTCATATTTTTCAGTGCATTGGGTGTGAGAGAGGGGACATGGATTTCAGACCGGAGGTGGTGCTTGTGAGACTGACTATTTTTGGATTCATGGGGCTGGTATGATGGTACTGTCACGAAAGTCGAGGATAAGTAACAAGAACATATATATGCATGTATCCCATAGTTCATGTATAATTCTATAATTTAATTCTATTTAAACTGAATAAATTTTGCAGTTTTCTAAAAAAATTACAAAATTTAAACAGAAAAATTAGACGCAATTAACTTAGTATACATTTTTGGACAATTTAAAAAATATTATCAAGCTACATTTCCTTATAACGAAATTTTTACACGAATTATAGATAAAAAATTTGCACACTAATTTAAAAAGATACAATTTAAAGTCAAGTTAAAATAACAGGTAAGCTATTTTCAAAAATTAAGCTACAATCAACATTTTCAGATGCTTACTTTTTATTTATAAAACTTAACTCAAATAAAATATTATGTACACTATGCAATAAAATCAGAAAATTAAGAAATTTAAAAGCATTTCATATTCAGTTACGTGCATTGTTAACAATTGAATTAAACTTTTCAGATTTATTTATTACTATTAAGAAAGCAGACTTATATTTTCATTTTGAATATGCAGTGTTCTGTTATCTGAGAGGATTATTCATAAATTGCGGACATCATTTACTTTAATAAGAACATAAAATTCCCAATCCTCCCGTTGCATTTCAAGGAATGTTTTTCTAGGATAGAACTAGAACTATTTCAATTTAAAGAAAACTTCTAGAACATGATAAATTATGATGATTTTATTCTTATACGTAAAGTTTGAATTGATTTCTGAACACATATTTTCATGCCAAATAAATTAGAATTATTAAATGTTTTAAAATCGAACAATTTAGTCCAATCAATTTTCTAATTGGTGTATGAAGAAACCTATATATATTTATTAGAAGTGAAATTTCATAATATAATAAGTAAATATTTGTTTAGATAAATAGTGTAATAAGTAGAAAAGTACACAACTATTTCATTAATAAAATTTAAAGTCTTTATTTTTGCATAGAAAACAAATATTTTGTAGGAACTCGATATAAACAGTTATTCTTCCACATAGAATAATCTGAGGAGAAGCGGGAGAAAAGTTTCGATGGCAGGAACGGAAACGCCACCTGCCGGAGCGAAATTCTTCCTCTGAAGAATCAACAGATGACAGCGGGGAAAAGCAGCCGCAAAATCCCGCTATTCTCCCCCGAACTAACTCAAGCCATCTCTGGAACTCTTTGGAAATAATAGATAATTTAGAAACTTCCTAGTGAGAATAAAATATTCTCCCTATCGAAGAATGAGCGGGATTTGTAAGAATACTTTAGAAAATAATTATTTCAGACTTTAAAAAAATCAGACGATAAATAAAAATTATCGATATTATTAAGCAGACGATTTTTAAGGAAGCTTTTACATTCGTTTTCGAATTTAGTTTTTAACACAGAGAAAAAAGAATGCCAGTTCCAGTTTCGAATTCGAAATGTTCTTTGAAGGCAGAATTGCAAGGGGAAGAAGTTAAGACCTCTGCAGTCGTAACTGAAAGTCGTATTTGTGAGGGTACAGTTCAACCAGCTCTCACACAATCCGATCGTGAAACATGGGACAAAAAAGCCGAATTTTTATTGGCTGTCATTGGTTTCGCGGTGGATCTTGGAAATGTATGGAGATTCCCATTTATTTGTTACAGAAATGGAGGAGGTGAGTATAATATTTTTTTGTGAATTCTATCTCTCTCTACTCAAACATTTTATATAATTCCAATATCCATAAAACTAATTATTTAAAACTTCTACATTTTAGGAATCTTTTTTAAAAATATTTATTATTTATATACGAAAAGCATTTTTGATCGTTTTCATCTAATAAATGTGAGAATTTTTTTCAATTAATTAAAATTATTTTAATTTTTGGCGTTGAGTGCATGCATATAAATTGTAATTTAGCTTTTATTATTTTTAATATGTCATTCAGTTTTCTTATTATTATTATGTTTATAGAGTTTCCTAATGTTCCCATAATTATTACTATAATTTCAGTAAATAATTCAATGTAAAAATAAATCACAATTCGCTTTTAATTGTGGCGTCTTTCAATATTTTAAGTCCTTAAAAAATTTATTTTGCAATTTATTTAAAATTCTATTGTTAAACTTAGTTAAGCAATAATTTCTTATATAGGGAAGAATTGTATACGGAATCGAAAGAATTTATTAAATTAATAAAATGTGAAACAATAGTTTACATTATTAACTTTATTTTACGAGTGCTCAAAGGGAAAGTTTATTTTGTTTTTCATTTGTATTTACTTTATTACATTTTGTTTTCCAACTTATTTCTTATTTATTTGCTTTATTTCTAATTCATTATTTATTAAAAATGCAAAAGTTTCCTAATTATTAAATTTACCAATTTTTAATAAAAAATGAATCTAATTAAGATAAATTAACAACTAAATGTGATAATGAATATACATTTTTATAAATAATTATTAACAAGAAATTATATTTTTTGATTAACTAATGCAATAACTATCCGATAATTCAAAAATAAATTAATCTTGAAGCTCTTATCAGATTAATAGAAATATGAAAATATAATCGCATTAACTTTTGCATACAAATTCAACTTTATTTCAGAATTTAATCTTCGATAAAATGTATATTTTAAAAGAATTGTACTTTAAATATTTCTGCATAATTTTGTTTAATATATCTAAAATATATTATTATTATTAAATGCTTTGTGTGTGAGCTTACTTAGATAAATAAATATTTTTAAAAGCATTTTTTTAAAACTTTTATTAAATCAATATTAAACGGAAAATTGTTAATAATAGAAATGAAATGAGTAAAATTTGTTAATTTTATTTTGTTGTAATGTTTTTGTCATCAATTTTTCATACAATAATATAAATCAAAAATATTTAATTTGCATTTTTTAAAAACGATTTCTAAAAATCTATTTTACAAAAATGTATGTATGTATATATATATATATATATATATATATATATATATATATATATATATATATATATATATATATATATATATATATATATATATAAATTTTTTTCTGCAATTATAATCATTTTAAGAATCATTAAGGAATCCAAGAAAATGCTAACAAGTAATGTATTATATTGTACTATACAAGAACATGCAAAATAAATTAAAAAATTTTTTTATCCAATGGCGGGCACACAAGGGTGACTGAACTCTATGCCACAACAAGGCCAAAAATTGCTACTCATTTATTGTTACCCAGCGAGCACCTGTGAACCAAGTCACGGAGGCGAGTAGCGTTACCCGCGCCATATCACCACAAACCCGTTTATAGGGCGGGCCACATTCATACAACATCACAGAAGAAAGGACAGATAGAACAGAGAAGGAAAGAAACATCCATGCCCGAACCGAGATTCGAACCCGGGACCAACATAAATTTAAAATATAAATAGCAAAAATCAATTCCCAAAATTGAAATTTTTCTCATGAGTATTTTTAATAGTTATTATTTTAATCCCTGTTATCATTTTATTGTTATAAGACTCAATTGGGAAAAGGGAAATAAATTGCATTGTTTATATCCGAAAGATAAATTTTAAACTAGTATATTTAGTTTATATTCGGTTTAAGAAAAACAAATTTCTTCTAAACTAAAAAACGTTTGTGTAAAATATTGAAGTATGCAAAGTTATTCGACTTCCATTCTGTATTTTTAGGTTAATTTTTCTCAAAATTTTGTCGAAAACATTATATTGACGTTTATTTTGTAGTGCACGTATAAAATATTTTTTTATTTCCTTATATACACACTATCTACGAAAATCGCGTACAATTACTAAATAACCAAAATAAATTTTTAGAAAAAAAGAAATATAATATATTACACATCATTTAATCTTTTTTTAATTTAGTTTTACGATTTTATGTGCAATAAAAAATAACCGTGAAAACAGTATTCAATTCGTGGATGAAACATATTTTGAAAACCATTTACAATTAAGAATATTTGCAAAATAAACAATATGAAGTTCCTTTTTGTGCAAACATTATTTGAATATATACTAATAAATAATACAAAAATAAGTTTCGAATAAAGGCAATATTCCTTTAATGGTATTCTCGCAAAGAATGGTTTAAAGTTATGAGTGCAATTATTCTTAGACAACTTTTCATTATTTACATATTTAAGTACCTTACACATAAATTTTACTTAGCTAATAAGGTTATTTATGATAATACAAAAAGAAAGCAGTTCATTTTCAGGATTTGTCTTTCAGCATTATGAGTTTTTAATTTTTTGAAATATTTAACGATTTAATGCAAGAGAGAGCCTACAAGTTTTAATAAATAAAGTTCGTTAAATGACGAATTTCGTGGCAGAAGATTATTTGGCTACAATGTGTATTTGGCTACATATTTAACATGATTTCGTTGGAGTCCATGCAGCTGGAATATTCGAGAAATGGTTAAAGCTTACTGATATTTTTATTTCTAAATTATAATATAATTGGTTTTAAATTTAATATTCAAGTATATTAATGGCAAAAATAACTGTTCAAAGTAAAATTTATCAAACATGAATTGTGGTAGTTATTTTTAAGAAAAGTTATTCACAAATCCCTGCTAACAATTTTTAAGAGTGCATTTATAACATATTTCTTTTTTTAAAAATCCTATCCAACGTAGATCTGATATAGATTTTTCTATGATTGAATTTTCTGTAGTTCAATATTTAATAAATTGCTTTATTTAAAATAAATAGTCCAATTATTTTATTTTCAATAAGTTTGAACTTGAATATTTTATTGTTTATATGAGATGGCCTATACTTTAGGCTGCCCACCTGCTCCTAGCCATTTTGTTAGTGATGTTGGTTTATTTCTGGTTGGTTTATCGAGTTTTCAGAGCCATCTTTTTTTTCAAAGATTCACGAAAACAAAAGAATTTAGGGTGAAAATTGGAGAAAAATATCGCCAATTTTCACCGAGGGTCACGCTAACTTATATATTTTTCCCGTTTATATATTTATATAAGAATTTCTAAAATTAAAATAATATCATTTCGAAAAGCATATGAGTTAATACCCTAAGAAATTACAGTTTAAATAACTAAAAATACATCATTGTGTAGGGACAATTTTTTATAGAAGAAGTATTGCTTATATAGCTATAACTCACTTATAGTGCTTATGTATTGTTTTAAAAAGTTTCCAAAAAATGCGATAAATAGTATGAAAAAAAAATTAATCAATAAAATGTAAAAAATGTGCTAAATCTAGTGAAGCTTTCTGTGCTTAATTTGGCCATAAGTTAATCATTTTTATAACAAAGTAAAACTCTCCTAATTCGAAAACTAGCACTTAGTACAGTAAAGTGTAATGTCGTCTAACTAATAACGCAAAACTGCGTTTTTTTTTTAATTTTTCATTCGACCGAAACTACTAAGATAATGTTAATTGCCGGCCACTTAGTGTGCCCTACTCGTGCAAGTTTATGTTGAAGTGGCTTATCTGGACAACAACGGTTTTATCTTTACAGTTCTTAATGGCACATTCAGAAGTTGTTCACTTAATCATTTTCTCAGGTGTTTTAATAGACTTATTTCTTCCTGTTCTGGTTGTAACTCGTTTCGAAAAAGCTTTGGAAAAAAGAAATGCGCTTAGTAATAAAATTATTTCGCGTTGAGTTACGAATAATATATTTTTACTTTTTCACATAAAAGGAAAGGATTTAATAATTTAGCATAAATTCTACGTAAGATAAAGACTATTTACTTGTTTAAATAACTTTATCATGGAGAATTAATCTCTCTTGATGGTTAATTGATATTATTATTTATTATCTGTGATATAAATTCTCCTATAATAATAACAAATTTAATTTAAACTAAACTAAACTCCATGATACGACAGCCCATGTGGGCCAAGGCCTACAGTGCTCATAACTGTTTTCATGACCGAGGGCCCTGGGGTGCGAAGCATATGTCCTAGTTAGGTGGTCAGCTTAACGTGAAACCCCCAGTGTTAGTTCCCAAGCATGCTTGATACTCAGTTAATCGACCCACTAAACGGATGAAAGGCTGAGTCAACCTTGCCCAGCCCGAGGATCGAACCTCGGACCTGTGTCATGGGAGCGTGAAACGCTGCCACTAAGAACAAATTAAGTTTGAGTGTTTTAAAATATATGAAATAAGTTTATAATTCTACTTAAAGTGCAGTAAGATGTTAAAATTTTCATTTTAATTATAGAATTATTAATAATCAAATATTATTTATTAAAAAATACCCCAATTTCGTGCAAGGAAATTGAATTTTCAAATTCACAATTTAATAATTTAAAGGACATGTCTTATATTTTTAAAAATATGTTTTTAAAAATATCAAATATTGCTTTGTTATCGAATTATTAGTAAATTTTAATTATGCTCCTTAAACAATATTTATGCTTAAATTTATGAGAGAGAAATAATTTTTTTTAAAACTTAATAGTTGAACAACTGGCAGTGACTGAAGATAGCTTCAGTAGAAGAGGATTAATGACTCTTTTGTCTCGTTAGAATTCTCGGAAAATTCGCAGAAACAGTTTTTTTCCTGACTTAAGCAGGAAAATGCAATATTTGTCTTCTGTTAATAATTTTAAATTAAAAAGCTCTCATAATTATTGCTTTATTGTTCTAATGTTATAAATATTAAAATAAAACTAGTTCTTTTTTAAATACTAATAATTAATTTTATTTATAATGAGAAACTTACGTCACTTAAGGTTTTTTTAGAGATTTTAACACAAACTAAAGTATAATACAGCAATTATGTAATTCAATTATGCATTCTTATAAATGCTAATGGCTGATAAATCACAGACACATGGAATTTGAAACTACATATATAATGAACTTTTACAAAATACAAAATATTTTAAATTTCTAAACTTTTAGTTTCCAAAATGCATTTATTTTTTTGAATGACTTTTAAGTAACTATGCAAAATTTGATATCATTGAATAATTAATTTTTTAGGGGTTCAAGTACATGTTATTTATTAAATTCTGATCATTTGAAATTAATTATATAACTAACTTTTCAATAGAATATATCAGCTTAATTTATATGAAAATTTTATCAAACAAAAGAAACATGAAAAGCCTCTAGCTTAAAGCAAAGTTTTCCAGTTTATGGTACCAACTACCTGTGGTACCTGATTGAATTAACTCTAAAGAAATATTATTAATAATACCAGTAAAGCATAAAAAATATTCAGATTAAAATAAAAATATTTATCTTTTTTTTCATTATATGGATTTAGTAACTTATTTGCTTTATCAAACTACTAATAGTAGACCTTCCTAGGTAATACTTTTACGACAATTAAACATGAAATGTGTACATTGCTTTTTTGCTTCTAATTTTCGCAGTTTGTGCTTGGGAATTTTTGGGTATTCTGCTCTTGCGATATCCGAGTAAAACTTATAATTATGAAACTTCTTCCTGAAGGAAGTCCATTGAAAAAAGTCATGTTGTTGTTGTTGTTGTTTACTAATGACACTTGGACAAGCCAAGCTCGCTATGCTATGCGAATTAAGTCGATTGGGAGCGTCTTTCGTTTTAATCAGAGCACCATGAAGGTGAAAGTACGACTTTTCTCTACACACATGTCATACGTACCCGTTTATAGGGTAGGCAACCATTCACACCTCATTCATACAAGGAAAGGACAAAGACAGGATAGATCGAGAGAGAATGTACATCCATGCCCGAACCGGGATTCGAACCCAGGACCTCCTTATCCGTAGTCAGGCACACTGACCACTAGACAAGTTGGTCGGCAAAAAAGTCATGTAATATCATTAAGCTATAAGAATAGTCTTTGGGGTTAAATTTTTGTTGTATTCAGGCGATTACATAAAAATTCAATATCCAATTGATGATAATAGAAAAATAGTGAATAAAGAAAGTATATCGCAAAGCAGGACACGAAAGAAAACAATGAAGCTGTTTTTTAAGAAATGGGATTTTCGATAGTTTCAAACAAAGTGCAACCAAGAAAAAATTTAAGAAACCGCTGATTAAGAAAAAAAATTTTTTTGCGCAGTGTTATTAAATATTCTGTAAATATATAGTGTTACTGCAACTGGAATCTTAGCATTAAATGTATCATCGTAGATAAAATGTAGACAAATATACCCTGACATACATGCACACATGTTTTAATTAAATTTTCTATCTTTTAAGCAAAAGTTATCACTTTTTGTGATTCTTAAAAAATGTAGTATGTTTTACTTTTCGATAGGGTGTAATCTCTTAATAAAACAATTTTCTGTTGTATCATTCTAAATGGCGCATTATCTTATTGTTAATTATTTAGCAAGCAAACTTATTTCATATTCTTTATTTGCATTACAATAGCACCATATAATTATTGTTAATATACTTCATTTTTTAATAACTGCCGATTACAAATGCTGTAGAATAATTTAGAGTGAACCAAGTTTTTCTACAATATCTTTCTTTAATTTTGTAAAAGTAAATTATTAATTTACTGTTTGCGTTAATTTTGACAATAAAGTGTCAGTCTTTGATAATTTTATAAATTCTATAAGTGTTTCTTCATTTAATGAAACACAACAGTTTGATGAAACATAACATAATGGGAATCATTTATAAACATAGATTTAAGACTTCTATTTTTAAAATAAAACTTAACAATTTTAATTGCAAATTTCAAACTCTATATCAATAATATACATGATTTCTTAAGTTGAATGTAAGAACCTTATGTAGAAATTGATTACGAAACTTGCCAGGTTTATATTCAAAATATTCAACATTTTATTTTTGGTTCATTTATGGGTACATATATTCTCACATACATAGATTTATGTTATTAGATTATGTATCTAAAAATTTTGCTTATAGTGCATGTATCGATTATAAAACATTACAAAGTTTTATAATTGCTCTATATTTTATTATAAAATTTTTAGAAGTCTGATATTAAATTGAACTTTTAAATATAGGATATTTATAATATAGAAAATTAATTTCCAAGAAATATGAGCTTTTCTAAAATCATTCTTATCTTTGTCACGAAATATAATTAATTTCTTAAATTCAGTTTCAAATTAATAGTTGAATCAATAATTTACAAAGAATATAAAATTTTAAGATTACGATAATCTGAAGTAGACCGAAGTAGTTTTTAAGTTAACAAGTAACGAAGTAGTTTTTAAGTTAATTTTTACTCAATATAAGCGAATTTTAATTAAAATTGCTAACGGAAAACTTATTTATTATGTTGTAAACATCAATATTTACGTTTAATTAAATAATCAAAGGTAGAAAATTTTATTATACAAAATTGATTTCGAGTTATTTTCATGTTTTTCATTACATCGAAGAAATAAATTTCAAACTAAATCAGAATACGACTGTTAACATTTTTAATTTAGTTGTTTTTTAAATAGTTATTACAATCTACTTTTGGTTACATTGAAATAAAAGCGTTATTCTGACCTTGAGCATATATCATATAAACTACAATAAGCAATAATGACTTTTGAATGAAAAAGAAAGTTTATATTTCAAACGTAAAAGATTTGCTTAACGTATATATAGTTTTAAAGAGACACGTCACCAAAATTATTGCTCATAATTATGGCTTTAAAAACAAAATCATGAAAAATAAAGTTTCAAAGCATAACATACTTATATCAGAGTGATGAAATTTTGAGACTAATTTGGTTCAATGCTTATGTTTAAAAAATATTTTTTTCTAAATCCTTAATAAGATGATGGTTCAGATAATCGATTTCCTAAGCATTTTGATTTTTGTATCAAATATACACGGGGCAAAAAATAAAGAAATTTACCCAGAGATATTTTAAAAAATAATCATCATTTACAATCAGAATGACAAAAAATCTTATTTAACTGTACTTCTGGATAAATACTTGGGAGGTTTGTTAGGTTTTTAAGTATTTTCAAAAAAAGCAAAAGGGAGAAAAAAATAAAAGAAGCAGTAGGAAATATGATAGAAAATATTTGGAAGAATCCGATATTGCTTAATCTGCTTGGAAAGTATCGAAATTTAAGTTTAATACTCAATCCTTAACACTTAAAAGAAATATAGTTTTTCATTATTAACATTAATAATAACAAAAACAATAATAAATAATGGAATGGAATGGAAGATTCTTAATAAAAGTTGACTGTTAAGAATGGAAATGCATTATTACTATGTGCCAAAGCAATTTAAATAAAATAAACCACTACCCTTTTTTTACTATTCATTTATAAAACTGACGGACTCACATAAGATACTTTAAATATTTTGATCTTACTTTTTAAGAACATTCTGCTATTATAATTGACTTAGTAACAAACTACCCAAAAGATAGCATAATATTTGATATTTGTTATAACATAATTACATTCGGAAAGATGAGTATAATACCAAATGTTGTTAGTTTCCAAAATTAAAATTTTAATTTTTTTTATTTGATTTAGTTTTATGAGAGAAAAACATTTGAACTTATATTTCATAGAAATTGATTTATCCTTTTATTTGCTTAGTACATTAATTCATATGATATTCAAACCTACCTTAAATAAATATAATTATAATAATTTATTTTGCTTATATAATCAATTTAATAAACATTTTATAGAGCCTTTTAATGTGTCATAAAAATATTTTGAAAGTCCTAATTTTATGATTATTTTATCTGGTAGAACTAAGAAAATAAAGATCAAACAATTATGGTAAAATGAACTAATTCATAAAATATAACATATTGCTGCTACAAAAGAATTTTTTTAATTAATTTATATTTTATGATAATGTATTTATTAAAGTTATTTATCATAAATGTATCAAAATGAACGCAAATTTTACATAAAAATACGTCCTTTCTCTTCCATTAAATATTCTTTCTCTATTTAATCTTCCTAAAATGGCAAATTATTCAAAATCACGTTTATATAATAATTAGCTTCATTATATATGTGAAAGTTTTAAAAGTAAATATTGTGTAATTCCTGAGGTAAAATTATTTAAAGAAAAATTCTTCATCTTAGCTTGTAAGTGGGGTAAGATTAGGATGGATAATTTCTTAGCAATAATTACAAAGACTTTTACTATTTCTAGGTTTTATTAAAATTTATACGTTTGATAAAAATTTTAATAATTATCGTTTTGATAGCAAAAATACCAATTATTATTTTGAATTATGATTCTAGTTATCAATAATTAATTAATTTTTAAAATTATTTATTTTTAAATAATTATTTTTAATCAATAGGTAAATATTAAATAATTGCAAGTTGGTTGAAATATTGAAATTTTTTTTACTCAGTTCCTTGTAAAGTGAGTCCTAAATTATGCTTTCTATATTCCCTGAAATAGATTGTATGTCCTGATCTAATTAGCCCTCGTGTGCGAAAAATGATTTTTGAGCGACAAACAAACCAAACCAAAACTTGAAATAGATTTTTTAAAATTTTTTGTTCATTTCTAATAAAGAAACATACCAGCAACTAATATAATTATAACCATAAAAGTCATATATATTTATGTAATTATATAAGTACATTATGATCGTAAAAATAAGAATAAAACATCATATTAGTTTATGAGAATTTTCCCTAATATTTATTAGGGGTGAAGCGAATATTTTCATTTTCACTTGAAACTATAAATTAAATTTTTTTTGTTTGTCTAACTGTATGCAAATAATTTTGATAATGAGTTGCACATGGCAGTTATAATGATAATGGAAGTATTTCTCTATTTACATCGGGTTCTTTTTATTACACTATTTACGTATGAATAAAATATACGTTACCCCAATTTTAGCATACAAAATGAATTTTAAAAATTTGTTACAGTATCATTAGTGATATTAATTATGATGTTGGCGTTTAAAATTACGATTTTTCAGATTTAAAAAAATTAAAATTTCATATATTCACTAATGAATATTATTATATTTACTAAAAATAAATTTAATGATATTATTTCAGGCAAGACTTTTCCATTTATTTATTATTCATGTTTCAATTTCTAATTTCAAATCGATAAAATGCCCTATATTTGAAGTTTTCTGAAATTTATTTTGTTCAAAAAATTTGTGACACTCGAGAAAGAAATTTGTGTCATTCAGGAACAAATGCAAAAATAAACATTCAATATTAAGAGGAAGTGTTCCAGGAGTTAAAACTTTATTTATAATTCAGCAATATTTGAAGAATCGATGTTTAGTAATTTTCAGTAGATATATATAATATTTTTTTAAGTAGTAAAGTATTGTACTTAGTTTAGAGAAAAAAAATCATAATTTATTAAGTCATTAAAATGCAATTTTTAAGAGTTCGCAATTTAGTAGCGCTATAATTTTTTATAACTATAAAAATCTTTAATTGAATCAATTAGTAGTTCTTTTTTTGCCTAAAACGTTATGAAATTAATTTTTTTATTATTTATTTTTTTGCTTAATATATTTTTTATAAAGTAAAAATGTCGTCTGGTAAGAAAATTTTCTTGTAGAAACTGTGTTGTAATCTTTATACGACATGTAATTTTAGAGAGTTAAAATTTGAAAATTGTATTATTAATAAATTGAAAAATTAAAATACTAAGCTCAAAATATTAATAAATCTCGTTTGAGAAGAAAATAGCAAATTTAGTATTTCTTTAAGGAAGGTTTTAAATACATTTTATAAAACAATTAAAGTCAATTTTAGTTATTATAATAACAACTAGTTGAAATTCTAAATATGCTGTAAGGAAATTGGCTTCTTTATAATTATTTTTATGATAATTTAATAATGTTTCATAGTTAAGAAAACCATCTTAATTAATCTATTTACGTACGTGCATCAGAAATAAATATCCACAATACAAATTAAAATTAATATTATGAATATATTCAAGCACTTATATTATCCTAAAACAATTCATTAATTTCATTCCTATATGTTATGTAGACGCCCCATTTTAAAAATATTATTATTAATAGAAAATAAATTTTAAATAATTGTTTTAGTTTAAGAAATTTTAAAACTAATTTAATCTTTATATTACATTTATTAAACAGGAAGTTTGAGAAACCAGCTGCAAAAAATTTGCTACAAAAAATATTGCTTTTTAAATTAATAACATATGAGACGAGAGATAATTTTCATGGTTTTTTCATAGTTCATTTGAGTAATTTAAAATTGGGTATATACATGTATTATATTATATATTAGTGAGGGGTAAATTCTGTTGTGTTGTTGTTACTTATAACACTTGAACATGCCAAGCTCTTTATGCCTTGGACTATGCGAATTTAAGTTAATAGGGAGCGTCTTTTTAAAGTCTCCAATGTGTGTGTATATATATATATATATATATATATATATATATATATATATATATATATATATATATATATATATATATATATATATATATATATATATATATATATATATATATATATATATATATATATATAATGGATAATAATTCTTGCTGTTAAAAAAAGAAAATGGGTGTCACGATTTAAATTTTGAATGTATAAATCGGTTATATTAAGTATGAAAGAAATGTTAATATTCATACAGACTTTCCTGCTATAACGTAAATGATTTGTAGAAGAAAACTAAAAAGTATTCACTTTCACATACGATATATTTGCCTGCATATTACGTTTTTAAAAAGGTAAACTATATAAAAGCTACGTAGCATTTCTTGCATGGCATGTTAATGAAATGCTATTGTACTGCGACTGAAATAGCTATAAGATGGCAATATTTGAATCAATCAAGCAGAAAGTAAGTCGCTAAGGAAATCAAATGCAATACATTGCGGATAAAGCTTTCTTCTTCTTCATATTATATAATATATATATAATAAAAATTGCAAAGTTATTTTCAAGTAAATAATTTTTTCCATAATTAGATAATACATAAAATTAATAAATTGTACTTATCATTTCTTTCACCTATTATTTTATATTATGAAAAATTTTGCTATGTCAAATATGTGTAGGATTTGAGAAACTTTCTTAGTAAAATGAACAGTGCGAATATATTTATGAATAAAAAAAATTAAAAAATATTTACGAAATATAATTACAGCTGTATTCATACAATGTGATTATGCATTAAGTATGCAATGCAGTTCGTAAGTGGTGAGATTCTAAAAATATATATTTTTGTCTCCAGAATAAGTTTAAATTTTGGTGAACACTGTTTAAAATAACTTTTACGTAGCAAGTGTATGTATAGAGCTTGATGCAGCAATTGAGAAAGTGCAGATTAATGAAATAATATTCATAATATAAAATTTATAGAGTGATTGAAAGATTATTTTAACCCTGTACTGCTTACATCTACCATGAGTATTGGCGTTTAATTTCTATTTAGTCAAAAAGAAATGGAAAGAAAATACAAAAATGTGTTTGTTAATTTTTTAATATATTTTAAAGAGTGTCTATAATTAAAATGTTGTTAATTTTTGACATAGAAAGCTGCAGTTAGTATATCTTCACATTTTCAATATCAAGTTTAATTTCTGAAAATTATTTATCATTTACAAAAAACTGAAAATAAACAGTTCTTTTAAAATGATTCGTACCTTAAACAATATTATTTTATCTAAATTAATTATACTACTTTAAAAAATATCTAGTTCTTTGAAAAAGCACGATTTTTTAATGGATTTATTTAAAAATAGTACAAATTTTTCTTTTTTTTTCTAGAAATGAACTTGTAAAGATTATTTATTTAGTAATTGCGTTTTCTCAAAAAATTGTAAGAATGTATAAAAATTTCTATCATATAACGAATTAACTAAATATTAATCCAAAGAAATCAAAATTATATAATTTAAAGCAAAAATATTTTCCTTTCACTTCTCGTCACTATTGTTAAAGTTGCATTTTTCTATTAAGATAGAAGCATTACAAATTCAGCAAGTTTTAATCCCTTTTGATTATATTTGATGTGAACATGTCGTAAAAACATTTTCTTATTTATTTCCCAAATGATTCACAGCCAAATTAATTATTATTTACCGGTGATTTTATCTGACTGTATTTAATGTAACATTTATTAGATACCTATAATATATTCAATATTTTCGCCGGAAAAATTTCAAATTACCTTTATTTACATCACATAACAATATTCAGTTTTTAAAAATTAATCATGGTTCAAAAGGAGTAATTGATGCGTTTAATTTTCATAAAAAAAGCATATACTTTTTATACATACCGATTTGTTTTAGGTTGGTGGAGTTGTAGAGGTAATTTCAGTTCAATTAAAAAATTTCCAGCCATGCTTTTCGAATGGTTATAATTTGCGGATGATTTGAATTTTGAAAGAGAATCTTTTTACTTGTTACCAGGAAGATTTGCGTTAATAAAATTTTATTTAAAATACTATAATAAAAATTTTAACAAATTATAAAACTTTTTTATTACTGATATTAAATTTATATTACTAAATGTAAAGTAAAATTTTGTTACTCAGTAAGTTATATTAAAAATAACTTGCAAAAATACTTTACATAATAATTGTAAACTACATAAATATTGATATAAATATATATACTGATTGTCATAAAAGTTGAAAATATTCTTTAGTGACAAGTTAGTGAATCTTTTGCTCTGATTCCAACTGATGTTCTGAATATGAATCCAACAAGCTTCTGCTATTGTTGTTGATATATGTGTTGGCTTATTTTGGTATAACATATATAACTTGAGTCAGATCGAATGATGTGTTGTTTTTGAACTTTGAAATAATCTTCTTATTTTATATTTTAAATGCTCAATAAGATCAAGGTCATGTGACCTATGTGGCTATGGAAGCAGGTTAAATTCCAATTGCTATTCTTCGAAATTATTTGAGATTGATTGAGCACGGTGGCGAAGTACTGGCAAGCCTAATTATTTATTCCAGAAGGTTTGTCATAAGCAAATTCTCCTGATCTGCAACTATTGAAGAAAGTCGTGAAAATTTGTGTTTTAAAGTTTTGCCCTCATTTATCAAAGGATTTCAGGAAAGTATTTCCCACACCATGTTCCCATTACTTGTGTTCGATTGTGGTTTTTGTTTCGCTGGAGGGCTTTCTAAATTTTTTCTGTTTATTCTAGATTTTGATCCAGCAATCTGTCCTGAGGTATAAAACAACATTTATCCCGCAACTATTTTTCACAGTCCCCTTGCGACCAGTTTCATTATTTCTGGAACAAAATTTTCTCGTTTGTCAGAGATGCCTAATACATGATAAAAATATTGAGGATCTTCTAATGTTAAATATCATCTTTGTATAGTTATTTCTTATGTGTGTTGAGATATACTTTTAAATGAATCTGCATTTATTTTATACGTTACTTGCCATGATTTCAAGTCTTTCTATTGTTTCAGAAAAGTTTTTGAGAACCAACGAATTTAATTAAATGGATCTCAATATAAGTAAACTTTGCATTTCTGTTTAAAATGAATCAATAATTTGTGTACTCCAGCAATTTTATTAAAAAATGCTCAGTACGAAACAATTTTAATTAATTATTAATATAATGATTTTAATTATTATATTGATTTAAAAAATTCATAATTATTCATCTGATGAAGATCATAATGCAATCACTTCTTAATTTGTAATTCATATAGTTATATCAATGCAAGAAATTCGTTAGTTATTCAGTAAGTGAATACAATAATGTGCATCAATAAAGAATGTTTTTTCCTCATAGATTTTAAAATATAATACAATGTAACATAAAAAATTTATTAATTTATTATTAGTTTTGTTTCATTAAAAATAAAACTTTCTCGAGTAAAAATGAAGAAAATGAAGAGTTGATCCTAAATAGGAATTATTCAATATTCTATAGATCATGTAAGAAATTAATTTTGAATATTTTAAGGAAAATTTCACAAAATTAAAGTTTGTATGGATTTACGTTTTTGTTGAAGTTACATTTGAACTTTCTTTATCTGCATTTTTCTAAAAATTCAATATTTTTTCCATTGAGATTATTATGTTATAGTATAAAAAATTGCATCTGTATATGATACTACATTGTTGATATATTCTGAAATATTTACCATTTTACAGACGAAATCAAAATTAAGTTAAAAATAATTTAGTAAATGAATATATTCAGCTTACATGTAAAATTATTTACTCATTTAATGTTAAAAAAATACATTTTTATTAAAAAAAGAATGAAATCCAAATATTGTGGATAGAAAATCTATTTAATTGTATCTATAGACTTAATTTGTATGGAAAATTCCTATCTGAAATATAATTGTAATGACAAATATAATCACATGTTTAGTTTAATTTTAATTCTGTAATGAAATTTTTATAGATAGAGAGATTTAATTTGTCGAAGATCATTGCTAAGGAGCGAATAAATCTTTGAAATTAAAAAATCTATTATTGAAAATGATTTAAAAGCAATAATTTGAGTGGTAAGAATATTGCTTTGGACATATGTGAAGTAGAAATTCAAAGCAAATAATTCTTAATAATCTTTATTGATAAAGTTCTCCTTATATATCTTTTCTATATAGATAATTTCACTAAAATAAATTTGCAAAAAATTTTGATTTAGAAGGCTTGATTCTTTTTTTTTAAATGGTATATTAAAAAGCGGAATGGTTTTAGAGCATTTTTCTGCTTAGGCATAAAAGCAAATTTTAACTAAGGAACTAAATTTGTGTCCAGAAAATATTTTGTTTTTTTTTTTTTAAATTTTTTTAAGAGTATCATTTTAAATCCCTTCTCTCGCCAGTTATTTTCTATTAGTTGACAATGATATCGCTTTGAGAAAGTAATGTGAAATTGAAATATTATTTGAGAAGCTGTTTTAAATAACAACAGACAAAAAGTCTTTTTTTGTAAATTCAAATTATTTCTGAGTAAATGTTACAAATATTGCTCATATAAAGTATTTGGGAAAATACTTTAATAAAAATCTTAAAATTTAATATACACTTCAAAATTATGGATGATAACAATTAAACATCAATAGAGGAATTTGATTAATAATATTGATGAATATAATCATTAATTCATTAAACACATTTTTTCTACCTGATTTTATGAACAAAAGATTCTATATTTATTTATTCTAATTCTTTGCAATAACAAAAGATTTCTACTTAGCGCATAGATTGGCTTAAAATTTTTTAAATCATTGATTAATCTCATGTGCTCAAGGTAGTAATCGAAATATCCTCATTTTGAATGTAAGCCATTCAAATGTAAGCTAAGTCTTTGGCTTATTAAAGATTAATATTAAAAAATAATTATTTCATCAAACTCAAAAATAAGGCATAAAATATTTCTGAAGAGAAGTCTACAAAAATTATAAATTATAAGACAAATTTTTTTTTGTCTATACATCGTAGCATTATCGTAGCATCTTTTGCCATGAATATGATGAATACATTTTCCACAAAACTAGTCTTAAAGAGTATTGAAAGCATCGTAATAACATTGGAGATTAAAAAATGTATATTTCTATTAAAATAATTTAAAGAAAAGGGTTGATATATTTGAGTGAGCGTTTATAAAAATTTATAAAAGCAAATATTAATGTTAAATTATTTTATATATAAAAAATTCATTAAAAAACCATAAGATTATAATGGAATGTGTATTTTTATGCGAATAATAATTTGTTATGCAAATTTGTACAGTTTATTGTTGAATTGAATCAAAAATTATAAATATAAAAAGTTTATGTATAACATGCATACCAATAATTTTTTTAACTATTTATAATTATAATTCTTATATTGCTTTCAAAAAAAGTTTTTAATTTTATTCTCTTAAGCAAATTAAATCCACAAATATTTGTAAATTTAAGTTAATACTATTTGCTTGGTAACTGAAAGCATTTAGATAAATCTAAAAAAATAAGTCATTACCACTACCAAGAAACAAGTTTGCAATCAATTTAATTTAAGATTAAATGGTCTGGAAATTTAATCATCTTTATCGCGATGTACTTTAATCATAATTAACTGTTTATGAAATAATTCGCATTACAGAAGAAAAATAAGAAAATATTTCAGAAAAGTTTAATGTCGAAAGTTTAAAAAATTTTTTTCAGTTAAACACTAAATCAGAGTTTAACTAAGGAAGAGCTATGTAAATCCCCATATCATGATTTCTTCACTCAAAAAATATTCCTTAATTAACAAATGCCTTAATTAGATTTCCCCATAGTTTCCGTGATTAGGAAATAATGTAAAATGTAATAGTAATTGACTGGAATACTCCTGCAGTAGCATTAATTAATCTTTAAGTTCTAAACTTGTTTCTTAAGAAATAAATAATTTTTCAGCTCTGTTGGGAAATGTTGGAAAATAATGAATGTTCAACAGAGTAATAACTTTTTATAAAGAATGTTAATATTTAAAATTATAAAGTATAAACTGTTGTATAAAAGGAGGCAACTAAAAATAATATTTGGAGTCATTTTTCTTAATTATAGAAATGAGTCAAAAATGATTTTTTTTTAAAAATGCAAGTACAAATATTTAACAGTAAATTTTACATAGAGTTTTTAACAAAATGAACTCAATATCAATCATAATATATTGATTTACTTTCATATAAAGATAACTTTTGATTCTTCAAAAGACCATTTTGTTGATAAGATTTATTCACAGTAAGTAATAACTTTGGAACAGATTTATTCATAGTACGTAATAACTTTTTTTTACTGGAATCCAAAAAAATATTCTGATTCTAGTATTGATATTCATACTCAAGGCCTTGGTAGTCTAGTGGTTAGGGCATCTACCTTCCGTCCGGAAGGGTGTGGTTCGATTCTCAATGCTGCCAAAGACCCACAGAGTACATGCGATATAGGTACTCGTTAAATCTGTAGAATCGAAAGTCCTGTGGTCGGTTGTTGAGCAATCAGCATGGGTGTTTTGGTATGGAAAAAATTTACTCCCTTTCCAGATCAATGTCAAAATTGAGATAGTGAATCCTCTACTGGTGCCATCTATCGGAGAAGCTTAGAACAATGTCGTACTTTCACCTTTGTGGTGCTCAGGTTAAACGAAAAACGCACCTTACTGACTTTAATTCGCATATCTAACGGCATAGTGAGCTTGGCTGGTCCAAGTGTTGTTAATTAACAACAACATTTTTGATCGAATTTCTGTGTCACAGAACCTGACTTCAATATGTTTTTATTAATTATTTCATGTTCAAAAGTTTATGTGGAATGAAATTTAACATTAGGTTCACATAAATATCAAGATAATTTCATTAAAATTTTAAAGTCATGTAATAGTGATACATTTTTATAAATTTAAAGAATAAAGTTTTAGAAATTATTAAAAAATTTATTTTTATTTTCATTATTTATTATTTTTTATACTTTCAGAGTAGAGAAAATCTACATATGTTATTTCAAGTAAAATTAAAATGGGTTTCAGTGAAATTTTTCCGAGAAAGCTAAGATCACACGCGCAAACTTTTATGTTGGTGTGTTTGCTTATACAGGGAGACAACTTTATAATGTTGACAAAATTGTACTGCTTTTCATTGGTTTAATTCATGTCCACCACTTTTTATAATAATTTCATTTGCTTAAAAGATCTTAATGTTAGTAAAACAAATAGGTAGTTTTTATTTCCTTGTTTGAAATAATATGCTAAACCAACGACGACAGATAATTGCTTTATTTGAGTCTGGATTAAAGCAAATTCAAATTGCCAGAAAGCTGAATATCCACAGACAAATGGTATCACGCACTATAAAATAATTCTTGGAGCTTGGCCATGACGGTGATAAACCCCCCCCCAAAAAAAACTGTGAATACAAATGAAATTCGCAAAAATATCAAGAAACGAATCAACCGATATCAAAGAAATTCAATGAGAAAAATACTTAAAGAAATTGGGATTAGTAGAGAATCAATTAGACAAATTGCAGAAGAAGAACTCTGATTTAAGCCATATAATTTTTGAAAAGTACAGAAACTGACTGAGCAAAATAAGCGCACACGGTTGCAAAGATGCTAAGCTCACCTTTGAAAGTCCGCAAAAGACGCATTGAAGCATTTTATCTTCATGAACGAAAAACTTTTCACAATTGAACAATCCTATAATCTACAAAATGACCGTTACTGGTCATCTGTTCATCTGGGAACTTCCACAAGAATAGAACGTTGGCAAAAACCACAATCAGTTATGGATTGGGGCGGCATTTGTGAATCTGGAAAAGCTCCTTTGGTTTTCATATATCAAGGCGTCAAAATGAGTAAGACCATGCACTACAATGAGAGTTTACAGTCGGTTTTACTTCCTTGGGCCCAAAAACATTTTAAAAACCGCATCTGGACATTTCAACAAGATTCTGCTTTTTCTCATAGAGCAAAAGCAACGCAAGAATGGTGTCAAACAAATCCTTCAGATTTCATACTTGTGGGAATGTGCCCCCCTATACACCTGACTCAAACCCAATGGACTATAGTGTTTGGTCTATTCTACAATCAAGAATATGCTCTAAGCCACATCAAATTTTGGAATGCCTAAAGCTACTCTTAAGAAGGAATGGACTAAATTAACGCCTGATGAATTGTGGTCCACTGCAGAAAATTTTACGCGACATAAAAGGTTCTGTATCGATGCCCAAGGGGGTCATTTTGAAAATACTTAAATATGTTGTATCTAACAAATGACTTAATTAAAGTTAGTTTTTTGAAAATAAATTATATATTATTAGTTTAGTACAATATTGTTTTGCCAACAAGATAAAGTTGTCAACCTGTATTTTGTTAGATGATTTTTAGTGTTTGAAAAAGCACTTACAGCAGAACACTGTAATGTGTGATCTGTAAAACATATCATTATCATTACGTACAAAGTGTCTGAAATATGATTATCATGTTACCAGATCATATTACGTTATCCATCATTTATTTCCAGCTCTATTGCAAAAAGTCAACTACAGAATGTTATTAAATACTGTGTACAACTTTAGGTACTACTCTTGTATCATATGGCACTCTGAAGGGATTTGGACTGAATGTTCAAAAACAAGGACTAGTATATTCAAGAAGTAGAGCACCCTAGCCAGTCAACTGATGTTGATGAGATCCGACTGCGAGAACTTGTGAAAGAAAATCAGTATTCAACAACTTGAGAGCTTGCTAAGGAGTTAGTGTTATGTCCGCTATGCATCTCATGAATTTAACGTACAAATTCAATCGTTGGGTGCCACATGAGCTGACTCAATGGAAAAAAGGACAAATGTGTTCAAGCCTGTACTAATCTGCTCGAATACCAATGCAAGGACAAAATTCTGGACGATTAGTCACTTTTGATGAAAAATGGATTTGCTACAAAAGTAGAATCGAAAAGGAGGTTAGTCTTTGCCAAGTGAGCCTGTTAGTAATGTCGCGAAACGCATCTTGGCCATAAAAAAGCTCATGCTTTGTATCTAGTGGGATAGCCATGGTATTATCCACAAAGAGTATCTGGTAAAAGGAAAACCAACTAGACAGTAATGTGATGTAACACCATATTGAAAATGCTATCAAACCCAAATTTCAAACTGACTTCTGGATCAAGAAGGAACCGTTTCATCAAGTTAATCCAAGACCTCTTGTTTTTGCAATCACCGGGAGGATTCCGCGGACACGAATGGGATCTTTGAAGGACATCGTATCCACGAATGGGCGGACACGAATGGGATCACTCTATAGCTCCGATATCGCTTTTTCGAAGTTATACCTTTTTTCACTTTTGCAGATACATCTTGCTATTCATATCTTCCATTCTGCACAAAACATCTGCAATGAGGTAGATCTGTTCTTGGACATGTAGTTACCAAGTTTCTAGGGCCAAATGCTTTGAATAACAACCAAAACATTAGCAGAAAATCATAGATATGGGAGGTACATAGATCACCCTCACTAACAGTACCGCTTTTATGTCTTTTTTCTGACTTTATTAAGCATTTTTTTGATGGAAAATTTTCATTACTACCTCTGATTTGCTTCAGCAAATTCAAGATTAGTTACACAATTACATATTCTTATAAATACATCCCAGGATTCAATATACAGAAATTTTACATTATATTGAAAGAAATTATAGGGTCTTCTGGAAAGTTCGTGCCAATTCTTAAGGTAAGGTTGCATGTAAATTTTAATATATATTTGTTAAATTATATAGGTACCATTCTGTTCCACAACCTTTCTCCATCTCTTATGCAACTTGAGAATTCCTTCTTGAATCTCTCAGGTTTTTTGGCAAAACATTTGTCTAAATGAGCTTTTATTTTAACCAAAGAGTTGAAAATTTTTCCCCATTAAGGGAATTTTGTGATGAAAGGAAAAGGTGGAAATTCAAGGGTTTCATGAGGTCTAGCGAATACGGTGTACGGGGAAAACATCATAACCAAATTTTAAGAATTTTTGTCTAGTTCTCTCAATGACACATGAAGTCAGGCATTGTTCTGATGAAATACGATGTCCTTCGATTCACTATTTCTAAAAGTTATTGTTCAATTGTTGTGTCTTCAGTTTATTTAATTAAGAGCAATACTTTTCCAAATTTATTGTTTCATTACTTGGTAAAAGTTCATAATAAAGGATTCCAATCTCACCAGACACAGAGCATTGCCTTCTTCGAATGAAGACTGGCTTTTTGGGTGACTAAAGGTGGTTCATCGCTTTCCCAAGACCTTTTATGCTGAACATTTTTATAAATTATCCATTTTTCGTTCCCCATCACTAATGTCTACAGAAATGGTGTCTCCACATTGCGTTTTTTAAGCAAGACGCAAATGGAAATGCGATCTAACAGATTTTCTCCGTTAATTCATGTGGAAAATATACATCAAGATTGCTTACGTAGGCCAGCTTCTCAGTATGATCGTGAATGGTTGATTTTTATTCATTTAACATTCCTGCTAATTGACGTAAAGTTGAGCGTGGGTTATTCTCGATTTCTGTTTTAATCAGATCTTCATCTATGCTGGACTGCTTAACTCAGCGTTCTTAATCTTTCAGACAAAATTTCAAGCTTTAAACGAAGCAAACCACTTCCTCACAGTTCTCCTGGCTACAGCACCTTCACCATAAACAGTGCATATCTTAATTGCCGCTTGTGTGGCATTTTTTCCCTTTACAAAAAAAAAAAAAAAACATTAAATCTCTATAAGGCATTTTATTTGCTGCCATAATCTAAGGCGTATAAAACTGATAAAAATTAACGAATCGTAACCAAACTTAGTTTACAAATACAGTGAGCGATTGGTTAACGTAAAGTTTGGACTGTGAACGAACAAATCGGACATCGAACTCTTTCAAGAAAGATTTTTGTCTTCGGACAACGAACACACATTCCGATCACGTATTTGGATCCAGATCTTTTCTCTTGCTATCCACCGAAAATCGGCACGAACTTTTCGGACAACTCAATACATGTATACTTATATTATATAATTCCTTTTGATAAAACAATATAAAATAAAAATTCATTTTCTATTTAATCTGAAAAAGATAGAAAGTTATTATAAGCTGGTAAAAGGATATTATAAGAATTAAAAATGCTTTAGATTATTTTTAAAAAGTCATATGAATAAAATAAAATTTAATAAATTTATTTCATTAAAATGTAATAAATTTTATATTATTTAATTAATCAATAAGTTCTCGAATGCAAATGAAACTGAAAAATATATGCAATAATAACTTTAAGTATCTATAAAATTATTTTAAAAGTTTTAAATTGAAAGTGCTATTATTTTTCCTATTTTTGTTCTTAAATTTAAATTTCAATTATTATGATTTTAAGGAAACAATTTTTGGGTTTTAACATGGAAAAATGTATGAAATACAATAGATTATATTAATTTTTATTGCATAAAATTATGATAGACATTTGTATTGTGTCCAATACAGGCTTCTTTAATAAAAAACTTTAATGTTTATTCATAAGTATATTATTATTAAAATAATTAAAAACATATGATAAAAATTATGTTAAATCTTTTGTAATGTTTAAAACTTGCTTCTGACACCTTGACGTCTACTAGACCTCAAGTTTATTGTAACAATTTTAATGTTATTCGACGTACATGCCTTCAGGATAGTTTTTCATGTACAGCGGTGTTATTGTTACTTAATGAAGATTGGTTTATCAAGTCCTTAAAAAAGAAAAAGAGGAAAACTTATATATGTCGTAGCTAAAATATACAAAAATTAGTTTTATTAATTTAAAGAAAACTTTATAGAATATTTTAAGAATCTTGACAGTACAATATTGATACTTTATTCAAAAAGCGTTTCAGGTTTTGAGTTATTTGATAAATTATCAAATTATAAGTACCAATTCCTAATGATAATTTTTTACTTCACAGTTTCGCATCAAACAAATGAATTAAAATTAATATAATTTCAAGGTTTTATGATACAAAAAATCAAATGTATGCTTAAAAATAACAGCTGAAAATAAGTACGTATATATTTTTGAAATCATAACAAATATTTAGTAAGTGAAGTTTTATGAGTAAGAAAAAATGCTTGCATTTTCTTTTCTTTATAACAACAAAAACAAAAGTTATTATTTAATAAGAGCCTTGCTTATATGCTTAGAATGTAAGCAATGTTCTAATAAATATAATCTGTTTTTGTTCATATTTGGTCAAGTTATAAAATATTAATTTTCTTCACAGCAGAGATTTCCATATATAATTTCTTTAATAATATTTCTTCATAAAATTATCAGCATTAAAATTTTGTTTTATATTATGAATTATTAAATTTATGTCATCCTGAATATTAGATTAGGAATTTTAAATGACATTTTTCTTAAAATTATTTCTTTCTGAAAGTAATTGATATAATGCATATAAAATATAAAATCAAGAATTAATTTGCATTAAAATACACTCACCTCCAAAAGTTTAGCCTGGAGAGGAAAATACTAATTTTTGGAAGTCAATCAGATTTGAAGAGGATGCAAATCGCTGCAGAGGTAGATGGAAGCATGCAAATAAGTTAGGTAACAGCCAATCGCACTTTCATGTCAAGAAATGTCTTAGGGGTGAAAAGGGCAGTCTTATAAGATACCAGTTTTATGAAGGGTTACAGAAGTTGATTGTAAATGCTGATAGAAGGTGTTTAAAACTTTCGTGCAATTTGTTTTCAAGACATACGTGTTTCTATGACTTCCAGAAGACAAATGGAAGATTCTAAGCGCTGGCGTGCTGTGGGGGGTATTGAAGAAGGGCAGTCGATCTCATATGTTGCTTTTTTCTTCGGCGTTCATCATTCTGTAATTTCACATTTATGGAAATAATTCCAAACCACACAAATGGTTATCCGAAGGCCCGTAGTCGAGCGGCCAAGGATTACAAGCCCCGCGGTAGATCGATATATTGCGATTTTAGCCAAGCGGAATCACAGAGCGATTTCCACACATGTGATATCTATGGTCACAGCGTCCATTGGTAAGGTGATATCTGCAGCTACTGTACACCGAATATTACATATGAGTGAACTGTACGCCCGAGTACCTCGAGTTTGTGTTTGTCTATCCCTCCAATCAAGAGGGGCACGGTTAAAGTGGTGCCGGGAACATGTCAATTGGACTGATTGGGGCAATGTCATGTTTACTGATGAGTCAAGATTTGCTCTGTAGCCAGGTGACAAGCGTATGAGGATATGGCGTGAACAGGGAACACGCAATCAGCCCCAAAACATCACCAAACATCACGCATTCCGAGACGGAAATATTATGATGTGGGCAGGGATATTATTAGGATACTGTACCGACCTGTACATCTTTAAACGGGGTTCTGTGACGGCTGTCGGGTATCGAGATGAAGTCCTAAAACCCATTTTGAGATTGTATGCTGCAGCAGTTGGCCCTACTTTTGTTTTAATGGACGATAATGCATGTCCCCATAGAGCTGACATCGTCAATGACTAACTAGAAAGTGAAGAGATTGCGCGTATGGATTGGCCAGCATATTCTCCCGACCTTATTCCTATTGAAATTCTTTGGGATGCTCTCGGCCATGCTGTATTTTCACGTTTCCTACCTCCAGTCACTCTTATTGAGCTGGAAACTGCTCTACAAGAAGAATGGCTATTGCTTAATTCTGCGGTGGTTGACCACCTAATTGAAAGCATGGTCACAAAGTGTAAACTTTGTGTACAGATGAAGGGCAATCACATACCCTATTAATGTCTTTTTTTCCATTTTATGCTGTTTATTTTCACTTTATACATAATTCTGCTTAAATCTTCAGTATGTCATTATCTGATAACTTACAAAAATTTAATATTATTTTCCTTTCTGTATATAATTATTGATTTTATTTTATGTATAAATATATATGCTACTTTGCTACCGAATTTTGTGTCAATTAAAGCAGAATTTGTTCGTTTTTTTGCAGTTTTACATCTTTGTGCTTAACTTTTGTGAAATGCATATAGTAGTATATTAATACAAATAGGATTTACTATAATGTAATTTATATTTTGCGATTTTTGAGATTCAAAATTAAACCCAGTCATAATTTCAATTTAGTTTAATTTTTATAAACATCTTAGTTGTTTACATTATTGAAAGTTTTGAGTTTTTTTAATGGATACAATGCCAATAATTAATTTTATACAGCAGTAATTAATGTGCCTATAAGCATGTAGATTTTTTGTTGTAAGCTATTTTAAAATTTCTTTAACTTAAAAGCTACAAAAAAGTAAGATAAAATTTGTTTAAAATTGTTATTTTTATGAACATTTTTATCTGCTTATGTTTGATATGTTTCACCAGAAATTAATTTATTTTTTTACAACTTGTCAATCTTAGAATCGTTAAGAACTTAAAGAACAATGAAAATCTAAGTTTAATACTTTTTCATACTTTTTTCAATGAATTAGAATTTAAAATTTTCACTTTAATCTATGTTTATAAATTTTAAGTTACACATAGACCAATATATGCTTGCATCTTTTTTAGTAAATAAAAAATGTATCTAATCTAAAGAAAATAAGTTTGAAAATATATAGGTTATTTAAACATTGCTTCATGGTTGAAAAAATGCGGTTCTATATAATCCACATTTTGTTGAAGTGCTTATTCAATCCCACTTAAAATATTAAAATGAAACCAAAACAGTGTAAAAAAATAAGCAAAAAATAAAAACTACATAATGTAAGTTCTTTTCAGTGCTTTTTAAATTTTTTATAGGGTTTTAAAACAAAAACAAGTCACAGCAGAAGTGATAAAAAAATTCTTAAGCATCATTGAAGAATAGTATTGGTGATTGTGTCATAAAAGTACTCAGAGTTTGGTTTTATTGTAATAAAACCACGAATTAAAAAGATGGGGAGTAAACTTTTTGTGTGCACGAAGCAATAAAACACGGAAAAATCTAAAAAAATATTCCGTTGTTAAAACCCATCCTTTATTAATATAACGTGATTAGCTGTAAAATAACTTCTCCTTCGAGCTTATGAAAGCCAATAGAGAGCCTTTTAAGCAAAATTTACTCTTAGAATAATTACCTTAGTGAAGTCCGGAAATATTCCTTGATAAAGTGACTAGGGTAATTTTTATTTGTCTAGAAAATATTTTTATGGTTAACAAGGTTTTTTTTTGTGTTTAGTAGCTTAATAATTAGAAATAATAATTTTAAGTGTTTTTATTTTTTATTCTTATAAATATTTCCTTGTGGATACAAGTCTTTTATTTCTTAAATAAAAAGTGTAAATATATAAATAAAATAGTTATAATTTATATTAACTATACTCATATATTGACTATAAATATAAATATATAGCATGGTAGTATATAATATATAAATAAATATTACAGTCATTTTAAATAAAATTTATTAAAAATAAGATGCCGTAATATTTAAAATATGAATCAAACTTTTGAAGAATTAATGGAAATAAAATAAATAACATGTTATACAAATTATTTTTAAATTTTTTAAGTATCCTTATAACATAAAAAATTTTTCTATGAAAATATTTTTGTAATATGAAACAGTAGTTATAAATAGATTAGAACATACGTAAATAAGTGTAGTTCAGTGAAAAAGTCCACACTTCTCTTGTATAAATATTCCTTATCTTTAATATTGCCTCTTGTTCTTGAAATTTAAATAAAGTAAATACATCTAAAAAGAATATTAAAAAGAGTTATATGAACTATAAAAATGTAATGTAAATAAATGCTTCCAATAAGAAAGAAATACAAAGAACCCAATGAAAAAGTAGTAAACTATAATTAACCTTTCCTCTCTAATTTGTCAATATATAATTTTTAAAACATGTGAAAATTTGTCAAAAGTGCAGTATGCAATAAGTAAATTTGATATTTTTCCCAGACTAATTCCAATTATTATTATTACGTTAGCAAAAAGTACAATTTATAATACGTTTTAAGGATGATTCAGATTTTCATGAGAATTTTGATCTATTTTAATGTCTTTAAATGTCTTTCTGATCAAAATATTTAAAATCCTTATATTTTATATAGTTAGCTTGAGTTTTGTTAATCTTTGTAAAAATATCTTTGTTATCAAATTATTACGTATGGAAAAATAAAATAAAAATATTTAAGTAGAATTATTATATGCATATTGTAATTTTGCAGTGACACAGAAGTGATGGTTTTGGGGATGATATGTATGTGTGTTTCATTTTTTCATCAAAAAACTTTCTTTCTCTAATTTCCTATGATTTAAATAATAATTAAGTAATAAGTCAATATAATTTTAATAAATAATAATTTAGATTAACATAAATTAATTAGAAATCATGCTTATTTATTATTTGTAAAAACATTAATTTATTGCTATAGAAAAAAGGAAAAAATACACCAAGATTTTATTTATATTTTTTTAAAACTTAGTTTATGAGGAATGTTTATTTATAAGTTAAATATTTATTTTACTGTACCATAGTTTTATGATCTTAAAAAAATAATTTTAGTAATTTTAAAAAGCAGTTAATTTGAATATTTTATTTTATTTTATTTAAAAAACATCACTTTTTAAAAACAAATTGTTTTGAAGGCACTTTTCTGTATATACTACGTACAGAAATTAATGAAGATTTGCATCACTTATTTTTTTAAATTTACAGCACTCTATTACAACAAGAATAAGGTGAAGTCGCGTAACGGTTAATTTAATTTATGATCAAATTTTCGTTTTCATTTATACAAATGTAAGTAAAAGTAAAGAACAAAATGTTAAAATCATACATCTCACAACATTTAGCTTAGCGTTCTCCTATTAAGAAACCGTTTTTTGGGGCAACTGTGAAGAATCAACTTATAAATGATAACGCTACATTTCTTCATAAAGTTGAGTTATCAGTGCGCCAGGAATTAAGAGTAAATGTATTAACACATTATTATCATAAGAGAAGACATTATTATCATAAGAGAAGACTTTTGGTAGGAGTTGGCTACATAGTCCTATATTAAACTTTTAACATTATTGCTTTGCTTTTGATAAAGAAGAGATATTTATCAGTTTAAGGACAGCTCTTATTATATGTACGATGCCACTTAACACATCAGGCTAATTTTTAATGTGGTAATTTTACGTCAATAGAATACTTGCCGTTGAATGACTCAGTAATTCATGCACATATCGTAGAATCGTTTTAACTGAGCATATAACGTTGAGTTTTCCTTGCCCACACATTAAAACTAACAATGCGGAATTATTTTCTTTATTCAATATTCCAACATTTCAAGTCACCTTTTTAACTGATTTTAGTGTTCGACGATCTCACAATAAACAGGCTTTCTAAAAATTAAATATACTAAAACTTTTTCTATAACCTTAGCTATCGGCCGGAATGATACACCAACTCATATCATGTAAAAAACTTTGACCCCCTTTCTTTGCAAGAAGTTTTGTTAAGCGAGTCGATATTGGAAACTAGTAATTACATAATTAAAACAAGGACTTAATTAAATACAATAAGTCCCTTATTAAAATTAGTCATTAGTAAATTTGATGAACAGTATATTTCTGTTACATGAATGACTTCTCTAATTAATATAATCATAGAATCTTGATTTCTTGGCGATTGCAAGTGTAGAACATTTATATGTTATAAGTATGCAGAAATAAGAATTATATAGATTAAAAAACAAAAACATTTTCGAAAAATATTTCATTTGAATTTATCAATAATTCTTCGTCATATATGACAACAATATGCCACTTAAAAGAAGGAAAAATTAAAATATCATCCTGGCATTTATCTCGAGATTTATATATATATATATATATATATATAATTCAGTTTCAAATAATGCTCAATTCTACAGGGTGATTATAAAAAAACTTTGCCAACATTTGCACTTCTAGCGTCCATTCTATTTAACCGATCAAGATGATACTTCAAATATAGTTCTTTTGAGATATGCGCTCGAGATTCTGTGAATGGCAACACAGTTACAGTTATAGTGACAGAAACTCGAAATTTTCGAATGACAACGCCTACTTTTTACCATCGCAAAATGTTCAGCACATGCGAAAACCCTAAATAGCGTTGAAACGGTACCGATATGTCCGAAAACCGACGTGTTATACACATACAAACAGTTCTTCAAGGCGCACGGAGGAATAATGCATACGACAGAGACAAGACACTGCTCAATGATGAGAACACATAGAGAAAAAAATCTTTATTAATTTCAAACATTTTCCACATGAGTGCCATCACAGGCAATTACGCATTGCATGCGGGAGACGGTGGACAATGTCGCTGCACGCAACATGGCACGAGGGATGTTTCCAATCTCACGCCGTATAGAATCCTTTAAGTCCGACAATGTTTGAGAATTGCACAGATAAACTCTGGATTTGAGATAGCCCCAAAACCAGAAATCCATAGGCGTCAGATCTGGGGATCGCGCAGGCCACGGAAAAGGATAATAGCGTGAGATGATGCGATCACCAAAATGCTGATCCAGGAGCCTTTTAACTGACCTCGCTATATGTGGAGGTGCGCCATCTTGCATCCAAACAATGTCATTGAGTGCATTCAGCCGACGCAACTCCGGTAAGACATAATTTTTCAGCATGGCTGCATACCGAGGGCCCGTTACAGAACATGTTGCAGGGCCAGTCGGGGTCGTTTCCTCAAAGAAGAACGGGCCCAGAACAAATGTAGCTGTAATGCCGCACCACGCAGTCACTTTGGCGTCAAATAATGGTACTGGCGCCACAGCATGAGGATTCGTCTCTCCCCAGTGCACACAATTCTTTGTGTTAATGCTACCATTTAAGATGAAATGCGCCTCGTCTGTCCATAGTATGCGAAGTGGCCAGTCGTTATCCGCATCATATCGTAACAAAAATGCATTTGCGAAGTCCAGACGTTGTTGTGGGTCACCCGGCTCCAACATCTGGACGCGCTGGAACCGATAGGGAAACATGTGAAGTACCGAGCGCAAGAGCTTGCGGACCGTTGAGTTCGGAATATCCAACACGCGCACTATGCCTCTTGCGGTTTCTGTGTGTCCTGCACTCACAGTATGGTGCCCTTCCATGACAACGCCCTCAGAAACAGTTGGCCGTCCGGAGCGCTGTTTGTCACAGGTGCAGCCTGTATCTTCGAATTTCCGTTCTAAATCACGCAGAGCTTGCAGAGTACATGGGCCGCGTCGTTGTCGATGATTGCGGCGATACACACGCAAGGCTTCCTCAGCGTTCATCCCATTTTGGTAATAGAGTTTGATCAATTCACCGCGAACTTTCCTAGGAAGACTCATATCGTCGGCATGTGCGAGTTCCCGAATGACGACTTCGCATACCCGCTTGGTATTTTATAGGTTTCCTATGCTGAATATCTAGCGACCGGCGTTCTGTGATTGGTTTCTTGACTCTGTCACATGCAAATTTATTGCGTGCGCCCAGATCGTGTTTTATTGGCCGGTTTTCAGAACTTTTTTTTGTGTTTGCAGAACACGTCCGTTTTTAGACATATCGGTACCGTTTCAACGCTATTTAGGGTTTTCGCATGTGCTGAACATTTTGCGATGGTAAAAAGTAGACGTTGCCATTCGAAAATTTCGAGTTTCTGTCACTATAACTGTAACCGCGAGGGCCACTGTGTTGCCATTCACAGAATCTCGAGCGCATATCTCAAAAGAACTATATTTGAAATATCATCTTTCGGTTAAATAGAATGGACGCTAGAAGTGCAGATGTTGGCAAAGTTTTTTTATAATCACCCTGTATATGAATTTATCAAAAATACAAAGAAACATGATCGTAAGAACTCCCTTGCTGAAATACTCTTGAAGGTAATTTAGTTTATGTTCGCCATGGTTCACATTGAGCGAGTTTTAAATAAAACTAAATCAGAGATTATGACAATTAGCTTAAACTTCGGAAAAGTTTCTTCAATAAAAGAGAATAGAAGAGCAAAATTTAAATTTGAGCTATTGGGGGAGACAAAAATTTAGGATGTTTACCCGGCTACATTACCGCATCTAACATTCGAAAATAAATGTACATTTTCAAGACACTGTAATGAATAAAATTATTCAAATGGAAATGCATGCATCGAATATTCCTGCCACAAGGACAATCTATAATCTTTAAGTGATGTAGTGGAATTCATAAAGGTTATCATAGTGTTTTTTAAATTTATAGATACAACACTAAAAAATAAAAAATTAGTGGTAAGTTATTCCAGTTCATTAACGTTATTTCAGATCTTTTAGTATGTTTCAAAAAAAAAAAAAAACTTCCGAGTTATTGAAACAATTGATAATCAGATGAAACATTTTATGTTGATTGTCAGATTTGTATTAATAACATCGGAAAAAATCTATGAGGAAGAGGAACATAATTACATAACGCAACTAAAAGTATTCATACTCTTAAGAAGGTCGACATAAGTAACATTGAAATATTCTCACGCATTGATTTATGATTCATTCTTTGTTCTCTGGATGCTATGCGATAATTCTCAGTAAGTATAATTATTAAGTAATTTAAGTTCAATATGATAATTTACCTGTTTACATTATTCTTTAACATCAAACTTATTTATATGAATATAATAATAAGCTGCAACTTGCATGCAGTGTACTCAATCCTTGGATTTCTTTATTATCTGAGGGCTTTTGCTGGGAGATTTTTTTTTAGAAAACGTGTTTTGAGGATGATGTTTTCCTTCCATCAGTCTGAACGATGGATGATGGCTAAATCCCTTAAATTTCTTAAACTGTTTTTTAAAATTTTCAATTTTAATATCTGTCCAAATGCTTATGTAAATGATAATTAAAGTAAAGTATGTTACCTTATAATTTTATTTTCTCTCGACTATTATTATATTTATAATTTTTATTTCCCTTCACCAATAACTTTATTTAGTTTAATAATTGTATTCAACTACAAGACACGATAATGAAATTAAATAAAAAATGTATTTATAAGAAATATAGCTGTTTATTTTCTTTTTGTTAATCAGTTAAGGGATTTCTCACCCTCTTAAGCTGTTACATTTAGAAGAGATCAAATTTACTCAACAAAACTTAGGAAACAAAATTGGTATACATGAAACCTATAAAATATCTGTAAGTCCTTTATGAAATAAAGCAATGAGCTAAATTATTGATTTGTCATTATACTTACGCTGTAATTAAACACTGAATATATAATCACCATGTTCTTAAATACCATTGCAATCAAATTTGGAATTCCATGGAATGAAAATTTAATCAAAGACGAATTCTTTCCATAAATGTCAATAATTACTGCGTCTTTAGACTATGGTAAATATATTTTGCATTAGAAGTGATTTTATTTTCATTAATAGGCAGTAATAAGGAATATTTTTATTTTAATTTATTATTTAGTCATATGAGACATTAAAAAATGTCAAATGTGTAAAACAATCTTTATATTTCTTTACAGGAGCCTTTTTAGTTCCATACGTTATCATGTTAGTATTTGGAGGATTGCCTTTATTTTATTTAGAATTAGCTCTAGGACAGTACTACAAAAATGGTTGCATTACAATATGGGATAAACTGTGTCCTATGATGAAAGGTAAATTTCTTAAAAATTTTTTAAATAGTAGTCATGATGTTTCAATGCATTCAAACGCCAAAATTATATGCATACTATATGAGATACAATTAGTATATTTTAATATAATAATTTACACTTTGAAAAAAACATGAAAGGATACATTATGTTAAGCAAATTAAATAACTCCATAAACCTATAAATATAAAAATCCTTCCTTTTTTGTATTTTCCTTCATTTGTTATTACTTTTTGAAAGTTAAATATCAATGATTCATTTGGATTGAATTTCTCAAGTATTTATTGGGTAAAAAAGCAAATGAAACAATTATTTGCATAGTTATGATCCTCGTCTGTTCAATCTTAGCTTTGATTTGTGCTCAAAGCAAAAGAGGGGAAATTTTGCATATCAGTTATTAACAATGAATTAAGTTAAGCTAATCTGAAATGTACGGGGTTACTATTTTACATGAAAAGGATTTTATAGATAAGAAAATGAATTGAAACTAGCAACAAAAAATGCATTCTTTTAATCCTTAAATTCATCCATTATTCAATACACTGATAAATATATATGGAGGATGATTAATATTTATAAATATGTGTGTACATGTACTCTTTTCCATCTCTTTCACTTTAAATAATTCATGTCATTTGAAATATCATTTAATTAAATTTGATCATGTAGATATCATGTGTAAACGAGTACAAGTTGTACCTAGCATAGTAATCCGGTCTTTTTTTATTTCATGTGTAGAAAATGATTAAAAAATATAAGGTGTTATTTATAAAGCAAATGTTTCACAAAAAATCTCATTATACATAATTCTATCAAAATATAAAGAAATAAATATGAATCCCTAAGATAAATATTTTCTCGATAGGAAAGGAATTGTCTTACTTGAAATTAGAAAATTTCAATAGGGTTCATTATGACTAATGAAAATAAAATTCACTTTAAGACATATGAGCTTTTTAATAAAAAACTTAAAGTTAATTAAATCGTATAGGTATTAAATATGTTTGTGAATTCTATATAATATTCTCTTCAATAAATGAAGTAGGAACCAGTGAAAAAATTTCAATGTATCATTGGCTCACCATTACATGTTTAAAATTGATGCATTTATATAACAGTTCTGGTAAAAAGATCAAAATCCAAACTATTTGTCACAAAACTCATAAAATCTGTTCTTGACTAAATCAAATATTAGAGAAATTTAAAGTTGGATGACAATTATTAGTTTATTGTGTGTTTAGCTTTGGCATCAAACATTGATAAAAATGATTCAAAGGCAAATCCAAATGTCTATTTTTTATGTCTTTCTAGATTTAATAGTATTTAGATTTAATAGTATGATAGTTAAAAATTTTCCGAATTATATATAATTTGAAAATAAATTTTTTCAACCAAGAGAGAAAAATCGTAAAATGTAAAAAATTAAATAATATTATGGGTTAACGAGTTAATAAGTTGATGTAATGCCATAACATTAAACTTCATATATCACATATCATGTAGGAAAATGTCGTATCAGATGAATTTAATACCATCATTTAAATTCCTATGAAACGATATTAATATATGCTTTTAAGTAACCGAATCAATAGTTGAGCATTATGCCATAACATTTATCCATGTATCTAACATGATGTTGAAAAATATTGTGTTAGATTAATTTAATACCATGAGTTAAATTAAAATAATACAGTATTAATACATACGTTTAGGTTGTCTAATCAATAATTAAGCTTATTTGTATAATATTTAGCTCCATATATCTCACATCATGTAGGAATATATTGTGTCAGATTAATTTAAAACTATGATTTAAATTAATATGATACGGCAATACTTTTATATTAACAAATCAATAATTAAGTATTATATCGTAGCATTTAGTATATATCTTATATTATATTAGAAAATATTGTATCATATTAATTTAAAATCATAAGAATCTTTAACTTCTACTTTCTGGTTAATAAGAATTTTCCTTTTCTTTAACGACTTCGTATGTTTAAAAATAGTACATTATTAACATTTTTAATAATATATTGGAATGAGAGTAGCCAATATCATTTAAATTATTTTGTAGTTTATAATGTAGTTTAGTATAATGTAGTAGAAAATATAATGTAGTTTACCATCATTATAATTATATCTTAGATTATATATTTTATTACATAATTTTAAAGTTTCAAAGTTCAAAAATTAATATGCTCTTCAAAACGACTGAAAAAAATGTAGAATAAAATAATGAATTATATATATATATATATATATATATATATATATATATATATATATATATATATATATATATATATATATATATATATATACAGGGTGATTATAAAAAAACTTTGCCAGCATCTGCACTTCTAGCGTCCATTCTATTTAACCGATCACGATGATACTTCAAATATAGTTCTTTTGAGATATGCGCTAGAGATTCTGTGAATGGCAACACAGTGGCTCTCGCGGTTACAGTTATAGTGACAGAAACTCGAAATTTTCGAATGGCAACGCCTACTTTTTACCATCGCAAAATGTTTAGCACATGCGAAAACCCTAAATAGCGTTGAAACGGTACCGATATGTCCGAAAACCGACGTGTTATACACATACAAACAGTTCTTCAAGGCGCACGGAGGAATAATGCATACAACAGAGACAAGACACTGCTCAATGATGAGAACACATAGAGAAAAAAATCTTTATTAATTTCAAACATTTTCCACGTGAGTGCCATCACAGGCAATTACGCATTGTATGCGGGAGACGGTGGACAATGTCGCTGCATGCAACATGGCACGAGGGATGTTTCCAATCTCACGCCGTATAGAATCCTTTAAGTCCGACAATGTTTGAGGATTGCATTGATAAACTCTGGATTTGAGATAGCCCCAAAACCAGAAATCCATAGGCGTCAGATCTGGGGATCGCGCAGGCCACGGAAAAGGATAATAGCGTGAGATGATGCGATCAACAAAATGCTGATCCAGGAGCCTTTTAACTTACCTCGCTATATGTGGAGGTGCGCCATCTTGCATCCAAACAATGTCATTGAGTGCATTCAGCCGACGCAACTCTGGTAAGACATAATTTTTCAGCATGGCTGCATACCGAGGGCCCGTTACAGAACATATTGCAGGGCCAGTCGGGGTCGTTTCCTCAAAGAAGAACGGGCCCAGAACAAATGTAGCTGTAATGCCACACCACGCAGTCACTTTGGCGCCAAATAATGGTACTGGCGCCACAGCATGAGGATTCGTCTCTCCCCAGTGCACACAATTCTTTGTGTTAATGCTGCCATTTAAGGTGAAATGCGCCTCGTTCGTCCATAGTATGCGAAGTGGCCAGTCGTTATCCGCATCATATCGTAACAAAAATGCATTTGCGAAGTCCAGACGTTGTTGTGGGTCACCCGGCTCCAACATCTGGACGCGCTGGAACCGATAGGGAAACATGTGAAGTACCGAGCGCAAGAGCTTGCGGACCGTTGAGTTCGGAATATCCAACACGCGTGCTATGCCTCTTGCGGTTTCTGTGTGTCCTGCAGTCACTGTATGGTGCACTTCCATGACAACGTCCTCAGAAACAGTTGGCCGTCCGGAGCGCTGTTTGTCACAGGTGCAGCCTGTATCTTCGAATTTCCGCACTAAATCACGCAGAGCTTGCAGAGTACATGGGCCGCGTCGTTGTCGATGATTGCGGCGATACACACGCAAGGCTTCCGCAGCGTTCATCCCATTTTGGTAATAGAGTTTGATCAATTCACCGCGAACTTTCCTAGGAAGACTCATATCGTCGGCATGTGCGAGTTCCCGAATGACGACTTCGCATACCCGCTTGGTATTTTATAGGTTTCCTACACTGAATATCTGGCGACCGGCGTTCTGTGATTGGTTTCTTGACTCTGTCACATGCAAATTTATTGCGTGCGCCCAGATCGTGTTTTATTGGCCGGTTTTCAGAACTCTTTTTTGTGTTTGCAGAACACGTCCGTTTTTAGACATATCGGTACCGTTTCAACGCTATTTAGGGTTTTCGCATGTGCTGAACATTTTGCGATGGTAAAAAGTAGACGTTGCCATTCGAAAATTTCGAGTTTCTGTCACTATAACTGTAACCGCGAAGGCCACTGTGTTGCCATTCACAGAATCTCGAGCGCATATCTCAAAAGAACTATATTTGAAATATCATCTTGATCGGTTAAATAGAATGGACGCTAGAAGTGCAGATGTTGGCAAAGTTTTTTTATAATCACCCTGTATATTAAATAAAAATAAAGTTAATTAAAAAGTTTAAATTTTACATATTAAACTATCGAGTTTTGCTTAGAATTCCTAAATTAGGAATGAAAAAACTATATTCTTTTGTTTTTTCTATTTATATATATATTGCATAGAATTATGTGTTTTCAAATAAACGTTTACGATATTCAATGTTGCAGGTATTGGTTGTGCAATTTGCTTCATCGATCTGTACATGGGCATGTATTACAACACCATCATAGCGTGGGCCTTCTACTACCTGTTTGCTTCTTTCACATCAGAGTTACCTTGGACAAAATGCAATAATCCTTGGAACACTCCCAACTGCCTCACTCTTGCAGAAAGGAGTCTCAATGCCACAAACATGTCCATAAGTCCAGCTCAAGAATATTTCGAGTAAGTTTTGTAGATCGTTGGGAATATAAATTTAAAATTAAGATATATATATATTTGGATAATGAAATGATCAGCAATCAATATAAACTCAGTTAACATGTAGTATTTTGCAGTAATAATTAAAAATTAACTGTGAGGTATAAACTAATGAATGATATTGTTAAAAATTCTCCAAAGTAAGTTCACAGACTAAATACTGAAATTGATTTCATATTTTCTGCCAATATTAAGTACTGGAAGCTCATAAGATTGCTATAATATGAACTAAATTGTAAATTGTAGAAAGATGTTTATCCATTCGTTGTCACAGTTTTGCGAAGTAAACATTTAGTAATCAGGGAATCGCACATGGTATATACTTATTAAAAAGGGTGTAAATGGAAATTGATATGCTGAGTTAATTAAACATGAGATTTTTATAACGGGCATGTAAGGGCTCATGTAATACTAATAATCATATTCTTTGTTTAAAATTTCACTAAAAAAGAAAACTTCATAATATGTGTTTTCCTAAATTATATCAAATAAAAAAATTTCAAGAGATAAAAAAGTTAAAAATTTTTTTAATGGGAACTAATAATTTATCATAACAATTATTAATTGGGCTGTTGTGCATTACAATTAAATAATATGTGGCATTTTGACCAAAACAATTATTAGATTAAAATGTTTATATTTTAGAAAACTTTATGATTATTTTTACTTTCATTTTCATCTAAATGTTTACGTAAGAATATTATTATATTATTTTCTTTTATTCTAATTGTAACTTGCTTGCATTTTCTTATAAAAATAAATATAAAATATTTGTCAAAGTAAGATAAGTTAATAAAAAATTCGATAATATATATATTTCTAATATGTGTATTGCTGTGCTAATGATGGAAACATTATTTCCCAAAAGCTTTCAGATCAAACAAAACATCAGCATTCTTACTCAGAATGAATCGTATTTTTCTGGGATTAAGACTCTACTATGAAGCAATGTTCTTTAACCAAAAGACCATAATCCTCGTCTGAAACTATCGACCACCATAAAATGATCCATTGCTAGCGTTCCCGCAAAACTTTTTCCACTCACTGCTATCAGAGAAGACCATATTTCTTGGTGGGTAACTTTCTTCAGCATATACTTATGCCCAAGAAGAGTACTAGAAAGATGGAGGAGGAAATATTTTCCAGGACAGGGAGAGAAGCGACGGACTTGTTATCAGAGCAACGATAGTGGAGCTATTTAGTCCGTTGTCGCAGATTTAATGAGACAATCGATTATTTCAGTATCGATAACTCCTTCATTCTGAGGGCTGGTTGCGAGCGTGGAGGGAGTCGATAAGGGTCATCTGTCAACCCGTTGTTGCAGTGACCTCTCCTATTTATGCCTGCACCAGGTTAAACTTTTCATGAGCTTAACTGAGAGGGAGATATGATATTGTTTTTTAAAGCATATTTTGGTGGCATTCTTTACGTTATGGTGGAAGAAGTTTGAGCACTATGATCATTTTTCACCATTTATTGGTCCTCCCATTTTGGGTTAAGTGGTTTTTTTAATCCATTGTTCCTTCACATATTCTTTTCTCAAGTTCTTAAGAAATTTTTTTGCAATATTATTAGGTATCAGTTTTTATTTAATAAAAAACTCATAGCAAAGTAATTTATCCTTGTTTAATGATAATTCTTTTATGATACAATATGTTCAATTAATTCTCACATTTTATTTTGATTTTGAATACTTTTTCAATTTTTCACATTGTTTAAATTAAGGTTAATGGCACATGTGACTGCTTCTGTCAATAAAAATTATATGCTTATAAAGCTTGAATTTTTAATTCTATGACGAATGAATGTACATCAGCTATTCAAATTTCATCGAGAACAAATTAATCATTTTAAAAATGAGGCAATCTTTAATTTGAATAAAATTAAATACTTTAGGAACTTGTTTAAGGAAAACATGAACAAAATGAAAATTTATCAGTAAGAAACAAAAACAATGAGTTGTTTAGTTGTCGTAGAAACATACAATGAATATCTTGTGTATTTTCTGCATTGTCTTTAAATAATTAATTATAATTTTTGCTTAAATAACAAGTTGAAAATATTTGTTACGTGATTATGTAAGTGATTAAAACTATCCGATTAATTCTGAAGTAAAATGATACTATGGTTATTGTCAGTAAAATTAATTCATTAAGTATATATAGTATGTTAATTACTCATATAAAAATACTGAAGTAAATTTTCAAGCATCTTCGTTTTTCCCTAAAGCTGCTCAATGCCATTTAAATGTATATTATTGCTAATTATATAATCATTTAAAGAGTGATTAGTTGAATCTGCTTATTTATATCAGTTATAGGAACTGAGAGGATATCCGGAAACTACGATAACGATTACAATTATTTTAATTAGGAATTAAAACCGAGTAATTTTTAAGAGTCTTGTGTTTAATCAATCGGTGTTTATAAATGGAGCAATATTTAATATTTAATATCCTTTTAGAAATAATTAAAAGTTTATTAGAAAGTTTTAATTTATAAAACTGCTTATAAAATTATATTATATGTATTAATAAAATATTTATCTTATTTTCATTTATAAAAAATGCTTACTGATGCATCAAAAATTAAGCAACATTTATGCATATGCAGTATTTGTTAAATACAAACAATATTTAATTTAATGTTAAGAAAAAAATCTATGAAAATAATAAATGAAGAACAAGATTTTCAAAATTAATTTTGTCAAAATCTTTCCTAAATTATAAATTTTAAGCATGGTTAGTTTTTAAAAGTCATGTATTTCTTTGGTATAGAAATAAACCCACAAAATACACCTTAAATAATAGCCATCTAAAAAACAGGAAAATCGAAAGAAATTTTGAATATTGAAATATAATATTCCAATAAAATTGAAAATCAATGAAGAAATGAGGCAGAAATGTCGAGATATAGAAGAAAAAAATTTTATTGATCAAATAAATTTTGTCCACTTTCTGGAAAAAGCTGTTGAAGGAATTGAAATATGTGCTTGAAGGATTCATAAATCTTTTCAAATGATATTTCAGAAAAAATTTATATTTTCTCTATAATATTAACATGAAAAAATATAAAAATCATGATTTTGATTTTGTTATTTGATTATCAATTATTGATTTCACACTATTAATTTTTGTAAAATTGAATTTATACATTTTATAGACGTAGCGTGCTTGAAATACATAAAGCGAATGGAATTGATGATATAGGCCCAATCAAGTGGACTTTGTCTTTATGTTTGATGGCAGTATTCATACTTGTCTACTTTTCTTTATGGAAAGGAGTAAAGAGTTCTGGAAAGGTATTATGTTTTAGATTCATAAGTTTACATTTATATTTTATAAAAAGTTTCACAAATTAATATTCTCCCTTAATTTATTTTGAAAAAGTTTATTTTCTTAAATCTTTTTTTTTTAAAAAAAAACTTAAATGTTTATTTAAAAGTTACTTTTTTTCTTCTTTTAGAAAGTTACAGATGGTTCGAATTATATGTATGGTGGTTAAAAAATCGAGAGAAAATCTGTAAAACATTGTTTTGTATACATGAATAATATTCTTCAAAGAGTAAATGATTTGCAAGAAAGTGTATAAATGCGTAGTATGTCATAACGTAGTAAAACCTAGGAATTCAAGAGTAGATTACATATCGAAAAAGTTTTTTTTTTGTTTATTATAAACAAAAATTACTTAAAGACACTTCTGCAAATAATAATGAAAAATAAAGATAAAAGCAATGGTGATAATGGGATTCGCAAACTCTCTGGATATAGCTAAATTTCTATGCTGTTAGTGAAAGTCCTGTGATTAGATTCTATTTAGAGTAAAGAGGGGTCAGTTACTTGAATCTTAAGCTTTTCTTCAAAAATAAGTGAAGCAAATTAGGTAATCATAGTGGTCTAATTAGTCAGAATATTACGCAACAAGTCTCTAGAATCTATAGCAAAAATCTGGAAATTTTTTTCTTTTCTAGGAGTTTTGGCAGAAGATATGGTCTTATTATGGATTCAATGATGACTCTGTCCTAAAACTAATGAAGAAAGATTGCTGGTTTATGTATATATCTTCGACATATGTTTATTGGGAATATTAATCTGGATTAAATTTCTTTCATACAAAGTATAGTCATTGGCAAAAATAAAAATTCTAATAAAATATGCTTTTATATTAGCCAACGAGCAAAGTCTCTGGGGAACGTTAATAATTTTCTTGACTCAATTCTTGCATTTTTTGATGGTGGTATGAATGTATCTTCTTTCCATTCAGCACATAGTATGTTATTACAATTGCAGCACTCTTAGTTATGGTTGATAATTCATGCGTTCATAGTTCATAATTAGCTGACTACTATTTATTTAAAATTGTCTTTTCAATGCTTGCTTCGTCATTTTTTTTTCTTCGTGCGTTAGACTAAAAAGCGAAAATGGACCATGTTTGCGTGCAGTTACTGATGCAAGCATTCAAATATTTTCAAATTAGGTTGCGAAATCGAAAGCATTTACAGTTTTCAATTTTAATTACTTATTTCAGTTTTTCTAAAACTGGAAGAGAAAAAATATTCACCAATATATTTGTGATAACTATAACGGTATTTCTGTTTGAGACTTTGTGAATGAAATGTTTCTTTGATTTTTCAGTATTACTAAATTAGGCCTTGTATGTTACATCAATGTTCTGTAATTATTAGTTCAATTGCACCATAGAATCCTCAACTAAGCTAACAATTAATAATTAGCAGCTCAATGTCGTTGTATTTTATTTATTATGACACAGATTCAATAAAGTTTCTTCGTTTTCGCCAGATTACATTTAGATAAGTGATTTTCGTCTATCAATAAATGCAAATCGGAGTTCCTTTAATTTTGCAAAGGGACTATTTTGAAACGAATTTGTTAGTTTGAATTTCAACTCAGACCCTGCATTTTTATGAAAACTGTGTGAAATGTTATGTACTTTTTCTATTAAATTTTTTCTTATCTTTTTTTCAGAATTCCTTTCTATAACTGATTAACCAACTGTTGTCAGTGAAAATAACTCTTTTGGTATTTCAGGTGGTGTGGTTTACTGCCACTATGCCTTATGTTGTGCTGTTTATTCTTTTATGCAGAGGTGTTACTTTAGAAGGATCACTCGATGGCATTAAATACTACCTCTATCCTAAGTGGGAAAAATTGCTAGAAAGTGAAGTAAGTTGACTATGTCTTGGATTGAAATGAAAAAAAAAAATAGTTCACTCAAAATTCAGCTGCATAATTTATAAAGATTGCAGCATCAAAAATAGCTCTTTAAAATAAAATAATATTTGTTCTAAATATATCTGGAATGAAAAATGTATGAAATAATTCTATCAAAATTCATTAATTGTTGAATATGCGAGGTGCTGTGATACGTATCTGTATACAACTTGATAACAAGTCTAATACATATTTTGAAGCAAAAGCAGATAAAAGCATTTTCCAACAAACAGAAAGTGCACCTCTATTCTATTATATCCTATTCTATTATTCATTTTTATTATATTAATAAGATCTTTCACCTACGAGAAGATATTTGCAAGACTACAAACACAAGATAAAGGAAATTGAGAATTTTCTTTATACAGATTTAAGTATCTAAATTTTTTTATACAAAATAAAATAGTGATTAGTACTCAGGTACAATGACAGAAATAGATTTGGCATTCGTAAACTAAAAATGTTTCATTATCTTAGCAGCTCTTTTAAGAACTTTTGTGTATATTTTTAGTGTGAAATTTCCGAAAGGAAACTCTAGTACCAAAAACTAAACTAAGAATTATTCAACATAGACCTAAGTGTACACTCATAATTTATACACAGTGAAACCCCGATTTAACGTTTCTCAAGGGACTGGGTAAAAAAATCGTTAAATACGGGAAAACGTAAAATGCGAGAAATACATAGAATGCAAAAGTCAAATAGAAAAATGCTAAAAGTAATGAAAATGACACTTTCAAAAGATACAATATCTATATTTTACGAATAGAACATTATTATACATATCCTTTTAAGATCATTTTACAAATTTCACATTTAGTTGGAATTCTGGCATTCAAGTTAAAATCAGTTCGTATTAGTGGATTGTTTTTTATTCATAGAGTTCAAAGTGAATGCAGCATCTTCTAGGATTGAAATATTTTGCAAATTTTTTTTCCTGGTCTTTATAACAAAGAAAATAGTCTTTCACTATTTGTAAGCTCTTCATTGCAATATTGAAAGGAGGGAGGGGCTGTGCTTCCGGTTCTTCTTGTTGATCATCATAGGCTGACTGTCCATAATGTCGTCTGTGGATGGAGCAGTAGCTTATTCAGCTTCGCATGCTGCTACGTTTTCCGGGATGTAATCATCGAAATATAGATATTAACTGTTTCGTTGTCCTCCTCCAAATGCACTGCAGATGATTTTCCATCTGTTCCCGGTTCAATAGACGCAACGATTCCGCTTTTTTCAAAACAATGGGGAATGCACTGTTGAGTAACGTTTCTCCACGGCGCAGAAATGAAATGCATAGCCTCAAGAACACTTAATTTTAGTTTGCAGGCGTCGCGTTTAGATTTCCATTTTCTAATTCAGCTACCGCTTTCCGGAAAAGTTGTTTTCTATAATAAAGCTTGAAAGATCGAATAATGCCGAGATTACAAGGCTGCGATTTGCAGGCAGAAGTACGACACGCTCATTAGACAGCTGCAAATCCGGATGTGCAGTACATTGATCAATGAACAAAATTATTTTACGATTCTGCAACTTCATTTGTTTGCTTAGTTTGCACAAAAAGTCTTCGAAAAGAACTTGGGTTATCTTTTTCACTTTTTTTCCACTTTTTTTTTTTTTTTTGCTTCGTACTTTGTCGGAAAAGTTCTCACGTTTTTGAAGCATCGTGGGTTGCGCCACTTTCCAACAACAAGAGGCGTCAACTCTTCTCACTTCCATCAGAATTACAACAACAACAACAGAATTACAGTAAAACCGTAAGGCAGGCCGCAAACTCGGTAGACAATCCGATTGAGACGCCGTCTTATATTAGACAAATGCGGTCTCATCGATGTCTTAGTGTGACGTAGCTAAAACGTCGTATCTGACGTCATGGAATTTTAAGCCAATGAGAGCGCTGTCTCGCGGAAAGTTGCCAGATATTTCGAACCTACTTGAAATCAAGAATCGTCTCGCGCTCCACCCCTTTTCTGACGCAACTAAGACATCAGTGACGTCATTTGGTCTAATGCGATTCTCGCGAGACAAGTCTATGTGATCATCTACGAATTTGCGGACTGCCTAAGACGCAATTTGGACATCTTCCCTCCATAGCAGGAGTCCCCTTTAGCAACCTAACTTTTGCCCGAGGTTAAAGAAAAGTCCGGTCTCGTCTGCATTGAATATGTCCTTTAGTTTGTATCCTTTGGTCATATTTAGTAAATTTTTCTTCCATTCTTCTATAGTAGCTTCTTCTACACTTGATGATTCTCCCGAAAGCGATCTATGCACAAGATTATGTCTGTTTTTCATTCTGTCCATCCAGCCATTTGAAGCTGTGATGTCTTTCAAACCACCAAGCCTACGGGCGATTTCTAGAGCTTTTTCTATTAGTATCGTCCCATTTATAGGTACATTCGCGGCACGAGCTTCTTTAAACCACTTTAATAAGATACCTTCCAGCGCGTTGTACGGCGATTTTTTCAATGTTTTCCGTTTCTTGGAATCCCCCCTTCCTCGATGTTTTATTCAATGTTTTCATTTTTCTGTAGTATGGATTGCAGGGTTGTCATGGGAATTCCTTGTGATTCAGCGAACGCTACTTTGGTTTAGTGAAATTCATCAAATTGTTTAATAATTTCAGCTTTCTCAGCAATAGAAAATTTTTTGCGTTTTTCACTCGTCATTTCAGTTTGAAAAGGTTAAATATGCGACCACCGCGTGCTAAACAGCAACTGAATGTTGTGAAGCGTTATACAATGGATTTCAGGCTTATCTGAAAACGTGTAGAAGAGTAAAGACCTCCTCGACGAAAGGAAAGGAGTCACCACATCTGATTGGTAACTGGAGTGACTCTCTCTTCCGCTGTCCATCTCATTCCTACTCCATTTAAGTGTGTTGCTTCTGTACTTTGCTCTCCCGTCAGTCTGTCATTGGAATGCATTTTTGTTTTCATAGATTAACTTTCAACGGCGTGGATTAGCTTTACAAAAGTACAAAACGAAAAATATTGCTCCTTTTCGAATTTTTTTCTTTTTCTCCCTTTTCAGAAAAAACGTATAAAATGCGGGAAATTCCATAACAACAAACTTACAATCCGGATTAAATTAACATTATTAGTATACGAAAAAACTGGGACCTGATGGAAAAATGTAAAATGTGGGAGAAACGAAATTCGAGGGACGTAAAATCGGGGTTTCACTGTTCTTACAAAAATGCAATGCCAATTGATATTTTGTAAATTAAAATATAAAAAAAATGCAAATTTTTTTTGCATTAATAAAAATTTTAATGTTGAGCTGAGTTTTTTATTAATGCTAAATAAGTTTATAATTTTATTAATGCTATAATAAAATAGCCATATATTGGCGTTATTAATTTTTCTTTCACTGGTCATGAAAAAAATAATAATGCCAGTATGTGACAATTTTTCAATAATACAAAAAAATGATAAATTTAAAATAATAACAAAAAAAATCTCTTTTTTCCAGAAGTTTATTAAACAATACTTAAAAACGGGTAATTTTCTGACAAAAGTGCAAATAGAAATGCAACATATAATGAGCTACCTAATTATATAAGGTGAAATTATCATATTTCAAATTTTTTTTTCACTATTTTTCTGTAATTTCATATGAAATGATTCTAAAAATAAAATCTCTTACGTTATATTCATTTTTTTTAATTTTAGAGATTAATTAATTTGTTTTTGCATATTTATGAAATAATGAGTAAATATAGGTAAATTTTATAAATTATTGAAATTAATACACAGTGATAATTACAATTAAGATTTTCTTTGTTTGAAATCTACAAACAAGTGATTTCTCTTCAAAGACGACGAAACATATTTGACATTTTATAATCACTTTTTATAAATAACTTCACTTTTAGTTATGTTAAATATATATCTCTAAAGAAATTGCTAAAATTTTCATAATGAACAGAAAACGAATCTGGATGAATGCAAATGCAGACGTTCATGTCGAATTTCAGACATTTTTCACGTAATTGTCAATAATGTGTTTAAAATACAAAAGCAGAATTTCAATTAAAATTTAAAATGATTACCCCATTGATAATAATTTAGTGAAGCCTATCATTTTGGTTCCCAAAATATATTATAACAAAAAAGAATATTTATTTTATTCTTTATGTTCTAATAAAAGATGCAACTAAAGTAATTTTATAATACTTTTAGTAAAAGCTTCATTCGCAATTTTTAAAAAGACGATGAAATATTGCAAATAAAATTAAACAAGCGGATTAGAATTTGTCTTCCGTCCTTTTCAATAAAAGACATATTTTTTTAGCCGGACTACATATTATATCTATAATCGTTTTTAATGCATTATAAATGGATATGAAACTATTGCATTTATATTTATCATTACTTTGCGTCTCTTTTTATTATTCTTATGCTACAAGTATATAATATTTTCGTTAACGACCTATAATTCCATTATTATAGTTAACTATTAACAATTTAATTCAACTTCTAATTTTTTCTCCCTTTAAAACTAAAACCTCATAAATTTATTTTATATAATATTATATTTGGTATCATCTCATTTTATATATAATAAGAAATAATGCAATTCCTAATAAGTATAATTCTTTTAAAATTTAGCTTTATTATATATATACACACATGAATTACACAAATTTTCTCTTTCAGTGTTGTTTAAATATAAGCAATTAAATATATTTATTATAATGTAATATTTAATCCAATAGTTTTATAAGAAATAATTTATATGATTTTATACATAAAACACATATTTTATTTTTATCTCATAAAATATGACTTATGCATAAAGGTTTATGTGAATAAACAAATTAAAAATGAAAAAAATTAGAAATTGAGATGTTAATTCAAAATTAAAAATAGTTAAATTTTCACTCTCATAAGATGACTGCTTTTCTAATGCATTCTATAATTAGATTTAAGTACGTTTTAAAAGCAAAAAGCAAAAATAAGTACGTTTAAAAAAAAAAAAAAAATATATATATATATATATATATATATATATATATATATATATATATATATATATATATATATATATATATATATATATATATAATTAACTTTTTATAAAAATTTCAAAATTATTAAAAAAGCTTTTAAATGGGTGTGTTTAATTCATTCAATTAGTTATGTGCTTAATTCATAATATTTTTATTGGCCATCGAGCAAAATCACTTGAAAATTTGTTGCAAATTTAATAAGTATAGTTTTTTAAATATTAACTTATTTGTTAGTGGCATTTTATTCAAATAAAGCAATTTGGAAAAATTTTCAGACTAATTTCATATACAACTGTAAAATATTAGATCATATTACATTTTATGCCATTTTTAATTATGGTCATATGTCGAAGCTTTTGATAAAAGAAAATTTTCATAAACTTACATCAATATTTCAACTGAACTTGTCAAATGTTTTCATTAACGTCTCTGTTAAACACGTTAAAACATCATCTCAGCGTCTTGCATAAATGTACAGAATATAAATCGTTTTATAATATTTTATGTTTTCTTAGTAGCTGATAGATTTAGTAATATGTTTCCTAAAATTTATTCCATTACATCAAAAATGAACATTTCAGGTTAAAAATACTTTTTTTAAATTCAAATAGTTTTTCAACTTTTTTATGTAAATGAATGTGCAGAGTTCGTGTACTTAAATAATATTAAAGAGTAATATAATCATTAATATAAATTAAGTGAAATACATTTAATTAATAGTGTGAATACTTAAGTTAAAAGAGCACTCTATTTTACCTTTTATACCACACCAATGAAGAGACATAATATCATACAAGCTTTAAATGGACAATAGTCAATTAGCATAAGTATATTTGGTTGGATCACTATTGTGCCTATTTAATTGTTTTATACTCCTTAAGGTGTCACTTTTAGAGAATGATCTAATTAAAATGCTTAAAGATTAATTAATTGCGCACAAATTTTGTTTATTCATGTTGTATGGGTATAAAATACTATTCTAACTTTTTTAAATACTTTTTACGCAGTTGTCATAAAAAGTGAATATTTCAGATAGAATGAAAAAAATCCTTAAAGAAAATTCAAGGATTTTATTTTCATAACTAAAAATGAAATTTAATTTGGAAAATATTTTTCCATTAGGTATGGATTGATGCAGCAACTCAGATCTTTTTCTCACTCGGTCCAGGATTCGGAACATTATTAGCACTGTCGAGTTACAATAAATTTCATAATAACTGTTACAGGTAAGGAATAAATATATTCTCCTTTAAAAAAATAATTCTTTTCATAAAAATAATTTGCATGATATTCTAAAAAATTAATATAAATAATTCTTTTTATATAGCAAAATAGAATAAAATATTTTTTATTTTATTTACTGTCATAATAATATTATTTCATTAAAATAATTAAAAAATTTTAATTAGCTAAGAGGGTGTTATCAGATGGTTAAAGATGGAAATAAATTTTTTCTCAAAAACATATATATTTTTAAAAATGGGAATTTTTTTTATGTGTTAGAAACAATTTTAAAATTTAATTAGTAATAAATTAAAAAGAACATTTTTATGTTGGAAAATATGCACTTTATTCACAATCTTAAGACGTTAACAATTTATCTCATAACACCCAAAACATATTGCTCAAAAATGAGTAATTGATTTAATTAATTCATTATGAATGAATGTTGCAAAATTAGTTACGTAAATCTGTTCACACTATTCATTAAACTCATAAACAAAATAATAAAATAAACTCATATTCATGTTACAATTAATCTGTGATTTTATTTAAATCTCAAAAAAAGGAATTTTGATAACTTTCTTTTTATTTCTGCAAATAAGTAAATGCTGCCCCCTAAATTTTATTAAATCAAATTTGCTTAGTTTTACAGCAAGTATATTCAAGAGCAGATAATACACACACACACACACACACATGTGTGTGTGTGTGTGTTATTTTTTTATGCTTACATTATTTTAAGCTTATATTTTGAGACGTTTGAGAGTGATATTTTCACGATATGCTTGTGTAATTTTACTATCATTACAGACAGGCATACGATATCTACAACAAACAATTACATTAAAAATATTTTATTCCTTTTAAAATTTTGAGAGATAATATACCCAGGTTTACGATTTTTTTTATTTTTTTTTCAAGCACATGAAGAATATTTCATTTACATAAATATACCTTCTTCATCCAAAAGATTTGCAACAATAAAATTCACCTAAAATCTTCTGAAAACATTAAAATCAATATGAGAATGTGGGTTATTCATACTATTTTATAGGTTTATTAATTTTCTAAAGTGGTAGCAGTTTCTTGCTTACAATTTTTTGTAAATCTTTTAAAATATTGTTAACCTGTGGGCATTTTATAAAGTAACATTTTACAACAGCGACATAACATTTTTATATGAATACCATTTACTATCTTTCTACAAATCAAAGATTGTAAACTATAAACAAATTTGTTATAAAAGTAATTTTTATAGTATGAAATTTGAAGTTATATTATTATTAGATATACAGGGTGATTATAAAAACACTTTGCCAACATCTGCACTTCTAGCGTCCATTCTATTTAACCGATCAAGATGATATTTCAAATATAGTTCTTTTGAGATATGCGCTCGAGATTCTGTGAATGGCAACACAGTGGCCCTCGCGGTTACAGTTATAGTGACAGAAACTCAAAATTTTCGAATGGCAACGTCTACTTTTTACCATCGCAAAATGTTCTGCACATGCGAAAACCCTATATAGCGTTGAAACGGTACCGATATGTCTAAAAACGGACGTGTTCTGCAAACACAAAAAAGAGTTCTGAAAACCGGCCAATAAAACACGATCTGTGCGCACGCAATAAATTTGCATGTGACAGAGTCAAGAAACCAATCACAGAACGCCGGTCGCCAGATATTCAGCGTAGGAAACCTATAAAATACCAAGCGGGTATGCGAAGTCGTCATTCGGGAACTCGCACATGCCGACGATATGAGTCTTCCTAGGAAAGTTCGCGGTGAATTGATCAAACTCTATTACCAAAATGGGATGAACGCTGCGGAAGCCTTGCGTGTGTATCGCCGCAATCATCGACAACGACGCGGCCCATGTACTCTGCAAGCTCTGCGTGATTTAGTGCGGAAATTGAAGATACAGGCTGCACCTGTGACAAACAGCGCTCCGGACGGCCAACTCTTTCTGAGGACGTTGTCATGGAAGTGCACCATACAGTGACTGCAGGACACACAGAAACCGCAAGAGGCATAGCGCGCGTGTTGGATATTCCGAACTCAACGGTCCGCAAGCTCTTGCGCTCGGTACTTCACATGTTTCCCTTATCGGTTCCAGCGCGTCCAGATGTTGGAGCCGGGTGACCCACAACAACGTCTGGACTTCGCAAATGCATTTTTGTTACGATATGATGCGGATAACGACTGGCCACTTCGCATACTATGGACGGACGAGGCGCATTTCACCTTAAATGGCAGCATTAACACAAAGAATTGTGTGCACTGGGGAGAGACGAATCCTCATGCTGTGGCGCCAGTATCATTATTTGACACCAAAGTGACTGCGTGGTGCGGCATTACAGCTACATTTGTTCTGGGCCCGTTCTTCTTTGAGGAAACGACCCCGACTGGCCCTGCAACATGTTCTGTAACGGGCCCTAGGTATGCAGCCATGCTGAAAAATTATGTCTTACCGGAGTTGCGTCGGCTGAATGCACTCAATGACATTGTTTGGATGCAAGATGGCGCACCTCCACATATAGCGAGGTCAGTTAAAAGGCTCCTGGATCAGCATTTTGGTGATCGCATCATCTCACGCTATTATCCTTTTCCGTGGCCTGCGCGATCCCCAGATCTGACGCCTATGGATTTCTGGTTTTGGGGCTATCTCAAATCCAGAGTTTATCTGTGCATTCCTCAAACATTGTCGGACTTAAAGGATTCTATACGGCGTGAGATTGGAAACATCCCTCGTGCCATGTTGCGTGCAGCGACATTGTCCACCGTCTCCCGCATGCAATGCGTAATTGCCTGTGATGGCACTCATGTGGAAAATGTTTGAAATTAATAAAGATTTTTTTCTCTATGTGTTCTCATCATTGAGCAGTGTCTTGTCTCTGTCGTATGCATTATTCCTCCGTGCGCCTTGAAGAACTGTTTGTATGTGTATAACACGTCGGTTTTCGGACATATCGGTACCGTTTCAACGCTATTTAGGGTTTTCGCATGTGCTGAACATTTTGCGATGGTAAAAAGTAGGCGTTGCCATTCGAAAATTTCGAGTTTCTGTCACTATAACTGTAACCGCGAGGGCCACTGTGTTGCCATTCACAGAATCTCGAGTGCATATCTCAAAAGAACTATATTTGAAGTATCATCTTGATCGGTTAAATAGAATGGACGCTAGAAGTGCAGATGTTGGCAAAGTTTTTTTTATAATCACCCTGTATATAAACTACACTGAGAGTTAGTTATTCTATAAAATTCTCAAAAACTAAAAAATTAGACATATTTCTTGGGAAAGTATACTTTGCTATAGCTCAAAATTGTTAATTTTATTTTAAAAAGAAATTGATTACTTAAAAAAATATTCAAGGCGATATTTAAATTTCGTAACATTTCCAAGACATCTCTTGATATTTATTAAAAACCAAATAGTTATTTTTATTGTTACTGGTAAGATAATAGCTATAAGCTCTTGTGTTCTAACATTGTTATAGGCGCCAAAACTTACAATGGTGTGCAAAGTGTAAGCAACAAGTATTTTTTGCATTAACTTTTCGAGAAATCAACTAAGAGAAATGAAATTCAAAAGTAAGCGACATCTCTCATTTTGTATTTAAACGATGACGAAAGCATTATTGCTAGAAGTGAATACTATGCATACAGTGTGGAATCAAACAAAAAAAGCTTTAATGAACTCATAGAATCGTTACACTTAATTGTCTGTCCAAGATGAAGAACAACAAGCAGAAAAACAAGATCCATAAAATGGGGTATGCCTACTCTATTTGCAATGGTTGCTTTTCAAAATCTTTTCATGTTCAACACTAGATAGTCCAACTATTCTTGAAGTTTTTACTTCAAGGATAGTTGAACAACCTTGTGTTCTCATTCCTCATTGAACATCTGTTTCAGTTGTTTGAGATACTTTTACTAAACAGTGGCACCGAAGCCCAAATTAAGAAAAAGTGTCAAGTTCAGGACGGGGAGGCAAATACATCACCTTTGTAAGGCCACTTTTGTCTGAGTGCAGTAAAACGTTACACTTGTCGTCCTGTTGCTGTATATAGTTTCTGAGCAATGGTGCTTCCAGGCTGATTTCGGGCCCTTTTCACCTGTTGGACGATATATCTGCCATCTCTGTGATTGCATTCCTGGAGCATCCACCTTCAATCTTTCTAACGACTGTACCTATGGTTTGGAAGTCTTTCCAAGCGCGTGAAATGACAATTTTGTTGATACCGAATTCTTCTGTTGCACTGTTCACACTAAACTTCTCTAACTTTCCGATTATTCCTTCACATGCGAAGTCGTCAAGGTGATTTCTGCTACCTGTATTTCACGAAAGAAACTCAACTACACGTTTCATTCGTTACATGACATTCGTCGCTTGTTGTCACTTACAACGAATGTCTTTAATTTAACGTCTGTCTTCTACCTTTTATTATAGTCTTAAGATGAGTGCACCAACTGTGTTCAAGTCGCCTGTGACATTTTTCTCCCTCAAATTTGCATACGCAAAGCATTTCTATTAAATTGCGTGTTTATTGTTACTGATCACAAGAGCAACTTTTCATCAATTTCATGGGGCTATCTACTTAAAATTTTCATTGTTGTTTAAGTTTTTCAATAGCTGGGTTCTTAGAAAGCTGTAATTTGTATTAAATGTGATGGCAATTTTTACACATTTAGGAAAAAACATTATATTATTTCTGTGAAATTATGAATATAATATGATTCAAATAGTTTTATGGAGTGAAATAAGATAATTAGTTTTGTAAATATAAACAAAATATTGGATTTAAATTTTATATTATATTTTTACTTTTTGTTTTTAGGGATGCATTATTTACGAGTACTGTTAATTGCCTGACCAGTTTCTTGGCTGGATTTGTTATATTTTCTGTTCTTGGATACATGGCTCATATGTTGAAGAAAGACATCGAAACTGTTGCCACTGATGGTTTGTAAATACTACGTTTCTACTTAGCTTTACATGCATTACAATTGTAAGTGAGTTTTACAAAAAAAAAATTATATCTCTTTTTAAAATAAAATTTAAATTTTTAGAAAATAAAATAACTTTTATTAGCAAGTCATTCGTAAAAAAGGAAAATATTTTATTTTTTACTTATCACAATGCTTTTGTTTCGTTTTTGAACATATCAACATTAATGAAAATACAATTTATAATTCACAATATATTTTCGTAGTAAGTCCATTTTAAACAGGTTAAGTTTAACTAATTGAAGTGGAATAACGTGGCTGAGTATTTTCATGCTTTCTTCTTTCATGAAAATGAATACGACATATTCTTATCACTGCAGATGCTTCAAAATAAAACTCTACTATAGACTTATTGCAATCCCCTCATCGGATTCAGAGTTTAATCACTTTTCGCAAACTTTAATGATAAACAATATACGTGCACTTTAATGATAAACAATATATACACCTTTAAAATTTCAAATTCTATAAAAATTTTCTGATTTTATTGCTTAATTCTTGAGGTTTTCGATGAATGTCCGATGTTAAATTATGCTTAATATAATGTCTTGATATTTCTTATAATGACAAGTATTCACTATAAAAATTTTTGAAAACTTAAAATACATCGATAACACTTTTATGTGTTATCATCTATTTCTTACAATTGTGGTTTTTCACAGGTCCTGGACTTGTATTTGTGGTTTATCCGGAAGCAGTGGCTACCATGACAGGATCGGTGTTCTGGAGTATCCTCTTCTTTTTGATGCTTATTACACTAGGACTGGACAGCACGGTATACTCTAATATATTAAAAACAATGCACAATATTTTTATAAAATATTTCGAATGTAATGCATAAGTAAGAAATTCCGATTCCGAAATTCGAATTTAATGTATAAAAAGAAAATTCCAGATGTTCATTTTCAAATTAGATTTTATAAAGTTAATGTATTTTTCGGATTCAGTGTAGAATCAGGTACTTCTTGGTTTGGCGAAATATTTGGTTATACATCTTGGTGATAAAATTCAATTTCTGGTAAACTGGGAAACTTTATTTTTATATAGATTTTGTGTATCGGCCATTATATTAATCACTTGTTGGCGCCAATAAAAAAATCGCCAAAGAATCAAGGGGCATCCGATCGTAAACTTTTACCAATTTTTCAAGTAACATTTACCAGATAATTTGGGAAGTTCGTAAAGTAAATAATCAAATATCAACAGATCTGTTTTTCGTTATCTTTATAAGTTCAAACTAATAGACTTATTTCAATACTAAAATTTAAAAAAATTGAATGAAAAGTGTCCCAATCAAATGGTTGAAATTTAAAGAAAAAGCTTATATTTCTTTTAAAAACTCTTTTCACTTTTCTACAGAATATATATCATTCATTTATGATAACAAACTTATTGTAAACGATATTTTAAGTAGAAAGTTTTCATATCCTTATAAGTTTATACATGAATACAAAGCTAATCATAGTTCCTAGGAAATATCATGATTAAATTTTTATTTAGAATACATTAAAAAAATTAGAAAGCATAAATAGCTAATTATGTACTCATAATAACTTCAATTATTATGTTATCAGTTAAACTTTTCTTCGAACATAATATTGAATAAAATGCTTAATTCAAAATATAATGTTTCCTTTCTTAAAAATGTTCCACTTTTATTTGCAAAATAAATATATATGAAATGAATATTCCGTTTGCATGAACTCAAAACTACTTTTGCAAAGTATCTACTTCCCCTCTTAAGATAGTGAAACTGACATCCATATCACCACGTTATTGTAGAAAAGTCAAGAAACTGTCATTTCTTATCGTAATCTAAACGTGCGCCATATTCGATGTAGCTACTTTTGAAGGTGCTGAGAAACCGAAAAAAAGAACAGATTGTCATTCTGATAAAAATTAAATTTAATGGAGTTAACGATTATCTCCTTCTACGTTTACTTCAATTGATTTTTTCAAGCAATTCCGGTACTTTTTCTAACAGTTAAATAATAGAAGTATCTTCTTCAAATGTGTTTTATTTTTTTATGTAATAGAGGAGCGAAATTAAAGAAAAGAATTTATGTTAAAAGTTCTTAGTTTTCATTTAAAAAATTATCGCTTTTTATTTATAAAAAAGTGTTTTTCAGCAATTATAGTTAAAACAGTTTTCTTCGTAGAATTTATTTAATAGTTTTCTTGTGGAGGATTATTTGGATTTAAATTATGAAAAACTCAGAGTTTTTACTAAAGTTCTTTTTACAAAACCTGTTATAAAATTTTATGTCTGTATTTACTATCAAAGTTGAGTAATTTTATTGCTTTTGTTTGGTTGAATCAGTTTTAAAATATGTGTATGTTTTTGGAATAGGATTTTTTTAAAAATGAATTTAGGTATTTGTTATGAGCATTTTTTTATTTTGTGATAATTGTGATAGTTAAAACTATAAGAAACAAAAAAATGTATTTCAATTAATGCTCCATACATTATTTCTTACATAATTTTCCATAATAAATTATTTTCTAGTAATTCAAAAGTTCGTTTAATATAAGTTTATTGTTTCCCCTTTTATGTTTTATTCATAATAGTTTTATACACAAAGTAATAAATTGCACAAATCAGCTGCATTAAGAAACTATTTTTTTCCAATCCCTCCATAAAGACAAGATAATCGAAATAAGTTTATAAATCAGTGTTGCTAGTTAGAAATATTTTTCCGTCAAAATAATAATAATCATAATAAAATTATTTAAATCACAAGAATAGAAAACACATTAGAATAAAAAAATTTTTTACGATTAATTTGAATTTTTATATATTAGAAGCTAAATAAATCATCTTACATTCCTTTGAAATATCTAATTTATCACTAATTAAATATTAATCATAATAAACAAAGAAAATCTAGAAAAATTTAATAATTTTAAAAATTGTGTGTTAATAAAATTTAATCAATAAAAATTAATTAATAATTTAAGAAAACACTATTGTGTGAAATTGATATAGAAGTTAAGAGACATAAAATTAACTTTATTCTATATAAATCTATTGAGAGATATATTTAAAATATAATTACATAATAGGTCATGACATTTTGTGCTTGATGTGTGATGTGAATTCTAATGACTCAAAATACATTTGCCTGAAGCAATAATCTGTGAAATGAATTGTATTGTATATGTGCAAATATGGTAATTTATTCCTTACAATTGTCTGCATTGGCAATCGTGTAATAACAGAGTGGGGTAATAAGTAAATGAAATTACGCATATGAGCTAATAAATTATGGGAAAATAAATCCATTAAAATAAATGCAAAGTATAAAATGTATGCATGAAAGCCATACACATATGCATATATACTCTAACCATAAATGTTTCAAACCAATTTTTTTTAAATAGCTATTAGTATTTGTATGCAAATGCTTAAAATGTAAATACATAACTTTATATTTCAATATCATTGACATAATTGGTTATTGAAATACAGCCTGGATTGTTAAATTTAAACAATCGATTAAACATATATATATATATATATATATATATACAGGTAACCCTCCTATAACACGGTATCTTATAACATGGTTTCGCTATAACACGATTCGTAAATTGCGGGAAAATTCCTACAACACGTCATCCTATAACACGGTTTTGTTCCAATGTTAGAGCTAGTTATCGGTCGGCGGAAACATGTTCACTCCTTACTTCTTTTCTAGGTTAGCGGTCTTTCTAGGTCTTTTCTAGCAACCGATTCGGAATCAATTAGCGTAATGGAAGCTTGGAAGAAATTTTCAATCAAGCACTGTATCGAAATCATATCTTTGTCGCTGAAAGAAATAAAAACATCAACCTTAAATGCGTGTTGGAAGAAGATATGGCCCTCTTCAGTTGAAACAGAAAACATGCGTGAAACATCAGAAAACGAAATTGGTGCCATATTAAAAGTCGCTAAATCAATCGGAGGCAAAGGTTTTGTGGATATGGCTACTGAAGACATTCAAGAATAATTAGTGGAAGAAGAAGTTGACGAAGCGGATTTGATGGAAATGGCATCCCTGGATGCAAATCAAATAGATTTTGAGGACGCTAGCTCTGATGAAGATTGTGCAGTTAAGAATTTAACATTAAAAGAATTACAAGACGGCCTATGCTTAGCGGAAAATCTCAAGTCATTTCTCTTGAAAACAGACCCTTCCACGGAAAGAAGTCGAAAATTCAAAAGGGAGCTGCAAAACTGCTTAACTCCATACCGCGAAATTTACAATGACCTAGTAAGAACTAGTCAGCAAAGTTCGATTATAGATTTTTTTAAGAGGGGAAAACATACAAAAACTTTAAATAGAGAAAAAAGTTCTGAAAGGGAAGGCGATATCGTTCCACCCAAAAAACGTTCTCGGTTGATTGTACTGAGCAGTGACGACGAATAAATTCATTAAATTAGGGTTGCGTTAGATTAAAATATTTTTTCTTACTTTGTGTTGGATATACATTTATTATTTAATAAAAATTAAGTTTTTTATGTCGAATTAAAAAAATATTTGTTTTTAATAAGTTTTTGGAACGTTACCCCCCTTTTTGTACTAGTTCTGGGTCTCATACAACACAATTTCACACAACACGGCATTTTCTAGGAACCTAACTACCGTGTTATAGGAGGGTTACCTGTATATATATATATTATGCGAAGAAAGTCCTATGTAAAAAACAGAACTTCTCCAGAGCGTAAATATTTTAAGTATAGCTTCTTTGAAGTGTGTAGTCAGCGAATGCTCTTGGAACAACTATATTCGCTCCACTAACAGTGATTAAATAAACAAATAAAAAAGAAAATTTTATTTTGTATTTCAGTCACTCAAAGGAAATTGGAATCTGATTTCGATCAAAAAAAGGACACATTTCAGCAAGTGAAATATTCGCGGAGCACGTATTAGATTTATGACGTTGAAATCGAAGCATGCTATGTTTGTGTACAAGTACTTGTTCTTCATAGCTTCTCTAAAAAATACATATAAAAATTCATTCCGTATATTTTTGTACTTTTTCTTAAGAGATCGATATTATTTTTCTTTTTTTCCCACTATGGCTCACACTGCAAAAAAAATTTTTTTCTACAAAAATTTGTTTTGCTTTTTTTCTATTCAGAGGATGTCTGAAAATTTTGTTTCTAATAAAAAGTTTATTTTAAGAACTTCTAACAAAAAATGAAATATCAGTATAGCTTCTTAAGATCATTAAATTTATTATAGAATCAATGAGACAATTTAATGTATTTAAAATTAAAAAAATAGTTTTTTTATTTAAAAAAAATTATATAAAAGAATCACTTTGTGTTACATGTGTAAAGTCTAAAATATCAATTTTTGTACATTTTGTTTAGAAAATAGAATTACAAGAAGGTCAAATGCAAAATTTGATAAAAAGTTTTTACCTATTTCTACATATATTGTTCAAAAATTTGATGTATTGAAACTATGATGATCTTAAAGATTCATTGTATCTAATACATAAAAAATTTAAACAGTTGTATACATTCTTATTTTGAATTTCTTTAATTAGAAGCTTTAAATATTTAAAAATTTTTGAAGTTAAATATTAAAACAATAAGATTTTGTTGTTTTTATTGTATACTGTCGCCTTTAGCAACACTAAATCAGGTCTATTTAATTTATCACTGTTAGAAAATCTAATACTAAATTTGGGTTCGAGAAAATATCAGTTCTGGATAACCCCAGACAATCCAGAATATGATCAGAAGTGGCCTGAAAGTCTGCACACTTCAAACATGTTCGGAAAATCTTTTTTCCATAAGAATAGGACAATAATCGCAAGTGTTCTCTGATAAGCCTGCTGATGGTCGTCTGGTCCCTTCTATTAGCTCTTGAAAACAGCTCTAAATAAGTCAGTTGTTTTTGCTGTCTTGTGGCAGCTAGGCTGGCAATATGGGGTGCACTGCTCCACCTTTCCAACTGAACCGTAATTTGTTGTGGAGTCCGACTTCCTCAGAACACACATGCCATAGGAACCCGATTATAGGGTAGGCAACCATTCACACCTCATTCATACAAAGAAAGGACAAAGACAGGATAGATAGAGAGAGAAAGTACTTCCTTGCCCGAACCGGGATTCGAACCTGGGACCTCCCTATCCACAGTCAGGCATGCTGACCAGTAGACAGGTTTGGCGGGCACCCTTTGATTTTGAAAGGAATAAAGAAGAGGTTAAGCGATTCTTTGTTTTACTTTCGTTTTGTCCCCGACAGATAATACATACATACATACACACATACACACACACACACACACACACACACACACATATATATATATATATATATATATATATATATATATATATATATATATATATATATATATATATATATATATATATATAGTGATAGTTAATATATATAATATCATACTTAACATATATATTGCTGATCCATTTAATTTGAAAATAGAACAATTTTACTTAAATGACGAATGTTCAGTTATGCAAAAAAATTAAATCAAGTGACAAAATTTAAAATTTAATTTCAAATTGAGTTTCTGTGTCCGGTGGTACTGGGTTTAATCAAGAAGGACAAAGAAAGAAGAGAGAGAAAGAGAAAGTACATTCATGTCCAAACCAGGTTTCGACCCCTGAACCTCCCTATCCGCAGTCAGGCACGCTGACCACTAGGCAGGGGACTTAAGCACATCTTACGGCCTACTAGTACCTGTTTTAGCCAAAATATCTGTCATACCCCACCAAGTTCTGCAAGCAGACATACCGTTGCGAGGGGTTGTACGACGGGAATATGGTCACCCAAGACATGAAGTCCACTTTATTTTATCTAGCTAATGACCAGGGTGTAATCAGTCTTCTACCTTTTGGTGTCATTCTTTTTTGGTAATTCTTTTTGGCCAGTCATTCTTTTTTGACAACAGAAGTTGCCCCATTTTTTTTTATCTATGTACTCGTCTTACTATGTCTATAACACTTTCATTAAGCTAACAACTTTGAAATGTATTTCTTTTTACATAAATTGCATTTCGCAAAATAAGTGGTGTTATAAAATTTTGAATTCAGAAAGATAAAATATTCGTAAAGAATTTCACAAACAATGAAAATGTGCTTCAAATAAAAGGGTGAAATATCAATTAATTTAAAACAATAATCAATAAAAAAATATATACGAGTCTCAGTAAAAACGTTATTTCATGTTCTTTGTTTATATTTTGAAAAATAGATACTTCATTTCTTAAAAAAAAAACACAAAATTCAATTTACTAATTTTATTTGTTATGTAATCATATTTTAGATTAAGGACGGTATTAGACATAATACAAAAACGCTAGTAATATGTTTATATTATATTGTTCAATATGTAAGCACATATAAGAAATCAAGCTCTAAATTGAACGAAAAGAGAGTAAAATTCCTATTACTGAATTTATAATTAAAAATAGAAAAAAATTAAGTTCTTAATAAACATATTAATGCATTTTCTCACATGAATATATATAAAATCAACGTCTTCTTATATTCAAGTACTAATCAACAACATAATTTCTGTAGCAATACTAGTATTATGCCACTGTTATTCGTATATTTAGTTCGTTAATTAAATGATGTTTATTTTGATGTATTAAGCTGATGTGTTTGTTATAATGAGAACCTTGTGGATGGAGCTACAATGGAATTAGCTCGGAAACTAAAATATAATTCTATGAAATTTTTATATTTTCTTCTGAACTTCTGAATATTATAAACTTTGTTAATGTTAAAGAAAATAGATTTTAGCACTAATGTAAATTTATTAAAAATTTATTACTATGCATTAAATGTGACAGTTTTAATATGTTAATCAATTTATAATAAATTGGTGAACACTTATCTTAGACAGAATATTTCAATTCTTGGTATTATAAACATTCAATAATAATTTTTTTTCTAGTTTGGTGGTTTGGAAGCCATGATCACTGGATTATGTGATCAATTTCCTACTCATTTACGTCGGAACCGAGAAATATTTGTTGGTTGCGTTGTAGTGTTCATCTACTTCTGTGCACTGCCTACATGTACTTACGTAAGCATCTATGTGCAACACGCAAAACTTATTCACAAATATTACTATTTAAGCTTTATTATTTTATCACTGTTATGTTAACCTGTGTCGAATGCATTGAACGAATAAAAATACTATAAAGAAATATTATGAACATTTCAGAATGCCAGGTCAATTATTTCAATCCTTGTCTATTCCTATCAATATTATAAGTCAGTGATATTACAAAATGAGTATAAAAAGTGTTATATTTATTCTTTTAAGAAATGAAACTTATGCTGTTCTTATTATTTTAAAATCAATGGCTATTTTAAAACTTTGGTGAGCGATGATTCTGATTTTTAAAGAAAGAATTTTGTTGCAAGTTTATATAAAATATACAATCTTTTATTTTCGTTATTTATTCTAAATAGGAAAAAGAATAATTTTCTTTATGAATAAGTAATCGTCATGATTGTTAGAATGGATAAAAAAACAGTAATGTGAAATGGATTTTGAAAATATTCGAAATGAATCATGCTTAAATAAAGTACTCACAATGCTTAAAAAATTATATAAGCAAACAAAGGATTAAAAAAATCTGTTGCAATACAATCATACTCGGTGATAAAAAGAAAAATAGACTTGTAACCAAATTCAATGCTAAAAGAAATAGACGCAAAAAAATGTGCAGTAACTTCAATTCTTTGGCAGAATGTAAAAAACATGTAAAAATGTTTCATTCGCCAAATTCGCAAAATGATTTAAAAAATAAAATTAATTACATAAATGAAAGAAATAAAAAATATTCAATGGTAAAAATTTAATTAATGCAAATTGTTTAATATGGTACTTGTTTCCCTCAAATTGCCAAGATTGCTTCACATCTTTTGCATGAATATATGCATCTATAAGTAATATATTGTTTCACTCCAAACGAATTGCAATTTACCATTTGTAAATAATAAAAGAAGGCCCTAAAAGAGTTCTAAAATGGTTAAAACGGTAAGAAATTACAATATTTGAATAAAAACATATGCATCACTAAAATTTTTGGAACTGTCATCTGAATCATTAATGCTCCGTGCTTTAGTTAGAGTTCTTGAATTCAGTTCCCATCTTGGAAATGAATATATCTAGCTGTTCGAAATTCGTTTTAAATTATAGTTATTAGCTAAATAAGCTCTTGTGAGTAAAAAATTAACTAAACAATCTAATTGTAATCGTTAGTGAAGTTTTATAAATTATAATTTCCATGGAGGAGATGAATATTTTGATTACTTTAAAATTGTAGAAGTTTACGTACAAGTATTTACAGATTTATATACATAAGTATATATCGCTGAAATTATGTGCAGATCGTATATATAAGTATTTAGCGACATGTAGAAAACACTTGACACATATTTGACCTCGTCATACAGGCTCATCTATTAGAGAGTGATAGTATTGGGCAAAGGGTTTTGCTTCCGCATTTTATTCTAACTTTAGGGAAACGCCTTGGTTCAGGGAAATAAAGCAAGATCACATATTGCCAGTTTTTTTATCCACTTTTTTGTGTACAGAAATATATTCATGTTATCCCTTGCCAAATATGTTCTCCAGATTTCTCACCAAAAGATCAACACTATGGCTTCTGGATGACTGATTCGTCACCATACACCAGCCACTATATTCGACGAACTTTGACATCTTGTTGAAGCCGTACAGTCAGCTGCATTTTATAAGAGCATGTTACATTGCAAACTTTCATAAAGTCACTGTAGCATGCAATTTACAGTTTCATATTATGATATTTTACATATATTTTCACATAATCTCTATTTCTGAAATGATTTTAAGGAGACAAATAATTACCATGTAAATATTTAGATAAATGTAATAATCTCATTAATTATAGAGTATTTTATTTTCATACTTTTAATGTTTCTTTTGTAAATTCTAGGGCGGTTATTATGTTGTAAATCTCCTCGATTCATATGGGACAGCTATGTCAGTTCTGTTCATCGTATTTGTTGAAGCCGCAGCTGTATGTTGGCTTTATGGTAAGAAGTATTGTTTATTTTTAACTACGTAATTAAATCTCAAACTCAGTAAATTAATAAAAACTTTAATTATTTAATATACATTGGGATTATTACATTGAAATTTGAATTAAAACTCAAATATTTATAACAGAATAATTACTCAGTTTTTAGAATCAAATTTCCAAAAAAATTAAGTATTTGTAAATATTAGTAAATTAAGTTTTGAGCCACTTTATACATACATATTTTATTTAAACATGACAAATGTTTCCATACTGGAAAACAACTTTAAAATTCTAGTAAGTTTGTCAATATTAGTAAGTAACTTATTTATAAAATGGTACATATAAAAGAGTATGACCAGTGCTTTAGGATTCCTAACATATATTTTTTTTTTCCTTCAATCTTGAAGTTTTTCCAAAATTTCAAAAATTGTAGTTTAATAGTGATTAAAAATATATAGATATAGATAAATCTTGGCGAGTAATAAAATCCAATAAGAAGTTTCAAAATCATATAAAAGTGAAAAGTTCCTGATGCATTAGAGGTACCGAAAAAGTATGAAAATTTCAAGCAAGCTTAACTTGAAACTTCTTTGTGCAGGATGGTAGATTACAGTAACACAAAAAAAACTTGATGGTGTAGACAAAGAAAGCAAATAAAAAATAACGGGTGGAGCTAACGTATTTCACTACTCGTGGTTCATAAACATAATAACAAAGGTGAAGTACAATTGATATCTTAAGATTTATTCAAACATATGATTTTCAGACATGATGAAAGCCATCACACCAGAAAACACAGAAGATCTGACTTTTTCAAACGTATCAGACGTGTTGACGATTTTCCTTGTAGTTCCGATGTCACATCTTATAATGTACAGTCGGTTGCTGTTAATATGGAGTTTGTAGAGCCTCAGAAGAAGTAATCTCAAAATGAGTTTCAGTATTGATCAAGCTAATTTATTGGACCACCATGTGGTGATGCGATAAAGTGCAAAAAGCACTATCGAAACATCCGAGGCATTTTAACAATTATGGCTCATCAAGATGACATTGGAGCTTAAAAAGCGATATTCCTGTATTAGTTATGAGTCGTCTAAAACTACTCTACCTCTCTTAGAAGTTTATATGCCTTTAATTGAAATATTCTCTATATATATATATGTGTGTGTGTGTATTTAAACACAAATGCACGTGTGTGTGTTGTTAATTTTAAGTATTCTAAAAGTATAAGAATCACACACACACAAAATTTAAGTAATATAATTAAATAAATGCTTTAAAAGGTGTTGAGATAATAAAGATAAAAATTACTTAATCAAGTAGAAAAATATTTTTATTATAAATAAATAGTAAGCATTACTAGCAAAATGCTGAAATTAAATACAAAAAGTAATAATATATTTAGAAATTATTCATGTAAAAAGTGAAGTTAAAATCTGACATGGACAAAGAAATCAAACGAAAATGAAGGCACAGGGCAAAAAATCTTGTCTTTCTTTTCAGAAAACAGAAAAAAAAATTGAGAAAAGTATTTCTAATTTTTGTAACGATTCCTTGGACAACAAAATGCTCAAATAAACTATTTCTAATGCCTTAAACCTGATGAAAATGAATAAAAAGAGATAATGAAAATAAAATAAAAGAACAAAAAGCAAGGAAATGATAATGTAAAAAAAGATTGTTGTTGTTGTTTCCAATTCTTCAGAGATCTAGCGGCAGCTAGATCAGATCCATGACATCGTGAACCCTAGCGAAATCGAGCATCAAAGGCGGACATGCGTAAACATCCGCCAAAGCAAATCCCAGACAATCTAGGATGTAATCGGGGAAAGCCGGCTTCAGATTGCATTTTGTGCACAAAGAAAAGACCTTGCGCCCAGATTCAAATTTCATGCACCTCAGGTGCCCACTTAAAAGTCTTGAGACTGCCTTTTGATCATGTCTGTCACCTTCGAAATCTAACGCACCCCCAGGGGTCTTCCTGGTGAACCAGGGATGGACTAGAGGGGTGAGCCAGACTTGCCTGTTTTCTTTCTTCTTCATGGAGAAAATTTCTTTATAAGTTTGTAGTCACTGTTGGGCAACTCGGAGCAACTTCTTTTGGCCAAGATATCTGCAACTTCGTTGCCTTGGATGTTAACATGGGAGGGAATCCATTGAAAGTGAACATCCCTGCACTTGGCTAAATTTTTGAGATTCTTTTCTCTCTATCTTCACTGTAAAAAAAAGGTAATGTAATATAGCATTATAGCAATTGTTTGCATTACAGGAGCGGACAGATTCTCTGAACAAGTGAAGGAAATGCTGGGCTACAGACCGGGTATTTTTTGGCGAGTATGTTGGAAATACATCAGTCCTATTTTCATCTTGGTAAGCAATCTTTTCAAAGCAAAATTTATCAATCTTTCTTACTTGCTTCTATACTATATGTTACTAAAATCAAATTTTTTTCTTTTTACTAATCTCTGTAATAAATTATTTAGAAAATACCAATACAAAATTTCAACTTGGTTAGTAACTATTCCCTTTATTCATAGGAACAAATTCTGAATTAAAATTAAAAACATATTTTTATTTTAATTAATATCGATATAGATGTGCACTTTAATTTCTGTAAAAATAAAATTTATTTCTTAGTTAAATAAAAAGTTCATTACCTATAATTATTAAAGTCCAATAATTATATAAAGCAAAATATAGGAACTATAGCATTATGTATGAAGGAAAATGCAGTCTGTTGTTTTTGTCGTGTGCCAGCTAGGCTGGCATTATAGGGTGCGCTGCTCCACTTTACGAACTGAACCATATTTTGGCGTGGAGTCCGACTTCCTCAGTACACACATGCTATAGGTTACCCGTTTATAGGGTAGGAAACCATTCCCATCCCATTCATACAAAGAAAGGACACAGACAAGATAGATAGAGAAAGTACATCCATGCCCGAACCGGGATTTGAACCAAGATCCTCCCTATCCGCAGTCAGGCACGCTGACCACTAGACAAGTTGGGCGGCAATGCAATCAGTAGAATATTTAATTGAAAGAATTTAGTTAATAATTAGAAAATTTGATAATGAAAAACCATAGATTATTATTCTAAGAGTCCTTACCACTTTTTAACACAGATCTTTAACTTTGAAAATCATTCTCTCATAATAAATGTGAAATGCCCTCGAATTTTTACAATGTTCTTTGTACTGAAAAATAAATCTGTCTATAATCACACACAATTTCCCCTTATATCTAAATATTTCACAATTATTCTTATTTTAACTCTTGGAATAGAACTAGAACTTATCGTAAATATTTGTGAAGCTCAGTTAATATTTTACCCTTTTTATCATCATATGCATACTAACACTGTTGGAAATATTCTTTTGTATTCTGCGCTTTATGTATATAATATGTACTTAGAGATATTAAATCTACGTTCACACGCACTTGATTAAAATTCTTGTGTCTAGAAAACACCTTCAAATCCTGATATTTATAAAAAATAGTTTTGAACCCTATTCATTTTAAAATTTATCCGTGTCAAAACAAAGTTAAGCATTTACAAAGCTTTAATCCCACTTATTGTTAAGTATGTAGATGTGAAAGTTTGAACCCTCATCAAAACAGAGGAAGAAAAACTGTTAATTTTTGAAAGAAAAATCCTAAGAAAAATTTTTGGACCTGTTAAAGAGAGTAACGTATGGAGAGATACTATACAACAATGAGATCTAGATAAATATGATAAATTTGGTGGGACTGACATTATAAAAGCAGTCAGAGCGTCAGATGGCTGGGCTATCTCTACCAAAAGCCTGATGCTGAGCCTACCAAAAAGGTGACTTTCTCAAAGATGGAAGGTACAAGAAGAAGGGGACGAGACCACCCATTAGATGATGCTGAAAAGGACGTAAGGACATTGGGAGTCGGCCGATGGCGGGCCGTCACCCCTGAGATCTAGCTTAGAGATTAGGATCTGCGAGTCAGCCTTGGCCTGCAAAAGGCTGTTGTGCTTAAGAAGAAGTTTTGAACTTTTAACAATAAGTAAGCAAATGAATGGATGAAAATTTACATTCGATGTAAATTGCACCTGTAGGAATAATTTACATTTATTTCAATTAAGCATTTTTTGAAAAAAATCAATTTCCTTAATGACTATTAAATTATAGTTACATTGATGAAAATGAAGCATTAAGCTGTTGAAAGAAGCAATTTACCGTTTTTATTTTACTTTTATAATGGATACCATTTAGTTGTTTTAATACAAACATAAAAGTTCTTTTTTAGTTTATAATGAAGACATATTATTTTGGATACAAATATGAAAATGGGTCTATCTATGCTACATTTATGAATATTTAATGTTAGAGCTGTAACAATTACATTCCCTTGATCTTAACAATAGAGTCTTTTCTAGTGCATCTACATCTGTGCTATGGTGAAGTACAAGGATCTGACGATTAGGGATTACGAATATCCCAAATGGTCGATCGCTGTTGGCTGGTGTCTGACCGCTTCTTCTCTCCTATGCATTCCAGGATACATTATCTACTTCTTCATCTCAACACCAGGAACCTGTTTAGAAGTAAGTTTATCTTTTTATATTGCACATTTCTTCAATAAAATGATCTCTTTTAAATATAATATTCATAGTTGTAAATTAACTAAAATGTTTCTACTTGTAAAATTTGAAATTATAAGGACAATTTTATTTTATAAAAATGGTATAATAAATGTAATAAAAAATCTTATACGTAATAATAAATCTTTAAAATAATGATATGTAATAAACATAGACTTTTTCTTCTTAATTTTAGAAATCTGTAAAATGGATTTTTCTGGTTAATTTAATTATTGATTTTGAAATTTGTTGATTTAATAATTTTTATATATAGACGGAAATCCAAAAACATATTAAATACAATATGTATATATATATATATACTGCGCAAAAATAAATTAATAAAATATTAAGGTAACCAAACATTTGGGCCAATAATTAACATTAAATAAAGTCATAAGGCATAATAAGTGAAAGAAAGAAAAAAAATTTCTAAATTAACATTTCTGACGCTAAAAACAGAAAGAATATAAGTGCAGAAATCATAATTTCATGGAAACATTTTTTCAGCGCTTATTTTTGAGATTCATTTATCAAGCTTTTTATCTTGAGAAAAGATGAATTGAAAATAATGAGATTAAAATAATTTTCCTTAGCTTCATTATTGGGAGACTTGCATCCATCAGACACAGGCAAGTATAGCGTATGCCGTTGAAGTGAAAAAAAGCGTCACTTTTAAATCGATAAAAAAAAACACAGAATGCTAAGTATCAATACATGTGAAATCATCCATGTACCAGAATGATAAATATTCACTGATTTATTTTGTTACCAGCTCACTAAATAGAATAAGCAACATTTATCAATTGTAAAAGCTGTTTAATTAACAAAATTTAATGAATCTGAAATAGTCTTCATCAGGTGGTATTTAAGTAAAAGCCCATGGTTCGTATACTATTAATCTCAAAACACAATGTAAATTGAGGATGATGAGTTTCTGAACATGGAGAATGAATGTAAAATATTTTGTGTCAAGTCATGTTTATAGATAAATCCAATTTATATAGCTTGAATTGGGACGCCATGAGTGTTTTAATATGATAAAAAATGAGTGTACATTCAAAATAATCTTACATACATTTAACAAAGATTATATTATAGGCGGTGGGGCTTATGGTGTGGGCTAGAATAAAAGTAGATGGACCTGTAGATCATCATTGATACCTCGATATTATGTCATATTTTACTCTGCAGCCATTGGTAGCTTTTTTTCTTTTAATCCATGTTGATTTCAGATATTATTATAATATATTATAAAAAAGAATTAGATATTGAGAAAATGCTTGAAGTTGAGATAATTATTATGAAGAACTGTTAGAAATGTTTCATCTGACATAAATTGTCGTAATGAAAGAAAACTTGATGATATAATGCCTATTTATTAATATATATATATATATATATATATATATATATATATATATATATATATATATATATATATATATATATATATATATATATATATATATATATATATATATATATATATATATATATATATATATATATTCATAAATTTTATTTTCTTCCAATGCATATTCCATCTCATTCAAAAACGACTGAATATTAAGTGTAATGTACACTGCTCAAAACAATTAAAGGATATTGTAAGTTTTACATAAAAATAAAAGATATAAACGAAATTTTTTTGCTGAAAATGGAAGAAGAGAATCACAAATGAAAATTTTTCTGATTTTCAAACTGTGGAGTATGCTAATTTTGAGTTAGACGTTAAAAACGTCACTTCAGTGGTAGTGAATGAAATTTAACTTTTAACTGAATAAAAGACAATGAATACAAGGATGATCAGTATTCAGTGATTGCTTTGTTTCGATGAGTATGATGTTCCAGCTAAGTCATTTAACCGATTCAGAAGTTTGAAGAGTTATTGTAGAAAGTTAGAAGGGGCCCAAACTCGGGCCAGAGTAGTGCAAGCCATTGGAGTGTTACAAAGTATGATTTCCAGGATCTGGAACCGTTTTGAGACTGGAGGTGCAGGCCGAAGACCAGGGCAAGGTCGTAGATGGGCAACAACGCCAATAATAATCGTTATTTAGTGTTAATGGCTTGGAGACACCGAAAATGAACGATACTCTTCTCCAACAACACCTTCGCTCGGCTACTGACACCACGGTTTCAACTCAGACTGTCCGAAACCGGCTCCATGGTGTAGGTCTGTATGCTCGTCGACCGATGGTATGTGTCCAACAGCAAGGCATCGTCGCGACCGCAGAGAGTGGGCAACAGAGCATGTGAACTGAAGGAGAAATGAATGGAGCTGATCTTTTTCTGACGAATCTCGTTTTTCTGTTCATCCTGATAATAGACGTATTTTCATCTGGAGGGACCGTGGCAGTAGAAATAATCCAGCGTTCGTGCACGAAAGTTTCAGATTTAGCGGAGGGGGAAGTATGTTGGTGTATGGTGGCATCTCCATTGACGGCGCACAGACCTCATATCATTCGAGATGGACCTCTGACTGGTAGCTGATATAGGGATGAGATCCTCAGACCTATTGTAGTCTCTTACGCTAAAGCAATCGGATATGACTTCATTTTAATAGACGATAACTGCAGTCACATTGTGCTAACCTGGTGGAGTATTTCCTTTTCAAGGAAGGAATCGTACGAATGGAATGGCCAGCGTGTTCTCCAGACATGAATCCAATAGAGCACGTTTGGGGATGCTCTAGGAAGACGAGTTGCTGGCCACCAACCACCCCCACAAACTCTCCAAGCACTGGAAAGAGCTCTTCTGGAAGAGTGGGACAGAATACCCCAACTCGTGATTAATAGCCTCATTGATTCCATGCCTCAAAGGTGTTCAACGTTGCTGGGCGACCGTGGAAACCATACCCCTACTGAAAATGACTTTGAAGACAACACCTTTCTCCCATGCACAAATTGTGTTTTTTTCCCTTTTGAACACACAAATGCATTTTTTTCTGCCAAACATGTGTAATTTATTCTTATATAACCTACTACATCAGTTGACCAAGTATCAATCAGCTAAAAGTTTCAGCCACAAGATCCACCTAAAACCACAATATCCTTTAATTGTTTTGAGCAGTGCAGCTTATATACTAAAATAACTAGGTTTGTGTGTGTGTGTGTGTGTGTGATCACAAAAATATATTCAGTTCGCTATTAAGAAAATTTCGTTATACTTTGTTTATTGTATGCTCAATTCTTATGCATACAGTTTTAACAGGGTGTATAAATGCTTTGTTCAGCTCATTTTTTAAAAATTATTAATACAATAACGATAAGCTGTTACACTAGCTTTATGAAAACACAAATAAAAGCATATTTTTATTTGAATATATAAATGCTTGATATAAATAGTCGTTTTCTTGTGTTATAATTTTATCTTAAGCAAACATGTTTTTATGAGAAACTGGCATTAAATTTAATTTTCTAGAAGCTACTTTTTATTAATGTTTTTTATTTATAAATAATGTATTGTAGAATTTCAATATTTATCTAATTATGATGAAAATTTAATCCAAACTTATTTTTCAAATTCAAAGATTAAAATGTATAATGGAAAAAAAAATACTGGAAAATATCCCATAATATTTATTGGTATATATATGTGTGTGTGTGTGTAAAAGAATACATACATGCACCATTTTTTGGTACTCCCAAAATACTTAGAAATATTTCACAAATAATGTTTCAAAATTAATATTTTTTATACCTAATATGAAACTCTTTCTTTTAATTTTTCGCAAATATATTTCATTTATTCATTGGGTACTAAATTCTTATGCGTGATAATTTACCTTTGATTCCAATAAATATCTCTTTTATTATATCGTTTTCCAGAGATTCCGGCGTGGTCTGAATTCGAACTCCGATTCCCAGAGGACGGAAGGAAATTTCCCCATCAACTTCAAATTCCTCTGGGGTCCAGGTTGAATGGCTGCCTTCGCGGTGGTTGAGCCACACCATTTATGCCTGCCACTGGAAACCACCATGCAAGGGCTATTCATTCTTCCTTATGCGCAAGGGGCTGCTCAAATATGCTTCTACTCTCACACTTTCTCCTAGCATCGCTGTTATTTTCTCATGGATGGCAAACAACGAAGATTGCTTAAATTCTCTAAGATGCTTAGCCATGTTCGTTGTTCGGTGCCATTTCTTTTTCTTTTTTTACACATTTTGTTCACTGCTATGCATACATCCGTAATTAGAAGCAAATGGTAGATAAGCTGTTGTAAAAAATATTGGTTGCCTCATCAGGTGATACGTTCATGAAACAAAGTAGTAATGTTTTCTCAGTTTCTGGGAATACAATTGGCTTAGTGTATAAATGTATCACTAGATGTTTCTGAACTTAATATAAGCCTTGAATGTCGTTTTGGTTTTGAATATTTATGTGGAATTAACTGTATTTAACCATTTGAAGTTATGAACGGTAAACCATTGTATGTAATGTTTATAAGTTTATTTTAAATGTTCTTATGACATATTTGCCTGCGTCCGACGACATTTTCTTGTTAAAAATTCTGAATTCAGACTTACAATAATTATAGTACTTTTATGCCATAGCTTAAAAATTGCAATGATTATTGCCAGTCTTTATTTATTATTGCCATTCATACCTTTAAGTCTTTTCCTATGGCAAATTTATTAGAATAATTTTAATTGGCAATTTTTACTTCAGCACACTTGTTGATGTATATGTAAAAAAAATGTTGATAATATTTCTGCTTTTAACTGTTATAAAATTTTGTATGCTGTGTTGATTATAATATAGATAATGCGGATTATATAATAAAATTGATAAATATCAAGTAAGAAATGTTAGATTATGTATAAATTATGTGATGATAATTAACAATAAATGCAAAATATATATAACACATAATTGGAGATACTATACTAAGTAAATAATTCCAATTATGTATTATACACAGTGGAAGCTCGTTTTTACGACCATGTAAGGATCGGCTAAGCAGTTCGTAAAATAGGAAAATCATGTATTACGTTATTTATATCTAATTTTGTTTTTACCAAACTATTTTTTCTTTACACAAATAAAGTACTTTTAGAAAAAAATTATAGAGTACTCTATATAAAGAACACATGCAAAATAAGTTTCATATTTAAAAATTCTTTTTCTTCAAAGTATAAAAGTATTTCGTTGTTTTTTACCCCCAACTTTAGTCCTGTTACCCATTCCTCTGCTTGTTTTGCAGGCGGTCTTTGCGCTAACCTATTTCCTTCTTGTTCTATATATGAAAGTTTTTATTCGTTCTCATTCACTATATTCTCAATAATTTCATCATTCAATGTTTTTCCCCGCATATCGTATGTGAGTTTATAACCGAAAAATACTTAAAAGAATTTTCTAACGGGAAAGGGGTTCTTTGTCGGAGTTCATTCTTGAATAATTTCTCCTCTCTCAAGTTATCTGGTAGATTACCTTGACTTTTATCTAGTTATCAGGTTTACCTTTATCTAATTTATCTTTGTTATCAGGTCAATTAAGGTGATTTCTTTAACAAAGCCTACACGTTGAAATACTCTTTATATTGTCTTTCCTTCAACAGCATTTCGAACATTAATTGAGAAAGCATTGCTATTTAATGAGGCCATCCCAGCTCCAAGCCCATAATCTCTTTCTGTAAAAGTACCCTACGATATTTACTCCAGAAGTTGTTAATTATGTCCTGATCCATTGACCTTATATCGGAAGTTGTATTAAGCTAGAGGAACTCTACACAAATCAATTCAAGAAACGAGACTTCAGCATGAGGAGAGTAGTTATCAACAATTAAAAGAACATTACGATTTTCCGACAAAAAAGGTCGATCGAATAAAACGTCTCTCAACCAATTTTCATAAAAACTTTTAGTCATGCAAGCTTTAATATTACCATGGTATGCAGAGGACAGTTTTTGAACATTTTTTAAACTTCTAGACATTACATATTTTCCTTTTGAAGTGCAGAGGCAGTTTCTTTCCGTTTCACCAAATTGCTGTATATATATATATATATATATATATATATATATATATATATATATATATATATATATATATATATATACACACACACACACATATATATGGTCTTAAAGCTAAAGAACATTTAAAGCTTAAAATGTTCTTTCGGTTAAGAGCTTAAAAATCTGTCTTATTCGTATTATAAAACTCCTTTGGATTGTATTCAGAAAGTAGGTTATTTCAGTAGACCTCTCAATTCAATTTCGTAAATAGTATTCGCAGTTTCACTTTCATTCCACAATTTTCATATGGTTTTAAATTCATAACGTCAACTCTTTGATGTTTTGAAATCATTTATGTTCAGCCTTCAAGACAATTGGGTTACCAATTAATGTCATATATATATATATATATATATATATATATATATATATATATATATATATATATATATATATATATATATATATATATATATATATATATATATATATATATATATATATATATATATATATAATCCATTTATTTAAGACAATTGGGTTATATATATATATATATGACATTACACATGACATTATTATCAACAGGAATATTTATTCCTCTCAATTTTTTTCAGCCAAATAAGCGAAACATTCCAGTTTAAGATGCTTTCCTTCACTACTATATTTTCGACAGAGAATATTTTGCTGACACTGTTTGCTTTTTTTAGGGATTTTTTTTCCCGAGCTTTTAAAATTGTCAAGAGGCTGTTTTTTGAAATTCCTTACATTTTGCTAATTTTGTCTTATTCAATATTTTCCCGTTTATTTTTCTTAGAATTTTCTTTTTTACTTCAATTGGTAAGCACATTCGTTTTTTTTTTCCTACTGCTACAAATCCCTAATGTAACTGGTTCAATCTCCTTTTGGGCAAACAAATCTTTATAAATTGAATTGTTCTAATGAAACGAAACCGATTACACAACAAGAAAGTTCGAACTTATTTTCCCCCCTCCTTGTATATTCTCGCGTACGTAGAATTTTCCCCCCTTTTTATGCTCTTAAGACACTAAGGAGTCTAATTCGACACCACAGTTCCTACCCACCAAAAGTCTGTTTCCACAATGTGTGGAATGGCTGCACTTGTCACTTCGTTGTTCAAGAATGAATCAAGTTGTTATATAAAAAAGACATAAAAAAATTTTTTTAATATCAGATTATAAAAATAAGAAATAATGGGGAAAAAATTATTGGTCATAAACGAAAATATACATAGAAGGGATTTTTCAAAAATTTATTTCGTAAATTTGAGTTACAGTTATCTTTGTATCTATAGTATTAGAGGGACTTACCACCAGTTTGTAAAAACTTGAGTGTTCGCAAATTAGAGGTTCGTAAAAACTGGCATCTACTGTATAAATAATATGTATAAAAACATATAATTTACGAAACGTTAAATTTCTAATCTTTATGTGTACGTTTGGCAACAAGGAAAATCATTTATTTAAGATTTTAAAAATATTTACATTTATTTCGATTTTGTTGGTGTGTTCTAAATTTTTGACAAATTTTGTGAAAAAACTCAATCTTACTCAACGCGAGCTATAAGCTTACGAGCATAAATCTCCAAAACTGTTTCTATTATATTACTAATATTCGATTTATATTATTTTTTAGCGAAGTACTGATGCTTTAAAAAATCATTATATAAGACTTTATATTTGTAATAATGCATTATAGAAATCGAAACATTCAATCTAAATATTAATGGAATTTTCTAACAAAAAATTTAAAGATAACTAAGTGTTTGTAAATGTAATAATTGGAATATCGATTTTGCATGTTATGGTTTTGTGCTATAAAGCAAATTTACATTGAAATATTATATAAAAATTTATTTGCATTAAAAATAATGTTAAATGCAATAAAAAACATTTATTCATTTAATTTTAAATTTTTTATGTAGTTATATTAATAAAATCTACTTTCATACAAGAGATTTCGATCTTGTAGCAGTCACAGTTCTAGTTGAACATTTACATAAAACTTTTCATAAGAATGGAACATCAAGTGTTTTGGTGCTGCCATCTACTTTTTCTTTTATGAACCAAAATTTAAAGACCATGAATATTTTTGGACAAAATTTCAATGAATAATCATAATATAAAATTAAAAATTGAAAAGCCTATAAAATTGACTTTAAATTATAATACCGCGTATCTTTAAAAACATTTCATGTATATATAATTTATTTTAAAAATTTTTATGTTGTCTACAAAATATTTATCTTGATTTATACAGCAATTTTATCATTCAAAATGTGCATATTTTTAAAAAGGGTTGTATGAATGTTGTATATTTAGTTTGAAAATTATATTCATCTTTGATAAAATGGCCAATGAAATTATTTATGTATTAGTCTATCAGTATATGCTATGTAGATTAGATTTTCTATTTCAATTGTTCATACACACACAAACATATTAAGTATTGTTGAATGATTGTACCGTACTATACATGTTGATGTTTTGTAATATATTTATTGAATGTATGCTTACATTAGCACATGCTCTGCTACACTCATTGATGTGAATATGTGCTAACAGTTATATGATAATAAGATAGATTTAGAGATGCTTAAATTATATAACATATTGAATTTTGCTTTAAATTTGTTTGGTTTTTAGTCAATTTATGAAGTTTAAATATATATTGTAGTTATTAATATATAAATATGTTGATATGGAAATATATGTTGTTATTATGAATTGAAGTGTAGCTTTTGATTTTTATGAAGAAAACTAAAGCTTTATTGTTGTCCAAAGTTGTTACTTATTTCGCAGAAAATTTACGTCACAAATACCAAATATTGACATGACATTTTCCTCAAACACTAATGCATCATTAAAAACTTATTCTTATAGTGGCTTCTAAAATCTATTTAACAAATGGAAAAATGGTGATAATTTAAAAATTAAACAAAAACTGAACGTAAGTTTGGTGACAACATTTACCATGCTGTGTTTGCAACATAAAATACAAATTATTGCATACTCATATTTATGATAACAGGAACTTAAAATCTCTTAATTTTAAACATATGAATTAAGTACAAAAGCATTTTTTCCAGTGATTCTCGATTAGTTATTAAACAAATGAAATATAGCAACTACAATTCCAACATATTTGTTTTTGGCTTTTTTATGCAGTTTATCTTTCAATAAAACTATAGATAAATACTAGTATATTGCTTTACCATTGTACTAGAGGACTACAAAAAATATACTATGTTTGGTAAATTAAAAAGCAATAAATACATCAAAATTAGTGAGGATTAAAATATTTTGTGTCAGAAAATGTCTCAAAGAAAAGCCATCTCTGTGACATATCTGTAACGTATATTGATTATAATATTGCCGATTAAATGAAGGGGTAATCATGCTTATTCATTGTGAGTCAATTTTAAGATTTGGAGAAAGAATTAAAAAAAAAACAATACATTTTTCAAGAGAATCTCAAGTAGGTAGATAACTCTTTTTTCACTGCGAAACCTTTTTAATAAATATCACCTCAAAATCATTTTTATACACACACACAATTCCTCAAAAAAATTTCAATAAACTACTTTAATTCACTATGCAGTGAATCTTCAGAAAAATTTGGTTTTGAACTGTGCAATATTTAAGTTAAATGATACCAACGCCATTTAACATTTTTAAATTTTAAGACCCTCGGATGGTTTTCATTAGCCATTCATCTAAATTTCCATTTTTAAGATTCACCATTTTTTACTGTTTGTTGTTTAACTTTCGAAAATTAATATTTAAGAAACACAAATACCTAAGCCTTAAGATCGCTCTCTTTCATAAGTTTTTGAAGAACAAAGTATGACGCTACCACTATTTTGAGATGATTATTTTTACTTAGTTTCACTGAAATCGAATAAATTTTATATTGCTTTATGTGCAACTGTATTCATTTTTTGTGACACTTGCGATTATTAGTAAGTTAATACATGCATACCATCTGAATTAATACATCCATTTTATTTCTATAAATTAAAAAAATTTAAAAAACTATGATAACAAAGCATTTTATTTGAAAATGTTTATTTTGATTTATATATTTTTAGAATCCTCTTTTCTTATTATTTGTTCCTATAGCTCTGATCTATAATGTTCACAAAAATATCCATGTATTTTTCTTAGTTTTAAAGTTCTATGAATTTTATATTTAGTATAATATTTGTGCTTAGGCTTATCTGTTGCTCAATGGTTGCGCACAAGGGTTAATTAGAAAAGATCGTACGATTTAAAGTTTATTCCATGCCATTACCAACATCTAAATCATTGTTTAAATGTTGAGTGTTGAATTAACTCACTAATTATTTAATAGAAAGCTAAACTATTCAGATGCCAACTTAGTTCCAGCAACATCAGAAAATGTATTCAATAGCAACATATCCACAGGTATCTATATACACTTGTCCTTAAACTAAGTATATGGAACTAAAGGAATAAAATAAAGCAAACGTGGTTTATTAATCAAGTACAAATATTAAGCAAACGAGATCGAACAAAAGGGATGGTGTTAGTATGATATCGGGCATACACACACAAACCACGATTATAATTCCCTGGTGCATTAACATCACATATCGCCCCGTACAACAACTGAACAGTATGTTGTTTGGTATGATGGTTAAGACATCGTATGTTTTCTATTCGAGGAAATACAGTCCGTACAAAGTTGATGCATGCTGAGAATCACATTATCGAGCTGCGCTTGGAGTAGAGAACTCTTCTTGGCAAACAATGGTCTCCGAATGTTTAATACAGATGTAAGAGGTAGTTGATGGGCTGCGATTCATCGGCCAAGCATGTCTCTCACATGCTATAATGGATTCAAGTCTAGTAAGATTGCTAGCAATTCCTTGCGAAAGATACCCTCCGATGGAAGGCAGTCGTTGACAATGTTCAAACAGTGAGAAAAGGGGGTTGTCATCCATAAACACAAATTCATCGTACACAGCACCCCTAAGCAATCGGACATGTTCTTTCAGAATGATTCCCGATAAAAATAGCCTGTCATGGTTTCGATTTTAACATGTATATTTGAACAGGTATTTTCTGGAGCCCTGTGTAATGTCTCTCAAACAAGCATTTTTGCACGACCTCAACGTTGGCGTTAAATGTTGTTGTCTTGGTAGTGCTGGACACTTAGTGTTCTCCATGTGAATGTCTGACGTGAATCGGTCAGCAAGTTAAGCCTTGACTCGTTCAAAAACATGACACAAACCCACTGTGACGGTATCCACATTGCATGTTCTTTACTCCCTACTAACCATTGGCAAAAGTCACGAAACTGAATCACAGGCAAAATCACTGAACGGAACACATTTGACAGGCCTGAGAGCATATGAACCATATTGTCCTAAAACGTCTATACACAGTTTGCCATGAAACAAGTACACGTGGCTAACGATAGCTGACACGATAGGTCTGCTGCTGAGATCCGTTTGTTTCTCTTGGTGGTAGCTGTCAAATACCGGTTGTCATTTTTCATTGTCAATGTGAAGTGACCTCTATTGTAATGTTTACTGATATTTCCATCATATTGGAATCGTTGCCACAGCCTAGAAACGGCACATTCGGTGATTCCGAGTTCCTCATCTACAGCCATCTACGTATGCCAGTATTCCAGGTGGTCGATAGTTCTATCACATCACGTAAAACATCATCCACGTGCTTTCTGTGTCATACCTATGCGATAGTAACACTGATTGTCGTACGAAGGGATTGTGAACACGTTTCCTTCTTTGACACAGGTCTTTGTATATACCCTTCTGTTATGCTCTCGTCATTCTGGAGTACGTACTGCGTCATCAGGTGCATTCTTGTAATTTGCATACAATGCTTGAACATGTGTGTAATATTTATATAGTTTCCTTTCGTGTTCGATTTCCGTATGATTCTAGATTATCCTTAATTTATGGGCATATGTGTAGTTATACTTCATTTTTAAATCAATTGATAGCTTTTGGCAAATAGGTTCCGTTAAGCCATTGACGGCTAAATATTAATTCTATTTAATTTTATCCGTTCTTCCAAAGTTACAGATTTTTTTTTAAATTCTTTCGTCTTACATTATAATCTTGATTACTCAAAAAGTTGAAATTGACCTTATTAAACTGAGAGCTTTTACAACTCAGTTTAATAATGTCAGTTTCAGCTACTTGCGATGTATAATTTTTCCCTTTTCTTTAACGAAACTGATAGGTTAGAGAATCTTTTGCAAATAAAACTTCCAATAAAGGAAACTTTTGCGTATTTGGCATGAACAGTTGTTTGAAAACATTTTGACTTTTGACATCTATTTCGAAAAGAAGAATTTTATTAGAAATCAGAAAGCGCGAAAAATATGCAACAAAATCTTTTTTTTTTGTTTTTTTTGTTTACAAGAAATATTTAATTTTTCTGTGATTTTATTTGTAAGCCAATATTGCATGAAAGAAATTTTAAATGCCCTAATCCAAAAATCCAGGTATTTATATGGAATCTTCACTCAGGCATTTTGCTTTGAATATGTCAATCAATAGTGCCTTATTTGATTTCCCATACACAAAATAAATAATGATATTTTTGTATTGGAGGGTAAAAAAAATTATGTTGAAGATTTACTCATATAAATTTAAAGTATGAATCTTTAATTAATTGTTCTTTTAGTATATTTTGAAGCATATATATATATATATATATATATATATATATATATATATATATATATATATATATATATATATATATATATATATATATATATATATATATATATATATATACATATATCGGTGTGTGTATGTATATAAAGTTAAAATATAATTCCGAATTTAATAAATATGTATAAATTAAATGTTATATCTATTAATATTTTCTACTATAAAGCTATTTTTAATTTTTACGTTTTATTTTATTTATTTATTTTTTTCATAAAGAATAATATAGGCAATGTTATCAATAATAAATACTCTGCAACTCTTACATCTGAAACTTGAACATACATTTTTTTATTTTGTTTATAATTAAATTTTTAATATTTAAAACACATAAATAAGATTATCCAGGATTAATCGACAAATATTTTGGGAAACTATATTTTCTATTTCAATTTATTAATAACTTAAAATTCAGTGCACAATGTGCTGTCAATTTATCATTAATTTATTTACTTGTATTAACTTTTTTTTTATTCAAAATGTGTTTTAAATACATGAAATAGTTTTGGATTTCATATATAATATCCAACTAATACTTTCTAATAGGTGAAGAGTATGATTTTTTTTCTAATTGCTTATGTGTGTGATGAATTCTTTTCCATCCCCCCATTTATTTTCTATGAGGATTTTCTCTCAAAAAATTAAATAATAGTTTTCCCCCTAGGAAGATTTATTTTAATCAATAGAAACCAGTTATTCTGGATGGATTACTGAAGGTCAGATGAAATTGCGAACTTACTGTGTGTGTTTTTTTTTATGTACAATTATCAGCTAAAGATGTTGATAATTATTAATTTAACAATGAAAGTGTAAAAAAAAAATTATAAAATGTAGATTTTTAAATTTATTATTTTTGTAACCAAGACCTAATTTTCAAATGTTAAATTTTAGAAACGCAACGTAATCATTGTTAAGTTATCTCAGAAAAACTTAGTATTTTTGCAATTTAAATAATGTAAATAATAAAAACTCAAACCAATGTAAATAATTTCTCTCTTGATAATGAATACTTTATATCAAATGTAAATATAGATAAGAAATAAGCTCTGTAGCACGAAATCGCATCGGAGGGCCAAGTCCCTACAGCACCCATATTTGAGCCCTTAACCGAGGGCTCCGGGGTGCGAAGAGTATGTACCGGTTATGTGGTCAGTAATCGGTACATATTGTAAATATAGATAAGAAATAAGCTCTGTAGCACGAGATCGCATCGGAGAGCCAAGTCCCTACAGCACCCATATTTGAGCCCTTGACCGAGGGCTCCGGGGTGCGAAGAGTATGTACCGGTTATGTGGTCAGTAACCGGTACATATTGTAAATATAGATAAGAAATAAGCTCTGTAGCACGAGATCGCATCGGAGAGCCAAGTCTCTACAGCACCCTTATTTGAGCCCTTGACCGAGGGCTCAGGGGTGCGAAGAGTATGTACCGGTTATGTGGTCAGTAACCGGTACATATTGTAAATATAGATAAGAAATAAGCTCTGTAGCACGAGATCGCATCGGAGAGCCAAGTCCCTACAGCACCCTTATTTGAGCCCTTGACCGAGGGCTCAGGGGTGCGAAGAGTATGTACCGGTTATGTGGTCAGTAACCGGTACATGTTGTAAATATAGATAAGAAATAAGCTCTGTAGCACGAGATCGCATCGGAGGGCCAAGTCCCTACAGCACCCATATTTGATCCCTTGACCGTGGGCTCAGGGGTGTGAAGAGTATGTACCGGTTATGTGGTCAGTAACCGGTACATGTTGTAAATATAGATAAGAAATAAGCTCTGTAGCACGAGATCGCATCGGAGGGCCAAGTCCCTACAGCACCCATATTTGAGCCCTTGACCGAGGGCTCCGGGGTGCGAAGAGTATGTACCGGTTATGTGGTCAGTAACCGGTACATATTGTAAATATAGATAAGAAATAAGCTCTGTAGCACGAAATCGCATCGGAGGGCCAAGTCCCTACAGCACCCATATTTGAGCCCTTGACCGAGGGCTCAGGGGTGTGAAGAGTATGTACCGGTTATGTGGTCAGTAACCGGTACAAGTTGTAAATATAGATAAGAAATAAGCTCTGTAGCACGAGATCGCATCGGAGGGACAAGTCCCTACAGCACCCATATTTGAGCCCTTGACCGAGGGCTCCGGGGTGCGAAGAGTATGTACCGGTTATGTGGTCAGTAACCGGTACATATTGTAAATATAGATAAGAAATAAGCTCTGTAGCACGAAATCGCATCGGAGGGCCAAGTCCCTACAGCACCCATATTTGATCCCTTGACCGTGGGCTCAGGGGTGCGAAGAGTATGTACCGGTTATGTGGTCAGTAACCGGTACATATTGTAAATATAGATAAGAAATAAGCTTTGTAGCACGAGATCGCATCAGAGGGCCAAGTCCTACAGCACCCATATTTGATCCCTTGACCGAGGGCTCAGGGGTGCGAAGAGTATGTACCGGTTATGTGGTCAGTAACCGGTACATATTGTAAATATAGATAAGAAATAAGCTCTGTAGCACGAGATCGCATCGGAGGGCCAAGTCTCTACAGCACCCATATTTGACCCCTTGACCGTGGGCTCAGGGGTGCGAAGAGTATGTACCGGTTATGTGGTCAGTAAACGGTACATATTGTAAATATAGATAAGAAATAAGCTCTGTAGCACGAGATCGCATCGGAGGGCCAAGTCCCTACAGCACCCATATTTGACCCCCTGACCGTGGGCTCAGGGGTCTAATTAAAACTTTTAATTTTGGCCGCCCGCGGCGCTGCAAGTTAAATACGAGAGAGGAAGGATGAGAAAGAGGCGATACTGAACAATATGTAACGTTACGCTCATGTTTATGTTTGTTCGAGCTTTGTGTTATGTTATATGTTAATAAATGTTTGTCCTGTGTAATCTTTTGGTGATCTGTTATAAATTGTCACAAATCTATTGGTGATCTATGACAAAAATTATCACGAAGACGAATGTTACAACGAGCAAAAACAATTTAATTTAGACATTAATAAAAATTAAGTTTTTACCAATCATTAAATACCCCAAATTACTTTCTGATAAAGTCACAAGATTTTTATCGGTTATAACTTTACAAAAGAAAGAATTACCTACCTGAAAATTGTTAACATTAATATAGATGTGGTAAGAAAATAATTCTTTCTCGAATATCAAATTGCCCAAAGAACATTCATGCTTATATTCGTCTAAAAGTCAAGCTTAAAAAATTAATACAATAGCAGAAAATTTAAATGTAAATATATGCAGAAAAATGATTTACATTCTACTCTACCGTCAAACAGATTTTCGATTCAGATATCTGTCGTTATTAGTAGTAATTTCGGAATGCATTAAATTAATTAATTTTATAATTAATAATTTAATTTTCAATTAATTGGACCAATTAACTATAAAAATAGCAAACAAACGAGGCAAAAAAAATAATATATATACATATATATATATATATTTATTTTTTTATAAAGACAATTGTAAATCACAATGTAAATTTCTATAAGTAATTGAACTAAATTTACTAATCAAGTATTATTTTGTGAGAAATGGGATTTAAATTTTTTATTTAAAGAAACAGCTATAGTATTTTATGATATCAGTGTGAAAAGGCTCAAAATTAAGTATTGTGTGAAACCTATAAAATAACTACTATATTGATTATTTCCATCCCAGTAATTCCAATTACTTATCTCCATCCCAATAAAATTTTTATTTCTCTAATAGCTAAAATTTAATCATTAAATATTTAAATCACATTAAATATTCAATATAAATATTAAAAACTTACATATTGAAACTAAAAAAATTTAATATTAAATAGTTTTACAGTTTTTTAAGTAAATCCATATGAAAATGCTGAGAATCTTGTAGTCATAAATTAATTTTATATTTACGAATTAATCATATATTACAATAAAAGTCCTAAGAATTTATATAATAAATTGTAATCGTAAAGATTAGATAAGATTGTAGTTGAGGCTATCTTTTCTTATGATTTGAGAATATTTTATTATAAGTAATTGATGTGATTAAACTTCAGCAAAATATAGCATCAAGAAACATTAGATGAAGTTGTAAGTGAAGCAAAACATGATGTCAACTATATTTTAATTATTAAAGTTAAATTATTAAATTTTTAATTAAATATTTTAATTTTATTAAAATATTACATATTATATTTTAATTAATTAATTAATATAAAATATTATATTTTAATTATTAAAACATTACATGTTTATAATTACTAAACAATTAATTACACAGAATATAGCTAAGTTATTTAAATTACGTCATAACTTAAAATGTTACTGTTTTGAAATTTAAAAGCAGTAACATTCAGTCTAGTATGAGAAAAAAATAGTTTTGTTTAAGTTTTTGTTATTCTCAAAATGATCTTACTTTAATAGATTTATAAACTATCAACATACTATTTTGTAATATAAGAATTAGAAATTTTCTTATGATATATATTTTGTAATGCTTAGAACATATTTTTGTAACAGTGTTGACATTTAGAAAGAAATCTAACAAAAACTTCAAAATCATGATAAAATACGTATTCGTTTTTCATAAATATAATTCTCCAACATTTACGGTTCGCGCGCGCGAACACTTGGGGAAAAATATATTTTCATTAATCATTCTAGGAAAACTGTCATAAACGATCTTTTCAAATTATGAAATAAGCTGATCAAATATAAATCTGTTTTAAAATAGCTAATAGCAATACTAAATTGCAAAAAATATAGAAAACGCGCCCGTTCTTTTTTATGTAGAAAAAAAAATACAGATTAAAGGAATGCTCGCTTTTTTCTCTTTTCCTAGAACTGAGCGGATGACTTCGGATTGGTGGACGTGACATCACAGATTGAAATGTCAGTGACGTCATCCTAGACTCTTACAACTGATGGCAGAATCTAATGTAACGAGCGAAAACGGACATCTGAAAAAACCACGTGTTGGATTATTCTACAACTACTGTAAACGTCTGGATGCAGCCGAGTATTTTAATTGGGTGAGTTTCTGTTCTTTTTGGCTAGTGTTTCTATAATTTTGAATTGAATGAAACTATATTGTACCTCTTCAAACCTTTAATCAGTTTAATTAATATATTACTTTAATTAAAAATATATAGGTGAATTCCCACGTATATGGTTAAAATTACATTCTTATTATATTTTTTATATTTATAGTTAATAACATTTTTATTATATTTATAAATGCATTGAAAGGCTTATGTATGAAGCAATTTGAATATTCAAAAAATGTATTTTTAAGAATTTCTAGCTTCGTTTTATAGTTTAATTATTTTACTGTACATTTTGATCTTGAAAAACAAATTTCTCGTTAATAACTCCCCAAATCAATAAAATTGTAAATTTTAGTTTAGTAATAAATTTTAATTTAGTTTGTAAATAGATTTTAGTTTAGTTAGTTGCTAGAAGTTTACTTTATTAAATTTTCTTGCAAAATCTAGATTTTTCAAAATTACTTTCCAAACAAATTGCTTTTAAAATTAAAACTTTAAACTAAAATTTAATATGTTTAAATTGAATTTAATAATCTTGAAGTTTATTAATTAATCATGTAAGATTTGGTTTCTTAAATGTATTATTTCCAATACTGTGTAAGACTGTATTGCAACTAAACTCCATTATATTAAATATTATTAAATAGTATATTTTATTTTATAATAACCAATAAACTCCATTAATAAACTATTTCATTACCTAGAACTAATTAGCATTAATTATTTCGAAAATTGTCTTGTGGGAGTGTACACAAACTTTAAAACTAGGCGTTGCCAGTGCTTTTTATGGTTGAGTCAGTATTTCTTTTCTGAAAATAAGTATTAATTCTATTGAAAGAGACTTGAATAAATATTTAAAAAAAATTTAATTATCCAAATGTACTTTCAATTTCGGGTTCGGTCTGTCAATCCATCATACAGTGTCATTGTTTGAATAATTTTATTACCGGATTTCATTCATAAAAGCAGTAAGTGCTAAATGATATTGTTACAGAAATTCTTGATGAATGAATAACTGTTTCATGATAGCATGACTAATGTTTATTTTACTTGTATCCGACTTTGAATCGTCAAATTCTTTTCTTCCGATATCATGCACGTTTTTATAAATAGACGCGATTCAATCGCTAATATTTTGGTAGTTATGTTCATCTGCGAAGTATTTCGTTCGCATTGTTTGCACTATGTTATACTCGATGTTAGTGTAAACAATTTTATTTTTTAGAGCTTTCAAAAATTTTTCCCCCGCCGACAACTTGCCAAAATTATCGCTGAAGAATTCAAGATATTTGGCAAATTCATTTTTTTAATTGTATATTGCAATTTTATTTTAATAAAAAAATTAAAAATTCAAGATATTTGACAATTTAATTTTTTATTGTATATTACAATTTTATTTTAATGAAAAAAATTTAAAATTAAAGTTTTTCTATAAAATGTTTTAATGAAAAAGAGCATATTAATTGAAAATATTAGATTTTTTTAACCTATTAAGTGTTAATTCTCCGTCCAAAATTCTATACGCGACTTCAAAAATTTCAAAATATTGAGAATTTACCTAAAAATATTTGAGAAATGATTTAATTATATGCATATTATATATATACATACGAAAGTAAAAGCATAAATAAACAACAAATATTTAAAAGTTATTAACATTTATCTGATTTTGAGCTTTCTTTTCTGTTACATAAATGGTAGTCGAATGGGTAACAATAATTCGGTGTTCGATTATCACCACTGGCTTGGATGTTTGTACTGCTTCAGATTTAATTGAGCTTTCACCTCGTTTGCTTTACTATGTGATATTTATTATATATATATATATAGTATATTATATAGCATTACACAGCTTTATAGATTAAAGCCATGTAATGCTCTATAATAGAATTGTGTAGGAGATCTATCCCTAATTTGTCCTTATCGATAGCATATCTGGTATTTCTCTGATAACATTTATTAACACAATTACCATTTGATCAAACATTACTCAGTATTATATACTAAGAAACCAATTGCAAATTTTCATTGAGCACTTATTACTTGGGAATTAAAGTGCGAGCTTTTTCATTAATTGTAGTTGTAAAACCTCTCATTTTAGATCGAGTTGTTTCAGCGAACTTTTTTAGTAGTAATGGGATTCACTCCTCTTATTCTATGCCCTATTTTCTCTTATTTATAATTTTATTTAATGTCAAAGTGTTTTCACCGAATAGTTTCGAGGTTTTTAGTTTACAATGTGAAATGGACTTTATTTGGTAAATTAAAACGCTTGATAGAGAATATCATATAATCAATCATAATTGGAATGACTGGATTAATCAAAGAAACTGAAAAGTATTCACTTTAAAAATATAATTCAATCAATAAAATATTCTAATAATTTATTGCAAGTAATATAACACGAGGAAAAAAATATTGGCAAGTTTTTCAAGTTTAATGAAATTCCAATTAAGACATTCAGTTATTCCAAAATATACAATTTTTAATCGTGCACTTACATGGTTCTCATCCAACATTGAATATCTACAACTTGTTTGGAATGTTAGAATGTACAACTGTGTTGTTACTTATGACACTTGGACAAGCCAAGCTCGCTCTGCAGATGACTATGCGAATTTTAGTCAGTAAGAAACGTATTTCGTTTAACCAGAGCACCACGTAGGTGAAAGTACGACTTTGCTCTGACATTCCTCCGATAAGTGGCACCACCAGAGAATCCACTCCCTCAATTGTGACATTGATCTGAATAGGGAGGAGATTTTCTCCAGACCATTACACCCATGATAACTGCTCCATGACCGACCACAGGACTTTTGATTTCACGAAGTTAACGAGCACGTATATCGCATGACTCGGTGGGTCCTTGTCGGAATTGGGAATCGAACCCCACCCTTCCGGACTGATGCCCTAACTTTAGGCTACCAAGGCCCCTACAGCTGTTGATATTCTAATAAAATTGCTTCTGTGCAACTACTGTAATAGTTAGTATATCTGCTTGACGAAGAAATTTATCAGTGGCTTGACTGTTGAATTGTTTTCATAAATTTTTTAAATTACACCTGTCTGGTATTTTAATAGTTGAAGTTTATAGAAGATTAATTCCTCGTTGTATTATTGCTTTAAGAAGATTTTACATAATACATATGACGGCAATGGAAAATGACGAACTTAGAAAATTCCAAGAGAATTGTGCATGTTTAAAGAAACGAAACAGGTTCACTTTTGTAAAAGTTTTTTTCGGCAGTTATTTTGTGTAGATCATTAAGAAACTAGGAATAGACTGATCATATTGACCTCACCTACTAAAAGCAGTCTTTTTGATAATGTGTATCCATAATCACAAATAATTGTTTGAGGTATTTTCGGTACTTGAAAACCCGCATAATTCTCTTTTTACTGAATTTCTCATATTTTTAAACATATTATAAAAAGTTTTAAGTATATCAGATCTTTTCAAATATAGTATGGACTGTGAGGTATTAGTATATAGATATTTAGAAACGAAGGCTATTCTCATTCAATAATTTATATTGAGTTTGCAACGAACTTATAATTTATGATTTTAATTTTATCAACTCTTGCTTACAAAAATTTGATTAACGAATTCATTTAGAAAATTCTTTTAGCATATTTGCTTCGTTTAACATCTATACGACGAAATGCTGTTGACTATTTTGGATACAAGCTTAATAAGACCTTTATGACTTCTTTAATTTTGTATCATAGTATAAAAGAGCTTATTCTTGTAATTCGCCTTTTTTCTTATGTTTGCAAATGATTCAAAATGGTTCCATAAAGCGTAATTCTTTAAATTGCAGATTCCGATATAATTAGTCCTTTGTGCAACAATGACCATTGGGTCTCGAATAGAAAACAGAATCTTTACGAAATAATATTTTTAAGGTGCAAGCATCGTTCAATCATTATAAAAGAAAAATATTTTAACTTGAATTTATCCTTTCCGAAAAAAAAACTACAACCGAAAATTTATTAATTTAGAGTTAGTGTAAGAAAAAAAATGATAAAGCAGAAATTAATTTTGTTTTTAGTTTTTTGAGGACACAGAAAACTCTTCTACGATTCTTTAATTTGATTATACTCAATCAACTTGAAAATCTTTGTTGTATATTGAATTAGCTGCTTTTTGTTTGCAAAATTAATATTGATCATGTTGGTTGCCATGACTCCAAATTGCTTAGGATGTTATCTCCACGAAACACATTCTTAGATACATTTTATAAACATTAACAAAAATATTGATATTATGCATTCATCTAAAATTCGAACGTTGAAAACAAGCGAAGCATTAGCTATTATACTAGACAAGTTATGTTACTTGTTTGATACCCTTTTATAAATGACAATTTGGTTTCTACAACTCAACTTAAACTTAAATTGTCGACAATAAAGGTTACGAACACGATGTTGAAGTTTCCATTTTATGATATTGCCTTGGGATTAAATGTTGTTTAAAAGAGTATTTGCACAGCAAGAAACAGTAATTAACAATATGATCCCTTAAATAATACTGTAACTTCAAATTATTTTACTATCGTATACATTTCTGTTAGTATGAAATTTTTCTTTAAAGTTTGCTATATACCTAGTTCGATATAAAACGATGAGTTTTGATGACTCTTTCTTCGAATTATATCAAATTGATTAAACTTTGACTATTTTTTTTAATTTTAGAAATGAAAATAAAAACTTAACTGTTTTCACATTTCCATTTAGTTCATTAATCATAGTATTTATATTTATGTATGAAATAGATGTTATACCACATTGGTAGTAGTCTATTAGTGGTTTTATACATTTGTAGCCTTAATTGTGTAATTTTTCTTCAAGGAAATCAAATTCTTTTTATTCATTCCATAAAATAATTTAAATAATTAATTTCACTTGTTTTTAATAATATTTAATACATCGACATTGAATAAAACGTATCACTTAATAACAAGTTTAAAAAAGGTTAATATATATATAGTGATATCATCTCGAAATATAAAAAAATCGTAGCATTACAAACCGAACTTCATTCAATAGTCAATATAGCTTTAAATTCAATGCATAAATTCGAGTCCCATTTCAGATTTGAACATTATTGAGGGCTCTTTAAACCAATTAAAAATTAGCCTTCTTGAATGAAAATTAACAGTAGAAAACATCACAATATTTCAATTTATTGACTTGCCATTTCTATAATTGTGTTAAAATCCTGAGTCCCGTATGTAGTAACATTTAATGTGTTAACATAAAATATTAAATCAATATATTGCTTTGTTATTAAAGAGTGATATTATACAATAAAATACAAAAGTCATAGGAATTTTCCGGTTCTAGCTAGTTTATATGTATTTGTATTTAATGTTTCTTTACCATGCTCAAACATTTTCAGATAGCTTGTCTTTGATTAAATATTGCCCAACGACTCATAATTTGTTCCGCAATTGCGAAAAATACTTTAATGATTCGGCTTTTATTATTTTTAGATCCTTATCAAATTCAAGGATAAATTTATTCTTCGGCATTTAGATTTATTTCGTTTTATATTTAGGGTACTCTTAATTTATAGTCCCATTAAAGACCGTATGCTTATTTAGACAGCATAATTTCAAATACTGTATATTTCAGTTTAAATATTTGTAATTTATACTCTAACAATCGTCTTTTTCATAACATTGCACTGCATTAATTTTCCATCAGTCCTTAAAAAAATAATCCTTTCACATTTGATAAAATGCAGTTGAATATTAAATTCATCGTTTCATATATATTATTTGTACTTATATAATATCACACGTTAAACAAAAAATTCTACGAACTTATAAAAATTTTCTTAAGACTTGATAAAGTTATTTTCACGTTATTTTGATCAAGAGTTTGGCAGCTTGAAATTTGAATATAAAATGTAATGTATGGAATATTTTTGTTACTTTTTAGTATTTATTACTTTTTTATGAATATCGATTATCTCGTTTATATTGTTAAATGTACTGCATTGTGTCAATCAGAGGTTTAAGGTTTTATACTATTCCAATTTTCGAATCATCAAACTGTAGTAAAATATTTCCTGAAAACTCATCAATATTTTTTTAGGAATTTTTATGATAGCTATTAAATGTCACATACTTTTCTACCGACATATTTTAATATTAAGACATAATTCTTAAGTTCTGCTACAAAATTTTTTCTTTAAATCTTTTATAAGAGAAATAAAAATAAAATCTGAGTTAGAAAATAGAATCCAAAATTTTTCAATACACGTTTAAGTCTCTAAAATATATTAGTGTTTTAAGATCTTTGATTACGTAATTTTACCTACACATTCATCTTTATTGTATACTCGTTGGTTCGAATACAATCTTGGGCTTGGATGTTTGTAGTGGTTCGGAATCCAGTTTAAACAGTAGGTCCAGGTCTAATTAGCCCTCGTGTGCAAAAAATGACTGTTGAGTGACAAACTAACAAAAAAATAACCAACAATAACATCTTTATTTTATATCACTAATTTCAGTCTTGCATAATTTTTTTTATCAGAAATTTGCAATTGCTAATTGAAAATGGTTTCCTATTTTCTGAGAGCTCAAACATTGTTTATAAAAGCATTGTAAAATCTAAATATATTTTTGGTTATAGCATGGGTTCCCAAACTTTTACTACTTTCAAAGTTTTACTGTTTTCGGTAGACCCCCTGATGCTACATTTCTACTGTATTCCCAACTCCTAAAAAATGTCACCTTAAATTGGAAATGTGCTACTTTTTTTTTCCTTAACATTTTCTTGTGTCCTATTTATTAAAATAATACTTAAAATATACGAATTTAAAATATACAAAATTATAAACATTTATTACAATATACAATAAAAATATGTATAACAAATAGGCAGATACTTACTTTTTCCGGCACTGCAAACACTGACATTGTTCAAAATCCTGGAAACAAACGAGTAACGTTTTGTTCTTAGCATTCGTATTTATACTAGTGTAGATTGCAAGTACAGCGCAAGTCTCATTTCATCCCTAAGCATCCCGGGCCCACGAGTGGCACGTTGCAAGTCTCGACATGTGGTATACACTTGTACTATTATCGATTGTTCTATTCAATTCTGTGTTTGAACTGAGTCTCAAATGCTTTTGAGTACCTACCTAGTGGAGGATGCTACTTGTCTACGTTGAATGGTAAATCCAAAACAAAATTTTTGTTCTTTATTATGAAAACCAGAAAATTTTTCGTGGACCCCCACTTACAAATTGTGAACCCCTGTTTTCTTTTCACGTCTACATAGACCCCCGTGTGGCCTCCTATGGACCCCTGGGGTCCACCTGGACCACTTTGGGAGTTTATGGGTTATATAGGAATGTACACACGGATTTTACTAAAATAAAATACAAATTTATTTTTACGTACAAAATTTAGAAAAAGTTCTAGAATCGCCAAATGTTCTATTTGCAATGCAATCTTCCATTAGCTTACATAGCTGAGAAAATGGAGTCCACCATCCAAATGGACCGTTATAGCACCAAGCAATATATCAGAGTTATTTTTATACTTTTATTCATTAATATAAAATTCATTATGTTTAAACTGTCAAAAGCAAAACGAAAAATAATTTTTTTAATTTTTAAATTCTTCATTTTTGTACTTCATGCCGAATGATTAACATTCTGGGTTTCCATTAAATGGTCTGTGCGTTTGATTCCCACCTCGAGTACGGATGTTTGTTATGGTCAAAACCTGACCACAATAATCCAAGGTCATACTGTTCAGTTACCTCTGTTTCCCACATCAGAGTACGCCCGAAATTTAATAGAAAGTTTATTTTCCATTGTCAACCGAATCGAATCGTTTTCCGAATCGAATAGAAAATTTGTTCTTGTGAAATAGAGAATGGTTTTTGCCCCCAAAGTTTTTTTTGTCCCGGCCCCTAATGAGGCTAATTCGGATCTGGTTGTAGCTCAAAATCTACTTTAAAACTCTTAAGTCCTATTCTATCCTTTTAGTGAAAAAAATGGCAGTTCAGCAACTAGCAAACCATATTAAGAGTGACATATGTGTTAGAACAATTATTGACAAAGATCGTGAAATAAAAGATTTTTTATTATACTTTTGAGATTACATGTTAATTACCATTTTTTTTTCCTATTTCTCGTATAACACTTGTCAATCTGAATGCAAACAATTGGGAGCTCTAACCAAACCACATTAAACAAGGCACAACTCTCTGCAAACATAGCTTTCGTTCTAAAATATGAAGCTTTTTGCACAAGATTCTCTAAATATTCTATTTAGTTTGATAAGCTTCAATGAAAATAATTATATTTGGAATTCAAAAGGAAATATAGCAAATTACATTTATATGTTGGGCAAACGACTAGTTGTTAGGATCATGCAAATAAACGTGTACCTTGCATCGAAATAGTTCGCAAAAAGTTACTGAAGCGATTAAACTTGAATTACATAAATACAGGCTATCCAATTTTAATTACACCTGATGTGTGGGATTGAGTTCGATAAAATCACTCCTACCTCATCACAAGCTCATTGTCTTTGGAGAGGAATTTAACAAAATGAGAGGAACAAAACCTCATTATCCAGAGCGGATAAAAAAGACCGCGAGTTGTAATTACTAATTATTACCATAAACGGCTTATTTTTTTGTGTGTCTCAGAAATCACGCCGGAATTCCCAGTGTTGTCACGAAACCACATTTCAAACAGGAAGCGTTCTCTAACATCCGTCAGGATTACTCATTTGAAGATGGCAACCAGAATGAAAAATTGAACGTTGGCACAGGTGGAGATACGGATTACTGTATACACTTTGTTCTGTCATTTTCATTTCCGCTAATAAATTGAAATGTTTGTAGTGCAAATTTTTGAAACCAATGTAAAATAAAAACCTCAAATTTTGCTGTCTTTTCCATTAAAGTTTGTTTAATCGATGTCAAATTCTTTAATTTTGAAAAATATAATTTAATGCCATAACTGCTCAGTAATGTGCAGTGTGACATTTTTGACAATTTTTTTAAAAAAAAATTGGATTAATTAGTATGACACCGTGAAATAGATTAACAGCCGAAGTTGTTTTAAAACATTTCAATGCTCACCAAGTAAATTGCCATCCTGTAGGAATTTTCATTCATAGTAAACCATTTTCACGCGTCGCAAGGGAGAAAACCCGGAAAATTCCCAAGCACACACCCCAATAGACTTGCATGTAGAACGCTGAAGCGTAACATCCCGTTGTTAAATAGTGGCTGGGATCGATCTCCAGACTTAATACTCCGAAAAGCGCTGTCATAAAAAGTACTTTAAAGATAAAATTATTGAGGTTCCGAATATCGAACCCGGGACCCTTCACAATCTAGTGTAGCCAAAATTGATTGTTTTACCACAAGGCCATGGTAAGCCTCGATATATCAGTAGTTATCAAATTTCGGGATAAAAAGCGATTAATCGATGCTGTTGCTTTGGAATAAAGTTTTGAGTTTTTTTCCTCCCAAATATGTGACTATGCAAATATAAAGGTTTAATTTGCGGAAACTTATTTTCAAACTTTTTATTTAAAATTTGTTTTGCAACTTGAAGATTTATGTAGAAAAATTTCTGTAGTATAAAATGTCACTCAATTTTTTAAGCCGTGAATATCAAATTCTCTTTAAATTTCAAATTTCTTACAGAAATGCTGCCCGTTACTGACATAACTAATGCATTTTCATGGATATAGCAAATGATTTTCATTAAAAAGACAATTATCGTTCCTGCATTGTTAATTGAGAAAATGTTAGCTAAATCCCTATATGCTGTCATTGTGTGTGTGTTATAAATAATTGTATAAATATATGTTACTTATAAAAATACATTTATATTTTTCTCTATACATTCGCGAGATACTTCAATAATCTTTTCAATGTATATTCATCAAAATGTGTGTGTTTTACCCTTAATATATTCTCATTTGGATGATATTATTTTGACCAATTATTTTACTGGTTAACAGCTTGTTTTCTCTTAACTAGGCTTTCACAAAATTGATCCAACAATGAGCTATTTCTAAGTGATTGTAAAAAACTATTCATTCTCTAACTACCCTAATTGTTTTTATGGTATTATAATTAGTTATATTGCGAGATGTATGCGCATATTTCTAAAAAAAAGTTTTACATGCCTCCCGCATCTAAATCCATATTTATAAATACATATAAATGTAAGCATAATATAGTATATAGATATATACTTAAGATATTTTTTATGACTGTTGAAAAAATTTAGCTTGATAGAAAGCTAAATAACTTTGGATGTATTTAAACTTAATTAAAAGGATGTGAGAATCAAATGGAACCATCTAAGATTCTATATAGCTTACTTGATTATAATATTTTTGTTCGAATGAAATAAGAATTAGTATGCTTTGTGATTGTTGAGATTAACTGAAACTTATTTCTATAATCATCCCAATAACCAATGTAATAAAATTAAAAGGCTTATTAAAAAGTGATAGTAAAAAATTATGGGTTTATAGACTGATAAATTTATGCAGTCTGAGTTGATTGGTGACGACGCTGACATCTTTATGCATGGCGCCATTTTTTTTTTAACAATTGTCACGACAACCAATATATTCAGAAGACTATATTTATCGAAACGCTTCTCCTTTAAGAGTGATATTGTATGTAAATTAGAATACCTCGATTTTTTTCATCACTTCAGGCAGTTAATTTATAAATTTTTCGTAATATTTTAATTGATTAGATGCTACACACTTTTTTGACTGTTCCAACTTACTGAGTGGATAACTAAATTCAGAAATCATGGGAGCTGAAGTCAGATATTGAATTAGTCATGGTCGCCGAAGCGTATGATTCGAAGGACACCGTGGGAAAAGACGCTTTAAGTTTTTTTTTTCTTTTTTTTTCCCCATTTTTATTTGTTTAAGCATTCATTGGGAGTCGTGATTGCTCAGTAATCTGGGTAACGCTTTCTTCTTCATCGCCATGTTTGCTGGAAAAATGGTAAATTGCCGTAACTTCTAGCTAGCGGGTGTTCTAAAAATATTTTTGAAACCATACCAAAGTATATATGGTGAAATAATTGTTTTCGCCTCTAAAAGACTCTAGAATGAAAATAATATCGGAATAAAATGGAATTTTATTCCGATGTGAAATAAGTTGTTTATATTTGCGCTTGTGACACCTGATGTGGAAGTAAAAGGTTTATTTAGCTTTCTTTCTAGTGCTTGAAAATTTCGGCTGCACATTTTTTTTTTTCAACATAAAAGAATTCTTTTTTAGAATTTCGGTGTTAAAGTTTAGTTTTGCATTAATAGTTCATACTGTTCCTAATATATATGAAAAATTATATTTAAAGATATAAAATGACACCTCTTTTAATTTTTTATACTAAATTATAACATTCAATTAAACTTTTTATATTTAGCATTTTTTTCACAAAGCACGTGAAATCTTTTCATGGCTAACATGGATTTTAAAAACTTTTCGTTTCAGTGGATCATAAGTTAATGAATTATAATTAATATCACATTTCAAAATTACAATTTCACACTATCTTGTTTTCATTAAAATTGGACAGTATAATAAAAATAATTTAATCTCGCATTTTCATTTGATAAAATAATGAAATGGAATTTTAGTCTTGATTTTTTTAATAACAATCCAACACAAGCTTATAAATTAATATAAATATTATAATGGAAATATTTTTTATTGTATTGATATTGCTATATTCCTTTATATGCAAAATGCTTACCTCAAAAATCCATAATTTTTTTACATTCATATTATGTAAATGTCGGTTAATAAAAAAGTGGTTTTATTGAGATTTATTGCGTTATAAATTTGGAGATTTGAGTGAAATATTATCTTCATCATTGAAATTTTTAATACAATAATGTAAAGCATTAATAATTGTTTAGATTTGTGCATTACACACTAAACTAAATTTTTGAATTTAAAAATTCAGACTCTTTTGCTCACTTAAATTCATGAAATTGACGATCAAAATTAAAGATATTCTTCGATATTAAACTCAGTATTTTTAAGATCTTAAAGATTTTACCCCTTGTATTTTTATGTTTTATTTATTACAAATATGACCGACTTCTATTCAAATCGTTATTTTGGTGGATGGTCTAGTAAAGTTGACACCATTCACTTATAAATATATTTCCTTGTGGAAAAATTAAAATGTCTTTTATTGAAAAAAGCAGCAATTTCAAATATCATCAAAGAAGGATAGATTTAAAGTTTGAGTTCGGAAATCAACAATAGGAACAACGTTACAAAAAAAATACAAAATAAAAATAACTATAGCAACTTTGAGTACGAAATTGCTTCAGTGAAATACGAAAATATGTGAAATCAAGCGTTATCAGAAGAAATAAATTAAGATTATAGTATTTATGTAAGTCTTATACACCATTTTTACCATATGCCTGTGAATCCTAAAACTTGACTCGTACTCAAGAATACATATAGGACATTTATGAAAAAAAAGTTTTAAGATCTATTGGAGGAATTAACAAAAGCGATGTGTAGTTGAGAAGATTAAATTTAGAACTTTATCGCTATTAACACTGACATCAATTTCATTAAGCTGCAAAGAATAAAATGACTGTGGCCATATTAAAGTATGTGTGGATGAGAAGCGTACCTCAGTTATACCAGAGCATCTGGCACGAGAAAGCGCAAACCCAATTTAAGATGGACAGATGGTCTTGAAAAAGTCCCGTTACTGAAACAAAAAAAGAGACTATAGCAGCTAGAAAATTATCTCGGAAAAACTTTTTTAAGGCCAGGGGACAATTGAGAAAGAAAGGAAAATTAAAGTTAACGATTTCAAAATGCTATAAAATACTATATATACCTATACTATATAATTGTAATTATGTTGTGACATTTTTATCATTATTTTCGCGTAAAATTATTTCATGAACATTATTTTTTAACATGAAGATCAAAATGCAGTATTCTCGCATAAAATGAATTTTTCGTGGAAAAATATTTAATACAATTATATATTTTTCACAGAATGTATCAATATCTTAATTCTACGAAACTCTGATTAATAGCTATTCTACAGTTGCTACATTTTGAAATGTTAACTTTTCCTTTAATTATACCACAAAGAAAGATGTACAAAATCATGCCATTGTAATTGTGGCCAGATCTTTAATAAGTTTTATAATTTCAAACGAAAATGCAATTAGTTTGGGAAAAAATTATATAAGGAAACACACAATCCATGCAAAATTTTTTACATTTTACATTTATTCAGCAAAATGAATATACATAACAAATTAATGAACATTGGGTTTTCAGTTATAAGTAAGTGCAAACACCAAAAGTGAAATATCAGATTATATAAATTCCTATAAATGACTGATTACAATTTTTTTAATGTCTGGGAAAATAAACAGCAAGAAAAAAGGTGGAGTTCACTTAGAATTATTTTTATGCTTCTATTTATGCATTAAAACGCGTATGAAGAAGGTTACAAGATTTCAGGATTTTAGGATAACTTGTTGTCGTGTGCCAGCTAGGCTGGCATTATGGGGTGCGCTGCTCCACTTTTCCAACTGAACCATATTTAGGTGTGGAGTCCGACTTCCTCAGTACACACATGCCATAGGGACCCGTTTATAGGGTAGGCAACCATTCACACTTCATTCATACAAGGAAAGGACAAAGACAGGATATATAGAGATCGATAGGACATCCATGCCCAAACCGGGATTCGAGCCCAGGACCTTCTTATCCGCAGTCAGGCACGCTGACCACTAGACAAGGTGGGCGGTTTAGGATAAATTAAAAATTTAATAAAAGTAAAAATCTAATTAGAGTTCTAGAAAATTAGTATTGTTTAATATTGTAAAAAAGCAGAGTTATTTATTTTAAATGTACTGTACAGTAAAAGAAATTAAAAATTCACGTAGAAATGTTTTTGCTGCCACATTCGTGGTAACTAAAACACCATAAACGATATCGTTGGTTAAGCCGAGTCGAGTTGATAGCTGAGTGGTTTATTTTCTCGCTCTTTGTTCATTGGTTCGTGGATTTGATTTCTTCCTCGAGTGTAGACATTTATTGTGGTATGGAATCCACTTTCACACATTAGATCTTGGTTGAAAAAAACCTTCGTCTACAAAAACTGTTGATGAGCAACAAACAAACAAAATGAATCTTGGATCACTTCAAGTATATCGTGGTAAGAGTTTAAGAAGCACAAAATTAATTTCTTTCAATTTTAAAATTTATATTGAAGTTATTCCGTATATTAAAATATTAAGTATGATAATTTCGTATGGTAAAAAATTAAATTTATGAATTTTTGCTCTAATTAATACTATATAAGATGCATAACGAAGATTGTGGAACGTTTTTCAATGGATTCACAACTTGGAAACTGGTTTAATATTTAATATTATCAGTTATTATATTCATCTCTAAATTTCATTTATAAAATCATTTGCTTCATTGTTTTATACCTTGAATCCTACTTAAATTTGAATATATTTCCTTATATAGTCATTGTATATTTTATTTAAAATTTTTTATCGAAAATACAATTGTAGTATTCTTTGAAATGTAAGTAAGACAACTAAAAGATTTTCAGGAAAAAACGAGTTTTCAGTTGACTTGTTTAAAAACACTTTAAATTATTAATAATCTCAGATGAATAAGTATGAAAATAATTAACGAGATAGCTGATTAAATAAAACAACCATTTTATTAGTTATTGTGTAGTATTTTGTTTTTCTTTTTTTCTATAGATATTAGCTTTTCTTGTTGACTTTTTTTTAATCTTCTAAACCTGTGTCATTAAAAGTTGAACATAATTACCAAACAACTCACAAGAATGGATTTTTTTATCATTGTTTTAAATTTTTTTCTTACATTTTTATAACAAAATTATCCTTAAAAAATTTAAGTACTTTATCCAATGTATTACGATTTGTTTTGATGTTACGTTTTTTCTGTAATTGAGTGCAAATTTTTATTTTATATAAAATGAAAAAATACTTTAAAAAAAATAGCTCGGAAAGAATCTAAAATATGCCTTTGGAAAACATTTGAAGCTGAGAATATATTTATCAACTTCTTGCTGAGTTTTTAGATATTTTTTATCATCTGAAAGCACTGACTCAACCGGACAAAGAATAGCTTTAACATAAGAAAAAAAATTGCAGAATTTCCTTGTATGTTTCTTCTGTCTCATTATTTATCGCGGTCGTGTATCACGTCATCAAGTACTTAGAAACAAGAGTCTTCAGTTGGAGGCTCAGTTTGAAGAATGTTTTTAAGAGATCGCTTGGAAATTAATTAGGAATTATTTATTTTAGAAAAGGATATTTTATTTATTTTAATAATCTGAGACATTTTTTTAAACAGGGGATAGCAGAATGAATGTATTCTTATGTAGAAGTGTAAACTAAGTCATCTTTTGCGACTAATTAGCTTTTCGAGTGCACGCAAAATTACTCGGTTAAGACTATCTCAAATATTTAAAATATTGTGTTTGAAATTTTGAATCATTAATGTTTATTATTTTTGTTAAATACGTGTTATTTTCCTAAAAATAAAATCGTTAATAAAATATTTCATGTTTTTTTAGGATTGAAATAATTTATTTTTTTACTCTTATTAAAAGATAATTTTTAATATAATGAAGATACAAATCTGCCTGAAATAAAATCTTACTTATTTTATTATAAATACATATGCAGGTTATACTGTTAGTTTTTTGTTTTATAATCGATTAAACTAAATTAGTATTTTATATAACGTGATAAAACTAAATTAATATATTAATTTGGAAATTTAAAAATACCTTTTGTAATGTACTATTAAATAAATTTTAGTAAAAAATTTAATTTTTTTCCCTAGTGTTTTTTTTTAATTTTTAAAAGAAACTTAATGCTTTAACATGCGATTGTAGGCTATGTGCGAAAACAATTGATAAAAGTTGTAGATAATTGAAGAATTAAATTTCTATGTTTGTATAAATTAGTTTTTTATTATTAATTTCCAATACAAATTTTAAAATAATAAAAGCAACAGAAGAAAAATATGGTTGAAAGTGTAGATTGTGAAAAATATTGCATGTGTTAAGAGACAAAAAATCACTAAATAGGAGTCGATAAAAGATGAAAGTGATAAATTTACTTTTTTGATAATAAATTTAGAAAATATAACATTTAATGTGTGTGTGTGAAGACTTCTTTCGATAATTTTCAAGCAAATTAAAGATAATAAATATTGACAACTATAAAAACAACAAGTATTGTAACTATAAAAAAATATTGGCCGTAATCAGAAAAGAAAATGACGCGAAAGGTAATCTGAACCTTTTGTAACTTAACTATACGCCAATGACATAATCTGCATACAAACTCGTTCCAATTGTCTTACAATTTTACTCAACAGATTTTTAATCAGTTTTGACGTATTTTCTATATTAATATTGTTTTTAACGAATACTAGTTTATAAAGAAATTATAATTTATATAAAGTGGATTAAGATTCGAGGATATTAGTGATCACGCGAGAAACCTTTATTTATGAAATAAATTTATCGGAATAACCAAGGCTCTTATATTTTTAATAAGCTTACTTTTTATTACCAGTTTTAATTGAAATCAACAAAAAAAGCTATAGAGCTATTCTAAAAAGTAATTTGTAATATTTCCTTTGACTTTTCGTTATCAATTATACTTAAAGTCACTTATATATATGCTACGTATGTTTTTCCTTTATATTAGCGTATCGGAAAATTTGTATATCTTACTAATCTGTAGAAGACTATTTTATAATCATACCAATTGTAAAATGCTTATGCTTGAATTTTTTTATTTATATAAGCAAATTTCAATTCGAGTTTCCTTTTATGTGTAATATTAAAATCTTGTGAAATTGATCTTTAAAAATACTATGGTTTTCTTTATTCAAACATGTGTAATAAAATCTTTTGAATTTCGCTCTGTATTTCAGTGCTAGCTGCTAAATGGTTAGCGCTCAGTTCTTCGGTTCATCAGTTCGTGGGTTCGAATCCCACCTAGAGCATAAATTTTGCAGTAATTTAGAAACCCTTTAAAATTTTAGATCCCCGTCTAATTGTAGCTCATGTGCAGAAACAGACGTTGAGCGACTTACAAATCATTGCATATAATATCAATTCATGTTAGAAAAATTCTTACAAATTTTTAAGTGTCATTTCAACAGTTTTTATGATTTATAAATAAAAAGATATAGTAATCCATTTCCATTTTTAATATACTTGAAGTTTCAAGACGTTTCGGTAAATGATTTGGTATCTGATATAATTGATATATACTTTGTTTTACGTTAATTTTAACTGTTTGAATTATATTTACCAAACAAAAAGTATGTTTGAGAGATGTTTCTGTGTGCATTAATTTGTAAAACTTCATTGGACCTGCACTTTGTTCTGATATGCCGATTTTCCGTCAATCTTTTGTTTTGACGAATAAGCGAAAATATTTGGAAAATAGACCTAAAATATTAAAAAAAAAAAAAACATTTTAATTTTGAATTTGATTTTTGACAGCGAAATCTTGTATTAATAATCCTTACTGAACGTTGTGAAGATGATAGTTTGATTAATATCCAATATTTTGATCTTTTATTTACTTTTAAATTATTAATTCAATATATAACATTTTGTTTATAAACAGATTTTGCATACAAAAGCATTTTTTTGCACTCTTTTTCGTATAAACTTAGTGATATATAAAATGTGACTGAAAAAAATATTTTTATTTTCACCTAAAAAAATTCTAACTGCATATATATCATATTTAAGATTATACTTTGTTTCTAAAGATTAGATAAAAACTGTTAGAAATTTTAATGAAAATTTACATTAATGGAGTTACAGTAAACCGTATTATTTTATGTTTGTTTCATCTCAATGACTTTTATACCAGTACTTACCAAACATAGCCATATAACAATTAAAATACATTTTTCAAAAAATTAAGTGTTTCCTAAAATATATCCTAAAAGAACCGCCTCTTTTAGATACCAATTGACAGTGGAATTTTTAGTGTTCAAAGGCAAGTGGAGGCATAAGAAACTGCCTTTGCACAATCTTACTTCAAAATATCAAGTGTCATTTTTGCAGGGTCGTGATACTGCGATTGGGAGAGAATTCCATAAATTTCCATTGGAGTGGGTGCGTCGGTCTTCAGAGCTTGAACCATTGAAGCAAAAAATAAAATACCCAAAGACACAAGAGGCACGTTATTCAATTCTTTTAGTTCTTTGTTTGTTTCCTCGAGAGTCACTACTCCACCTCCCCCACCCTCCCTCCCTCCCCGAAGGCATATTGCGTCATGGTTATTTGAATTCGCCTTACCAAAAGTATGACCTTCAACTGTCAGGCTATTTATTATCTTTCCTAACAGTTACCGGGATATCAAGTAGATATCGGCTTTTATTTTTTTCGTCTCGTGTGATAGACAGATTTTTCAGCGACTGGTAAATGTTTTGCCGTTACCCAGCTAAGAGCGGATGTATAAAATGCCCTATTGTATTTTAGCATCAGAATTTTGATGAATGGTATTTCGAACTCACAGACCTCATATGTGAAACGAGATTTCAGTAAGCAACATGTAGGTATATTTGTGTATTACTACTGAGCAAATTAAAAACCTCTATAATCGTAATCGCTTACAACTACTTTTAATCTGCAACTAGCTACAATCATAATATTTAGAATTGTTTATTTAATTAGATTGTAATCGTACATTTTCATTATTTTATAAATGGTTAAAGTCATAGTTAAATTAAGTGACCTATAACCGTAGTTGACCGTATTTTGATTTCCCAAATTATAGACATAATCTCAGAACGATTACTTTAATCTTAATAAAAAAAATGTAGTGTTAAAGAAATTACGTTTAAAGCAGAATTTTTTGTTAGTAAAAACCAATTTATTTCATGCCCAAATAATTCATTTGTAGTTAACAATTTTCGTGTCTATTATTGTAAAAATGGCGAAAATATTTCTGTCAATAATTGCGCATTCTTTACAAGTGTTTGAGGGCAATTTTAAATGTTACTTAAACTGCCATTGTATATGATTTCATATTCATAATATATTTTCGATATAAGTACAATCTGTTTTTCCGAAAATATTTAAAAGGTTTATTTAGAAATAATCGTAATCTTATTTTCTTTCAGCACTAATCATTAATTTTATTCCATTATATTATAATGTAATTATATGGAAGTCTCCCTTGGGAATGTAATGTTAGTTTATTTTTACTATGCACCATTTTTATTTCGAATTTATAGAATCGCTAATTTTTTTTAAATTTATATTTTTAAAAAGTTTGTTTTTACTCTCTTGTTTAGTAATTACTCTTTCATAATATTTGATATTTAAGTTACATTTTATTAGTCATTTATGTTTAATAAAATAAACAATTTAGTTCCTTCGGTAATATTAGACGTAAAAATGTCTATATCAAACTTAAAATATCAAGCCTCTTGTTGGATTTCAGATTTCATCTAAGCCCATTTTCTTGAAATATTTCATGCGATGCCGACCAATTTGCCTAGTGGTCAGCGTGCCTGACTGCAGATAAGGAGGTCCTGGGTTCGAATCCCTGTTCGGTCATGGATGTACTTTCTCTCTCTATCTATCCTGTCTTTGTCCTTTCCTTGTATAAATGAGGTGTGAATGGTTGCCTACCCTATAAACGGGTCCCTATGGCATGTGTGTACTGAGGAAGTCGGACTCCACACCAAAATATGGTTCAGTTGGAAAAGTGGAGCACCGCACCCCATGTTGCCAGCCTAGCACACGACAATGAATGAATTTCATGCGATTCAATACAAATTTTTTTCTGTTTTATTAAGTAGTGACAAACGTGAATTGGGTTTTGTGAAAATTTAAGTTTACGTTAAAAATACTAAAGAATTATTTTAAAGATTACAATAAAATATAAAAATCCTTATTTAACAAATTTTTTATGCATTTTAAAAATTTGGAAATGTAGTTTGTTCCAGAAATTCAGATCGCGGGCTATTACTGAGAAAATATTTAACTATTGTACACGAGGACATTTTTAACCAAGTTCGCACCCTACAAATTTACATTCATTTAAAAAGTGGGGAAATGCAATACAGTATAGAAAAAAAATCTTAATACTTTTATTATAAAATGTATCTAGCAAGAAAATTTTTCTGGGCCATATTTGTAGCCACTTGGTTATTATGTTACGAAAATAATAATGATTGCAATACTATTTTTAAACACTATTCTCATTTCAAGAGATCTTTGCTTTCTTTGGATATTGTTATTTATAATAGGACAAAGTGAAACTAAATTTCCTTTGAAATCGTTCGTATAAAGATAGTGATTTATCAAATCAAACTAAAAAAAAAAATAAATAAAACACGATGTAGCAATATTTTCGAATACAAATATTTATAAAACATCAATAAGTAAATTTGTGTTTCAGAAGTTAATTTGTGTTCAATTTCTGTTAGTATTTTCTTAAAGCAATTTTTCGTAATGAAAAAAAATTTAATAAGATCTATATCGATTTGACTTGTTTGAAAATTTGTGAATGGGATAAAAATTCATATTGTTAAGAAAAAATTTAAACCAAGTCTTATTATGCACCTTGCTTATTATTTATTATTTAGTACTTTGTTAAAAATTTATTATTAATTTGCTAGAAATATATATTGAAACGCTTACTGTTTCTGTAAGTAAATTAATTTACTCAATGTGTTATCGTAAAATTTTTTTTTAAATTTGCGATAGTGACTCAAAGTTCATAAAAGTGGTAAGAGAACTTTGAGCTTATTTACATAAAAGAGACTATATACTTAAACTACTACTATTCAAATGTCAATTTTTTATCCAACTTAAAATGCTTTAAAAAAATGCAATTCTTTATTTTTAGAATGATATGAGAGTTTGTGTAGTTTCATGATTTCTTAAAATGTTTCAAATTTTCGATTTTCTCTTATTAAACATACTGAGCTAGCACTGGAATGATTAGCGTTATGATCTTTAGTTCAACAGTTTGTGAATTCGATTCCCACCTATGTCATAGATGCTCGTAAAGGTTCGGAGTCCATTTTAAACTATTGGTCCCTTTCTCAATAAGCTCTCAAATGTAAATTATTATCGTAGTGGGTGTAATCAAACCCATATTAATAATTTAGCTGTTAAGAATTAAAATTTGAAGGATTAAAATTTTCTTTCAGCCAATTTTGTTATACATAGCTTGAGAGAAATATTCAACATAAATCTTCCAAACTATTTTATGCTTAAGATTTTCTTCAAAATTAAGCAATAGATAATGATTAATTATATTATAAATGTTTTTGAAGTTTGTGTATCGAATGAGATTTTTTTTAAAAATTTGTGGTTGGAAATGTTGTTTTTATATTAAACGAGAGAGAGAGAATATGCAAAAAAGACACTTTATATTCACTAATCAAACTAACTTTAATTATTCTTTTTGAATTTATATATATTAGACAGAATTTTTTTTATCTAACGTATATTAGGATGGTTTAAATTTTTGCAATTCTTTAAATCTGAAAATTTTCCTAAAAACACTATTTTGAAATTTAAATGTGCCTTATCTCATATTGGGACATCTGATGGATATTTATATAAACTTCGAATGATTGTTTTATTTTTATCAATAAAAGGAAATAAATTTTTAAAAGAAATTTTAAAATAATTCAGTGAATATAATTTTTCATCGTTTTCTTTTTTTTAATGATATATATATTTATTTATATAAGCTCTTTTTTTCAGATAAATTACTGCATTATTCTCGCCCACAGAAGTGCCGTCTAGTTCCCATCCACTGAGATCAAAAGCAAAATTTTAAAACATCAAGTAGTTTCAACTTAGTATTTGCAAATATGCTTCAGAAGACTTACAGCGAAACAATATGCCTAGAAGAGGGTGGTCCCGATGTCACAAGCAAATTCAAGAGCACCTGTCATTTAAATTCTGAAAGATCCTACTGTACCTCAATATACTTCGTACCAAAATTGATCGCCAAACGTTCTTATCTAACAGTGGATGGAGAACCGGAGAACATAGAGGCCATTGCGAAGAAGGCTTTTGCCACCTACAACAGATCATGCAGTTTCTCAAATGGTAGCGCCAAGTCTTATGAGAGTGCCGTATCCATCGAACAAGAGAATTCGTTCAGCAAGCACGTTGGTGGCCTAGATGTCCTAGACGGCTTAAAGTGCTCCCAAAACATCGAACTAGTACCTGGATTAGTGATGAAAGATTTCTCCGAATCCGTGTACATATTCCCAAAGACCCAAACCAATTCTTTTCGATCAAACACGACTCGCGACGATTGCTATTTGAAGAAGACTTACATCGTCGGTTTGGAGGTGCACAAGTTTCGCGAAGTGTCCATAGTCACCGAAGAGAGCACATCTTTTACATCGTCCGTGCACATAGCAACTAATAAGAGTCAAGATTCTGTCATTAATGGAGAGTTGGATGATTGCTTATAAGTGCCAATATATATAGGTTTTAATTATATGTATAACTTTACCTATATTATGCAAAAATATTTTTTTATTTCTGTATTTTTTCAAATCAGTTATTTTTTTATATATTTATGAATTTTTTAAAAAAAGATTTTATTTTATAAATTTGAATCTATATGTGCTTTTTATTAAATAATCAATCTAAGTGTATGTTATTTGTATAAATGTATGATTTAAATAGTTAAATGAAGATTTTAAAAATAAAGATTTCTGCTTCTTTTCTTGATCTGAAATGCAAAGGATTGAATTGTGAAAAGGCGTAATAATTGTAGCAATTACTTTTGTACATTAAAACATATTATGTCCACACAACTTATCTATACATTTTAGACCTAAATTTATATTTCTTTTATATATATTAATTTAAGAAGTGCCGCCCAACTTGCCTAGTGGTCAGCGTGTCTGACTGCGGATAGGGAGGTCCTGGGTTTGAATCCCGGTTAGGGCATGGATGTACTTTCTCTATCTATTCTGTCTTTGTCCTTTCCTTGTATGAATGTGGAGTAAATGGTTGCCTACCCTATAAACGGGTATCTATGGCATGTGTGTACTGAGGAAGTCGGACTTAACATCAAAATATGGTTCAGTTGGAAAAGTGGAGCAGCGCACTCCATATTGCCAGCCTGGCTGGCACACGACAACTACAACAATTTAAGAAGTTTAATAATAGAAAAGTTTGTTTCAAAAATGCTTTAAAAGATTAAAAATCTGTAACTAATCGAAATAATTTTTATGTGCATTTTTGAAGCTGAATCAAATGGTGATCTTCAAGCATATAAAATATCATTGTTAAGTTTATCTTATGAATTAAATATCAAAAGTTATATGCAATAATGCTTTTTCATAAAATATATTTTTGTATATCGCTGTACGTACTTCCGTAATAAACTCAACATTTTAATTGATTAAATTAATAATTATCAACACTAATATATTGACAATTCCAAAGATTGATAAAAAGATTAGTTCAACTCTTATTAAAGATGACCATGTCTTTCTTTTCTTTGTTATTTTGTTTTTATAGTGCGATTTGTGGATAATCAAGATGTTTGCACATAAAGCATGGAATTACGTTAAAGAAACAATTTCAAGTCTACAAAGAATGACAAATTACTAGTGCATTGATATATTAACCTAGTTAGAGTAATTCAGTTTTTTAATAATCCACTTGCTGCCAATCAGCTATTCTTGAGGGAATAATCAAAACAAGCAATTGACCACCAGGATGGCTATTTAAACATGAAAATGCGTTTGAGACTATCTTTTGAAGATGCCCAAGAGTTTAATTTTGACATTCTGAATTCTCTCTTATGCGGTCAATTTTGTGCTACGGAACTTTAAAATTCATACTCCAAGGTACACGTTGCTCACTTGAAATTTACATGCAATATATACAGGGTGTCCAGAAAAGGACTCCCTGATTTCAAAATTAAATATCTCGAAAACGAAGATCGATAGAGGAATGCAGTAAACGGTATGTTTATAGTAAAAACTGTAAGAATATAATACATCAGTTTGAAATAATAGTTACAAAAGTTGCAAATAGATGGCGCTGTAATCGCCATACGTAATGTTTAGTGTAAATAGTGATCCGAAGCCCAACTATTGAAGCGTGAAAGGAGGTTAGCGTTGAAAACATTGTGATGTGATTTTTTCCAAAGAATGTTTTCAAACGATTATTTCATTTATGTATGCTGATTTGAGCTGTACATTGTACAGCGCCATCTGTTAGCAGCTTTTGTAACTATTATTTCAAATTGCTGTATAAAATTCTTACAGCTTTCACAATAAACATACCTTTCACTGCATTCCTCTATCTATCTTTGTTTTCGAGATATTTAATTTTGAAATCAGGGAGTCCTTTTTGGACACCCTGTATATCTCCAATGAATAAATTACGCAGAAAAATTCTCGTACACGAATTTCCTTTTAACTTGGACATAGAACTTTACTATGTCTCGTATACAGCGAAATGCTAACCAGCATCCTCGACTGATAGGAATTAATTGTATTGATGTATCACGCGTATGATGAGATAGCATGATTTGTCTATAAAGCATGGTATTACTAGGTTCCAGATAATCCGGAGCGTCAAGCTAAATCTCATCTGTCTAGTATCATTAATAGCCGAGAAAAAACTAACGCGCATGGTTTTTGGCGATAGTATAATCCCATCACGAACGCCAAGGTTTGTAAGACATTTATCTCTGTATGTGAAAACACTTTGGTGTGACATGAACTATCAACTCGGTGACCAAGATTTCGATTACACTTACATTGTCAAACAAGAACGCTGTTAGTTATGACTCTGGTATTGGTGTGATGTGCTTTTGGACTTGGTTTGCAGGATGATATTAGCAGCCGTTTTTGTCAGCATCTTTGAAAATGCAGATTATCATCATGTATTCGACATCGTCTTACTGGCCTCTTATCACGGTATGAGTAATGCCATTAGATATGAGCCTCAATCAATTTTTTTTCGAATTGAAACTTTGATCAATGTTTATTACTTTTCTGTTGTGTGTTTGTTATGTTCTAACTATTTTGTTTTTATTCTAGTCATTTTTCACACAAAATATCGCTCCGATTATGAGCTTCAAGCCTTCCTTTCAGAAAGCTCATTTTAACTTGTTTCAAACACGAATTTACAATATAAAATTGCTTTCTTTTTATTTGATAATATGAATATCTTCACTCCAGTTGCATCCCATTTTATTTGGGTTTTTTTTAGATTTTTTTAAATTTTTCTGATATCTGGAATTATAAAATTAACTATAAAATTGTTTATTTCATTCCATTTGAGATCATGGTTACAACACTTCATTACAATTCTCATTGGTTTAAAATGTCCATGACGTCAGATAACGTTTCATCTACGTCACGTCATATTGAGACGGCGTGATAAATCCTGTTTGTCAACGAATTTGTTGCCTGCTTTCAAATCGCACTCTTCGAGCGGCAGCAAACAAGGCGAAGTTCACAATCAAATGTCTGAGTATCGTCGGCGATGAGAAAAAATCCATTCTTGATTTTTACCAGCAATAAAGTACTTTTAAACATAAATTTTTACTTTTATAAAACTTCTCAATACCAGGAAAATTACCGGTTGTCTTAAATAATTAATTTTCAAATCTTTAGCGATATTGCTTCCAAAATTGAACACGTTGAAAATAGAACAGAAGAGAAAGCAAAATGAAAAAAATACAAGACAAAACATTCGCTTTGTGTTCAGGCTGAATCGGCATGGTGAATTTTTTTATTTTATTTTTTACAAATTTCTTCTGAATTTTAAAATAATTGATGTAAGAAACACAAGATATAATGGCAGTTTGATATTATGGATTCATTTTGCTCGTCGTTAAAAAGTTGTATATCGTGGTAATTAAGATTTTGATTTTTTGTCAGTAGAATCAATATTGTTCTATCAATAATCACTCTTAGATATCAAACATCCCGATTGTGCCAAAAAAACGTGCTTTTAATTTCTAAAAATTTTAAATTTGTGTGATTTTAAAGAAAAATATTTCAGTAGTTGTTGCGCTATATAGTTTCAGAAAAATAAATGACCAGAAACTATTTTTCTAATGACGGGCACTTGGGTGACGAACCCTATGCCACAACAAGGCCTGAAACTACTACTTATTTGTCGTTACCCAGCAGGCACCTGTGAACCAAGTCACGGAGGCGAGTAGTGTTGCCCGCGCCATAACCATCACGAACCCGTATATAGGGTGGACCACTTTCATACATAATCGCAGAAGAAAGTACAGAGAAGACAGAAAGAAACATCTATGCCCGAACCGGGATTCGAACCCGGGACCCACAGCTCATGAGTCAGTAGCGGTAACCACTCAGCCATCGGTCGGCATGACCAGAAATTATATATTAATTTAAAATCTGTTTATATAAAAAATTTTAATACTTTATTAAAGCCTTAAGCCAAGTGGGTTTGAAAGAAAATATCGCATAATAATGAAGTAAAAAGGCATCGAGCATGCTTATTTTTTATTTAAAAGAAAAGATACAAACGCCTGAAATATGTTCTTATACCAGATTAACTATACTCTAGCTGCAGCGCCACATTTTTTTAAAGTTTTCTTTCATCAATTTTACATTAAAAAAAAGTAGGAATGGTACCATGAAAATCAATGAATACGAGGGTCACTCTGAAATTTTTGAGATACAACTTGGTTTTTAAAGTTATACTTATAAAATTTTAGGTGTGTTCAAAATAGTCTCCTCCAGCATCAAAGCACTTTTGTAGACGAATTTTCTACTGATTAAATAAATGCCTCAAGCCATTCATTTCTTCAAATAGATGAAAAAAATGTATTTATAGCCACATCAATATCTTCTTCTGAATAAAAACGACGTCCACGTAAGTTCTTTTTTAGATTAAAGAATAACCAAAAGTCGCACATAGCTAGATCAGGTGAATACAGCGGATGTTTGATTACTTTAATTTGTTTTTGTTTAAGAAACTCAACTGTTAATCCGGCTGTATGGGAAGATGCGCATTGTCATGGTGAAGGATTAGTGCCCTAACATTCAGTTCTTGTAGAATTTCTGGAAGACATTTAGTGGTATACCAGTTTGCTGTTACTGTCTTCTGTCCTTCCAACTTGATGGCTTTGACCAATCCCGTACTTCTGAAGAAAACGGCATACATCACTTTTTTCAGTGCGAGTTGCTTTTTCACCATTGTCGGTGTGGGATCATCTTCAAAGACTCATACTTTGCTTTCTTGATGTGTTGGAACGTCAAAAAACGGTATGTACGTTTCATCACCTGTTACAATTTTAGAAATGATGCGGTGGCCACTATCATGAGCATATTAAGAGTTTCTTTACTGATTCTGACACGCTCCTCTTTTTGATGCTCAGTTAGATTAAGGGAAACCCAACGGCAAACTACTTTTTTCATATGTAATTCTTCATGAATGATTTTGTGTGTGGCTGCGGATCCATTGTTAAGTTCCTTCTGTATCATTTGATAGGTACAGCGATTATCATCCATTAACATTTTTCGTATGGCAGACACATTATCCGGGATTACTGCCGACGGCTGCCTTCTTGTGTGTTCTTCATCCTGAAGAAAATTGCGACCTTTTCTAAATTCTCTAAACCATCTGAATACCGTAGCACGAGCTGGAGATTCATCACCAAATGCTAATTGCAATCGTTGAACGCATTCTTCTTAATTTAATCCTGCTTTGAAATCGTAGAAAATTATAGCGCGAAAATGTTCTCGCGTCAACTCCATTTTCTCTTCTGTTTAAAATTTACTCTACGCTAAACAAGTTGAAGTAAGTCAGTATAAAATCATCTTCTGCGTTAAAATACTTTGTACTTTAAAATTAAACCGCTATTTTATAATTTTGTAAATTCTAGTCTGCGCGTATCTCAAAAATTTCAGAGTAACCCTCGTATAAGTCAAGTTTATTGCGCTAATTTCTATTGGTGCAAGAACATTTAATTTTCGTAAATCAGTTCTATAACACAAATGTTCTATCACACTTTTTTTGTGAAATGAGAAGAGAATTTGTTGAAATTCTAATCACAACCTGCAAGTTAGTGTCAGGAAATTTCATCGCTATTTTTGTTGATCTTTATTAAAGAAAAAGGATCACAAATATGTCAACAAAACTATAGAGAATATTTTCCCGAGCGAATTTCTCCATGGATTGGAGAATTTTAGCTGACAAAGTCTTGTAAATCTATGTTGTAGCATTAAACATTTTCCTTAAAGTGATGTCGAGTGCAAATCACGATAAGTTCCCCAGCTAATATATTGCATCAGTATCAGCAGTAAATGGGATGACAGCAAATTGTACCATAGCTTATTTTTTCTAAGAATTCTCTTGTAACCTCGTCCCCAAACTTTGCGGATGATCTCTAATCATAACAGAAATGTTTTAAGATACTTCCTGTTTTTTATCTAATTAGGGAAAAACGACAAAACTTGTTTTCACTTGTTTGACACTAATTAACACGCTGTTTTAGGCTATTGTAAGATATTTTAATGTCCTCCACGTAACTTGTTCGTCTGGAGAGATTTTTACAATTATTGGGTCCCATGTCGCAAGATAAGAAACTCGGGAAGACTCTCAAGCATCCACCCCAACAGTTGTGCTTTCAGAAGACAGAAGCACGCATACTTTCTCCTTATAGCTCAACTGTGTCCCAAAATCTTTCGGTTTGCATAATAGCTTAATAGCCGAAGACGGTTGCTAGATATGTTAATGTTATTCATGTATCGCAAGGTGGAGCTGGCAGCCCAATGATTAGCGCTCTTGCCTTCCGTTCAACAGTTCGTGGGTTCGAATCCCACCTTGGACATGGATGTTTGTAGTGGTTCGGAATCCACTTTAAACCGTAGTCTCAGTCTAATTAGCCCTCGTGTGCAAAAAATGACCGTTGAGCGACAAACAAACATGTATCGCAAGGGTAGAAACCAAGAAAATTACCAAACACCAACCCCGACAGACATCTGTCTCTCGTTGCTTGTTGCTGATATCGAACATGGAGCATTCTGCCTTGAAAAACAGCGTCTTGCCTCGTTTTGGATCATCATGCCTATTGGGCATGGTGAGCACTTGCCTTTCTAACCAATAGCTTGCAATCCAAGAGGAAAACTTCAGGGCACATGCCTCATGCAGCCTTCCCTTGGCTTATGCAACATTTGAGCAGCTCTTTTCCCTTACTTCTTTCATGCCTTTTAACAAATTTGGTAAGTTCCAATCGACTGATCTTACTGAGCTTTGAACAATGTTGATTTAATGAGAATTATTAAAACTAAAAAAAAAATATTCATTAGCGATCTGTCATCGGAAGTAATTTACGAAATGGATAATTTTTTCCATTTTGAAAACTTAAAATAATTCAATATACAAATAAAAATCGCTATTAAAATGTTTTTAGTTTTTGTACGCATTCAGGATATTTTAAGCTACTTCTGAAAATTTCTTAAGTATGAGTTCACAATTTGCATTTCTCATAATTCAATATTATTTAGATAAATAATTTGAAACATCTCCATATAATTTTATTTCCGTAATTAATTTTAAAACAATTAAATACAAATTAACTTTTATTTTAAATACATTAAAATCATTGCCTCATACTGTTTTCAAAAGAGGTATATTTTTTGGAGTCTTGTTACTTAAATGTAGAATTCTTCGTATAAAACATAGAATTTTATTATAGCAACAACGCCAAGATTAAAATAATCTATCGTCAAAATAGTAGATTTCATTATGAAATGGTAAATAATTGTTCATTTCTATTTTAAGATCTTATCATTGGTATAGTGGTTTCACAAATTTTCAATTTTAACTGCCTTTTTTTAAAAATTAAAGGATATGAATTTTTCAAACTATACTTACTTTCGGAAAAAATTTTACGTACATCCCTTGAAATGAATTTTGAATTAAAACTATCTTTACATTTAAAAGTGAACTCAATTATAAATTTCAAAGCAGCAAATTTATGATTAGCGAGATTATGTTAAGCATGATATATTACTGTTAAACATGCTATGTATACATATATATATATATATATATATATATATATATATATATATATATATATATATATATATATATATATATATATATATATATATATAAATCGTTCTCTCTCTCTTTCTCAAACACACACATACGAAAATTAATATCTGATATTTATAAGATATGTAATTTAGATGGAAAAGATAACGTTCTAATTATCGGAAAATAGCAACCTTAACGATGAATCAGATAAACTATTATGCTGATAAGGACTGAGAGCCCATGCAATGGGCCTACTATCTTTGAAATTGTCTTCCAAAAATAAATATTTTATGATTATTTGAAAGATCTTCTTAATAAGTATTGACTAATTTGTAATAAATTACCCAAATTATACCCAATAGGGCTTAACTTAATTTATTGAGTATTCGTTCAAAATCGTGAGATGGTTAGTTCTGCTAAATAACTTTTAACTGGCAGAAAGAAAGCCCTTAAAAAGAAAGAAGAGCAATAAAGCAAAGTTGTCTACATTAAGGTCTGCGTGCATAAATAAATGGAACCAAATAATGTTCCACTATATCTAGGATTCGCAGAATCTGTTAAAGCATAGTAATTGATCAAAATTACTTGAGTATAATATTATACTACTCACCTATTTTTTCCCAGTTTATTTAAATGTACTCTGCTCGGCCAAATTTTATAAAAATTTCAAAACCTGTAATCATGTTGAATTTTAAAGCTATTAAGTTATCAAAGATCGAAGCAAAATTAAAGAATTGATGTGTAGCTAAATTGACATATTAATAAAAATGCATGTAGAAAGATTAAATTACTTGAGGAAAATGTTGATATATCTAAGAGCATCAAGCTATTTGCATTTTAATATCTGATCATAACTCTAATGAATGCCTCCGAAATTTACAATAAATAAAGAGTATTTCTAAGCAATAAACTTTGAACTATACTCAACTAACTTGTCCAACAAGCCCACATATTATATTCGTAAGCATCGGGTAAAAATACAGCTAAATATCAAACTAAAAAATTACTTCAATAAATATCGGTGAAAATTTACAATGCAGCAAAAATTAAGACATTAGAAGTCAAATGTCTAATAAGATACATCGTGGCCAAATCCTTAAACAGTCTTGGAAAAATAGATAATAACGACATTATTGACTTGATCCTGATTACTATTTACGCTAGACCCATAACGATTTTTGGGGATAGAAACAGTCTTTATTGTAAATTAACAAAAATTTAGTTTTTTCGTGTTTAAAGTTATTTAAATGTGGTTAACTTCTGGTCAAATGACCTATGACTAAACTAGTGCCAAATTAACCATGGCAAACAATGACTAAATTAGCCTGAGTATAGTTCATAGCTTCAGTCGCAAATTGTACTAGGGCGTAAACCTATTTTCTGCTTCCAGACTTGTTATAATGCAAACCACAAATAAAAAATATAAGTTTTAATGTTTATGTGGTCAAATATATATTCTATATTTAACTAATTTAATTTTATTATTTTCATTTTTCAAAATGTTTTCGAAAATGCATAAGGGAATTTCTAACTATGTGACAAAGTAATTTTTAATATTACTACCGTTGAAGATAGTATCATGGAGTCATTCATTACTATATCTATTTAAGATTTAAGGCTGTGGCTCTTGACGATTAAAATATTAGGAACATGAATGACAAGTAACTATTACAATTTCATTCATAAAATTTTATATGTTATTGTTTTATTATCTATATGTAAAATAATTTGTGACATTTTTTATAGAAACATTAATTGTTTTTTTTTCTATAACAATTTTTGCCAATAAATAATTTTACGCATTAAATTAATATTTCAATCTTTACAATGCCAATTTATAAATCTAAATGGTAATATTCTCTCCAAAGTATAGTAGGCATTTTATTCTCAAATAGGTTGCATTCTATTTTCTCACTAGATAAGCCATTTTTAAGGCTTACGTTGCTAAAATTCACAAAAGACTTAAATATTTACTTACCGATGTATATATATTTTTTACAAATATATATTTGTCATTAAAAACTTTAAATATAACTGACATATTTTACTCAACAATTGTAACATAAGCAAAACTTTATTGACGGATATTTTTTAATCAGGTCAACCATTCGTGATGGACAGAAAATCCCCCTCTGATTATATCTTTCATAGTATAATGATTCAATTATTAATTTGAAAGTTAATGTGCGTGAAACATCCAGATAAACATGTTTGTCGGAAACATTGTTTTCTGCGGTTTCTACTAATAACAGTTACAATCGAAAATTCAATAGTAGGAGTGTTTAAAACGCTTGGTATTACTGATTCCATTTGCACTTAATATAAGAGTAACAATAATTCAACAATTCGTGTAATTAACTGCTAGTAGAATTGGTTTCTTAAGAACAACAACAGTTATGTGTTGTAAACATGGATGAAAGGAAACATTTGCTAATGTTTTATTTACAAATATGTTAATGTCACGAATATTTTTCAGGCTATTCTTACATTGAGCATGCCAAGAAATAATACGATTGCAAAAATACATTTCTCGTGCAAGATCTTATAAATAATTTATATGTTATGTCCTTTATTATATGTTAAATAAACGTGGGAAGAAAGCAAATAAATTGTATACAAATACTGAAATTGAGGACAGTCAAATCTAAAAAAGAAAACTATTTAACTGTCTCAACATCTTTTTATTTTTTATTTTTCTTAATTTGTTTGTGTTTTAGTTTAAAACAGCATGTGCAAGACTAAAAAAAAAATGAATAATTTTTTTTGAAAATAAAATAAATTTCAGAAACCAAAATTTCAAATCGTTTTAATGTAGTTTGTATCCGAATAAATTAAATAAATATAATTTATTATTTTTAATTAAATGAAAGAATATATTACTAATATACATATAAAAAGGAAATCTACTATGACAATGTTAACTATTCGAATTTTATATCTATAGGTTGTTAACAAGTTTAGTGACTATATATTGCTCAAAATAATTAAAATATATTAAGGTTGTGGATGATTCTTATACGACTTTGATCAATCGATTCATACATAGTCAATTGATAGGGTAAGCAATGTGAAAAAAATATTTGACATATTTTGGTTGAAAAAAGTAATGAATATTTCAATAAAATAAAAAATAAAAAAAAACTGAATTTTGGAATTTAAGGAAAAAAAGAATAAGGAGCGCATTTCTTTGAAAACAAGCAATTTATAATATAATAAGTGGTTTCCCATAAAAATAATTATAGAAAAATAAATAATAGATAATATAAAAAAAACTGATTATGATATTTTATTATATTTATTAGAAAACATTTAAAGTATATAAATGAAAACATTAATGCGTTTAGCTTCAATATTGTAATGAATTAAAAACACGTGAAGCGATTTTAAGAAAAAAACATGCATTGATAAAGTTCATTTACCATTTTTTGCGATAATATCCTTTGAATCACGAAATGAGAAAAAAGTAAATGAAAAAAGTAAATGTGTGTCTTATTCAATTTATTAACATTGCATAATAAATGGGATAGAAAGCAGTTCATTTTCTTTAAGCAGATAAAAAATAATAGTAAAAGTAATTTTCTGCAGGATTTATAAAAAAACACTAGAATTATTAAAAATTAATGAAAATGTCGTTTAAAATAATATTGAGTGCATGAATAAGATAATGAAATATTAGTCGTCTATGATAGTTAAACATCATATATATATTCATACATAAAGAATAAAAAAAAAAAACATTGAGAAAAAGGAAATTTAATGCAAAGCTAATAAATAAATGAGAATTCTAAATTATGTTTTCAATTATTTTTTCTCTGACTTTGATGAATATTAATGTATGTTTGCGTAATATATTGATTACAATGAAAGCACTTTCTTTAAATATGTATCATATTTAAATGAGATAATTATAAATCCTTACACATTATGTTCATAGTTTGTGTGTTCTTCGTTAATTTTCTTAGAAAATTTTGCACTAAAAGTGAAAAAAAATCGTATATATTTTCAATATTCTGCATGATGTTGCTTTTAATAAATGTCGAAAAAATATGATACCCTAAAAGCATATTGCAGTTCATAATTACCATAGAAATATCCATATATATGGTAATTCTGAGTTTCAAAATTGTCATTTTTACTCAGGCAAAGTATTTTCGATTCAGATATTTTACTTTTTTACGTAACGTCACACAATCTTTGGAATAAAGCTACTCAAAATTATATTTGACAAAATGGTTAAACGTAAGCAATTACACTTAAACAGTGAAAGAATTTTCCAAAAAGCACATTGGCTGGATGGTAAAACTGTTCCTTTTATGTCTCTTGGGAATAAAAGAAAAAAGTCTTCAATTCGAAGTAAGAATAATGTATTTCCTTTGATATTTGCTCTTGGAATCTACATTGGAATGCCCACAACGCAAGCAGTTTCCGTCGCTAAACAAGATGATATTGGGACATACAGCAAACTATGGTGCTTAGTGGTTTTAGTATTCAAAGGACTACTGATAGTTATTAGTTTTTCGAACGCGTTTGACGTAATACCAGGAAATTCTACAATCGTTACAGTTATTGTTTATTCTACTTGTGGTGTGTTAATAAATACAATAATGTTCATCAGGAGGAAAAAAATCTATAATGTCATCCAAAATCTTTCATCCTTGTTTGATTACATATCACCATCAAGTCAAATTGGTGGTAAAGGTATGAGAATACAAATCATTGGCTACATCATATTTAATGCGATATTTCTATATTTTCTGACTGTTTTCTTCTTTATAGAGCAGAGAGAATACAATCTGTCTAGAATACGCTTGCCATATTTTCTACCGGATAATTATACTGAGTTTTATTTAAATTTAGTTCAATTTTCTATAGTAGCCGTATTCTGCTTGAGTGTTTCAGTGAATGGATATGTGCTCTTGATGGCTTACAACGCTTATGAGGCAATTTCTAGCATGATAAAATCATACAGGTACTACTTGCTGAAAAGAATACAGGATGTATCTGCTGCAGAAGAAACGACAATCGAGTGTATGAAAGTATTCGCATCACTCTCGAGTACAGTGAATGATATTGATGACGCCCTTAATTTGTATGTGGCTTTCACGTATGGATCCTTAGTAGCAGGTGCTTTCAATGCAGTCAGCGTGGGAGTCAGTTCAGAGGAAAGCTTCCAGAAGCTTCTACCTAGGATATATATTGGATGGGGTTTCTTTGCAGCATTGTCGGCTATGTTAGTGTTGTCCCACTGTGGAACTAGCATCACGAAAGAAGGAGAAAGACTAAAACAATCATCAATGGAGTGCTTTAACCCATTCTTCAAAAGATCACCCCCTATATCTCACTCAATGTCTCTCCACCTTCTATTTGAGATGATCATGAATTCGAAATTCTGTGTCACTGGCGGTGGAATGTTCATTATTAACTATTCTCTGATACTGACGATTGCGAGTGCAATGGTTACTTATGGAGTACTCATGTATCAAATGGACAATGGTACATAAGACCGTTTAATAGACTGTTAGTTAAATTAAAAATTATAAAAATTAACTAAATATAAATTTAATAAGAAAAGTTAGGGTTCAATATTTATCAATTTAACTTAAAACTTGTAGATCAAAACTCTAAAATAATTTCCAAATGTTTATTAATAATTGAATAAGATTTATGTTAATATGAAAATCATAAATGCATTAAAAAAACTTAAAACAAACAAAAAAGTTTTATTTTTATATTGCACAAGATAATAATTGTTTTAGATTAATCTGTATAAAATTATAAAATACTTCAAAAAACAGAAAATATTTTAAATCCCATCATTTTTAATAATCAATATACATTAATAAAAGGATCTGAAACTGAAAACTATGATGGAAATCTATTTAAAACTAAAAGTTTTTGCAATTAAAATTTTTACTAAAGTTAAAACTAAAAGTTATTACTATTTTAAGTTCATGTATTTTCATAAATTTAGAAGACATTAATTTATTAAAAATTTAAACAATTTTTTATATTGCTAGAAAATGAGCAAACTATTGGTTTTTGTCAGTTAATTTACTGAATGTATGTATATTACATAAATAATTCATTTTGTTATAAAAGTTGAAAAATTTTTAAGCATAGCATTTCTGTGTTACGACGTAAATAAAAATTTCCCTATAATTAAATATTTGCAATGAATAACAAATCGTCTTAGAACCAGTGGCTTTCAATTTGTTTAAAACTATGAATAATCAAATTTGTTATTAAATACCAAAAAGGAAAACAAACATATCGTTTGCATTTTTATCAAAATAATAACTCATGCTATCATTAATTTTACTTTCAATTCTATTTTTAATATTCAGATAAAGAAATTAAATTTCCTAATCATGTTATCATTGACGAATGGCATAATGTAAAAATATAACGTACAAACTTTTTAGGCACATCTTTTACCTTTGATTACCTAATAATATATAATTAAAAAAAACTCGAGATTAAAACAAAATTTCAATGGAGATCTGATAAGAATAATTGCTTTTAAGCGTTTTTACTTTTCCTGAAAAAGATTTTTTCTCCTTGTGCATACAAAACACTCCTTATAATTTAAATAAATTAATGGCACTGAAAACTACTATTGTATTTAAGATATATAAAAAGATTATATATATTTGTCCAGTAGATTGCTTGCTTAATAATATCTAGTGTTTTCTTTTTACTTTCAATCTCTAGGCATTTACGTCAGCAAAATATATTTCAACTTAACTCATGACCGTTTTCTATAAGCATTTTCATTAAGAGCATTTTAATTCAGAATTCGAACTTAGAATAATAATCCCCTTTTTTAAAGAGCAAGTTTGTGGATGTTTTTTACTTAAATCCATTTAAGATTTTCGTATCAAGATGAAAAAAAGGGGTAAGTTAGTTAAAAACAGTGGAAATATTCCCCCAAAAATGCTCCTGGATAAGAAAGAAATAAAAAATACTATTTTTTCTTATGTAAATGATAAGAAAAATCCTATTCGAAGTGAGAAAAATATATTTCCTGCGATGTTTGCCATAGGAATTATTGTCGGTTTGCCTACAATGCCGGCAGTCGCCCTCTCAAAACAAAAAGATATTGAAATATTCCCGAAAATATGGTGCTTCATTGTTATAATACTTAAAGGAATACTGATAGTTTTGAGTTTCCCATCCTCAAATGAAGTTATACCAGGAAAGTCTACTTTTGTTACTTTTATCATTTATTCTACTTGTGGTGTGTTAATAAACATAATAATGTTTATTAGGAGAAGAAAATTTTATATTGCCATACAAAATCTTTCACGGATGTTGGATTACTTAACCCCTAATAGTCGGATTGGTGGAAGAGGTAAGGTAATACAAATAATTGGCTACATTATGACCAATTCCATATTTTTGTTTTTCCTTATTGTTTTCTTTTTTATGGAGCAAACAGAGTACAACATGAAGAAAATAAGCTGTCCGAATTTCATTCCAGACAACTGGATAGAGTTTTATATAAATTTGATTGTATTTTCTGTTGTAGCGACATTTTGTCTCAGTGTTTCCATCAATGGTTGTATTCTCTTGATGAGCTACAACTTTTACGAAACAATTTATAATGTGATTAAAGCATATAGACTCTTCTTGCTGAAAAAAAATGCGGGACACTACATGTTCTGAAGAAGCGACAGAGGAATGCACGGACATTTTCATCACTCTTTCGAGGGTAATCGAAGAAACAGATGACGTTCTAAACCTATATGCTTTCTTTGCTTACGGATCTTTCATCAGTGGTGCTTTCAACGCAGTCAGTGTGGGAGTAAGTTCAGATGAAAGCTTCCAAAGACCTCTTCCTAGAGCTTACATTGGATGGGGTTTCTATGCAGCATTGTCTGGCATGGCGATTATGTCTCACGGCGGAACAAAAATCATTAAAGAATGTGAAAAACTTAAGCAAACTGCAATGGAATCAGCAAAAAGAGCATTCAAAGCATCGCCTGCGACATCTCATGCGATTTCTCTAACTATTCTATTCGAAATTATAATGAATTCGAAATTCCACGTTACTGGTGGGGGAATGTTTGTTATCAATTATGGTCTGATTTTAACAACTGCAAGTGCACTCACCACTTATGGAGTATTTGTGTATCAAATGGATGATAAGTAGTACAATATTACTCAAAGAATTCAATCCAAAGCAAGGCTTATAGAGTTTTAAAAAAATTATTCATTCTTATAGTTTTAATATGAAAAAGCTGTTAATTGTTAACTTTAAATTTATTTCAAATTGCTTGCTTTATAAATAGTATCTAGAAACACTTTTGAAAATAATATTAAAGAATTGTTTCAAATATTTTCTCTTGGGAAATTTATTTCAATAAATATATTAAAACAATTTATATCCTTAATTTTACACAGCAACAATTTTTTCAACAAAAGCTGTATACAAATAAATATAATTGAAATTATTGATATCGGCGAAAATGTTTTATATTCATTTTTATAAGCTTTCTATTTAAAACTATAAAGACAAATAAGAAACTGAAGACAATTTTAAAGAGTGAAACCTTAACTGGATTTTTTGGCATACGACAAACATTTATTTCAATCTAGGTCGAAGTTTCCAAACATTTAATTATTTCCTTCTGATTCTTTTTTTTAAATTAAAAAATTAAGATTTTCTTTAGAGTTAAAGGCAAAAATGTGTTTATCAAGATGTTTATAAGGATTTTTTTTTAATCTAAAGCTTATGATGTATTTTTTATTTATTTCTTTATTATTATTTTTTTGCATTTTATTGTAAAATATTTCTCGAAATATAATGCTTAGTGTTTATAAATTTGTTTTACCAGTTTCCTCTCAATGATAATTTATTTCAATGACTTTGCAAATCTTTTTTAATGAACGATATAAATGATGGTGATAATTATTAATAATTAATTTCATTAAAGATTTAAATTTAAACACTATTAATTATAAAAGCTTTAAAATTACTCTAAGTTTTTTTTTCCTGATATTTTTTAAATGAAATATTTTTACAGTATTCGTTTTTAAAATGTTTACTTGAATATAAACTTATTGGCTTACCTAAAGGTTAAATTTATTCGAAAATTACGAAACATACTTTAAATATAAATGTGAATAAGGGATTTAAAATTTTGTTCTAATTCTGCTAATCAAATATGTTATTAAAAGCGTTTCTTTTTATTTATAATCAAACATAAGACATCTACTTGTGTCATCAAAATTGTTAAGAAAAGTAATGTTGTCATATTTCAGGCCATAAAAAGTTTGTAATAACATGTCAAATAATATGAATGATGATATAACTTTATCAGCATTTAAATTTAATCTAGTAATAAAATGAAATAGTGATTGAAAACATTTTTTTTCACAGCATTGTTAGATGTAACTAATTTATAAAAAATAATAATAATAATGTAAGAACATCAATATTTAATGGTTACCCTAAAGTCTATGCTGAAATGTTATATATTTTATAAAAAAAATGTTTCAATTGAGAAACTTTTTTATCGGTATATATACATCAATTTTACCATAGCTTTGATAAATTGCGTATTTTAATAAGAAAATTAACAATATAATAAAATATTTCATTAGAAAGGCATGTTTCTAGTTGCAAATTTTATGTCAGTTGTGATGTTGATGTTGATATTAAATGAAGCTTTTCAATGTATCACAGGTGATTTCAAGAAAAGTATTTCATTTTTGGCTTAAGTAATCCGAATTAAATATATTGTTTAATTTTGGTGTCAAAAAAAAAACTTCGAGATAAATTAGTACTAAATTAAAGTAAAATAATTCACTTTCAGAAATAAAAAAATTGATGTAATTTTTTATTATTATCTATGAACTTCTAAAAGATGCTAAGATAAACTATGTATGAAATTAGTAGAAAGGTTTTGCAATTAAATTGTGAAAAGTTTTAAATCAGAAATTTTGGTTTTCATTTAAGTTTACGAGAGGCTGTAGAAAGTTTTAAATTAATTTTTATTTCAAATTTCTTTCAAAGTTTATTTTAGTTTTAAAAAATATGAATATAACGTAATGCTATTTCAAATTAAATATTTTGTACTTTGACAAAGTAAAGATTCAAAATAGATGAAGCGAAATAAATTTTACATTAAATGTTTTAATATGACCTTTAAAAAGTGGCGTAGCTTGTTAATCAATACGAAGAAAAGGACTAAATTGGTAAATTCAATGTCTTTACTTTTGCTAATTTTACGAACAAAAATTAATTAATCTAAATATTAAATTTTTATTCAATAAGAAAACACATTGCTTAACATAACATTTATTATTGTAAATAAATGTCGATCTTTTAAAAATTATATATTTGATATAACATTAAACACGAATATAAAATTATCTATTTCAAAACACCTCTTTAGTACATATCACGGACCAACTATGAGAAAATACCGGCAGATCTCTATTTTTCCTAATAACTGACATGCAAGCATTCCTCATACGTTTTACCCTTCAAATGTTAACCAATAGAAGCTCTTAAAAATCTAAAATTTAATTTAACCTTAAACCCAATTAGTTAAGTTTCATGTTTTTCATTTCCAGTAAAGCAGATTTAGCATAAAAGTTTTCAAGTGTATAAAAAATCCCATTTTTAACAGTATCGCAGTCTTTTTAATTCATCATGTCTGTTTATAACATTAATATTTTAAAGATAGTCTCGGATATGCATTTTACAGATTCTTTCATTCATAGATTTTGTGCCCATGTGATTTTGTTTCTCATTATCATAACCACTACAAATCCCACTTCTCAAAACAATGCTGCATATTCTAACTATTTTTTAAAACACTCTCTCCATCTTTTTCTATTTAGAATTTCCTTTGTCAAGTTATCTGATATTCTGAAGGGCCAATATATCCAAATTATTATTTTCAAACCTATGAATTAGATTTTTAAGTACTCCTGCCATATAGATTTTGCGCATATTTATAGTGTCATTACTCAAGAAGTCTACTGTCGTTCTATGTCGTCTTGTTTCAAATTCAAAATTTTTATACTTGGAATAGTAAGCCTCTTGCCCAACTCCCGACCTAGAGGACCATTCAACGGCTATTTTCTTCAGGAGCAAAAGTACATTTATACACATGAAAATCTGGGCACTTAATTAGTAAGTATCTTGAACGCCTTTACAAAGGCCGTCATCTTTTGCAACTCCAATGCGGCGATTCTCTCAGTTTACTCTAATACAACCCCTGCCTCTTCTGACATCCTCAAGTGCAAAAATCTACTGATAGGGTTGTATAGTTTTTCAAAAAAAGCTGTGTTACAGTGGATTCCAGGACACTGCGGTGTTGCTGGTAATGAGTTAGCCGACTATCTTGCTAAACCAGGAATTTTTATCCAACAAAAATCAAGAAATGAAATTCCCCTCAATAACACCAAGCTGCTCATTAAGAAAAATATGAATAACATTGTCTTAAACAATTTCTCAGAGAGACACTCTAACAAGACCTGGTGGAATAATCTTCAATTTATCCCTAAGAGACGCAGGGGTGTTGCCGAGTTTCATTTGGCTACCGGGCATGACTGCCTTCTCAAGCATCTATGTAGAACTAACATGGTCCAAGAACCTTTCTGCTGCAGGCTCAGCGATCTTTGGAAGGAGATGGACGTTCACCAATTTCGTCGCTGTCCAGCACTATCCGAACATTCCTTGTGCGATCGCTACTAGCGTGCTCGAGGCATCCTCAGCGCCTTACAGACTTTTCTGTATTCACTTGTCTACTTATTCTTCCTGTATTTGTGGCGCAATGGTAAAGCCTTCTATTGGAAATAAAAATAAATTAGTAAGTATGCTTGCCTTGTGGCAAGCATAAGCTATATTGGGATAATTTTAAATATATATCTTTCTCCTGGCAAATGTAGATACTTATTTACTATATCCGGAACACTTATATTAGCTTATACTGAAATTAAATGCGGTTCTTATACTGAAAATTTCAGCATGGTTTTAAGTCTTTTAAAAAGACTTCAGTTTAGATTTGTTCAGTTTTTCATATTTTATTTTACAATTTAGTTTCTCATTAAATGTTCTTTTCTCATGTATTCTAATATAATAGATGCTGGAAAATAAATTCGTACATTATTGGTAATTAAAATTTCAGAACCAGAAAGAAATGCAAATAACAAAATGACATTATCTTGACGAATACATTATACTGGAAATAGCAAGTCATTAAATTTCCAGGATATTTAAAAACATATAACCTGAAAAAACATCGTTCGGAACAACAATTTTTAGTAACATTAACAGCACAAGTACACCTGGACATTTAGTAAATGTGAGACTACACGTACAGCTGCCCATGCAGTTTCAACACGATATCATAGTGTGAATGGTCCCTATGGTCAAGACAGTCAACCATAGGGACCATTCATTAACCATAGACAATGACATATTGTAACGAGACAGCATAAAATAATCATTGATCAGACGTTTTCTGTTGGTGAGAGATTTGTAGAACGTGTGATCTTGAAAGTAACCAAGCATTTTCTGTAGCAAAGAAAGTTGATATAATACAGACAAACACGCGTTCATACATTATATTGCTGAAACGCAGCATTTTCCAGGGGGGAAATAACTACAGACACATGAGCCTTAACCTAAGTAAATGTAATAGCCATTGTTCAAAGCGAAGTCAATGTGAAGAAGAGGTGACTGATATCCAATGACAATCTATGTCATCGCTTAAAGTAATGGGCCATTATAATGAAATCGAAGGTTTGATGGCAATATGGGTTCTCCTAGATGCCACTAAATACAAATGCAATCATTATAACGCTATTAAGATTACATGCATTCTTCTAAAAGTATTTTGATTCTATATTTTGGAAACTGTCTTTGGATATCGATCGCCGCTAGTAACAATATTGTAATACTATAAACAGCAAATATAGTAATAATTCAACCTTTGAAAAAGTCAAATGCGTAAGTATTTTTCCGTCATACACGAAATATAACAACTTTTCACCATACAGCCATGTTCAAATGAAGTTTGTGTACGAGAGACCTGTTGCAAAACTTCTTCATTTAAGCACATTATAATTATTATTATCTCCGTATATTTTATATGATCGTGTAGAAAAGCTAATAATTTCCATAGAGAGAATCATCTTCCTGTCATGAGAAATTCCATATGTATAACTTGTTGCCTTCTCAGTGCATCAATTTTAACCACCTGCAGGGTATTTTGGAATATTTTAAAAATATCAATTAGAATAGGAGTTTGAACTAGACTTTGAAAAAAGAATAATTATAAAGACTTTCACAACTTTGCATTTATTAAATTTAGGAAAAATTTTTTTTAATATTTTTTTCTAAAATTGTTTCGTATTTAGCGACTTAAAATGTTATTTTAAGCCAAAATCATGTCTTGTGTAGCACTCAAATTGCAATTTTTTATTATAGAAAAATAATCAAAGAACTTTTTGTTTTATCAAATATTGTAAAGGACTATTTAATTTGCAATCTTATAATATTTTTTTATTTCTTGAAATATGCATCATCAAATACTCATAAAGAGTTAACACATATTGTTGAAGCAAAATACCTGATTTTTTCTGTCATAATTAGGTAGAAAAACTCACATTAGTGCGGCATCTACTGGTAGGAATCGAAATCAGTCTAATCAATCAAAATAATTTGAGTCATTTAAAGTGAGCCAGACCAAACATATTATTATTATGTATATTATTGTTATAATATGAATATTATGTAATTATGTAATTAATGTATAACATAAAATAATAAAAAACTCATAACATGCTTTATATTGAATAATAATTTAACTAAATTAATTTTTTTCCTATTATTAAACTAGAGTTTAAATGCAGGGAAAATATTTTTTTAAACATCAATTGAATTTAAATTGATATCAAATAAAAAAAACTAATTATTTTTACAATATATTAAAGCATCGTTAGATTATAAATTAAAATGTAATAAATCAATAAAATATATAATGAAATTTCCATGATTCAAATTATAAAATATAATGAAAATTCCCTAACAAGCAAACATTCGTGAAACATTTAGAAATAAATAAAAAATAAATTGCTTTCGATTTTTCTAATTGCCGATAAGATATTGCATTAATACATATTTACTTAATAAATACATTACCTTATTAAAAAATAATTCTTATTAGGTACTATTTTCGATTAAAGTATACATAAGTTTACATGTTCAACATGCTTATTATCAAATAAATTGATTAATTAATAATTAATTTATGCTCAAACAAGAAATGGGATAAAATTTTTATTTTCTTATTTTTAATGACAATACTCCAGCAAATTTTGGATCTAACAATTAATTCGGATACGAATGTTAAGCAAAGAAGTAACGTAACGATAATATAAATAGTTTATAATGAATGAAAAATGAAATTTGGATTAACATGTTTAGTTTACAAAACTTATAATGATTTTAAAAATTAAGAGCAACGACAATTTATTCAAATTAAAATTAAAAGCAAATATATTATGTAATGTTACAACTATTTATTCTATGAAGAAAAAAGAAATCTCATTTGTTGTAATTATCATAGATAATTTTTATGTGAAAATAACTGTTACTTTTCCTGAAGTCTGTTATTTATGCAATTTTCAAATAATCAGAAATATATGAATATTTTTTCATGAAATTTTATCACTGAAATATATATCTATATTTTTATAATTATATAGAGTATGTGTGTGAGAGATAGATATTAACATTCAAAACACTTAATTTTATCAGTAATTTTCTATATTTGTGGTGATATTTCTGGAATTTATTTTGAGAGAAACCTGATTCTCTCTTTCACACAAACACATTTCATTGTTATTCTTGTAATTGACCGGACTTGAGATTTGTTCAATTACATTTATGTTTAACTGAATAAAGATTTACATTTCATTTCATTATAAGAAGTATATTAAGTAATTCCTGTTGTTGTAAAAAATGCAATGAAAATATATCGTAAAATTCTTAGACTAAAGATGGTGTTTTCTTTTGATCACATATTCTCGAGTTAAACTTAGACTTGCGCTCAAAATATTCAGTAAACATGACCATTCAACAAATTTAATAATTACGAGTCAACAGATAAGTATAATACCTCAATAAGCACAAATACCACAATTACAGACTTAACGAAATGAAACATTTGACGAGATGGAAAACAGGACTAATTATTATTTGAAAAAAATAAGATCAATTATTTAAATACACGAAGAGGTTAAATCTGAACTCTCTTTCACATATAACATCATTTTTTCCCATCATCGATGTCTTTATGCTCTTTTTTTAGATTTTTTATTAATTAATTTGCTAATATTCTTCACAGTTCATAACAGGGCTATATAAAAGTAAAAGTCAACAAATACCACAGTGAATTATTATGAATATGTAGAACTTTGTAATTCACTGTCAGTTTTGCTTACTAAAATGTTTTATGTTTAAATGTTTCCGATTTGAATCAACTTAATTTGAAAATTCAAATATATATAAAGATGAGAATTTGAAAAATATCTTCAGCACTAGAATTGCATCGGGATGAAGGAATTGAAAAAAATTCGGTAAAATCCATAATTATGCTGTTATTATCGACATTTTTCCAACGGCGGGCACTTGTGTGACGAATTCTATGCCACAACAAGGCCAGAAACTGCTATTCATCTGTCGTTACCCAGCGGGCACCTGTGAACCAAGTCACGGAGGCGACTAGTGTTGCCCACGCCATACCACCACAAACCCGTTTATAGGGTGGGCCACATTCATACATCATCACAAAAGAAAGGACAGAGAATCACAGAAAAGAAAGTAACATCCATCGCCGAACCCGAGATGCACAGCTCAGGAGTCAGGAACGCTAACCACTCAGCCATCAGTCGACTCGTAATTAACGATATAAATAGTTTTAAAAAATCAGATTAAAAATACATTTATTATTAAAAAAATGCATATTATTGTGATTTCGGATTATTTATAGCACATGTTTTAACACAGATGCAAAATGCTACTTTCAATACTGCAAGGATATAATGTCTTGAAAAATCCTATAAAGGAGTTTTAACCACAGTCAGTATTAATTTTGATCTATTAAATGTAATTGTATTTCATTTAATACTTTAGCTAATATCCCAATTACAAATAAATGCATGACTTGAGAACCATTGTTGATCAAAAATTGCTTACTGCAAAACACCATTAGAAAACTGCATTATAGAATATAACACTAATGCCTCCACATTTATTTCGTTTTGAACGCATATAAGTGGTATAATTTTCTTCGAATCACAGCTAGAGACTATAAAATGCCTGTCACAAGGTCTTCAAGGAAGAACGATTCCCAAATTAAGAAACGAATCTTAACTTATTCCAATAAGTAATTGAATTCGATTGTATTATTTTCCAGTTTTTGAACGTTGAATGCGTTTATTCTTAGGAATCTGAGGATAAATATTTAAATTGTTGTTTTCATGTGATGAAGTACATTAATTCATGCATTAAATAGTCTGGATCAAAAACTAGTTATGAATTTTAATTAATATTACTAGTATTTTGGTTGAAAATTAAAGTTCATTAACATGACCAGTACATTATGTTGTATCTTGGTATATTGAACTCCAAAATAATTTTCGAATCGGTGATGCTCACTTTGATTAAGGAAGGATTTTACAGGAAGGCTTATGTATATTGAGAACTTTTATATGGGCTCAATATACGTCTACCAATTAACGTGTACGATCGGATAAATTAGACACTATTTAAATTGGTAGTTGTTGAAGACAAAATGGTTTTGATTGAGAATATTAATGAAATTGTTTATAATTGTTCTGAAGCATATACGAGGATTACTCTGAAATTTTTGAGATACACGCAGATGAAAATTTAAAAAATAAAAATAACGGTTTCATTTTTATAGTAAAAAGTATTTTAACACAGAAGATGATTTTTTACTAACTTACTTCAACTTGTTTAGCGTGGAATAAATTTTAAACAGAAGAGAAAATGGAGTTGACGCGAGAACATTTTCGCGCTATGATTTTCTACGATTTCAAAGCAGGATTAAATCAAAAAGAATGCTTTCAACAGTTGCAATTAACAATTGGTGATGAATCTCCAATCCAGCTCGTGCTACTGTATTCAGATGGCTTAGAGAATTTAGAAGAGGTCGCAATTTTCTTCAGGATGAAGAACACACAGGAAGGCCGTCGTCGGCAGTAATCCCGGATAATGTGTCTGCCATACGAAAAATGTTAATGGATAATAATCGCTGTACTTATCAAATGATACAGAAGGAACTTAACATTGGATCCGCAGCGATACACAAAATCATTCATGAAGAATTACATATGAAGAAAGTAGTTTGCCATTGGGTTCCCCATAATCTAACTGAGCATCAAAAAGAGGAGCGTGTCAGAATCAGTAAAGAAACTCTTAATATGCTGAATGATGGTGGCCACCGCATCATTCCTAAAATTGTAACAGGTGATGAAACGTACATACAGTTTTTTGACGTTCCAACACGTCAAGAAAGCAAAGTATGGGTCTTTGAAGATGATCCCACGCCGACAATGGTGAAAAAACAAAGCGCACTGAAAAACGTGATGTATGCCGTTTTCTTCAGAAGTACGGGATTGGTCAAAGCCATCAAGTTAGAAGGACAGAAGAAAGTAACAGCAAACTGGTATACCACTAAATGTCTTCCAGAAATTCTACAAGAACTGAATGTTAGGGGACTAATGCTTCACCATGACAATGCAGCTTCACATACAGCCGGATTAACAGTTGAGTTTCTTAAAAAAAAAAACAAATTAAAGTGATCGAACATCCGCTGTATTCACCTGCGACTTTTGGTTACTCTTTAATCTAAAAAAAAACTTACGTGGACGTCGTTTTCATTCAGAAGAAGAGATTGATGTGGCTATAAATGCATTTTTTTCATCTATTCGAAGAAATGAATGGCTTGAGGCATTTAATCTATGGAAAATTCTTCTACAAAAGTGCATTGATGCTGGAGGAGACTACTTTGAACACACCTAAAATTTTTGAGATACAACTAGGTTTTTAAGTATAACTTTAAAAACCTAGTTATATCTCAAAAATTACAGAGTGACCCTCGTATAAGAGTGTAGTTAATACAGCAATTCCAAAGTGTTCCTCTATACTAGACTGGAGTTGTAAACTATGGTGAAATGAGAAATGTCAAAATACCTGTAAGAAACAGGGGGAAATTATAAGGGTTGTTTAGTTCATATTCCACAACGGAGAATATAATTGTATTCAAGAAAGCAAAAGAGTAATAGTTCGCAGAGCTCGTTGTCGAAGTAAGAAGGAATTTTGATCCTGCTATATATCTTCAGTTACATCTTCACCATACATTCAGCACTTGCGAAGATAAATGAAAGCGGCCAATGGAATTTATAAGGAATTTGTTGTTCTTATTTAAAAAAAACAGGAACTGATGTATACTTTTCTCTTCAGATCATCGCTAACGACCTTGGTTATGCATCTGCTAATTTTTCAAACTCCGACTCCTATATTCTTTTGTTTATTACGACTTAGAGTCATAATGAGGAAATTGTTATTCACTTTCATCACTGACAAACCTTGCCGTACTACTGTGAATCTGAAACTGTTTGAATTAGAAGAAGATTGTTTCAGCAGACCAATATCATCAGTTTCAGATCTGATGGAATCAGCTATCTTATGCTTCGGTATTTAAGTCCAGGTGCATTATCAAACGTATTCTACTTGTTTAACAGGATCTAGACTGTAAATCAGTTTCAAGAAAATAAGCCGTAGAGTGATTCTTATTCTTAATATAGGTAAAAATCCTTCAGGTCCTTTTAATTATTTACTAACAGCAATGGCTAATTGCTTTTGTGAGACTTTCTAACATATTTACATTATTCATCTCAATTATGTCTTGGAAAAAATTAATGTATTCCTGTTAATAAGAACGTTGTGCGCAAGAGAAAATCCACTCTTAATTATATTACGCATTTATAAACTTTTGTGCTGAGATTTGGTTTCTATTTCTTTCAACATAAAGAAACATACATTTGGCATGTGTAAATGTGGAATTCTTAATAGGGTCTATGATTTTTCCTTTCAGGGTAATCTTCAATATTCCCACACATAATTTTATGCTTCCACGCTTTTAAATTTCGTATATCGAACCATTTTTATCCAATAATTTTTTTCAAACCGAGGGTGTACACTAAAGCTCTGTTTTAAGTGATACAATTTTGAATTTATACATATAAATAACATACTCCCGCATTTATAAATATCTGTTTATGATACGCTTTATGCAGATGACCTATAAATAACTGTATAAGGGTTCAATATGCATCTAATTGTGAGACAAACAGCTGTTAATAAGCTAGCTGCATTGTGTATAGAGAATGGGCATAGTAGTCTATATCCATTTCTTCCGGAAAACTAGTCTTTATGATCCATCTATTTACATCAACACATATATATACCTGTTGTCAATGAATTAAAATTCTTAGGAGTGATATTTGAAAGAAAGTTAACATTTTTTCCATGTCTTTGATTTGCGGATAAAATGTGAGTGATTGCTTCATATCCTCAAAGTGCTTTCAAATACAGCTTGGAGTACTGATCGAACATTACTCCTTCTTGTCTATTAGTCACTAATTTCTTATTGTATTATCTATGGCTATATTCTGTATCTATCAGCTAGATCTTTTTTTTTATACAGATTGGATACTGTTCACCACTATGCTTTTTGAGAATTTGTTCTGCCGCATTCGGCACATCACCTGTCCAGAGTCTATATACGTTTTGCCAATAATTGCCTTTAGAGACAAATGCAGCAATCTCTCAATTATTATACTAAGATCATGTCTAACCCTCAATATCCATTATGTTCCATGATTACTACATCTGAACTTGTGAGACTGTATAATTCTAGACAGTACAACATCCCACCTTTTCTTCCTAGAACCAAATCTAAATTGTTATTTTCTAAACTATTTGCTGACCGTTTCGATAAAAAGGACTTTTTATCACACGAACCTTGGTATAATCTAGAGATAAATGTCATCAATTCATGTGCTCAGTATAGAAATCGGACACATCTACTACTGTTTTCCACCAACTATTTTCATCACATCACTATCGATATATATTCACCGATGGACAGTGGGACATGTTGCTTGTGCTGTTGTTGCTGATAACAACAACTCTTAGATACAGCTCCATTCATCCTGTTCTATCTTCACTGCTGAGGCTACAGCCATTTATCCAATTCTTCAGCAGATATATGCAAGTGATTCCTTTAAATTTTATGGGCACACTGACAGTTTGAGTGATTTGGAAGCTTTGCGGAACGGAATCTTTGAAAGCCGTCCTGTTGTGTCTGGAATTTTAAAAGCATTAAATTCCCTTACTGGCAAGGGAAATAAAATAGTCTTTTGCTGGATCACCTAAATCTCGATGGCAATGAGAAAGTAAATGCAGCAGCTAAATCTGCATCAGACCCGCCACTGCCACCTGTTCCTTTACCTGATGTGAAAAGGGGTGTTAAATAGTTTATCTATTCTCTTTGGGAGAGGAGTCATGAAACATGAAGATCAATAATTCCCATACGACATCTCGTCATCAGATTTACGAAAAGATATTGAGTAACGAAGTGATGATGTGAGATTAACTTGCCCCTCCGTATTGGAGATACACGCTTCATACGCAAGCATTTATTCTTAAATGATTTAACTTCATGGTATGAACCGTGTGATGAACCATTTTCTATTTGTCACATGTTTTAGTTTTATGAAAAGATTTTATTCATCATCATTTTATATTTTTTAAAATACCAAATTTTTTAACATTCGAAGATTTGTTGGGTGAACTTGTAACATCCTAACCTTTTTTGATGACCACAGGTTTCAAACCTTTTATTTAGTTAAATTTACATATTTTATACTTTTATACGATTTCAAATGGTAACATTTTAATGTTGTTACTATTTTTTTTAACTGTAAAAAATTTTATATTCTTTATGTGAAATTTATTTGGCATTTCTAAATTAATTTTAATGCTGTGTGAGGGATTTGTAAAAAAATATTAAATAAAAAATCTTTAAAATTAATAATCGGTGCGGTTTATCCAATTTTGGAACTTACGCCATAAAACCAATCTAACTCAACCAACCCGGTAACGACATCGGCGCCCTTATCAATCAAGCCATTTCAGCAACACGCAACATGCAAATTCTGACAAAGTGGTTGCTCCATGGAAATTATAACAAATGACAACTTATTTTGCTATAGAGTTGGATAATTTTATAGATAAAGCATCGAAAATTCGAAAAAAACGCAATATGTTTATTAAAAATTTGATGAACTGTATGTGTGTGAGTATTTATTTGAAAATTATGTGTGCACAAAATCAATTAAAATTATTTTTTCTAAATGGAAAAACCATATTTTGTTTTTGAAATTATTTACAAACTTACGTTAACTGTCTTCAGTTTAAAACTAATCAAAACTAGAAATTTCCAATTCTTGAAAATTAACTCAATTTTCTAAAATTGAAAAAAAAAATACTTGTACGTAATCATATTATTTCTTGAAAAAAATATATAAAGACTATAACATTAATTATTCAAAGTAAAGAAGGAAATAGAAATCGATTATTTAATTATTAAAAACTATAAGAAAAGTTTTATTATCTTTAGAAGATATATAATGAAATCTGATATAAATAATTACTCTATGTTTTTTATTCAAATTATTTACTTACATTTCCTATCAATATTTTGCATTCAATATTGTTTACTTACTATTTATCTATAATGTAAATAAAAATTAATTATTTTTAAAAATTATTTCTTATTCTTAGTACCATATCAAAATATTTGTTTAATATATGCCATAAAGTTTTTCCCATTGCGTTTCACTTTAAATACTTTAATACTATTTAAAATCTTATCATAAAAGTAAGTACTTTTCTATCTTGCTAAATTTTCTTGAAGAAATTTCACTTATCAAATGAGGGAAGAATATAAATTAATTTGATTGAATTTCTTAGTCATTGAAATATCTTCCTCATAATTTAAAAACTATTCTTTGTCTCTAAGAAACTATTCTTTACAAAGAAAAACGTGTAAGTTTATTATCACAAGTCTGTTGTGATTTACAATATAAACAGTACCAATATCTATTTCTCAAAATGTTGGAAAGAAGTATACAGTTTAAAGGAGATCAAAAAATTTTCAAACATATGACCCCAATTTGGCAGAAAAAAATGATAAGTTGTTTAGAAATTATAAGAATAAGTCAAAAATTCGTAGTAAAGATAATATTTTTCCCATGATATTTGCAATTGGTATTGTTGTTGGTTTGCCAACAACGCCAAATGTAGCGGTCGCGAAGCGAAAAGATATTGGAAAACTTCCCAAAATATGGTGCTTAATAGTTATAATATTTAAAATGATACTCAACGCTATCAGCTTCCCAAATTCATTTGATATTATTCCAGGAAATTCAACTTTTATTACATTCATCATCTATTCTACTTGTGGAGTTTTAATAGAAGTTATAATGTTCATTAAAAGAAAAATTCTCTACAGAACTCTTCAAAAACTTTCTCGTATATTTGATTCTTTGTGTCCAACCGATCAAATAGGTGGAAATGGTAAAATAATTCAACTGATTGGATACGTCACTTTAAATGGAGTATTTTTGTTTTTCTTCGCTATCTTCTTCTACCACATGCAAAGAAATTACAATGAATCTAGAATTCGTTATCCAAAATTTCTACCAAACAACTACACAGTATTTTATCTGAACCTTGTTGTGACTTCGATTGTATTTACTTTCTGTTTGAGTGTATCTGTAAATGGTTACATTCTTTTAATTAGTTATAATGCTTACGAAGCTATATACAAATTAATCAAAGCCTATCGTCGACATTTGGTGAAAAATATAGTTCATGTTCCTCTCACGGAAGAAACAATAATAGAATGCATGTCGACTTATACTCATCTTTCAAGAATAATAACTGAAACTGATGACTGTCTGAACTTGTACGTGCTTTTGGCATATGGATCCCTTCTCAGTGGTGCTTTTAGTGCAGCCAGTGTTGGAGTCAGTACAGATGAAAGTTTCCAGAAGGCCATCCCCAGAGCATACATCGGCTGGAGTTTTTTATCTTCAGTTTGCGCTTTGGTTGTCCTGAGCTTTTGCGGAGACAAAATCACCAAGGAAGGTGAAAAACTAAAGCAGACAACAATGGAATGTATGAACAAGTTTCTCAAAACATCACCTACAGTATCACATAAATTGGAATTCAATGCACTGTTCGAAATGATCATGAATTCCAAGTTCTGTGTCACTGGAGGTGGCATGTTTGTTATCAACTTTTCTTTGATACTGACTGTGGCAAGTGTGATGATCACCTATGGGGTGCTTATTTACCAAATGGATAATAGATAAAGAATTTTATGAACTGCAAATATAGAAATGATTATCATTATTATACATGCATTTTTAAAAAATGCTCAGCTTTACTATTCTGCATTTCTAAAAATATTATAGTAAGAATAATCTTAGTAAAAGTAGAAGGAATAAATTCCTTTAGGATAATAAGAGTGTAGATTTGCTTTCTGGAATCTAGTTATATAAATCATAGTTATGTTTAAAAAAACTCTAGATAGAAATTTCCCAAGAATCAGATTAGAAAGTAAAATGATAATTGTTAGTGTTTTTGTGAAACAGAATCTATTAAATAAATGTATCCTGAATGCCAAGCCATAAATTATATTAAATCTGCTGAATTTGTCTTGATTTCTTCTTTGCTAAAAGTTCGCTTCGAAATACTGAGTTTTTCTCCTTAATTCATTCCTTTATCACAATATTCCAAAATTAGAACCAAGAATTAAATTTATTTTCACTTTAAGTTAATATAGTATGAAAAAAAACTATTAAGATATTGAGGAAACTTTCATTACCTGTATACACAAAATTCGTTATGAATTTACTTTGATATGGTCTGGAACTAAAAAGTAAATCAGAATGAGTTATGTTAGTACTATACATAAACTTCATCTGTTGTACTAATACAGGACGTTAACCATTTTATACACAAGTTCCTCATGAAATTAATAAGAAGTCAAAAGACTTTTCTTTAAACATTATTTTTAAGCAATGTTTTTATTATTTATCAAACCGTGATACTTAGACTGCAGATAATAACCAAAAACCTGTATTTTTAGTAACTTGATGCAATTAATGGATGTCCTATGTATAACCTAAAACTGAATGATTTGTTGGAATACATAATTTATAAATGAATGTGCTGATTATTAAAGTGTATTCTATTTCTATATTTCATATACTAATTTTCTCCAAAATATGCATATCGATTGTTATAAGTGAAATTACTTCTTTTTTCTAAATGGAATTAGTTTAAATGACAATAAATCAGAATTAAATTATCATATTATGATAAAATTTACTGACGTTATTGATCTGCAGACAAAAAATATTGACATATCAGTTGATATCATATCACTGATTTGTGCTTGATGCATAAGGTATTTATGTATCAGGCACACAAATAAGTAAAATGAAGTGAAACTACAGATTTTTTTAAGACATCTAAATTAGAACTTCCTTAAATGTATGTTTAGATTTATTCTGTGGCCACTATTATAATCTATACATGTTTCGCAACAATTCATTATTATTTATGCTTGATATATCATATTATATGCAAATCAATTCTTATTTTAAATGTTCCAAAGTCAGCATTATATTCTTTTAAAAGGAAAAGATATTTGATTTACACATATTCAATAACAAAGCTTTCAAAAGTCTGGGTATTTATGTTATAAATGTGTGATATATGACTTATCTCTTGAAACAAAAATATAGTGACTTCTGTTTTTACATGTTAGAATCATTTCAGTATAATATGCAAGAGAATAGGATAAAGTTATCATGATAAGTTAATTTTATTTATGAAATGATTATGATTTATTTATGATTTCTGAAATTTTATTTGTCAACTGATAAAAAAAATACTTTTCCATGTATCATACACAAATAAAAGAATTTATAGGAAAATTTTGTATACTATTTTTTTAGCAAATCTAAAATATAACTTGTATTACAGAGATAGTTATGTTATCATATGAGAATTTTTATGTTATTATATGAGAAAATTTATGTTATATGAGAACTTTTACGTTATTATATGAGAATATTTATTTTTATATGTAATTTTTAGTTGTAAATTCCTATTAAATTTTCATAAAATGGAGTTTGCATTTTAAGAGACAGTATAAGCATTTTAAAATAATTTGCGATTCTCTGAATCGATTTGAAGAATTTTTCACAAAAATATTATATTTAAAGGATAAAAACATCATATCATAGAAGGAAAATTATTTTATTTTTATCGATATTTATTTTCGATTTTATCGATTACTTTTATCGACAAGCAAAGAATTTTTACTGTATGCAATAAAAATTTTTAATGATTAAAAATTATTGGAGGAAAAAAATGATAAGTTTTAAAAAAGCTTTTCTTTATACATAACTATGTATTACCCACAGACAATTACTTTATGAATATTTTATACGTCTTTCATAATGAAAGCAAAAGTCAAACTTTTTACTTCATCAATCACTACTTTTTAATGCTTAAAAAATTGGTTTGCAAAGAAATAAGCTCTATAATAAAATTATTTATTTTGAAATAAATAATTTTCACATTAAGAATTTATGGATCAATAAATTTTAATACATTTTCATTAACTCTACAATAAAATTTAGGAAATATTTCATTACATATTTGTATATTTATTTACTTTTCTTGTTTTGAAAACTTGCAAAAGTATAAAAAATTTAGAACTTGCGAGCATATTTGCAATATCTTACGATTTCAAGCAATATGAAAACAAAATTTTCTTTAATGAGGAAAACGAAAATTAGAATTGTTAAAAGAGCATTAAAAATATTTATCACTAGACATTAGATCACTATTTTTTCAAACTTAGATTTAGAAATATTTCTATAATGTTAATATAATACGACACATATAATAGTTGTAAGCATTTTTAAGCTTTTTGTAAATTAAAACGTTAATTTATGAATTTTTCAAAGAAATTGCAACACAATGAACATTTAAATCCCAAATAATTATTTAATTACGATACAAATTTTTATTTACAAATCTTTTTTTACAAAAAAATAGGAAATATATAAGCAAATTTTTAGTCATAATAACTATAAACTTCTTCATAAATAAATATGAGTTTTTTCTGGGTGACAAAAAAAGTGAGCGACACAGTAATGGAAAAAGAATAAGAATTTTAATATATATTTAACACATAAATATAAATTATTTAAAGAAACAACTGAAGTTCAATTTCAAGAAAAATACTGCAATCATTGAGGTGTATGCAATAATCTTTGTTTCTTAAATGTTCTTATCAACCATATTGATGAAACTATGTTGATTATATATCAATAATATAGTATCATAAATTTCTTTTAAAATAATTTATATAGGCTTAATTCAAAATATATAAATTAGTTAAAGGCATTTTAAAATATAAATAAATAACCAGACCTATATTTTTAATTCAATATAAATAATAAAAAAAGTAGCTCTTTTGGTTTGAAGTGTGATATTTTAACATGATTCATAATATTTATACGGCATTAAAAATGTAGAAAAATATTTTTCAAAATTATCTTTTAAAATTATTATCAATATATCATCTTACTATTCATGAAATGGATTATTTACTAGGAGGTATGAATGTTTTTAAAATATAGAGAAAAATTTTATAATAGAATAAGTTGAATAAAATGAGTACAATTTATGGGAAATATAGATTGAAAGTTTTACATAACAATCTGATCTATTTAAAGAAAGGAAAGCCATGAAAAGAGAAGTTCAAATAAAAGAAATTACTTTTTTTTTCAGATTTGTTTTTCTAGCCGATCTAATATGTCTACGTTGCACGGAACTCTGGCCTTAATAATTAAAGAAACGAATTACTAACAGACAGATCATGCTTCTACAAATGGAGAATGCTAGCAACTTTGTCATTCACTTGTTAGCCTGAATAAAACTTACGCGTACATACCATGAAGTCAAATCAAATTGTAATATTTGAATGAAAAGTCCTAAGAAAGATTTTTGGTGCTGTCAATGAGAATGGAGTTTGGAGGCACATATACAATTTCGAGCTCTACAAACTTTTTAAGGAAGCTGATATCGTCAATTATATTAAAATATGTTGCTTGAGATTTGCGGGCCATATCTGTCGAATGGACCTCTCGTCTTTGACTTCAAGAATTTTTAATTATGCAAAAATTACATTGCAAAAAGATCTAGGAGTCGGCCCAAACTTAGATGGACTGATTAAGGAGGACTTAAAAGTACTGAAAGTGACAAAGTGGAGAACTGTCGCCTCCCGGAGAACACAATGGAGTGTTCTGAGGAAAGCCTTGGCCCACCCCGGGCTGTCGTTCTGAAGAAGTACGTACCATGAGCTTAGTAAATGATAAGCATATTGTCAACATTTATTTTTATCATAATGCAAAACTGTCGCAGAGCTTGAGTTCGAAATATCTTAAGAAAAATTTATAAATTGGAAATAATCAATCTTCAAGAACTATAATAAACACCAGATGTGATAAAATGCTAAACTAAAGTTTTATTCAGATAACAACAAAAGTCTCTATATATAATAAATATTGAATTTTGTATTTTTATAATAAAGTTGTTTTGTTCGATTGTGTTTTTGAAACAATTATGTGCAGTAGGTAATATATTTATGCATTTCCTAAATGTGAAATTAATATTCTTCAGAAAACTAACTGTCGAATAATTTATCTCCGTAAGCGAAACTTCTGTAACTGTCGAATAATCGTAGCTGTAAGAAAACTACATAAAAACTTTATCAAAGTATTTATGTAGTAGTAAATTTCGTTAATAATTTTTATAATAATATCTTCAATTCCTTTTTGTCATGTATATATATATATATATATATATATATATATATATATATATATATATATATATATATATATATATATATATATATATATATATATATATAAATATATATATATATATATATATATATATATATATATATATATATATATATATGTATGTATGTATGTATATATATTAAAATAAGGAAGTAAAAAGTAAAATATAATATTTAAAGTGTAAATATAAATTTAAATATTCCCTTTTTTCTTACAAAAACACGAACTATATATTTCAGATCTAATTTATAACTCAATTCCTATGCAGTGCCCAACACTATTATCTCATTAAGAATATTTTTGGTAGATTTTAAGTAGTTTTTGATGCTGAGAAAAAGTATTTTCTCTGAAAGCAATAGCTATTGGCACATTCAATGAAATTTTTAAATCAATGCTTAATTTTTTTATTATGTTAATGAAAGCAATGAATTTAAAGTTATTAAATAGACTAAAATTGAAAGAAAATGTCTTTTTTTCCAGCCAATAAGATCCGAGAAATGAGAAAAGTGTTTTCTCGAATTTCACAGCGTGCAAACAATTTTTTATACTTATCTTAGAAGCTGTGAGGTCATACAAAAACTCAAGAGTCATTATGACTGTTCAAAAAGTAAAATATCTCTGTTCTAATGCACTCTGATGACATCATTTACGAAAAAAGAAAAGAATTTCCTTTTATATTTCACTTTTAAATTTCCTTTATATAAATATCTGTACTGTCATACGAAAAATTTCATTTATTTAGCCATTATATATATATATATATATATATATATATATATATATATATATATATATATATATATATATATATATATATATATATATATATATATATATATATATATATATGATATATATATATATACACGATTGCACAGTGTTGTTAGTACACTAATTTTTTCTTACAACAATTTAATTTTTTATAGTCTTTCAGTTTTTAAGGTAATATGTTTTCAAAGTATTCACTCTATCTTAGTTTTCCAGAAAACTCACAGTTCTTTAAAACAACTTCATATAAACAACCACCCTTTAGAGAAATTTTATTTGAAGCTGAGATAATACCATAGAGAATATTTCTAAAAGCGTTGTATTGATATCGGTTGCATACAGTTCACGAGACCATCACACTTAAATACAAAAGCATTAAAATCCAATGCAGTTCAATGAAAATCATAAAGTTAAAGAAGAATATTAAAATGCATGTATAATAGACTACACTTACTTCTAAAACGCAATTTTTACATACCATATAAGTATTATATCTAATGTACCTCTTCTACAATCTAAAAGCATCCGAGGGAAGATGTAAAGTATAATTTTAAATCCGATTCAATTATTAAAAGGTAAAAAAGCTCGTTAGATCCCCCCTGTGGAAGATGCATATCTCTGACTTCTAATCGTCTGTTTTCTTTAACAAATATCGAGATATTACCCAGAATTTAGAAGCTTATCTGCTGTATACCCCCAAAATATATAAATAGAGAGAAACTTATTAATTTCTAATTTAAACTATTTTATTCTATTACCTTTTGGATTCAAGCAATCATAATTTTCAAAGCAATTTAGTAGATTTTTGCTCCAAAATTTCGCCACGATGGTTGTCTATCGTCTAGAGCAATCTGGTCTTAAAAAGCTATCTTTAATAATCCTCCGACACTTTCACTTAGTCAATTTGGACAATAGTCAATTGAAATTACCTAGATAGCATGCAGCAAGAGATAATCAAAACCTATAAATATCAGCTCCATCAAAGTATACATTTCTACGACCACAACCATATTATACATAATAGAAATGTATTTATGAACCCAAAAGAACCTCCATATATCTTCCTGTAGAAGATGCGTATTTCTGGTTTTGCGTTGTCTGGTCTAGTTAACAAATATCTAGATATTAGAAGACCATAAACTTACTTTATATATCTTATTAGCCGGCTCATTACCTGTGATTGCAGATTAACTCCTATAGTCTCTGTTTAATGCATATTAAATGCAATGCATATTAAATGATAACATGCATTGTAGGATAGTCATATGAATTGACTCACTTCATGTGACGTCAAAGTCACATGTCAAGTATGCTTGGTAATGTTTTTTTTGTTTGTTTGTTGGATGCGTTCGCTGCATAAACTCTATTAAATTTGAATCTAATAGGTTACAAGTAGTTCTGGACTGATATTTATTTCACCATTTTATTCGTTTGTCTCCAATTTATCACCATTTTGCCTTCAATGACAAGCACTTCTGTGAAATTAATTTTTTAAAATGTTGGTGAAGTAAAACAATGATTAAATGCAAGTGGTTATTTTGGCAGTTATCAATGATAAAAAAAATTGCTTTATTATCATCTATCATTTCTTATAAAATAATTCTGATTACAAATTTCTCTTGCCATTTATATATATATTATTCTTTGTCAAAATACTACGTTTTTCATTCGTTTGTGAAAAATATTTAGATTATTAAACATAGAAGAATTTGAAAAATGTATAAATATTTAACGTTTCTTTATTATTAAATGTGTGTTAAAATTAAAAAGCATTGCTACCATTTTACTGGATAAAATTAAATTGTATATTTACAAAATTAAATATAATGCACAAAATAATATAATGTAAATAATTTACGTTTGGAATTTGCCACATGACAAGTACCAAGAGCAGAAGCGCCGCCTGGTGATGAATTACTTCCATTCACACAACTCTTAAAAATAAACATCTTGGAATTCTACATATCTCGGAATTTCAATATCACCACGGATATGAAATGCAACAAAGTTTGGATGAAAAGATTTTCAAACCCGCTATATCGATCGTTAATCGATATATATCGGTAAACAAAATATTATTTAACATACATATATAAGTATTTAAGGAATTAAGTATGTTATGTTATTCTTAAATTCATAAAACTTTCAATTAAGATAAATTTTATAAATTAAAAATAAATATCGAAAAAACATCAAAATGCGTCTATGAAATTCGAAATTTAACCAATGCGAAATCATTAAACAATGAAAATGTTGGAAATGTATTAAAAATACATCTTCGTCAAAGTAGAAGAGGTTATCATTTACAGTAAAGGATCAAGGTTATTAATTTAATTGTGTAATATAGAAATTACTCAAGAATGACTTAGGTATTTTATCTTACCATAAGCAATTTAACCAATCCGAAAGAAGTCAAATGGATTCCACAAAAACGCTCTCACACCATATTAATTTAGGAAATGTTACTCCTATAGGTCTTATTGAAATCAAAGTAGAAGATAAGGGTGAAATATTCCACCAAATGACTAAGTATGGAATGTCAGTTACAATGAAAACAATGACGATCAAATTTAAATTCCTTAAATGATCTTTTTCAACTTTAATAAATGTGTAAGAATATAACAAACTATTCGTAAGTAATTTGTGGAATTTGTGTGTACTACATCCAATTATCTATTCATTGAGGTGTCATTTATGGCATACCATTCGTCACAAATTAATACTTTTGAAACGGCTGTCATAGTGTTCAGAAAAACGAGTCTTGTAAATATTTGCTCGATTCCTTCACTTTTGATTTGGAATTCTCTATTAAAATCAAAGGTTTCTGTTTTTAAGAGAAGTCAGATGTATCATTACACTATCAGGTTATTGTACAGTCTATCCATCCTGTTAAAAAAAGGTAAAATTCAAAATAAAAACTTTAATGAATATAAAAAAGTTCTTTTGATGAATTTAATTGAATATTTATAATCCATTTGTGACAATAGAAGATAAATTAAAACTGAACTTCAAGAATTTAAGAACTTACAATTAATAGAGATTTCACGGATAATTTTGTACGCCACAAATACTTTAAAATTTGAAAAAGGATTTTTTGAAATATAATTTAAGGAAATACATTTTTATCAGAAACCTTACTTTTGTGTTTAGAAATTTATCACCAATTTTTTTCTAATGTAAATCTTAATAATTATTTTTCCCGTTTTTAAGGGACTAAAAAAATTTTCCTTTAAATTAATACTTTTGAAATATGTTCCCCTGATTAGTAATGGAAGTTGTTTGAACTTAATTTAACATATAGCAATTAGCAAAGATGAATAAAGCAAAGGGCAATACATTTTGTTGTAGCATGGGACAAAATTATGAATAAGCGTCTTCAATTTGAAAAATATAAGGCATCTCAAATTTATATAAAAAAATTATCGACAAGAAAATTGGTTGATTAATTACGTAATTTGTATAAAATATAAATAAATGAAATTTATTTTCCTCAACACACACAGAAAATGTAATTTTTGATTGGACATTTTCTTTGAACTATTTATAAATTTACATGAATTTTATTTGCTACCAATTTGAACGAGTAAAAACTTAAAATTAATTTAAATTTTAGAAATTAAATAATAATTTAAATTACGTTAACACTGGTAAAGATACGCTTAAAATAATGATTTATAATTACAGAAACTAATATAATAGAATATTGATTATATTATGATTGAGAATTATAAACACTGCTCTTTCTAAGATATCCAGAAAAAATCTAAAATTTAATGAAATCTGATAAAGATAATTACTATATTTTCTTCCTTAACCATTTGCTTATTTTATTCTATAATTCCATATTAATCTGATTTCTAAAAAACATATTACTACAAATGCAGATCAATAAATTATACTTAAAATTGACTTCTGAGTTATGTATTACATCAAAATATTTGCTTAATATATGTCATTATGATAGTGTGCATTGCACCTTGCATTTTATCACTTAACATCTTATATATAAGACAAAATAAACTTTTCTGTGTTGCATAAATTTTTTATTCCGAATATTGTGCTCATCAAACGGGAGAAAAATCTCTATTAATCTGATTAAATTGCTCAAATTTTAGAGTATCTTTAATGTCATTTAAATTTGTTCTTCAAACTCTCTTATTTATGAGATAATTTGACCCTTACACAAACAAAATCATTTAAAGTGACCAGTTCAAGTTTGCAAAACAACCAATTTAAGTAGTGGCGATGTTTATGTGTCAAAATGGTTATAAAAAACAGGCAGCTGAAAAATAAAGAAAAGCTTTTTACGAATGTGATTATAGAAAAACCGAGTAATCCATTCTTTTACAGAAACAATAAAAGCAAGTTTAAAATTCGTAGTGAAGATAACATATTTCCCTCACTATTTGGAATTGGTATAGTAATTGGCTTGCCTACAACACCCGCCATCGCAACTGCAGCGCAAAATGAAATTGGAAAATGTCCCAAAGCATGGTGCATAGTTGTTATAACATTCAAAGTTATACTGCTTATTCTTAGTTTCTCAAATACACGGGATTTGATACCAGGAAATTCTGTTTTCATTACTTATATCCTTTATTCCACTTGTGGAGTAGTCATAAACATTATGATGTTCGTCAAAAGGAAACGTCTCTATACCTCCATACAAAAGCTTTGTCGGTTGTTTGATTTTTTGTGTCCAACCGATAAAATCGGAGGAAAATGTATAATAATTTAATTTATCGGATACATTATCTTGAATGGAATGTACCTGTATTTCTTCGCTTCTTTCTACTTCGTGTTGCAGATAGGTTACAATGAATCCCACATTCGTTATCCGAAATTCCTGCCAGATATCTATAAGGAATTTTATTTGAATCTAGTTTTAACGGCGATCGTATTTACTTTTTGTTTAAGTGTATCTGCAAATGGTTTTATTCTCTTAATAAGCTATAACGCTTATGTAACCATGTACAAATTGATCAAAGGATACCGCAGTCATTTGGTGAAAAAAATGACTAATGTTTCAGCATCTGAAGAAATAATAACAGAATGTATGTCAACATATACTTCCCTTTCAAGAATAATAGATGAAACTGATAACAATCTGAACTTGTACGTACTGTTTGTGTACGGATCGTTTCTCAGTGGTGTTTTTAGTTCTGTCAGTGTTGCAGTCAGTACAGATGTGACGTTTCAAAAACCGTTACTCAAAGCATATATTGCCTGGAGTTTTTTGGCTTCAGTATACGCTATGATACTCCTGTGCTTCTGTGGAAACAAAATCATCAAGGAGGGTGAAAAACTAAAGCAGACAACTATGGAATGTATGAACAAATTTCTCAAAACAGTATCTGATATGTCATATAAATTGGAATTAAATCTACTTTCCCAAATAATCATGAATTCCAAGTTCTGCGTCACTGGAGGTGGTATGTTTGTGATCAACTTTTCTTTGATTTTGACTGTGACAAGTGTGATGGTTACATACGGTGTGCTTATGTACCAAATGGATCATAGATAAAAATTCAATGAGCTGCAAGTATTATGATAATTAAAGCATGTATTTTATATATTCTGCATTCCTAAAATATTATAATAAAAATATTGTTCTAAAGTAATCTTAGTAGAAGAAATAAAATTCTTTACGATAGTTAAAACATACATATGGTGTCTTAGATCTAGATATATGAATCTCAGCTATGTTTAAAGAAACTCTAGATAGAATTTTTTTACAAGCAGAATAAAAAGTATGATGACGATTGTCACTTTTTGTGAAACAATATCGACTAAATAAATATACCCTGAATGCCAAGCCATAAATTATCTCTTAAAACCATAAAATTTCTCCTAAATTCTTCTTTGCTAAATGCTTTCTCCAAAATACTGAATTTTGCTCACTAATTCATTCCTTCATCATATTTTAAAATTAGAGTTAAGAATTTAATTAAATATATTTTTGCTTTAAGTTAATATAGTATGAAAGCAAATTATTAAGTTATTGAGGAAACTTTCATTACCTGTGTATCCAAATTTATGTAAATTCACTTTGATATGGAATGGAACAAGAAAGTAAACCAGAATGAGTTATGTTATGTTCTCCATTTGTTATACTTGCACAAGACGGTAACTATTTTATAGGAAGTCCCTTTATGAAATTAATAAGAAGACAAAGAACTATTTTTCAAACATTATTTTGAAACACCATTCATTCTTTATCAAATAGTGATAATCCAACTATAGGTAGTAACAAAAATCTTGTATTTTTAATAGAATGATTTCATTAATGGCTATATTATCTATAACCTAATATTGACTGTTTTGTTGCAAACATTATTTATAAATGAATGTGTTGATTCTTCAAATATTTGATTTCTCTGTTTCATATACTAACTTTCTCTAAAATATGTATATCAGCTGTTATAATTTTAACTATTTTTTAATTATATTAATTTATTTTAAATAGCAATAAATCAGAATTAAATTATCCCACTATTGTAAAATTTATTAATCTTTCAGTCAACATATGGAAAATGTTGACATATCAGTTGATATTATGTCACACATTTGTATTTGATACATAAGACATTTATATATCAGGCAAAAAAAGCGAAAATAGTTTAAAATATTGAAATTTTTTACAGAAATCTTAAGTAGAACTTCTATAATTGTATATTTACATTTATTTGTCGAAATTATTATAATACTCACAACGCTTCATGTTTGATACATGTTATGCTTGATATATGTTTGATATATATTATATGCATGACTTCGTAATTTAAATATTCTAAAGTTAGCTCTATTAAAAGTAAAGGATAATTGTTTAGCACATGCACAATAACAAAGCTTTCGGGGCATTTATATTATATATGTGTGACATGTGACTAATACTTTGAAAAAAACAAATATAGTTAATCCTTATTTTTTATGATGGATGAATCATTTTAGTTTAATAGCAAAAATATTGAGATAAAGTTATAGTGCTGTAGTAAATTTTATCTGTGTCAAATATTATAAAAGACTTTTTTATGTATCATACACAAATAAAGAAATTAATCTATAAATTTTGCGTATTTTTTTTTAAATCCAAAGTACAACTTGCATTATTGTATGAGTTTATTTACTTTTTCATATTAATATATCTGCCAATTCCAATTAATAGTTCATAAGCTGGAATTACAAATTTTTTGTAAAGTGAATAAATATTTTTACTCCACAATTACTATATTAAGCTTTTCCAAAAGTCAAAATATTTATGTAAATTGTAGGTATGATCCATAATTATTATTTCCTGAAAAACTCTCCGAAATATTAATATTATATTAAAATTAAAATATTTTCATGTGTTCTGTAGTAAGTTGTAATTTTATATAATTACTTATATTGTAAATTCTGTAAAAAATTCTATTATATTGACTGGGAAATAAATACACAGAGAAATATAGCCATAAATTAAAATATTTATACAAATAGCACATTTATTGACAGATGCATTAGTTTAAACAATGTATACATGCATTTTTAGCTGAAAATAAATAATGTACTCTTTTAAAACTGAATAAACTTAAAGTTTATAACTTGTCTCCTGTTAATTTTAAACTGCAACTTTCATTTAACAGGAATTTTTTTAAAGAAATAGAAAAAAATGAGCATTTTAAAGCAATTTGTGGTCTTCTATGTCAACTTAAAAATTTTTTCCCAAAAATATTATATATCAAGATAAAAAAAATTTTCATAATCTTAAAATATTTATTTATCGATAATTTTTATTGATTTTATTTTTATCAATACTCTCACAAACAACGAATTTTCTATGGTACACAATAAAAACTTTTAAGATAAATATTACTGGATGAAAAAAATTATAAATTTTAAAAGCTTTTCTTAAATTATAACTACAAATTACTAAGACGCAATTGTGCTATATATTTGTATCGCATTTAATAATGAAAATCAAAATCAACATAATTTGTACTTCCTCATTCACTACTTTTTATTAGTTTATTAATTGATTTGCAATGAAGTAACCCTTATTAAAATTAATTTATATTAAAAAAAATTTTCTCATTGAAATTCATTTAATCAATTTTCTTACACTTTCCTTAAATCTTTATGAAAATCAGAATTATTTCATTATACATATTTTTATTTTTATACATTAATTCTTGTATTAAAAACTTATAAAAAAATAATAAATTCAAAACTTGTGAAATAACTACAATTCAGTTTCTAGGAAAATAATGTAACCACTGATTTCTATGTAATATTTTATTTCTTAACTGTTTTTATCAAACATTTTGATAAAGTTATAACTTTAAAATATATATCATACTTATATATCAATTTAGTAATAACTTTAAGTTATATCATATATATTGATAGAAGATTACATAACAACCTGATTAATCTAATGAAAGAAAAACCATGAAGAAAAGTTCAAGTAAAAGAAATTAAAATTATTTTTTTAGGTTTGTTTTCCTAGCTGATCTAATATGTCTATGTTGTACGCAATTTTGGCCTTAATACCTGGAGAAACGAATTGCAATCAGACAGACCATGCTTTTGCAATTGAAGAATGGGAGTAACTTTGTCTTTTCCAACTTTTGCAATCATTGGTTAGTCTGAATAAGATTTACGGGTCTTCACCACGAGCTAAATAAATCATAAGTATATCGTCAACATTTATCTTTATCATAATGCAAAACTCTTCTAACCTTGTACGATTTCAAAATATATCAAGAAAAATTTATAAATTGGAAATATTCAATCTTCATGAATTATAATAAACATCAAGTGTGATAAAATGCTGAAGTAGAGTTTTATTCAGATTACTACAGAAGTCTCAATAACAAGTACTGCGTTTTTTATTTTTATAATAAAGCTATTTAATTCGATTTATTTTTTTGAATAAATTATGTGCAGCAAGTATAATATTTAATCATGTGCCCCAAAAATGAAATGAATAGTCTCCATAAAACTAACTGTCGAATAATTTATCTGTAAGTGAAATTAAGTTTTTTCCAGTAATACATTAAATTTTTTGATTTCCTTACCCAAAATTGTTAAGTAAGTTGTGTGTTGAAAACTTACTCAAAATTTTTAAAGTATTCAATAGTAATATTAAATAAGTGTACACTTTAATGCACAACTACAAACATATTTAAATTTATATTTTTTATATATGATACAAATTATTAGACGACAATTCATAATATGTATGACACATCATTTTTATGTCAAAAATTTATTTTCAAATATCTTAATTGAGAAACAATGAGAATCACTTATATTCTCAATAGTTCTTTTGGTGGATTCAATCTTTTACATGTTTTACAATGCAGTATATTTTTATAAAACTTTCATTTTGCTGAAGCCATATAAAACAATCAAATGTAATTCATTAAAATATTTGTGTGATTATAAAATTTTACCATTAGTTTTAATAATAATTATATTTTCAAATCATTTTGTCTTGTAAATATTTAAATAAAATTATTTGAGAATAAATTAAAATAAATTCATCTTCCAACTAAAGGAAAATTAACTATCAAAGCTATTTTTTTAATATCCAAGAGTTCTATTGAATAACATTTTAACAGTGATATCATTCCTACGCGAAATTTCTTCACCGATTATTATTAAAAAAAGTTCAAACTTCACTGAAGCAGTTTCATCAATGCGGAATTGTGATGTTAAATTAACTGGAATTGTTTATATATATATATATATATATATATATATATATATATATATATATATATATATATATATATATATATATATATCATATCATATATATATATATATATATATATATATATATATATATTATAAAGCATAAGTTTAAACATTCTGACTTGGGAGATAGAGTAGCAAATATGCCTGAATGGACAGTTAATTGAATACATAGCTAACCAGCTGCAAACCGAGCCAGGAAAGATCTTAAATGCCACACTAAAATCTATCTGGTAAATAAAATGTAATGCAATGATCAAATTATTAAAACTGCATCTTCTTGTGAGGTCTGTATAATAACAAAATCAGTAGTTACCATAGCCGCCATTGTTCGCAATAACTGCTGCCACACATTAAGGTACATAATTAATGAGGCTTTAGAAGTATATAGGGAGGTAGAAGTTCATGTAGTCACGGTTGGTCATGGTTGGTCATGGTTGATATGATGTAGTATATTTAGTCTTGTATTCTCCGGATTGCTTGTTGTGGGAGCAAAGACCACACGTTTTCGATTGATGATAGATCGAGAGAACTGTCTAAAAGAAGCAATTCAACCTGAAAGGAACAGTATTAAGGAAGCAGTATAGTTCCAAAGTTTAATGTAAGCTTCACGAAACCATTCCCATGTGTGTGTGAGTGTTTCGGAGTAAAATATTCCTAATTTTGTGAGGAACTTAATTTCTTTTTTTACGAAATCATTAATTATTTCTTTTTAATCTAACTTATTACTCAATTAGTATTCAGTGCCATACTGATTAAGATTACTTTTAGTTTCTATGTTTTTTTTTAATAATTTTTGATTTATAAAAGATTTTTTTTTCTGGAAGCAAAATAAATAAATAAAAGGCAGGGTCAGGTTCAACGATATTTTTGAAGTAATGCTTAAATCTTCACCTCTGTTAAAGAAAGTAATGAATTTATGATTATTGAATGGAATTTCATTAAAAAGGAAAAAGGTGTATTTCTTTAGCTATTAATATGGGAGAAATGATTAAAATATTCGTGACTTTCACAGTGTGCTAGTATTTGATTTTTATTCCTATCTTAAAAACTTTGTACAAAGTAGAAAAACTCATATGTCATTATGACTGTTCAAAAAGTAGAATCTCTAAGATCTTATGCACTCTGATTACCTCATTTACGATGAAGAAAAAGATTCGATCCAATAGTTTTCGCTTTTAAATTTCGTTTGCGCTCATTTATCTACACTTTCGCATAAAACTTTTGGTTTTTAAAGAACAAAATGGCATGGAATTGTCAGTGGAAAGTTCTTCTTTCATCAATTTCATTTGTAAATTTTCCAGAAAACACAATTATTTTAAACGACATCAAATAAATGACTCTTTAGAAACATTTTTATTTGAAGTTGATAATATCTTTAAGAATGTGTAGAAAAATAGTCGTATTAATATCGATTAAACAGAGTTATCGGAATAATCGCAGTTAAACATAAAAGCATTAAAAAGACCAAAGCCATTGAAAAATCATACAGTGAAAACAGATTGTTAAAGATACAGATGCAACAGATAATATTAACTTACATCTAAAATGCACTTTCTTATATACCATAAATATTATATAAACTAAACTATCACTACAATTTAAATTTATCCAAAGGAGAACATTACATATGAGTAAATAAGATTTAATTTTGAATCCGATTCTTTCATTAGCGTGTTCAAAAGTTCGTTAAATCCTGCCTGTGATTCACTTCACATCATGTGGTCTCTGATAAATATCTATTAGCCAAAATTTAGAAGCTTATCAAAATTAGAAATGGCCAAAAAATTATTTTCTGTTGTATTTAATTTTATTTTACTTTTTTGTTAAGTTTTTATATTCAAGCAATTATAATAATTCCTCAAGTAATTCGGTGGACTTTTGCTCCAAAATTGGTCAACAGTTATGAGTTGCGTACCATCTAGGACCATTCTGGTTTTAAATAGTTCGTCTTCAACAATTCCGCGGAATTTTTCCCTATATTTGGGAAATAGTCAAATAAAACTATTTAGTTGATATATTAAAAGGAAAAATCGAAATTATACATAAATATGAACGTCACCAAAATATAAATTTCTATGATAATAATCATGTTATACAAAACAGAAATGTCTTTACGAGCCACATGAACTAATTTCTAATACCCCTATCAGAAATCACGTTACATGTGATTACAGATTTTTTAGTAGAGTCTCAATTTAGATAGTAGTACGAATTCCCACAACTCTTACGAGTACAAAACCAACAAGTTCTAGGAAGTTGCTCAAGTCTCGGAATTGCAATATCATCTTGGATATGTTTATAAATACAACAGGATGATTAGATGAAGAGATTTACAAAAGCCCAATATTGATTACAACACGTTTACAAAAGAAAGTAGAATATTACACACATACATACATAAAAGTCTTAGGAATTAAAAATGCTATTTGTAATTCGTAAAGCTTTCATTCGAGATAAATTTTATGAATTAAAAATAGATACCTGAAATAACAGCAAATTATTCCAATGAGATATTCGAATTTTTACCAATCCAAAACCAGCGAAGAAGGAGAATGTTAGAAATACATTAAAAATGCCTTTTCGTCAGTATACAAAAGGTTATGGACTAAAGTAAAGGGGTAAGGTTACTAATTTAATTGGGTAATTTGTAGATCACTGAAGAAGGTCTTCCGATATTTCAGCATAACATTTGCAATTTAACTTGTCCGAAAGAGATTAAACAGTTGCAAAAAAAATTCTCATTATGTTGATCTATGAAATAAAAATTAACTATGAATGTAAGCCCTATTGAGAACAAAGTAGAAACTTAGAATACCAAATAAGGATGTATTATTGAACAAAATAAATGCGAATATTGGATGTTAGTTATGATGAAAATAATGGAGTTCAAATTAAAACTAACCTAAGTAATCTTTTTTTTACCCTGAATAAAATGTGTAACAATATAACAAACTATTTGTGAACGATTTTTATGGAATTTGTGTACTACCTAATCATTTGGATGCATACCATTAAATATTCGTCATTAAAAACGAATGCCACAGTATTAAGAAAACGAAAGTCTGGTAATTGCTTGATCGATATCCTTTACTTTTGATTTTGAATCCTCTATCGAAACCTAAGATGAATAACTCTTGATGGAGAGGGCTATAAATTCTGTTTTTAGAAAAGATAGCTTCATCATTACACTGAAATTATTTTTTAATTTAGCCGGTTATTTTTTTATATTTAATATTTTTTTGCACCAAAAAAATAAAAAATATCCTGAACCAAGTTTACTGCACAGTTCAACCATCGAGTTTGGAGATAAATTTCAAAATAAAAACTTTATAGAAAAGACATAGATTTTTTGATAAATTTCAATACTTTTTATAATTCCTTTGCATCATAGATAAATTAAAACTGTACTTCAAGAGTTTAAAATTCTATATTTAATGAAAACATTTTCCTATAATTTTATACCCCAAAAATACTTTAAAGTTTGAAAAGTTTAGCTTTTTTAAACACATTTTCCGAAATATATTTTTATCAGATGCCTTATTCATTATATTGAAATTTAAGTTATATAGAAATTTATTCCCAATTTTTTCATAATACATGCCTTAACAACCATTTATCTTATTTCTAAGAGAAAATTTTTTCCATTAAATGAATACTAAAAAATGTTCCATTGACTTAAAATTCCTACTAATTTTTTGTTGCAAGTATTCATAAATTCCTGTTTCTTCTGGTGAAGTATAATTTGCAATTAATATATAAATGCATCTACAATACGCTTCTAATAAAAAAATTATTTTTATTTATGTTGTTATATTTTTCTTTAAAAAGATATGCCATATTATTCATTTAGGTTATTTAAATTATCTATATATATATATATATATATATATATATATATATATATATATATATATATATATATATATATATATATGCATGGCAAAAGGTGTTTTTCAGGGAATTCCGAAAGACAGTCCAGTCAGTGAAGGTGTCTTCATTGTTATCGAACCATTGACGAGCAGTTCCAGTGAGATAAAAGATGACATTTGCTAGACACATTTGGTCGTCCCAGCGGTTATAATTCGCTATTCGATCAAAATCCTTGAGCCACCGGTTAGCGTCTTCTTGGTTGTCCCCAGAGAATATACAGACAGGGGCTTCTGGGTAGTTGGTAGGTCAAAATTGGAACGGGTGCGATGTTACTCGGAGTAGAGCTGGCCCCAGCTGAGAATTTCTCATCGTTTTCCCCTCCTTCAGCCATCATCCTTAATTGTCTTGCCGAATCCGGAAGGAGACCAAATTCAAGAGCGAGACCTCGAATACGTCAACTTTGGCGTAACTCTTCCGTTGTTTTACCCGGCGCCTCCAACAATCTGTCGCGTAGATGAAGTGAATGTAGTAAAGCCAATAGAAACGAAAGCGCTCAAGGTTAAATCAAGATTTTATTATTATTATCTGTATCTGTATCTATTTTCGTTTACGAAGTGTCGGCCTGCGGAGCAGGCCTTTACTTCTTCAAATTATTATTAAATCTAATATATACAGTTATAATTGCTATTTATATACAGTTTCGGAACCTTCCAGACTTGGAAGGCCCGCAGAAAATTGGAAACTGAAATTTACATGAATTTGCATAATTACCTTAAATTAAGAAATTAACAGAAATAAATTTTAACGCAATTTGCCTCGCTTGCTTTTGAACCCGCAACCTCCGGCTCACGAGTCCGAGGCTTTACTGACTGAGCCACGAAGTCCTTGATCGGGAGGAATAATTTTCGCTACATGAGCAGGCGAATATCGTTACCCGTGCCATATCACCACAAACCCGTTTAGAGGGCGGGCCACATTCATACAACGTTACAGAAGAAAGGACAGAGAAGGAAAGAAACATCCATGCCCGAACCGGGATTCGAACTCGGGACCGACAGATCAGAAGTCTAGAGCGCTAACCACTCAGCCATCGGTCGGCTCGTTATTAACGATATAAATAGTATAAAAAAATCAGATTAAAAAATACATTTATTATTAAAAATGCATATTATTGTGATTTCGGATTATTTATAGCATATGTTTTAACACAGATGCAAAATGCTACTCTCAATACTGCAAGGATATAATGGCTTGAAAAAGCTTATAAAGGAGTTATAACCACAGTCAGTATTAATTTTTATCTATTAAATATAATTGTATTTCATTTAATACCTTAGCTAATATCCCAAATACAAATAAATGCATGACTTGCGAACCATTGTTGATCAAAAATTGCTTACTGCAAAACACCATTAGAAAACTACATTATAGATAGATGCTTAACACTAATGCCTCCACATTTATTTCGTTTTGAACGCATATAAGTGGTATAATTTTCTTCGAATCACAACTAGAGACTATAAAATGCCTGTCACAAAGTCTTCAAGGAAGAACGATTCCCAAATTAAGAAACGAATCTTAACTTATTCCAATAAGTAATTGAATTCGATTGTATTATTTTCCAGCTTCTGAACGTTGAATGCGTTTATTCTTAGGAATCTGAGGATAAATATTTAAATTGTTGCTTTCATGTGATGAAGTATATTAATTCATGCATTAAATAGTCCGGATCAAAAACTAGTTCTGAATTTTAATTAATATTACTAGTATTTTGGTTGAAAATAAAGTTCATTAACATGACCAGTACATTATGTTGTATCTTGGTATATTGAACTCCAAAATAATTTTCCAATCGGTGATGCTCACTATGATTAAAGAAGGATTTTACAGGAATGCTTATGTATATTGAGAATTTTTATACGGGCTCAATATACGTCTACCAATTGAAGTGTACGATCGGATAAATTAGACACTATTTAAATTGGTAGTTGTTGAAGACAAAATGGTTTTGATTGAGATTATTAATGAAATTTTTTATAATTATTCTGAAACATATACGAGGGTTACTCTGAAATTTTTGAGATACGCGCAGATGAGAATTTACAAAATAAAAATAACGGTTTAATTTTAAAGTACAAAGTATTTTAACTCAGAAGACAATTTTTTCCTGACTTACTTCAACTTGTTTAGCGTGGAATAAATTTTAAACAGAAGAGAAAATGGAGTTGACGCGAGAACATTTTCGCGCTATGATTTTCTACGATTTCAAAGCAGGATTAAATCAAGAAGAATGCGTTCAACGGTTGCACTTAGCATTTCAAACCTTTTATTCAGTTAAATTTATATATTTTATACTTTTATACAATTTCAAATGGTTATATTTTAATGTTGTTACTATTTTTTTTAATTGTAAAAAATCTTATATTCTTTATGTGAAATTTATTTTGCATTTCTAAACTAATTTTAATGCTGTGTGAGGGGTTTGTAAAAAAAAATTAAATAAAATAGTTAAATAAAAAATCTTTAAAATTAATAATCGGTGCGGTTTATCCATTTTTGGAACTTACGCCATAAAACCAATCTAACCAACCAACCAACCGGTAACGACATCGGGGACCTTCTCAATCAAGCCATTTCAGCAACACGCAACATGCAAATTCTGACAAAGTGGTTGCTCTATGGAAATTATAACAAATAACAGCTTATTTTGCTATAGAGTTGGATAATTTTATAGATAAAGCATCGCAAATTCGAAAAAAACGCAATATGTTTATTAAAAATTTGATGAACTGTAGGTGTGTGAGTATTTATTTGAAAATTATGTGTGCACAAAATCAATTAAAATTATTTTTTCTAAATGGAAAAACCATATTTTATTTTTTAAATTATTTACAAACTTAAGTTAACTGTCTTTAGTTTAAGACTAATCAAAAATAGAAATTTCCAATTCTTGGAAATTAACTCAATTTTCTAAAATTAAAAAAAAAAAATCTTGTATGTAATCATATTATTTCTTGAAAAAAATATATAAACACTGTAACATTAATTATTCAAAGTAAAGAAGGAAATAGAAATCGATTATCTAATTATCAAAAATTACAAAAAAAGTTTTATTATCTCCAGAAGAAATTTAATGAAATCTGATAAAAATAATTACTATGTTTTTTATTCAAATTATTTACTTAATTTCCTATCAATATTTTGCATTCATTATTGTTTACTAACTGTTTATCTATAATGTAAATAAAAATTAATTCTTTTTTAAAATAATTTCTTATTCTTAGTACCATATCAAAATATTTGTTTAATATATGCCATAAAGTTTTTCCATTGCGTTTCACTTTAAATCTTTAATACTATTTAAAATCTTATCAGAAAATAAGTACTTTTCTATCTTGCTAAATATTCTTGAAGAAATTTCACTTATCAAATGAGGGAAGAATATAAATTAATTTGATTGAACTTCTTAGTCGTTGAAATATTTTCCTCATAATTTAAAAACTATTCTTTGTCTCTAAGAAACTATTCTTTACAAAGAAAAACGTGTAAGTTTACTATCACAAGTCTGTTGTTATATACAATATAAACAGTACCGATATCTATTTCTCAAAATGTTGGAAAGAAGTATGCAGTTTAAAGGAGATCAAAAAATTTTCAAACATATGTCCCCAATTTGGCAGAAAAAAAATGATAAGTTGCCTAGAAATTATAAGAATAAGTCAAAAATTCGTAGTAAAGGTAATATTTTCCCCATGATATTTGCAATTGGTATTATTGTTGGTTTGCCAACAACGCCAAATGTAGCGGTCGCGAAGCAAAAAGATATTGGAAAACTTCCCAAAATATGGTGCTTAATAGTTATAATATTTAAAATGATACTCAACGCTATCAGTTTCCCAAATTCATTTGATATTATTCCAGGAAATTCAACTTTTATTACATTCATCATCTATTCTACTTGTGGAGTTTTAATAGAAGTTATAATGTTCATTAAAAGAAAAATTCTCTACAGAACTTTTCAAAAACTTTCTCGTATATTTCATTCTTTGTGTCCAACCGATCAAATAGGAGGAAATGGTAAAATAATTCAACTGATTGGATATGTCACTTTAAATGGAGTATTTTTGTTTTTCTTCGCTATCTTCTTCTACCACATGCAAAGAAATTACAATGAATCTAGAATTCGTTATCCAAAATTTCTACCAAACAACTACACAGTATTTTATCTTAACCTTGTTGTGACTTCGATTGTATTTACTTTCTGTTTGAGTGTATCTGTAAATGGTTACATTCTTTTAATTAGTTATAATGCTTACGAAGCTATATACAAATTAATCAAAGCCTATCGTCGACATTTGGTGAAAAATATAGTTCATGTTCCTCTCACGGAAGAAACAATAATAGAATGCATGTCGACTTATACTCATCTTTCAAGAATAATAACTGAAACTGATGACTGTCTGAACTTGTACGTGCTTTTGGCATATGGATCCCTTCTCAGTGGTGCTTTTAGTGCAGCCAGTGTTGGAGTCAGTACAGATGAAAGTTTCCAGAAGGCCATCCCCAGAGCATACATCGGCTGGAGTTTTTTATCTTCAGTTTGCGCTTTGGTTGTCCTGAGCTTTTGCGGAGACAAAATCACCAAGGAAGGTGAAAAACTAAAGCAGACAACAATGGAATGTATGAACAAGTTTCTCAAAACATCACCTACAGTATCACATAAATTGGAATTCAATGCACTGTTCGAAATGATCATGAATTCCAAGTTCTGTGTCACTGGAGGTGGCATGTTTGTTATCAACTTTTCTTTGATACTGACTGTGGCAAGTGTGATGATCACCTATGGGGTGCTTATTTACCAAATGGATAATAGATAAAGAATTTTATGAACTGCAAATATAGAAATGATTATCATTATTATACATGCATTTTTAAAAAATGCTCAGCTTTACTATTCTGCATTTCTAAAAATATTATAGTAAGAATAATCTTAGTAAAAGTAGAAGGAATAAATTCCTTTAGGATAATAAGAGTGTAGATTTGCTTTCTGGAATCTAGTTATATAAATCATAGTTATGTTTAAAGAAACTCTAGATAGAAATTTCCCAAGAATCAGATTAGAACGTAGAATGATAATTGTTAGTGTTTTTGTGAAATAATATCTGCTAAATAAATATACACTGAATGCCAAGCCATAAATTATATTAAATCTGCTGAATTTGTCTTGATTTCTTCTTTGCTAAATGTTCGCTTCGAAATACTGAGTTTTTCTCCTTAATTCATTCCTTTATCACAATATTCCAAAATTAGAACCAAGAATTAAATTTATTTTCGCTTTAAGTTAATATAGTATGAAAACAAACTATTAAGATGTTGAGGAAACTTTCATTACCTGTATACTCACAAAATTCATTATGAATTTACTTTGATATGGTCTGGAACTAAAAAGTAAATCAGAATGAGTTATGTTAGTACTATACATAAACTTCATCTGTTGTACTAGTACAGGACGTTAACCATTTTATACACAAGTTCCTCATGAAATTAATAAGAAGTCAAAAGACTTTTCTTTAAACATTATTTTTAAACAATGTTTTTATTATTTATCAAACCGTGATACTTCGACGGCAGATAATAACCAAAAACCTGTATTTTTAGTAACTTGATGCAATTAATGGATGTCCTATGTATAACCTAAAACTGAATGATTTGTTGGAATACATAATTTATAAATGAATGTGCTGATTATTAAAGTGTATTCTATTTCTATATTTCATATACTAATTTTCTCCAAAATATGCATATCGATTGTTATAAGTGAAATTACTTCTTTTTTCTAAATGGAATTAGTTTAAATGACAATAAATCAGAATTAAATTATCATATTATGATAAAATTTACTGACGTTATTGATCTGCAGACAAAAAATATTGACATATCAGTTGATATCATATCACTGATTTGTGCTTGATGCATAAGGTATTTATGTATCAGGCACACAAATAAGTAAAATGAAGTGAAACTACAGATTTTTTTAAGACATCTAAATTAGAACTTCCTTAAATGTATGTTTAGATTTATTCTGTGGCCACTATTATAATCTATACATGTTTCGCAACAATTCATTATTATTTATGCTTGATATATCATATTATATGCAAATCAATTCTTATTTTAAATGTTCCAAAGTCAGCATTATATTCTTTTAAAAGGAAAAGATATTTGATTTACACATATTCAATAACAAAGCTTTCAAAAGTCTGGGTATTTATGTTATAAATGTGTGATATATGACTTATCTCTTGAAACAAAAATATAGTGACTTCTGTTTTTACATGTTAGAATCATTTCAGTATAATATGCAAGAGAATAGGATAAAGTTATCATGATAAGTTAATTTTATTTATGAAATGATTATGATTTATTTATGATTTCTGAAATTTTATTTGTCAAATGATAAAAAAAATACTTTTCTATGTATCATACACAAATAAAGGAATTAATCGGAAAATTTTGTATACTATTTTTTAGCAAATCTAAAATATAACTTGTATTACAGAGGTAGTTATGTTATCATATGATAATTTTTATGTTATTATATGAGAATTTTTATGTTATTATATGAGAAAATTTATGTTATATGAGAATTTTTATGTTATTATATGAGAATATTTATTTTTATATGTTATTTTTAGCTGTAAATTCCTATTAAATTTTCATAAGATGGAGTGTGCATTTTAGGAGACAGTATAAGCATTTTAAAACAACTTGCGATTCTCTGAATCGATTTGAAGAATTTTTCACAAAAATATTATATTTAAAGGATAAAAACATCATATTATAAAAGGAAAATTATTTTATTTTTATCGATATTTATTTTCGATTTTATCGATTACTTTTATCGACAAGCAACGAATTTTTACTGTATGCAATAAAAATTTTTAATTTAAACATTATTGGATGAAAAAAATGATAAATTTTAAAAAAGCTTTTCTTTATACATAACTATGCATTACCCAGAGACAGTTACTTTATTAATTTTTTATACGTCTTTCATAATGAAAGCAAAAGTCAAACTTTTTACTTCATCAATCACTACTTTTTAATGCTTAAAAAATTGGTTTGCAATGAAATAAGCACTATAATAAAATTACTTATTTTGAAATAAATAATTTTCACATTAAAATTTTATGGATTAATCAATTTTAATACATTTTCATTAAATCTACAGATAAAATTTAGGAAATATTTCATTACAGATTTGTATATTTATTTACTTTTCTTGTTTTGAAAACTTGCAAAAGTATAAAAAATTTAGAACTTGATGAGCATATTTGCAATATCTTACGATTTCAAGCAATATGAAAACAAAATTTTCTTTAATGAGGAAAACGTAAATTAGAATTGTTAAAAGAGTATTAATAAATATTTGTCACTAGACATTAGATCACTATTTTATCAAACTTAGATTTAGAAATATTTCTATAATGTTAATATAATACGACGCATATAATAGTTGTAAGCATTTTAAAGCTTTTTGTAAATTAAAACGTTAATTTATGAAATTTAGAATTTTGCAAAGAAATTGCAACACAATGAACATTTAAATGCCAAATAATTATTAAATTATTATTTTTTATAGTATCTATTTAATTATTATTTTTTATAGAAGCATTAAATATTTTTATTTACAAATCTTTTTTTACAAAAAATTAGGAGATATATAAGCAAATTTTTAGTCATAACTATAAACTTCTTCATAACTAAATATGATTTTTTCTGGGTGACAAAAAAAGTGAGCGACACAGTAATGGAAAAAGAATAAGAATTTTAATACATATTTAACACATAAATATAAATTATTTAAAGAAACAACTGAAGTTCAAATTCAAGAAAAATACTGAATCATTGAGGTGCATGCAATACTCTTTGTTTCTTAAATGTTTTTATCAACCATATTGATGAAACTATAACTGTTGATCAATAATAGAGTATCAGAAATTTCTTTTAAAATAATTTATATAGGCTTAATTCAAAATATATAAATTAGTTAAAGGCATTTTAAAATGTAAATAAATAACCAGACCTATATTTTTAACTCAATATAAATAATAAAAAAGTAGCCCTTTTGGTTTGAAGTGTGATATTTTAACATGATTCACAATATTTATACGGCATTAAAAATATAGAAAAATATTTTCCAAAATTATCTTGTAAAACTATTATCAATATATCATCTTACTATTCATGAAATGGATTATTTACTAGGAGGTATGAATGTTTTTAAAATATAGAGAAAAATTTTATAATAGAATAAGTTGAATAAAATGAGTACAATTTATGGGAAATATAGATTGAAAGTTTTACATAACAATCTGATCTATTTAAAGAAAGGAAAGCCATGAAAAAAGAAGTTCAAATAAAAGAAATTACTTTTTTTTCAGATTTGTTTTTCTAGCCGATCTAATATGTCTACATTGCACGGAACTCTTGCCTTAATAATTAAAGAAACGAATTACTAACAGACAGATCATGCTTCTGCAAATGGAGAATGCTAGCAACTTTGTCATTCACTTGTTAGCCTGAATAAGACTTACGAGTACATATCATGAAATCAAATCAAATAGTAATATTTGAATGAAAAGTCCTAAGAGAGATTTTTGGTGCTGTCAATGAGAAGAGTTTGGAGGCACATATACAATTTCGAGCTCTACGAACTTTTTAAGGAAGATATCGTCAATTATATTAAAATATGTTGCTTGAGATTTGCGGACCATATCTGTCGAATGGACCTCTCGTCTTTGACTTCAAGAATTTTTAATTATGCAAAAATTACATTGCAAAAAGATCTAGGAGTCGGCCCAAACTTAGATGGACTGATTAAGGAGGACTTAAAAGTACTGAAAGTGACAAAGTGGAGAACTGTCGCCTCACGGAGAACACAATGGAGTGTTCTGAGGAAAGCCTTGGCCAATCCCGGGCTGTCATGCTGAAGAAGAAGTACGTACCATGAGCTTAGTAAATCATAAGCATACTGTCAACATTTATTTTTATCATAATGCAAAACTGTGGCAGAGCTTGAATTCGAAATATCTTAAGAAAAATTTATAAATTGGAAATGATCAATCTTCAAGAACTATAATAAACACCAGATGTGATAAAATGCTAAACTAAAGTTTTATTCAGATAACAACAAAAGTCTCTATATATAATAAATATTGAATTTTGTATTTTTATAATTAAGTTGTTTTGTTCGATTAATCTTTTTGAAACAATTATGTGCAGTAGGTAATATATTTATGCATTTCCTAAATGTGAAATTAATATTCTTCAGAAAACTAACTGTCGAATAATTTATCTCCGTAAGCGAAACTTCTGTAACTGTCGAATAATCGTAGCTGTAAGAAAACTACATAAAAACTTTATCAAAGTATTTATGTAGTAGTAAATTTCGTTAATAATTTTTCTAATAATATCTTCAATTCCTTTTATGTCATGTAAATATATATATATATATATATATATATATATATATATATATATATATATATATATATATATATATATATATATATATATATATATATATATATATATCATACGTATATATATATATTTTCAAGGTTGATCTGGTGTAGCAATGGATGAAGTATCCCTCGTCAATTGTTGTGAAAGCATGGACTACACGTTTTCGATTGGGGTTACATCTGGAGAATTAGCCTAAAATTGTAAATTAATTTTGAGCAAGAAATAGTATTGGGTAAGTTGTGTACTTCCAAGCTTCCTGAAAGCATCCTGTACCATAACTACTAATATACATACGTATACATGTACACACACACACACACATACATACATACATATATATATATATATATATATATATATATATATGTATGTATGTATGTATGTATATTTAAATAAGGAAGTAAGGAAGTAAAATATAATATTTAAAGTGTAAATATAAATTGAAATATTCCCTTTTTTCTTACAAAAACATCAACTATATATTTCAGATCTAATTTATAACTCAATTCCTATGCAGTGCCCAACACTATTATCTCATTAAGAATATTTTTGGTAGATTTTAAGTAGTTTTTGATGCTGAGAAAAAGTATTTTCTCTGAAAGCAATAGCTATGGGCACATTCAATTAAATTTTTAAATCAATGCTTAAATTTCTTATTATGTTAATGAAAGCAATGAATTTAAAGTTATTAAATAGACTAAAATTGAAAGAAAATGTCTTTTTTTCCAGCCAATAAGATCCGAGAAATGAGAAAAGTGTTGTCTCGAATTTCACAGCGTGCAAACAATTTTTTATACTTGTCTTAGAAGCTGTGAGGTCATACAAAAACTCAAGAGTCATTATGACTGTTCAAAAAGTAAAATATCTCTGTTCTAATGCACTCAGATGACATCATTTACGAAAAAAGAAAAGAATTCTCTTTTATATTTCACTTTTAAATTTCCTTTATATAATTATCTGTACTGTCATACGAAAAATTTCATTTATTTAGCCATTATATATATATATATATATATATATATATATATATATATATATATATATATATATATATATATATATATATATATATATATATATATATATATATATATATATATATATATTATATATATACACGATAGCACAGTGTTGTCAGTACACAAAGTTTTTCTTAGAACAATTTAATTTTTTAGTCTTCCAGTTTTTAAGGTAATATGTATTCAAAGTATTCACTCGATCTTATAACTTTCTAGAAAACTCAGTTCTTTAAAACAACTTCATATAAATAACGACTCTTTAGAGAAATTTTATTTGAAGCTGATAATACCATAGAGAATATTTCTAAAAGCATTGTATTGATAACGGTTAAATACAGTTCTCGAGACCATCACACTTAAATACAAAAGCATTAAAATCCAGTGCAGTTCAATGAAAATCATAAAGTTATAGTAGAATATTAAGATGTATGTATAATAGACTACATTTACTTCTAAAACGCAATTTTTACATACCATATAAGTATTATATCTAATGTACCCCTTCTACAATCTAAAAGCACCCGAGGGAAGATGTAAAGTATAATTTTAAATCGGATTCAATTATTAAAAGGTAAAAAAGCTCGTAAGATCCCCCTGTGGAAGATGAATATCTCTGACTTCGAGTCGTCTGTTTTCTTTAACAAATATCGAGATACTACCCAGAATTTAGAAGCTTATCTGCTGTATACCCCCAAAATATATAAATAGAGAGAAACTTATCAATTTCTAATTTAAACTATTTTATTCTATTACCTTTTGGATTCAAGCAATCATAATTTTCAAAGCAATTTAGTAGATTTTTGCTCCAAAATTTCGCCACGATGGTTGTCTATCGTCTAGAGCAATCTGGTCTTAAAAAGCTATCTTTAATAATCCTCCGACACTTTCACTTAGTCAATTTGGACAATAGTCAATTGAAATTACCTAGATAGCATGCTGGAAGAGATAATCAAAACCTATAAATATCAGCTCCATCAAAGTATACATTTCTACGACCACAACCATATTATACATAATAGAAATGTATTTATGAACCCAAATGAACCTCCATATATCCTGCCTGTAGAAGATTCGTATTTCTGGTTTTGCGTTGTCTGGTCTAGTTAACAAATATCTAGATATTAGAAGACCATAAACTTACTTTATATATCTTATTAGCCGGCTCATTACCTGTGATTGCAGATTAACTCCTATAGTCTCTGTTTAATGCACATTAAATGCAATGCATATTAAATGATAACATGCATTGCAGGATAGTCATATGAATTGACTCACTTCATGTGACGTCAAAGTCACATGTCAAGTATGCTTGGTAATGTTTTTTTTTTGTTTGTTTGTTGGATGTGTTCGCTGCATAAACTCTATTAAATTTGAATCTAATAGGTTACAAGTAGTTCTGGACTGATATTTATTTCACCATTTTATTCGTTTGTCTCCAATTTATCACCATTTTGTCTTCAATGACAAGCACTTCTGTGAAATTAATTTTTTTAAATGTTGGTAAAGTAAAACAATGATTAAATGCAAGTGGTTATTTTGGCAGTTATCAATGATAAGAAAATTGCTTTATTATCATTTATCATTTCTTATAAAATAATTCTGATTACAAATTTCTCTTGCCATTTATATATATTTTATTCTTTGTCAAAATACTACGTTTTTCATTCGTTTGTGAAAAATATTTAGATTATTAAACATAGAAGAATTTGAAAAATGTATAAATATTTAACGTTTCTTTATTATTAAATGTGTGTTAAAATTAAAAAGCATTGCTACCATTTTACTGGATAAAATTAAATTGTATATTTACAAAATTAAATATAATGCACAAAATAATATAATGTAAATAATTTACGTTTGGAATTTGCCACATGACAAGTACCAAGAGCAGAAGTGTCACTTGGTGATGAATTACCTCCATTCACACAACTCTTAAAAATAAACATCTTGGAATTCTACATATCTCGGAATTTCAGTATCACCACGGATATGAAATGCAACAAAGTTTGGATGAAAAGATTTCAAACCCGCTATATCGATCGTTAATCGATATATATTGGTAAACACAATATTATTTAACATACATATATAAGTATTTAAGGAATTAAGTATGTTATGTTATTCTTAAATTCATAAAACTTTCAATTAAGATAAATTTTATAAATTAAAAATAAATATCGAAAAAACATCAAAATGCGTCTATGAAATTCGAAATTTAACCAATGCGAAATCATTAAACAATGAAAATGTTGGAAATGTATTAAAAATACATCTTCGTCAAAGTAGAAGAGGTTATCATTTACAGTAAAGGATCAAGGTTATTAATTTAATTGTGTAATATAGAAATTACTCAAGAATGACTTAGGTATTTTATCTTACCATAAGCAATTTAACCAATCCGAAAGAAGTCAAATGGATTCCACAAAAACGTTCTCACACCATATTAATTTAGGAAATGTTACTCCTATAGGTCTTATTGAAATCAAAGTAAAAGATAAGGGTGAAATATTCCACCAAATGACTAAGCATGGAATGTCAGTTACAATGAAAACAATGACGATCAAATTTAAATTCCTTAAATGATCTTTTTCAACTTTAATAACTGTGTAAGAATATAACAAACTATTCGTAAGTAATTTGTGGAATTTGTGTGTACTACATCCAATTATCTATTCATTGAGGTGTCATTTATGGCATACCATTCGTCACAAATTAATACTTTTGAAACGGCTGTCATAGTGTTCAGAAAAACGAGTCTTGTAAATATTTGCTCGATTCCTTCACTTTTGATTTGGAATTCTCTATTAAAATCAAAGGTTTCTGTTTTTAAGAGAAGTCAGATGTATCATTACACTATCAGGTTATTGTACAGTCTATCCATCCTGTTAAAAAAAGGTAAAATTCAAAATAAAAACTTTAATGAATATAAAAAAGTTCTTTTGATGAATTTAATTGAATATTTATAATCCATTTGTGACAATAGAAGATAAATTAAAACTGAACTTCAAGAATTTAAGAACTTACAATTAATAGAGATTTCACGGATAATTTTGTACGCCACAAATACTTTAAAATTTGAAAAAGGATTTTTTGAAATATAATTTAAGGAAATACATTTTTATCAGAAACCTTACTTTTGTGTTTAGAAATTTATCACCAATTTTTTTCTAATGTAAATCTTAATAATTATTTTTCCCGTTTTTAAGGGACTAAAAAAATTTTCCTTTAAATTAATACTTTTGAAATATGTTCCCCTGATTAGTAATGGAAGTTGTTTGAACTTAATTTAACATATAGCAATTAGCAAAGATGAATAAAGCAAAGGGCAATACATTTTGTTGTAGCATGGGACAAAATTATGAATAAGCGTCTTCAATTTGAAAAATATAAGGCATCTCAAATTTATATAAAAAAATTATCGACAAGAAAATTGGTTGATTAATTACGTAATTTGTATAAAATATAAATAAATGAAATTTATTTTCCTCAACACACACAGAAAATGTAATTTTTGATTGGACATTTTCTTTGAACTATTTATAAATTTACATGAATTTTATTTGCTACCAATTTGAACGAGTAAAAACTTAAAATTAATTTAAATTTTAGAAATTAAATAATAATTTAAATTACGTTAACACTGGTAAAGATACGCTTAAAATAATGATTTATAATTACAGAAACTAATATAATAGAATATTGATTATATTATGATTGAGAATTATAAACACTGCTCTTTCTAAGATATCCAGAAAAAATCTAAAATTTAATGAAATCTGATAAAGATAATTACTATATTTTCTTCCTTAACCATTTGCTTATTTTATTCTATAATTCCATATTAATCTGATTTCTAAAAAACATATTACTACAAATGCAGATCAATAAATTATACTTAAAATTGACTTCTGAGTTATGTATTACATCAAAATATTTGCTTAATATATGTCATTATGATAGTGTGCATTGCACCTTGCATTTTATCACTTAACATCTTATATATAAGACAAAATAAACTTTTCTGTGTTGCATAAATTTTTTATTCCGAATATTGTGCTCATCAAACGGGAGAAAAATCTCTATTAATCTGATTAAATTGCTCAAATTTTAGAGTATCTTTAATGTCATTTAAATTTGTTCTTCAAACTCTCTTATTTATGAGATAATTTGACCCTTACACAAACAAAATCATTTAAAGTGACCAGTTCAAGTTTGCAAAACAACCAATTTAAGTAGTGGCGATGTTTATGTGTCAAAATGGTTATAAAAAACAGGCAGCTGAAAAATAAAGAAAAGCTTTTTACGAATGTGATTATAGAAAAACCGAGTAATCCATTCTTTTACAGAAACAATAAAAGCAAGTTTAAAATTCGTAGTGAAGATAACATATTTCCCTCACTATTTGGAATTGGTATAGTAATTGGCTTGCCTACAACACCCGCCATCGCAACTGCAGCGCAAAATGAAATTGGAAAATGTCCCAAAGCATGGTGCATAGTTGTTATAACATTCAAAGTTATACTGCTTATTCTTAGTTTCTCAAATACACGGGATTTGATACCAGGAAATTCTGTTTTCATTACTTATATCCTTTATTCCACTTGTGGAGTAGTCATAAACATTATGATGTTCGTCAAAAGGAAACGTCTCTATACCTCCATACAAAAGCTTTGTCGGTTGTTTGATTTTTTGTGTCCAACCGATAAAATCGGAGGAAAATGTATAATAATTTAATTTATCGGATACATTATCTTGAATGGAATGTACCTGTATTTCTTCGCTTCTTTCTACTTCGTGTTGCAGATAGGTTACAATGAATCCCACATTCGTTATCCGAAATTCCTGCCAGATATCTATAAGGAATTTTATTTGAATCTAGTTTTAACGGCGATCGTATTTACTTTTTGTTTAAGTGTATCTGCAAATGGTTTTATTCTCTTAATAAGCTATAACGCTTATGTAACCATGTACAAATTGATCAAAGGATACCGCAGTCATTTGGTGAAAAAAATGACTAATGTTTCAGCATCTGAAGAAATAATAACAGAATGTATGTCAACATATACTTCCCTTTCAAGAATAATAGATGAAACTGATAACAATCTGAACTTGTACGTACTGTTTGTGTACGGATCGTTTCTCAGTGGTGTTTTTAGTTCTGTCAGTGTTGCAGTCAGTACAGATGTGACGTTTCAAAAACCGTTACTCAAAGCATATATTGCCTGGAGTTTTTTGGCTTCAGTATACGCTATGATACTCCTGTGCTTCTGTGGAAACAAAATCATCAAGGAGGGTGAAAAACTAAAGCAGACAACTATGGAATGTATGAACAAATTTCTCAAAACAGTATCTGATATGTCATATAAATTGGAATTAAATCTACTTTCCCAAATAATCATGAATTCCAAGTTCTGCGTCACTGGAGGTGGTATGTTTGTGATCAACTTTTCTTTGATTTTGACTGTGACAAGTGTGATGGTTACATACGGTGTGCTTATGTACCAAATGGATCATAGATAAAAATTCAATGAGCTGCAAGTATTATGATAATTAAAGCATGTATTTTATATATTCTGCATTCCTAAAATATTATAATAAAAATATTGTTCTAAAGTAATCTTAGTAGAAGAAATAAAATTCTTTACGATAGTTAAAACATACATATGGTGTCTTAGATCTAGATATATGAATCTCAGCTATGTTTAAAGAAACTCTAGATTGAATTTTTTTTACAAGCAGAATAAAAAGTATGATGCCGATTGTCACTTTTTGTAAAACAAAATCTACTAAATAAATATACCCTGAATGCCAAGCCATAAATTATCTCTTAAAACCATAAAATTTCTCCTAAATTCTTCTTTGCTAAATGCTTTCTCCAAAATACTGAATTTTGCTCACTAATTCATTCCTTCATCATATTTTAAAATTAGAGTTAAGAATTTAATTAAATATATTTTTGCTTTAAGTTAATATAGTATGAAAGCAAATTATTAAGTTATTGAGGAAACTTTCATTACCTGTGTATCCAAATTTATGTAAATTCACTTTGATATGGAATGGAACAAGAAAGTAAACCAGAATGAGTTATGTTATGTTCTCCATTTGTTATACTTGCACAAGACGGTAACTATTTTATAGGAAGTCCCTTTATGAAATAAATAAGAAGACAAAGAACTATTTTTCAAACATTATTTTGAAGCACCATTCATTCTTTATCAAAGAGTGATAATCCAACTATAGGTAGTAACAAAAAACTTGTATTTTTAATAGAATGATTTCATTAATGGCTATATTATCTATAACCTAATATTGACTGTTTTGTTGCAAACATTATTTATAAATGTATGTGTTGATTCTTCAAATATTTGATTTCTCTGTTTCATATACTAACTTTCTCTAAAATATGTATATCAGCTGTTATAATTTTAACTATTTTTTTAATTATATTAATTTATTTTAAATAGCAATAAATCAGAATTAAATCATCCCACTATTGTAAAATTTATTAATCTTTCAGTCAACATATGGAAAATGTTGACATATCAGTTGATATTATGTCACACATTTGTATTTGATACATAAGACATTTATATATCAGGCAAAAAAAGCGAAAATAGTTTAAAATATTGAAATTTTTTACAGAAATCTTAAGTAGAACTTCTATAATTGTATATTTATAGTTAATCCTTATTTTTTATGACGTATGAATCATTTTAATTTAACAGCAAAGATATTGGGATAAAGTTATAGTGCTGCAGTAAATTTTATTTGTGTCAAATATTATAAAAGACTTTTTTATGTATCATACACAAATAAAGAAATTAATCTATAAATTTTGCGTATTTTTTTTACATCCAAAGTACAACTTCCATTATTGTATGAGTTTATTTACTTTTTCATATTAATATATCTGCCAATTCCAATTAATAGTTCATAAGCTGGAATTACAAATTTTTTGTAAAGTGAATAAATATTTTTACTCCACAATTACTATATTAAGCTTTTCCAAAAGTCAAAATATTTATGTAAATTGTAGGTATGATCCATAATTATTATTTCCTGAAAAACTCTCCGAAATATTAATATTATATTAAAATTAAAATATTTTCATGTGTTCTGTAGTAAGTTGTAATTTTATATAATTACTTAGATTGTAAATTCTGTAAAAAATTCTATTATATTGACTGGGAAATAAATACACAGAGAAATATAGCCATAAATTAAAATATTTATACAAATAGCACATTTATTGACAGATGCATTAGTTTAAACAATATATACATGCACTTTTAGCTGAAAATAAATAATGTACTCTTTTAAAACTGAATAAACTTATAGTTTATAACTTGTCTCCTGTTAATTTTAAACTGCAACTTTCATTTAACAGGAATTTTTTTAAAGAAATAGAAAAAAATGAGCATTGTAAAGCAATATGTGGTCTTCTAAGTCGACTTAAAGAATTTTTCCCAAAAATATTATATATCAAGATAAAAAAATTTTCATAATCTTAAAATATTTATTTATCGATAATTTTTATTGATTTTATTTTTATCAATACTCTCACAAACAACGAATTTTCTATGGTACACAATAAAAACTTTTAAGATAAATGTTACCGGATGAAAAAAATTATAAATTTTAAAAGCTTTTCTTAAATTATAACTACAAATTACTAAGACGCAATTGTGCTATATATTTGTATCGCATTTAATAATGAAAATCAAAATCAACATAATTTGTACTTCTTCATTCACTACTTTTTATTAGTTTATTAATTGATTTGCAATGAAATAACCCTTATTAAAATTAATTTATATTAAAAAAATTTTTCGCATTGAAATTCATTTAATCAATTTTCTTACACTTTCCTTAAATCCTTATGGAAATCAGAATATTTTTAATTTTAGAAGAATTATTTCATTACAAATATTTTTAATTTTAAATATTAATTCTTGTATTAAAAACTTGTAAAAAAATAATAATTTTAAAACTTGTGAAATAAGTACAATTCAGTTTATAGGAAAATAATGTAACCACTGATTTCTATGTAATATTTTATTTCTTAACTGTTTTTATCAAACATTTTGATAAAGTTATAACTTTAAAATATATATCATACTTATATATCAATTTAGTAATAACTTTAAGTTATATCATATATATTGATAGAAGATTACATAACAACCTGATTAATCTAATGAAAGAAAAACCATGAAGAAAAGTTCAAGTAAAAGAAATTAAATTAATCTTTTTAGGTTTGTTTTTCTAGCTGATCTAATATGTCTATGTTGTACGCAATTTTGGCCTTAATATCTGGAGAAACGAATTGCAATCAGAGAGACCATGCTTTTGCAATTGAAGAATGGGAATAACTTTGTCTTTTCCAACTTTTGCAATCATTGGTTAGTTTGAATAAGATTTACGGGTCTTCACCACGAGCTAAATAAATCCTAAGTATATCGTCAACATTTATCTTTATCATAATGCAAAACTCTTCTAACCTTGTACGATTTCAAAATATATCAAGAAAAATTTATAAATTGGAAATGATCAATCTTCAAGAATTATAATAAACATTAAGTGTGATAAAATGCTGAAGTAGAGTTTTATTCAGATTACTACAGAAGTCTCAATAACAAGTACTGCGTTTTTTATTTTTATAATAAAGCTATTTAATTCGATTTATTTTCTGAATAAATTATGTGCAGTAAGTATAATATTTAATCATACCCCAAAAATAAAATGAATAGTCTCCATAAAACTAACTGCCGAATAATTCATCTGTAAGTGAAATTAAGTTTTTTCGAGAAATATATTAAATTTTTTGATTTCCTTACCCAAAATTGTTAAGTAAGTTGTGTGTTGAAAACTTACTCAAAATTTTTAGAGTATTCAATAGTAATATTAAATAAGTGTACACTTTAATGCACAACTACAAACATATTTAAATTTATATTTTTTATATATATGATACAAATTATTAGACGACAATTCATAATATATATGACACATCATTTTTATGTCAAAAAATTTATTTTCTAATATCTTAATTGAGAAACAATGAGAATCACTTATATTCTCAATAGTTCTTTTGGTGGAATCAATCTTTTACATCTTTTACAATGCTGTATATTTTTATAAAACTTTCATTTTGCTGAAGCCATATAAAACAATCAAATGTAATTTATTAAAATATTTGTGTGATTAGAAAATTTTACCATTAGTTTTAATAATAATTATATTTTCAAATCATTTTGTCTTGTAAATATTTAAATAAAATTATTTGAGAATAAATTAAAACAAATTCATCTTCCAACAAAAGGAAAATTAACTATCAAAGCTATCTTTTTAATATTCAAGAGTTCCACTGAATAACATTTTAACAGTGATGTCATTCCTACACGAAATTTCTTCACCGATTATTATTAAAAAAGTTCAAACTTCACTGAAGCAGTTTCATCAATGCGGAATTGTGATGTTAAATTAACTGGAATTGTTTATATATATATATATATATATATATATATATATATATATATATATATATATATATATATATATATATATATATATATATATCATATATATATATATATATATATATATATATATATATATATATTATAAAGCATAAGTTTAAACATTCTGACTTGGGAGATAGAGTAGCAAATATGTCTGAATGGACAGCTAATTGAATACATAGCTAACCAGCGGCAAACCGAGCCAGGAAAGATCTTAAAAGTCACACTAAAATCTATCTGGTAAATAAAATGTAATGCAATGATCAAATTATTAAAACTGCAGTTTCTGGTGAGGTCTGTATAATGACAAAATCAGCAGTTATTGTAGCCGCCATTGTTCGCAATAACTGCTGCCACACATTAAGGTACATAATTAATGAGGCTTTAGAAGTATATAGGGAGGTAGAAGTTCATGTAGTCACGGTACTTATGGTCATGGTTGATATGATGTAGTATTTAGTCTTGTATTCCGGGTTGCTTGTTGTGGGAGCAAAGACCACACGTTTTCGATTGGTGATAGATCGAGAGAACTGTCTAAAAGAAGCAATTCAACCTGAAAGGAACGGAAGCAGTATAGTTCCAAAGTTTTCTGTAAGCTTCACGAAACCATTACCATGTGTGTGTGAGTGTTCCGGAGTAAATAATTCCTAATTTTGTAAGGAACTTAATTTCTTTTTTTAAGAAATCATTCATTATTTCTTTTTAATCTAACTTATTACTCAATTAGTATTCAGTGCCATACGGATTAAGATTACTTTTAGTTTGTATGGTTTTTTTTTTTAATAATTTTTGATTTATAAAAGGTATTTTCTCTGGAAGCAAAATAAATAAATAAAAGGCAGGGTCAAGTTCAACGATATTTTTGAAGTAATGCTTAAATCTTCTCCTCTGTTAAAGAAAGTAATGAATTTATGATTATTGAATAGAATTTCATTAAAAAAATTAAAGGAAAAAGGTCTATTTCTTTAGCTATTAATATTGGAGAAATGATTAAAATGTTTTCGTGATTTTCACAGTGTGCTAGTATTTGATTTTTACATATCGATCTTAAAAACTTTGTACAAATTAGAAAAACTCATGTGTCATTATGACTGTTCAAAAAGTAGAATCTCTAAGATCTGATGCACTCTGATTACCTCATTTACGATGAAGAAAAAGATTCGATCCAGTAGTTTTCGCTTTTAAATTTCGTTGGCGTTCATTTACCTACACTTTCACATAAAACTTTTTGTTTTCAAAGAACACAATGGCATGGATGTGTCAGTGGAAAGTTCTTCTTACATCAATATCACATTTGTAAATTTTCCAGAAAGCACAGTTATTTTAAAGGACATCAAATAAATGACTCTTTAGAAACATTTTTATTTGAAGTTGATAATATCTTTAAGAATGTGTGGAAAAATAGTCGTATTAATATCAATTATATAGAATTATCGGAATAATCGCAATTAAACTTAAAAGCATTAAAAAGATCAAAGCCCTTGAAAAATCATACAGTGAAAACAGATTGTTAAAGATACAGATGCAACAGATAATATTAACTTACATCTAAAATGCACTTTCTTATATACCATAAATATTATATAAACTAAACTATCACTACAATTTAAATTTATCCAAAGGAGAACATTACAAATGAGTAAATAAGATTTAATTTTGAATCCGATTCTTTCATTAGCGTGTTCAAAAGTTCGTTAAATCCTGCCTGTGATTCACTTCACATCATGTGGTCTCTGATAAATATCTATTGGCCAAAATTTAGAAGCTTATCAAAATTAGAAATGTCCAAAAAATTATTTTCTTTTGTATTTAATTTTATTTTACTTTTTTGTTAAGTTTTTATATTCAAGCAATTATAATAATTTCTCAAGTTATTCGGCGTACTTTTTCTCCAAAATTCGGTCAACAGTTATGAGTTGCGTACCATCTAAGACCATTCTGGTTTTAAATAGTTTGTCTTCAATAATTCCTCGGAATTTTCACCTATATTTGGGAAATAGTCAAATAAAACTACTTACTTGATATATTAAAAGAGAAAATCGAAATTATACATAAATATGAACGTCACCAAAATATAAATTTCTATGATAATAATCATGTTATACAAAACAGAAATTTCTTTATGAGCCACATGAACTAATTTCTAATACCCCTATCAGAAAACACATTACATGTGATTACAGATTTACTAGTACAGTCTCAATTTAGATAGTAGTACGAATTCACACAGCTCTTACGAGTACAAAACCAACAAGTTCTAGGAAGTTGCTAAAGTCTCGGAATTGCAATATCATCTTGGATGTTTTTATAAATACAACAGGGTGATTAGATGAAGATATTTAAAAAAGCCCAATATTGATTACAACACGTTTACAAAAGAAATTAGAATATTACACACATACATACATAAAAGTCTTAGGAATTAAAAATGCTATTTGTAATTCGTAAAGCTTTCATTCGAGATAAATATTTTGAATTAAAAATATATACCTGAAATAACAGCAAATTATTCCAATGAGATATTCGAATTTTTACCAATCCAAAACCAGCGAAGAAGGAGCATGTTAGAAATACATTAAAAAGGCATTTTCGTCAGTATACAAAAGGTTATGGACTAAAGTAAAGGGGTAAGGTTTCTAATTTAATTGGGCGGTTTGTAGGTCACTGAAGAATGTCTTCAATATTTCAGCTTAACATTTGCAATTTTACTTCTCCGAAAGATATTAAACAGTTGCAAAAAAAAATAAAAATCTCTTTATGTTGATCTATGAAATAAAAATTAACTATGAATGTAAGCCCTATTGAGAACAAAGTAGAAACTTAGAATACCAAATAAGGATGCATTATTGAACAAAATAAATGCGAATTTTGGATGTTAGTTATAATGAAAATAATGTGGAGAACAAATTAAAACTAACCTAAGTAATCTTTTTTTACCCTGAATAAAATGTGTAACAATATAACAAACTATGTGTGAACGATTTTTATGGAATTTGTGTATAACTTAATCATTTGGATGCATACCATTAAATATATTCGTCATTAAAAACGAATGCCACAGTACTGAGAAAACTAAAGTCTGGTAATTGTTTGATCGATATCCTTTACTTTTGATTTTGAATCCTCTATCGAAACCTAAGGCGAATAACTCTTGATGGAGAGGGCTATAAATTCTGTTTTTAGAAAAGATAGCTTCATCATTACACTGAAATTATTTTTTAATTTAGCCGGTTATTTTTTTATATTTAATATTTTTTGCACCAAAAAATAAAAAATATCTTTAAAAAAAATAAAAAATATAAAAAAATCAAGTTTACTGCACAGTTCAACCATCGAGTTAGGAGATAAATTTTAAAATAAACACTTTATAGAAAATACATAGATTTTTCGATAAATTTCAATTCTTTTAATAATCCCTTTGCATCATAGATAAATTAAAACTGTACTTCAAGAGTTTAAAATTCTATATTTAATGGAAATTTTTCCTATAATTTTATACCCCAAAAATACTTTAAAGTTTGAAAAGTTTGGTTTTTTTAAACACATTTTCCGAAATATATTTTTATCAGATGCCTTAATCGTTATATTGAAATTTAAGTTACATAGAAATTTATTCCCAATTTTTTCATAATACATGCCTTAACAACCATTTATCTTATTTCTAAGAGAAAATTTTTTCCATTAAATGAATACTAAAAAATGTTCCATTGACTTAAAATTCCTACTAATTTTTTGTTGCAAGTATTCATAAATTCCTGTTTCTTCTGGTGAAGTATAATTTGCAATTAATATATAAATGCATCTATAACAGGTATTTAATAAAAAAACTATTTTTACTTATGTTGTTATATTTTTCTTTAAAAGATATGCCATGTTATTCATTTAGCAACAGTAATTCAGGTTATTGAAATTATCTATCTATCCTATCTATCTATTTATATATATATATACATATATATATATATATACATATATATATATATATATATATATATATATATATATATATATATATATATATATATATATATATATATATATATATATATATATATATATATATTTAAAGTTTATTCTATCCTTCAAAATGTAAATTAGTGTCTATGAAAATTAAGTGAAGATGTTTTGCCCTACTAGAGAACATTCATCTGAGGAAAGTAAATAAATTTATCTAAAAATTAAATAAATTTATCTGAAAAGTAAATAAATTAATCCAAGTAAGGAACTGTTATCATAAGTCGCACCTTATATGTATTCACTTATTAATTCAAAACTTCAATTAAAAGATGGCCTAGCCAAAATATATTTAATTGATGTTATGTTACTAATGACACTTGGACAAGCCAAGCTCGATATGCCTTGGCTATGCGAATTTAAGTCAATTGGGAGCGTCTTTCGTTTAATCAGAGCAATATGAAGTTGAAAGTACGACTTTTGCTCTTCAAATCCTCCCACAGATGGCAGCACCAGAGGATCCGCTCCCTCAATTTTGGCATTGATCTGAAGGGGGAGTAAATTTCTCTAGACCATTGCACCCATGGTAACTGCTCAACGACCGACCACAGGACTTTCAATTCCACAGATTTAACGAGCATGTATATCGCATGTATTCGGTGGGTCTTTAGCGGCATTGGGAATCGAACCCCACCCTTACGGATGGAAGGCCGATAGCCTAACCACTAGGCTACCACGGCCCCTATATTGATATTTAATTGAAAAAGAGCATGGTTCTCTATCATTCAATTTGTTGCTTTTATTCTTCGACTGTGCCATAATTTCCGTTATAAAACAATTGACATTTAAGAAAATTGTATAGTATATATTCGATCAACTAGAACAACATTTGTCCATCATTAATAATATTTGTCCATTTTAAGTCATGAATACATCACAAAAATTTCTGATGTCAAGAAAAAATACTTAAGTGGAAAATTACTTGAAAAATACCATTATTTTTGTGAGAAATATATAATAGAGAGAACGAAAAAACTGTTTTGTGTTGTTAAATGGTAACTTTTTAAGAACCCTATTTTTTTGGGGTGACAGCTTGTATCATTATGAAATTATAATCAAATGACAAAATTTCTTCAATTGTACAGCCGTCAAAGTAGTTTCCGAATAGAAGGTCATCAGATGTTGTTCACATTTGATATTCACCAAATCAATTAAAAAAATTAATATCCTTTACGCTACTCATTTCCCTTGATGAATTCATTTTTGGCAGCCTAAAAATGTTTCAGATTTTTGAAGTTTGATTTCTGACTGAATAATTGCTGGCTGAAATATATCTTTCAGTTCATATAACAAATCAATTTCATATGTCTTGTAAAAATGGTAAAAAAAAACATAAGATGAAATTTAAAAAAAAATCAGCTGCAAAATTTATATAACGGCAAAAATATTGTAATAAAATGAGAAAAAACTGATAACCCAGTCTGAACAAAAAAATGTTTTAGATAACGTCTTGTCAAAATCAAATGTGTCTTATGATTTTCTTCGTGTGGAACTGCTAAAGCGCCAAAGTCTTATATTGTCAAAAAACAATTTTAAATGATTTGATCAAATAATGTTTACTCATACAGTAAATGGTTTGGGGATCAGGACAGACTATAGTATGGGATCACATGAGTCTTATATTATTTGCAAACCTAATATTAAATAGTTATAATAAATAATTCACTAGCACTTGAAATGTACCTACCATTTTTTGTGTGACAAATGTGCCATTTTTATATAATTATAGAATACCTTAATCAGGAAATCATATAAGTTACTTAATAAATGTAACCAATACTCAATATGACTACACATATGATTCATAGAAATGCTAATTATTCTGGTCTTTTTAGACCAGAATAATTAGCAAGCTGTAAATCATATATGGTATTTGATATTAAGAAATTCTGTTTTTATTACTTCTATTCTCCATTCCAATTGTGAAGTAATAACAAACGTTATGATGTTCGTCAAAAGGAAAAGTCTCTACTATTCCATACGAAAGCTTTGTTTAATTATTTGTGCCCAGCACATTTCTTTTAAAATATTTAAAGTTAATTGAACATATATCATTTTGCAAAGATGTTTGGAATTATTGCAAAGGATAATTTGTTGTAGCAGGAGATTATTTTACAAGTGAGTGTCTTCAATTTGGAAAAAATAAGATATCGCATATTTATTTTTTAAAAAAATGATTGACAAGAAAATTGGTACATTGATCATGTATTTGAAAATTATGAATAGATGATATTTATTTGCCTAAAATTATTGACAAGAAAATTGGTACAGTGATCATATATTTGAAAATTATGAATAGATGATATTTATTTACCCAAAATTATTGACAAGAAAATTGGTACATTGATTATATGTTTGAAAATTATGAATAGATGGCATTTATTTGTCTAAAATTGTTGACAAAAAAATTGGTACATTGACTATATATTTGAAAATGATGAATAGATGATATTTATTTGCCTAAAATTATTGACAAGAAAATTGGTACAGTGATCATATATTTGAAAATGATGAATAGATGATATTTATTTGCCTAAAGAGGAAATATATTTCTGATTTGTCATTTTCTCTGAACTATTTATAAGTTTACATTAATTTAGTGTTATCAATTTAAGCGATTAAAAATTAGAAATTTCTATTTTTCCTAGACTTAATTCAAATTTTTTACATCAAATAAATTAAATTTAATCACATTAATACTGGAATAAGATAAGCTCAAAATGGCAATATATAAATAAAGAAATAATGAAGAAATTCGATTATCTTATTTTTGAGAATTATAAAAACTTCTTTCTAAGATATCAAGAAAAGCACCCAAAAATTTAATGAAATCTGATAAAAAATAATTGTCTGTCCTTTTTTAACTATTTGCTTGCTTTTGATCTCTATGATTACTTACTAATTTGATTTCTATCAAAAACATTATTATGTATGGTGATCAATTATACTTAAAATTGACTTCTGATTTATGAAATATATCAGAATGGTTGTTTGATTCAATTCATTTATGTAGCTTTTGTATTACATTATATTTTACCGCTTAGCATCATACATATAAGACAAATCAGATCTTTTCTTCTTACATAAATTTTATTCAGTATTTTCTGCTCCTCAAACGAGAGAAGATTCTAAGTTAATTAAATTAAATTGTTCCAAATTAGAGTTATGTTCATTATTCTTCAAAATCTAAATTCTGAGATAATTTGATCATATTACAAGCAAAATCATTTAAAGTTAAATCTGCAAAACGACCAATTAAAGTAGTGGTGAATTTTATATGTCAAAATGGTTGTGAAAAATAGGCAGCTAAAAAATATGGAAAAGCTTTTTACAAATGTGAGTATGGAAAAAACGAATAATGCATTCTTTCACCGAAATAATAAAAGCAGGGTTAAAATTCGTAGTGAAGATAACATATTTCCCTTGCTATTTGGAATTGGTATAGTAATTGGCTTGCCCATAACACCCGCCATCGCAAATGCAGCGCAAAATGAAATTGGAAAATGTCCCAAAGCATGGTGCATAATTGTTATAATATTCAAAGTTGTATTGCTTATTCTAGGTTTCTCAAATGCACGAGATTTGATGCCAGGAAATTCTGTTTTCATTACTTATATCCTTTATTCCACTTGTGGAGTAATAATAAATATTATGATGTTCGTCAAAAGGAAAAGTCTCTACACCTCCATACAAAAGCTTTGTCGGTTGTTTGATTATTTGTGCCCGACCGATCGAATTGGTGGTAAGAGTATAATAATTCAATTGATTGGATATATTATCTTAAATGGAATGTACTTGTATTTCTTCTCTACTTTCTCCTACGTGTTGCAGATAGGTTACAATGAATCACACATTCGTTATCCAAAATTCCTGCCAGACAACTATAAGAAATTTTATTTGAATCTTGTTTTAACATCGATCGTATTTACTGCCTGCTTAAGTGTGTCTGTTAATGGTTTTATTCTCTTAATAAGCTATAACGCTTATGTAGCCATGTACAGTATGATCAAAGGTTATCGAAAGCACTTGATGAAAAGAATAATTGATATTTCACCTTCTGAAGAAATAATAATGGACTGCATGTCAATATATACTTCTCTTTCAAGAATTATAAATGAAACTGACAGCAATCTGAATTTGTACGTACTGTTTGCATATGGATCCTTTCTCAGTGCTGTTTTCTCTTCTGTCAGTGTTGGAGTCAGTACAGACGTCGCGTTACAACACATTGTACTAAAAGCATATACTGCATGGAATTTTTTGGCTTCAGTATACGCTATGATACTCCTGTGCTTCTGCGGAGACAAAATCCCCAAGGAGTGTGAAAAGCTAAAGCAGGCAACTAATGAATGCATGAATAAATTTCTCAAAACATCACCTGATATATCCCATAAATTGAAATTAAATCTACTGTCCGAAATGATTATGAATTCGAAATTCTCTGTCACTGGAGGTGGTATGTTTGTGATCGACCTTTCTTTGGTATTAACTGTGACAAGTGTAATGGTTACATATGGAGTGCTTATGTACCAAATGGATCATAGGTAAGACGGGCAGTTATGAAACCATTTAAAAAGAATTTAATGCACTTCAAGCATAGTAATTATTACATTTTTTGGCTTTATTATTTTGTAGTCTCAAAATAACCATAATATAGGTATACTGCAATTAATATTTAAATGTAGTCACAGTAGAACGAAAAGAATTTGTCTGTATCATCCAGTCTACGTATGCTTCCTATTTTCTGGACAGGATTAATTTTATGCTATTTTTATCAGAAAATCTAGAAACAATCTATAACAATTAGATTAAAAATATCAATATATCTATGATTATAGCATTTACGCAACGGCATTGAGTAACAACTGCCAAGTCAACTAAAACGCCAAGACGTCCATTTTCATAAAACTGCAGTAGTCCTCCTCCTAAAACTTTTCTTTGTTAAACGTTTTCTTGATAATATTGACTGTAAAAAGTAAGTGATTCCTGCATCACATTATTTCAAGAGAAAAATACCTCTTTCCAAAAATTATGTTAAAAATTCTCACTTCCAATTATTATCTTACTTGGAAAATAATTTATTGATGAACTTTGTTTTACATTCATATTAAAAAAGAAACTATAAATTCACTTTGTAAATGGAATAAAACTGGTGAATGAAGTGGATTAATTTAAGTTTTATGTCAGTAGTATTAAAGTTAATGGATTTGGTAGAGCAAACATTTTGTTTAAGCTTTCCATAAAATGCATAAGATCATGTCAATTTTTTCATGGAAAATTTTGCATCATTCTTTTTATACAAACAGTATATTGCTCTATATAAAATAATTAACTAAAAATTGCTTATATCTAATAACTAATTGGAATTACAATTTGTAATTTAACATAGACTGTTTAAATGAAATATATTATTTACCAATGTATTTTGGGATTATTTATAAGTTCACTTTATTGTTCCATATCGTGTTCTTTTGAGAAATATTGTTATTAATATAATTATGAATAGTTTTTTTCTCTAATAGAATATATTTCAGTTTTCAAAGATTGAAATTTGGATAAAAATCATATATCGTGATAAACTTTATCAGATGATACAAAAAATATATTTAGAAATCAGATGAGATATAAAAGAAAATTTTCTATAAATCCTACACAAATAAATGATTATGTAATTCATGTAAAATTTTTTAACATATTTAAAAGTCTTATTGATATAAATGTATGCATATATATATATATATATATATATATATATATATATATATATATATATATATATATATATATATATATATATATATATATATATATATATACATTTATAATAATAAAACTTTAAATGTTATTAAAACAGTCATGTCAATTCATATAAAATGTTCCACTATAGGAGTTACGCATTTTTTCTAAAAATGAATAAATATTCTTATTACAGAATTTTACATTATCAAAATTTTCAAATGTTTATGTATTTAAGTAATACATGTGTGAAGCATAAGTATTAATGTCTGCAAATGTAAAAAACATCAAAATTTTAATTTTATATTCAAATATGAAGATTTTAATGGCTTGCTACACGTTTTTTTTTAAATGCTTTATCATAAATTCTGCAATGAATTTTATCAACATAACGTGGAACTTTAAATGAATGAATAAAAATACACTATATGAAATAATCCTCAATTCATAAAAAGTAAATTCAAATAAAATATACATAAATGTAAATATTTATTTAAATATTACTTTGCGTTATAAGTGTATTTTGAACAAAGTATAAGAATATTTTTTCAGTTGCGAAATACATGTAGCGCTATTTCAAATCTAAATAAACTTTAAGAAACTTCATAATATATCTGCTATTAATTGCAATAGTAATCATTTATCTTTAAAAAAACTTTTAGGAAAGTTTTGTAAAGACAGTAGAAAGAATTTTTTAAATAATATTTGTGTAGTAAAAATATTTAAAATAATTTCCTAAATTAAAGATAAACAAATTTTCTGATAACAAAAAAGAAAAAAATATTTTATTTTAGGGAATATAGAAATTATTGTATAGAAATTTTTATTCTGCTAAATAATTTTACACTTAGTTTGTAATTGGTGAAAATGATATGCTTTTCAGAATTTAGTAAGTTGTAAATATATTATAAATATAACTGCAGTTTATTTTGTTGCATTTCATATTTTTTGCCTTCTTTCATTCTGAATGTCTCTCAAAACCACAATTAATTCCTCTGTGAATCTTAAGATTCTTACTAATCATTTATCATTAGTAAGTTTCATTTTTAAGCTTGAAATAAACCTTTTTAATTTCTTTTGATTCCAACGTTTGTTTCCATATTAAAATATTTCGACTTCAATAAATTCTCTAACAAGTTGATTAAATTGTTGGCGCGATGCCAAATTATTTCAATATCCCCATGTTTCTTTTTTCATTTTAGTTTGTTATTTTGAAAACTTTTATTGTAAAACTACAACAAATACAAAATCTGTGAGCACATTTATAACATCTTATATTTCTTAACAATGTGAAAAAAATGACAATTCTATTCGAAATAAAAAAAATTAAATCACAAAGAAGAGCATTAAAAATTACATTATACTTAATTTTTATTTTCTGAAAGTTATCAAAACCAGAATTAGGGAAATTTCTATAATATAAATAAACCTTGAAGTTTGGTTTCTGTATTTTTTAACAAATTCTATTTAATTTAAAATATAATTATAAATCAAATCAAAATGAATTTATAAGCTCTTTTAGAGTAAAAGCAACTATTTATCTCCCTGTTTTGGTTCTTATTTACAAATTCTTATCTTCAAACATGCCTTATATCTATTAACAAATTATATGATAACGATAATTATCAATTATCAAAGTTTTAATATTTTATCACTTCTAGGAAAGAAAGAGTGAGGGAGAATGTAATTGCAAAAGAATTATAATACTCTTATCAGATAAATACAAAATATTTTAAGACAATCTTCAATCATAGCAGTGAGTCTAATATTAGATATATTAACCAATAAAATTAGATATGTTTTCATGAACTTTCAAATCTTTGGTTATTTAATTACATATCAATCAAATTGAAAAAAATATTGTAAACATATTTTTAACGTAAAAAAATAGTTACTTTCGTTTAAACATAATCCTTCACATTTTACACGTAATTTACAACATTTACAAGATTTTTGAAATGGTGTGGTATTTCCAACAATCTAATTTAAGGCTATTGTAATTGCACATGCTTTACATTCAATGTTTTCAGTGCAGGTTCCTTTGATATTTTATTTAAAGTTGTGAAAAAATAAATAATTAGCTTAAATTTATAAAGAATAGTGTAAGTGTAGTTGATCTTAATAATTTGTTGGTGATTAGATTTAGTACATGATTAAAAAATAATTTAGCTCATTTGTCATGAACGAAAAACTACGAACACAAGTTAAAGAAGTAGAAATAATAAAACTAAAATCAAACTATTCCGATTGGTTTTCATAAACGATCCATGCCATTGTAAAAAGTGTTAATTATACTTCTAAGAACTAATAGATTTCTTGTAAACAATTCCTTTGGATTTAAGGAATATGTGCTATTATGCTTTCACGAAAAATTTCATTACAGCCATCTTTATCAGTTTTTGACGCCATTCCAAAATCTAAATACGACTTAAATAATAATAATAATACTAATGAATACGTGCTTATAGAACATTTCTTAGTAAATTATCACAAGTATATCATTAATGCATTTCTTTATTAAAATACAAAAATGATGCATGTGCTTTATTTTGAATTATATACATAGTGCGAAAGCTTTCTTTAATTTTAAATGATCAAAATCGATTGCGCTATACGGAAAATAAAAAGCTAGAGTTAATACTAAGGAATAAAATACTATTTATACTATTTAGATAAATAGTTCCTAACGTACTATTTAGAAATACCTTTTGTAGAATTACAAAGGACTGCATAAATAGTACTTTGTTTTAGTATTTTCAATTTAATATTTTGATCCATTTATTCTTACTTTTATGAATAGGTTATGTGTTTAAAGTATTATACTAATACATTACTTAAAAGTGAATTTAATTTTCTACAAGACAGTCAAAACAATTTTCCTCAATAGTCAATTATGTGTAAATTCCTACTCGAAAAAGTTAAATATGCGTGAAGTAAACAGTACTTTTCCATTTCGCCGGCGCATATTTCGCCAAGTGAAAATTAAGTCGCCAATTGGCAACAACACACAGTATACACATAAAAAATTTTAAATAATGTTGTTTTACATAAAATTTTTTTAATTTATTTATTTAATTGTTGTTTTCGTGTTCACGCTATACGTGGAATGATGGATGCCAGAGCCTCAATTTATTTATTTATCATAATAGATTACAATTTATCCCGGTGATGCATGTTTCAAAATCGTATTATTATTTTTTTAACTATTTTTTATGTGAATTTGTTACGATTATTATTTTTTAAGATACATTTTTAAAATCCGATTTTTTCTAGAGAGATTTTTAATTATTAAATTTATATATATAGCAACAGAGCATTAAATTATGAAATAGAAAAAAAGAGTCGAAATAAAGTCGTTGACTGTAAAAGGCCGTCACATGTTTTGGAAACGTAGCAGTAAAAGGTTACCAGCGGAGATATTCCTTCTAGCGATGGTTGTATCATTTTTGGCGACTTTATCGCCTAAGCCGGCGAAATGGTAAAGTACCATAAATTGTATATACTAAACTTACTCAAAATCTTTAAAGTATAAAATTGCAACAGTAAATGAATATCATTTTCCAACATAATTGTAATTCAATTATTAAAGTACATTGAAGTCTGTAGTTATAAATTTATTTTTATGATATAAATTGCAAGGAAATCTACATTTAACTCCTAAGATTAACATTTTTCACACTGTTTTCTCTTGAATAACCAAATTGCCCTTGACATATCGAAATTATTGCAACGGGACAAATTTTTAAGTATCATTAGGTTGTTCTTTTAATCATGCCTTACTTCTTGTGTACATCGCAATCAAAAATTCATTTTACGGCAATCCTATCAAAACAGGAAATGTCGTTAAGTAACTAATTTTTAATTTTTATACAGTTAAATCCATATTTTGCTCTTATTTTATGTTAAAAATAATATATTAATTTTTTCAAGACGTAAATGTTTAGGGAGAATTATTTTAGGACAGATAATGGCAAATTCTTCTTTTAATGGAATGAAAAATAATCATTAACATTTAATATATAATAATCATAAATAAAATTTTCTTCATGCTTGTAACATCTGTTAAATTAAATTTTAGCAGTAATTCTTATATGAAACTTCGAGCTCACTATATTAAGAATGATTTACATGTATAATGATAAATTTCCTCGGGTCGAATTAATGCCTAACTATATGTAATTGCTTATAGATATAAAACTGGTGTGAAAGTTAAATCTATTTGATTTTGGATAGGGCAAAATATGTTTTGTGATAGTGATATAATTAAAGAATAATTTATCTTCTAATACCCATAACAGTTTTGTCTAATTTTATTAGATAGTTGGATTTTGAAACTGTAAGAAATATATAAAAAAATTAAACCAAAATTATTGTTTAAACGATTTTGGTATGAAAAAATTTTACTTGCAATGCAATGCTAGTCTATTTGTCTGGTTATTAATTCGAAATATTTGATATAGTATTCAGATCACCTCAGTATTTTTATGTATATTTAATCAACCAGTAAAAAAATTTAACTTTTTGCTTGGAATGGATGAAAAAAATGAAGAAACAGCTCAAATTTATTTATTAATTCAAGACTTGCCTTTCAGCCTTGATTCAGATTCAAGTTGCAAAGAAATAATGCCGATTCAAAATGCATATAATTATATGCAATTTGAATCAAAATCCCTGATTTTTTATCTTGTTTTAAAGTTCTTTACTAACACTCATTTAAACTTTCATTTACTTCAAAATCAATCTAATGTTTAAAAGTCTTTTCTCTGGTGTTTGAAAAATTCAATTCACTGAGTTATTACTTTCACATTGGGCAGATATCTTCAACCCAAATTGCATATTTGAAGAACACATGTTGCGAAAGCACCTGGTAAACCACAATTGTACTGTATGCCTAATATTATTATAAAAAATCTTACTGACAAAAAGGATTTAACTTAAGTAAATTAAATTCCTATTTAATTCACTCTCTGAGGTATGCAACAGCAAAAAAACTAGAATATATGAAATAAAATTAATGTAAATATTCAAATAGAATCAAACTTAGTAAAAATAAAATTTATTATAACGTTGGATCGATGCAGTTAATTACGGTGTTAAAGTTATACAAGCATAATGAGAAGCCACAACTCTGTTTATGAAGTTGTGGATTATCGATTGCGGCAGAAACACGCTTTGTTCCAAAAACTACCATTCGTTGAACCCAGTGAGAAAAAGATTGATTTGTAATTTTTCTATCTTGAGAATTGAAGTTGGGTGCCTTTGCTAAACTTTTTGTATTGAAATCATCTATTTCCTCTACATAATTATTGATGAGAGTCCAGCTGCCATAAAATCAGATATTATTATCCAGTAAATATGTGCTGTTTTCGATAATTACTTGGAAAAATTTCACACAAACTAGAGAAAATCATCCCAATAAGCCAGAAAGCAGATAAGGAAAGCATTAAATTTCTAAAACAACAAATATAATGTACATAATAGAAATATACTGGCAAACCGCATATGAGTTTCACATAAGTGTGATATAATTAAAAAAGCAGTTTCACACTAATCTTACAAAATCATCTTTATAAGAATTCTATAAAGCATCTATGCATAAACTCAAAAATTTCACATGATACAAATCCAAACGTCCAAATCCGATTATAACGTTAATTGTAAAATAGTAGAATATAAAGTAAACAACACATAGCACCTTATATATATATATATATATATATATATATATATATATATATATATATATATATATATATATATATATATATATATATATATATATATATATATATATATATATATATATATATATACGAGGGTTACTCTGAAATTTTTGACATACGCGCAGACGAGAATTTACAAAATAAAAATAACGGTTTGATTTTAAAGTACAAAGTATTTTAACACAGAAGACGATTTATTACTGACTTACTTCAACTTGTTTAGCGTGGAATAAATTTTAAACAGAAGAGAAAATGGAGTTGACGCGAGAACATTTTCGCGCTATGATTTTCTACGATTTCAAAGCAGGATTAAATCAAGAAGAATGCGTTCAACGGTTGCAATTAGCATTTGGTGATGAATCTCCAGCTCGTGCTACGGTATTCAGATGGTTTAGAGAATTTAGAAAAGGTCGCAATTTTCTTCAGGATGAAGAACACACAAGAAGGCCGCCGTCGGCAGTAATCCCGGATAATGTGTCTGCCATACGAAAAATGTTAATGGATGATAATCGCTGTACCTATCAAATGATACAGAAGGAACTTAACAATGGATCCGCAGCCACACACAAAATCATTCATGAAGAATTACATATGAAAAAAGTAGTTTGCCGTTGGGTTCCCTTAATCTAACTGAGCATCAAAAAGAGGAGCGTGCCAGAATCAGTAAAGAAACTTTTAATATGTTGAATGATGGTGGCCACCGCATCATTTCTAAAACTGTAACAGGTGATGAAACGTACATACCGTTTTTTGACGTTCCAACACGTCAAGAAAGCAAAGTATGGGTCTTTGAAGATGATCCCACGCCGACAATGGTGAAAAAACAATGCGCACTGAAAAAAGTGATGTATGCCGTTTTCTTCAGAAGTACGGGATTGGTCAAAGCCATCAAGTTGGAAGGACAGAAGACAGTAGCAGCAAACTGGTATACCACTAAATGTCTTCCAGAAATTCTACAAGAACTGAATGCTAGGGGACTAATGTTTCACCATGACAATGCATCTTCACATACAGCCGGATTTACAGTTGAGTTTCTTAAACAAAAACAAATTAAAGTGATCGAACATCCGCCGTATTCACCTGATCTAGCTATGTGCGACTTTTGGTTATTATTTAATCTAAAAGAGAACTTAACGTGGACGTCGTTTTCATTCAGAAAAAGAGATTGATGCGGCTATAAATGCATTTTTTCATCTATTCGAAGAAATGAATGGCTTGAGCCATTGAATCTGGGGAAAATTCGTCTACAAAAGTGCATTGATGCTGGAGGAGACTACTTTGAACACACCTAAAATTTTGCAAGTATAACTTTAAAAACCTAGTTGCATCTCAAAATTTTCAGAGTGACCCTCGTATATCTATATCTATCTATCTATACATATCTATCTATATCTCTCTCTCTCTCTCTCTCTCTCTCTCTACATATATATATATATATATATATATATATATATATATATATATATATATATATATATATATATATATATATATATATATATATATATATAAGTAAATTTTCATACAATTTACAAATTACTGCTGGCAGTTTATAAGTAATAATTACCTCCTCGAAATTAAATTTCACTGAAGACATTTTTTACTTCAGAAATAATAAGGAAATTACAATTTTCAACAAAAATTACATCAGTTGATTTATGTAGTCCAATTAAATTCTATATTTTATGTATTTGACAACACATAGATAAAAAAAATTCAGCCAACTATCATTGTCTTCCCCATTTTAGTTCTCAAAGATGACTGCAGCAGCTCAGATTTGCATATCTATGCAAGTTAAAAACCTGCATGGAAATGGAATTTGCTTGCACTGGAAATGTAAACACAGTAAAACAATACTAAGACACACATTATAATAATAAAGCTTACCGTTTCTTAGTAGTATGCCAACGTATATCGGATTAGAAACGATGGAGAAGGACGTTTCTAATTTCTGCATACAGAAGAGGGTTCTTACAGAGGAGAGTTTGCAGGATTTTCTCGCTTGAGACATGAAAATATATCCTATATCCGGAAAGTTCACCGTGTAACAAAAATTCATTATATGTTCAACTCCCTTACCATGGCAATTCTCACTGTAGTGTCGAAATTTTCAGTCGTCAAATCTAGAGACTTATAAATGCCTATCAACAAAAATTAAATATTTCTAGTGGAAAAATTATATATTTTCTTTTCTGTATTTCACACTAGTAGAAGTACAAGTTTAAGAACAATTTATTGCACTAGAAGGAAAACAACAGTAAGAAACTATTTTAATGTCTCAAAAATGGATAGAAAAGCAGAATAATTTTTTTCCATTTGAAAATGATATTAAAATTTATAAAGTATTTTAAATTTTCCCTGGAAATATACCATTTTTCTGAAAGGAGACTTCCACACTGTAGAAAGCCATTAAACACTGATTTACTGCCGAAAAGCTATTTGGTTTGACATCGTGTCCTTCCTCTTTACAAAAATCAACCCTCTCAACACATATAAAAAAATTTCTAATGTTAATACATCCTCCTTACATTAATTAAATGATTAAGAAAATTCAAATAGCTACATTAAATTTTATGAAGATAACTGATTAAGAAAACTCTTAAGACCCACCGAGTACATGCGAAATACGTGCTCGTTAAATCTGTGGAATCGAAAGTCCTGTGGTCGGTCGTTGAGCAGTTACCATGGGTGTAATGGTCTGGAGAAAACTTCCTCCCTCTCTTGATCAATGTCAAAATTGAAGGAGTGGATCATCTTGTGGTGCTATCTATTGGAAGAGTTTAGAGCAAAGTCGTGCTTTCACCTTCGTGGGGTTCTAGTTAAAAACGAAAGACTCGCTTTACTGATTTAAATTCGCAAGGTCAACAGTATAGCGAGTTTTGGCTTGTCCAAGAGTCAACAGAAACAACAAAGCGACAGAAAGTAGTGCTCAAAAAATATAACATCATTCACAATAAATTAAAATGCAATAACAACGAACATTTTCTTAACCAAATGGTATTTTAAATACTCCCTTAAAAACAGCGTAATTCATGAAATTGCAAGAACTTTTTTTAATTAGTGAAATATTAGAAAAAAGAATTGGTTAAAAAAATAACCTATTCGTGCGCTGTGTATGAAAAAAGTTCAGAATATGCAATGTTCGATCTTGTATTATTCCACTAAAACGTGGCGCTACGAAAACTGTTATGATAAGGCAAAATTAGATTATCTAACACCTTAGAAATATAATAGTTGAAACTCATAGTGCTAGCAATGCGAAAAAGTTTCGATATAAATTTGTATCCAATGACACTTATGAAGTACCTCCAAATAATGGATTCAGCATGACAACATGGATGTAAATTGGTAATATACGCCGTCCATGATGAAACAAAACGCCAATGCTTCATCATAATGCTATATATTGTAGCGAAGATAGAAATAAAATAATTGTAATATTAAGTATAACAAAATTGGATTTATTGGAACTCGACATACTCACTGAAGAAGAACTGGCCCCAACTGAAAGGACTCAGTCTTTTATACACAAACAGACTATTCTAGAAACATCTAACTGGAACAGTAAAGAAAGTTCTATAATCATCTAGATTTTAGACAAATAATAAGTAACAAATTTTAATTTAAAATTCTAGGATTCGGATAGAATACACTGCTAGGATTCAAATCAAGGACGAACGAATCTGGAGTCCGATGCTTTACCGACTAAGCTTCAGGGGGCGATAGCGAGCTTACTTTACGGGGCAGTATAGTACCCGGATTCTTCTAAAAGACCGATATGAGAGACAATTCCTGCTTCCAGATTTATTTAAAACAACCACATTTTTTCACTCGTTGATTGTGAAGCAGATGTATAATTCACTGAGCATTTGTAAATAATATGAAAATCTTCTTGAAGGTTACTGTTTGCAGCATCTTAAGATCTAATACTTTATATTTCATAATGTTGTCATGGAACCATAAATTGTATATTGTGCTGATTGTCTCGAGATCCCTACCAACACGGACGACAATGTTTGTAGTTAGTAAATTGACATTGATCAAAATTTAAAAAAAGTACTAGTATCTATTTATTCAATTCACACAAGACATAATAACAAATTTCTTATCTATAAACTACGTTGAAATGCTATTTTTGTGTTAGAAATCTCTTTAAAATCTTTTCCATACATGTATTTTTTCTTCCATCTTCTTGGTGTGAATATTTTGAAAAGTTAATTGCTTGCATATTATGATATGTTTGATCTATCATGCTAGTTTCACTTACTTAGAATTCCTGCCAACTTCCTGATGTAGCACTTTTAAAACTTGCCAAATCTATTTATTTTCGGTGATAAAAATTTATGGTAAATTTCTAAACTAAACTCCATGGCACGACAGCCCATGTGGGCCTAGGCCTACAGTGCCCATAACTGTTTTCATGACCGAGGGCCTTGGGTGCGAAGCATATGTCCCAGTTAGGTGGTCAGCCTAACGTAAGACCCCCAGTGTTTAGTTCCCAAGCATATTTGGGGCTCAGTTTATCGACCCACTGAAGAGATGAAAGGCTGAGTCAACCTTGCCCAGCCTGAGGATCGAACCTCGGACCTGTGTCATGAGAGCGTGAAACGCTGCCACTAAGCCACCGGGCTTCTATGGTAAATTTCACAGATGCAATATTCACCAATATGCAAGGTAAATTAATAGAGATGACATATTCGCCAATTTCCTAAGATGTTCTTAAATGATTTCTAAATATGATACATATTCTGGAAAACGGTATAATTTTGAATTATATTTATTTTTCTGATTCTCCCATTATCTCTGATCACATAATTGCATTTATCACATTTTGTGCAACCAAAAATAGGAATGTTCAGTTGATACTCTCTGTTTAATTAACAATAACTCATATTCAATGTTTAAAAATTGAATTATACTGTTTAAATTTTAAAAGAAAATTATAATTTTAGAATAAGAAAATTTTGATAAAATATCTATCCATAGAGAATAATTATCTTGTTTTATTTTGATTTTAAACTTAAATTTTTAAAATAAAAAATCATAAAAACTTTTGTGAACGATAAAAAAATAGCATAATTTGATGTAAAATAGGGATAAATTTTTGCCTTCCATTAACTAAACCCTCACTTATTTTAGTTCCATTTAGAAAGTTTTTTGAGATATCATTAATGTAATAACTTCACTTCTCATCAATGATATCTTAGAAAATTTGCTGAGATACCCTTAATGACAGTGTAGTTATTAAAGTTTTGTTTTTTATTTTAGTTACAGCTAACATATCATCAATAATTTTTTTTTTACTTTTTTCCTTAGAAAAATAAAATATGATTAAAAATATCAAAAACTCAAATAATAAATTCAATAATGACCCAAGTTTCATAGACTTCAATGTTCAAAAAAATAATAAACTTGTATTTTCTTAATTTAAAAATTTCTTTTTCTTCCTTTCTATCACAAAAAATATTAAAAAAAAAATCCTTTCAGTAAATATTAAATGAAACTTCAGTGTAAAACTAATAAAAACTCATTTGCAAATTAATAGATAGTCATTTTTAACTATTAAAATTATTCTGACAAAACAAAAAAAATAAATGCAAACATTTTTACAAAAATAAATTAAAGTTTTTTTCTATTTCTTACTCCTTAAAAAAATCAAACTTTAATGACAAATTTAACCATATATATAAATATATATATATATATATATATATATATATATATATATATATATATATATATATATATATATATATATATATATATATATATATATATAAGAAATTAACTCAATTGTGTAAACTACAATCAATCTATCTCATAATTAGCTACAATGATGGAATTACAGCCAACACGAAAGAATTATTTAAGTATACATGTATTGATGAAAAGCTAATACGTTATTTCTTTGCTGCAAATCAATTAAGCTGTAAACATATAATTTTTATTTTTGTTTACGATACGTTACATTATTTTTTTTTTATCTAAATAATGCATAATTTTATTAAAGAAAATCAAGATCTTTTACGAGTAAAACGTTTAAACTTATCTTACGAAAGAATGTTGCGTCAGAAGAAATCATTTCAAGACAATCCGACAGCTTTTAAAAATAACTGTATCTGGAATCAAAAACAAATTCATCGTATAAATAAGAAGAAAAATTCCCCAATTCGTGCTAAAAATAATATGTTTCCCTTGATATTTAAAATGGGAGTTTTTATTGGTTTGCCGACTTCAGCAGCAGTAGCTCTTTCAAAACAAAAAGATATTGGAATATTTGCCAAAGCCTGTTACTATTTGTTTTTAGCTCTAAGAATAATTTTAGTTGTCATCTGCTTTCCATATTCTATTCAGCTTGTGCCAGGAAATTCAGCTATAGTAACTTTTTTCATTAACATTGGTTGTGGATTATTGACAGTGATTATAATGTTTATCAAAAGAAAGAAACTTTACTGTACCATACAAAATATTTCACGTCTCTGCGATTATTTCTCTCCAACTAACCAAATCGGTGGGAATGGTAAGCTAATCCAAATCATGGGATATGTTACACTTAATTTGGTGTTTTTATTACTTTTAATTCTTTTTTACTTTGTTCAGCAAGTAGACTACAACCGTTCCATGATTCATTTTCCTGGTATTTTGCCAAATAATTATAAAGATTTTTTCATAAATTTTGTTTTGATCTGTATTATAAGCACATTTGTATTTAATGTTTTGGTAAATGGATATCTCCTTTTGTTGACATTTAATGTTTACGAAGCCATTTCAACATTGATTAATGGATATCGTCGCCATTTGCTGAAAGCAATCCATGACATATCGTATTCAACTGACACGACAGTTGCCAACATAAAGCTTTTCACAAAGCTTTCGTGCATAATGAACGAGACTGATGAGACACTAAATCTATATGTACTTTTAGTATATGCTGGCCTCATTACAGGTACTTTTAATGCAATCAGTGTTGGTATTGGTGATAATGATAGCTTTAAGACTCCAATGGCAAAAGCCTTTCTTGGTTGGGGATTTTCGACATCAGTATCAGGTCTGGTTTTGCTTTCTTATTGCGGAACGAAAATCTTCGAGGAGGGAGAAAAACTCAAGCAGTCCTTTACTGGATGCTTGAATGAATTGCTCGACAAATCACCTGCTATGTCAAATAAAATGGCTTTTAAAATTATGTACAAAATGATTATAAATTCTAAATGTTTCGTCACTGGCGGTGGAATGTTTGTAGTCAATAATTCCTTACTACTAACTATAACAAGTGTGTTAGTTACTTATGGCGTGATTATGTACCAATTAGATCATTAAAGTAAAATTTAATTTTTTATATTATGGATTCTTTTAGCGATTTAAATGATTGTTAATGTTACAGTGTAAATGCAATAAAATATTTCTTGTTAGAATAATATAAATTTTTTATTAGAATAATAAAATTAGATTTATTTAACTTTCATAATATACATATGTTATAAACTTTAATGTACTTTTCAAATATTTTCATTTTTCAAAAAAAAAAAAATAGTACTAATTAGCTTTGGATAATTATTTAATTATTTATAACCAACTATATTTAACATCTTTTTTTTTCTATAAAAAAAGATAAATAGTATTCTGAATCACTTTATTGTAGTTTTTCCATCCAGTTAAAAGCTGAAATACAAATTAAAAACTGAAAAAGTTAATAGTGCTTTTAAAGTGAATTTCAGTACTGACAGTGATTCTGTGTATTAATTATTATAGTACATGTGTTAAGAGCTTAATACTACATTAGGAAGGAAAGTAGAATTTCAGCGGTTCCATCGACATTTCACCACTCGAAAATATTCTAAAGTTTTAAGAACATTTTCTCAAAATATATTACAAAATATATTTTTTATCAAAATCTTTAATTTTGAAAAAAATTACACTTCTAAGATATTTTTCTAACACATCTTTTCTAATTTTTAAAAATTCTTTTCTAACATGAATAATTTCAGAAATTTACAAAATTACTATTTCTAATAGAAATATTTATTAATTTATTTCGTATGAAAAATTATTAATCTTTTTTCCAACATTTGAAATATATATAAAATAAAATTCCTACAGAAGATAAATACATTTAAAATAGAAAATCAATTAATTACGTCTTGATTTTAAGAAAATGTATGCGCTTATATATTCCTTTTAATAACTTCAGTTCGGTATTCTTCATTTGATTCAGAAATTAGAAATACAATATTAGAGATATCTTATTCTGCTATTGCGTAATCAAATATTGAATGATTTAAAATTAATTACACTTAAAAACGACTTTCTGATGTTATAGTTTTTTAATATGCAATGAATTATATATTTATATTTATACAAGGAATTTGGTATGTAGAAAATAATTAGTGTTGGCTGAGTTTGTTTCTTGCTACTTATTCAGCATTCATAAAAATGAATCCAAATAAGAAATCTAATTATTTTCACATAATACAAAATTAGATAAAACATGTAATATGTATGTTCAAAAATTTGTAAAAAAACATTCATTAAATATATTCATTTTTCTCACGCGAGCTTTTTAATATTTTAATTTTCCATTCAGGAGTATAAATTAATCCTAGTTTGTTTAATATATTGATTAGAGATGAAACACTTCAAATAATTTAGTCAAGATAAACTTTTCTCACAATCCAATTAGTAGTTAATAGAATATGTTTATTTTCTTATAATTTCAAGGATTTATATCATACTTCTTAAAATTTTTATACAGCTAAGCTGCAAAACAGTTTTTGACCTCTACTACAGTGCTCTTATTTGGCAAGTTATTGCACAGATAAAAAAGAGCAGCACATTGTAAAAATGCTCCGAAAGAATATATCACGTAAACGAACTGATAAAATTTTCAGGAATACGGATATCTTTAATAAAAAAATGTATCCCCTATCACATTTTATCCAAAACAATAAAAGAAATGCTTCAATTAGAAGTGAGGGCAATATATTTCCATTTCTATTTACAGTTGGTGCTATCATTGGTTTGCCAACATCTCCGAAGACCGCAGTTTCGAAACAAAATGATATCGGAACTATTTTAAAAATATATTGTATTGTAATTGCTGTTGTGAAAATAATACTAATTGTTTTAAGTTTTCCAAACACCTTTAGTTTGGTCGAAGATTCTTCTACTTGTGTTACCTTTTTCATTTATACCACATGCAGTGGGTTAACGTTGATTATAATGTTCATCAAAAGAGTTAAGTTGTACAAAGCCATACAAAACCTCTCTCGTCTGTCTGACTATTTAGCTCCAGATGGTCGAATCGGTGGAAAAGGTATGGTAGTTCAATGCATTGGCTACATTTTGTTGAATACAGGATTTGCATTTTTCCTCTCCAGTTACTTTTTTGTTCAGCCATATGATTTTGGTTTCAAATTATCTGATTTCGACTTCCCAGATTTTCTTCCAGACACTTTCAAAGAACCTTATCTCAACCTACTTAGATTTTCTGTCGTAGCAACATTCGTCTTGGCGTTTTCCGTTAACGGTTGCGTCCTCTTGTTAAGCTATAATGCTTATCAAGCAATTTACAAAGCGATGAAATCTTTTAGATCTCATGTCATGAAGACAATGTACAACAGGCCATCTTCTGGAGAAAGTATAGTGGATTACATGACGATTTTTCTCACTCTTTCAAGTGTAGCAAAAGAAACTGACGATGCACTCAACTTATATGTACTTTTCGCATACGGAGCTATCATGAGTGGTGCTTTCAATGCTGTAAGTTGCATAATTAGTAAACTCGAGACTATGCATACACCTCTTATCAGATGTTATGTATTTTTTGGAATGATTGGAACAGGATTTACCCTGTTCATGTTGTCTGATTGCGGATCAAAGATTACTAAGGAAGGTGAGACAACTTAAGGAATCCATAATGAAATGCATCAATAAGTTCTTGACCAGTTCTCCTGCTGTGTGCGATATATTGGCTTATAATCTTCTGTTTGAAATGGTCACAAGCTCCAGCTTCTCCATAACAGGAGGTAGTATGTATGTAATAAACTATTCTCTGTTATTAACAGTTGCAAGTGCAATGACTACTTACGGAGTAATAATGTACCAATTAGGATCATAAGAGGAAGAGATTTTATCGAAAATAAGAAGCTGATATTGATTTATATTATAAATGTAAAAAACACATTACTATATTATATTATATATATATAAATTATGTATAATTTAATATAAGAGACTTTAGTTTAAAATCTTTATATGTACTACATTATCTGATCTCTATAGGCACAATATTCTGCATTAAAATGTATATGTATACAAACAATTATTCAATGCTTTATAAGCTTTTAAATTTTTAGAAGCAAAGATTTCCTTAATAATATATATACAATAACTAAAATGTTATAGTATAAAATAATTTTAAAGTAATTTTGCAAATAAAAATTACTCTGTTAATTACTGCACTCAAAAAACTTTTTAATTACACTCAAAAACTTTGAACTTAAAAAACTTTGAATTGTAACAAATTTTTATATTTCTTGCATTTCTAAATTAAAGAGTAAATTATACTGGAATCTAGAGTTTTCTTCAGATACTACACAAACTTGGTGATAAGATAGGATTTTGTAATAATATGAATCTTAAAGTGTTGTTGTTGTTACTAATGACATTTGAGCACGCCAAGCTCGCTATGCGAAATTAAGTCAATTGGGAGCGTCTTTCGTTTGATCAGAGCACCATGAAGGTGATATGACGACTTTTGCTCTTCAAATCCTCCGGTAGATGCACCAGATGATCTACTCTCTCAATTTTGGCATTGATCTGAAGGGGGAGTTAATTTCTCCAGACAATTGCACCCATGGTAATTGCTCAACGACCGACCACAGGACTTTCGATTCCACGGATTTTACGAGCATATATATCACATGTACTCGGTGGGTCCATGGCGGCATTGGGAATCGAACCCCACCCTTCCGGATGGAAGGCCAATACCCTAACCACTAGGCTATCACGGCCTTAAAGTGTAGCTAGGTAAAAATAAATATTGCCCCGCCATAATGATTACTTTTATCATTCTCTAATCTTAGAGCTCTTTGTAGATATTTCCCATTTATTTGTCAGAATTTCATCTCAAAATATTCAACTACATATTAGATAAAATCTGCAATACAACTTTACAGCATTGAAAAATGAGCTATTTCAGCATGCACAGATTAAATGAAATCTGTATTTTTCACTTATATATGTCATTCACTTATTCACTTATTTATGAAATTTAAATATTTCAATTTCATAAATCTATCTTTCAGATTAATAATATTATTTATAATTTTATTCATCATCTTGTATAATTGCTGAACATTGATATTTTATGTTGTGTGATATACTTAAGAATAGCATTTGTGTTATTTGTTCTACATTTCTTACTCTTGCCTTAATATTTTACACGTAAATGAAAATGAAGATTAAATTGATTAAGTTAAGGAAATTGTATGGGAATATTAGTAATGAATGTATGTTATTTGCAAAATCTTATAATGGATAATAGATCGAACTTATAAATTGGAAACATTTGAGAGGTATGATTATAAAATGTGTGCACTATTTTTTTATTACATCATTACTTTGCTTGTAAAATGTAAATAATTTTAAAATTATTCTGAAAATTCTATATCCAAATGTGTGAGTTACATTATGTTTGTTAAATGTCGTCACTTAAAAGAATTATATTGTTCCTAATATCCCAAGTTCATGTAAACAGGATGAAGAGAGATTTATAAATTGTATATTAAGTGCTAATAAATTCTTTATGCACATTTTTCATGCTTCTTTATTATCTTTTGCAATTCAAATATATCTGCAATGTCTGAAATTCCATTTATCATCGAAAAATCATAGGCAAAACTGTACATGGTTTATTATAATTTCACTAAAAATGCATATTTTTAAATTTTACAGCTTTTAAATTTTATTCAACTTTTTCATCAAACAAAGAATAATCTGATCTGTAAAGAATATACCAATTCTTTTATTATTTATTAGTATAACAAATTCTAAATTTACTTTATCAACAAATTTATTAAAACGGTGATATATTATGAAATTATGTAACTTTTTCTAACCATATAGCTAATATCCATAAATTTTATTTGAATTCCATAATGATGAAAACCTAGTGAAAGATTTGGAAATCCACAGTCTGCCCTTTTCATAACTATAGAATTTTCTAAAGTATTTAAATGAGGATTCCACGTGCATAGGATATAAAATACAACTTAAATATTAGTATGAGCAAGTCATATTTGAAAGAAACTGAGAAAAAGTTTGCTCACAACAACAAAACAAAAACTCTCAAAAGAAATGAAAAATTAAGAAACTAATAGTAAATATTTTAAATTACCCACAATAATTTGAAGCTCCTGCACTACAAATCCAAGGATTTACTACACGGTAATAAATTGCATGGCATATCGCATGGTAATAAAAGAAATAAAACTGCATTCTAAAATATACAATTCTACTTTTCATTCAATTATTTATTTAACAAAACTTTTTTTATTTCTTTTCCTTACATCTCCTTGTTATTTCTGGTCATTTAATCTTATCTGTTTTCAATAATTTCAGAATCAACAATTCTAAGATCAAAAATGTCTGTTTCCAAACTGATCGATTCTAATATTCAATCAACTGCTATTCATAATCAACTAAATCCATCCATAGGAAAATTCTTAGATTTTAATTAGCTATCATCAGGAGATTTAATGAATTTTACTGTTATTTCTAATTCTTTGAATTCAATAAATTTTATGGAGAATTTCTTCATTGTTTTCTCTAGAATATTTTCAAATTAATTTTGTAAACCGGTAGATTATTTGGTACGTATGTAAAATTTCGTCAAAAAGAAAATTTAGAGCAAATTATATACCATCAATATCTAGTCATCCGGAATACTTATCTTGTTACATTTTGATGCTAAACATATGATTGTTTTTGTGAACTATAAAAACAAACTAGTATAATTTATTGCAAATTATGAATGAATTCCTGCCATCCAACTGTGAAACCTTGGATTTTGTATCAGCTTTATTTACAAGAGTTGAGTTCCTAAAATCTGATTCATATAAAGACTTATTTCCTTAAAAGGAATTCAACAGAAAAAGTTATTTTACTATTATTTCATCCATTATTTGACTTTTTAAGAATTTATACGTTTTTTTTTCCTTTTGAAAAAAATTGAAACACAGCTGCAAACACTTTAAAAATTAAAATTGAAAAATTAGATAATGTCGCACGAATCTCATATACTTCAATGCTTAAACAAAAAATATAAAAATATTTTTATTATTTCTCTCTAGACAAATACAGAAAATCTCTACAAAAAATGAAAAGTGAAATATTCGCTTAAAACTGATCAAAAATTTCCAGAAATTAACTTACTTTAATTTTTTAAATGTAAAAATTATTATTGCAAATGAAAAATAATTATGCAATTATTTTACAAAATAAATGGAATTAATTAATGATTTTTTTATCGTTCCTCAATCTGAAAAAAATCAAAATTTCAGCAAACATTTAATCACATGTATTGAACAAATCCGATTAGTTATAAATTCCAGTAATTATACCGTAAAATAAGTCACAATAATGGAATACAAGCCAAAAATAAAGAATTATTTAAATCTACATCTGTTGCCTTTCTAAACAAAAATTCATGAAACAATAATACACTACTTGCATCAAAATTTTTTCATATCTTTCAACAGTTCTATCATATTTTCATTCAATATATGCTTGCCTAATAAATCAATCAGAATATATAGGAAAATTCAGTTTATGAAATTGTTACCCATAAATTAAGCTATAAGCAAATTATTTTTATTTTCGTTTATATGATGCGTTAGATTCTTTATTAATCCTTATTGTATGCAATTTATAAGTGTTAATATAGAGTGGTGAGAAAAAAATTATTTTCTGTTGCACTAATTTTTTCATTCTCAATTAACCTACGTTGGAATTTCATTTCAAAAAATTGCAAAATAATCTAAGAATGATTGTCTGTTTAACTCCTGCGTGCCTGTGTATTTAATATTTCTCATTATTTCTTAATCAGAGAAATATCTGATGAATTTATGGTGAAAATTCAAGACCTTGGTCATATGAACAAAATATTTAAACTTCTTTTATGAAAGAAGGTTAAAGCAAAAGAAATCCTACCAACACATCTAGGCAATTTTTAGAAATAGTGTTCTCAGTAACACAAAACAAATTGATCTTATGAAAAATGTGAAAATTCCTTCAATTCAAAAGAAAATAATAATGTTCCTTTGATAATTTTATTTTTTTGCTTACCTCTGCTGTCAATAGCCTTTTCAAAACAAAATGATATTGGAATATTTACCAAAGAATATTACTACTTGCATTTAACATTAAAAATAATTTTAGTTGTATTCTAATTTCTGTATACTTTTCAGTTTTAGTACCATGAAGTTCAGCTATAGTAATTTTCTGCGTTTATACTCACAGTGAATTATTGATAATGATTAAAATTTTCATCAAAAGATAATACTTTACAATGCAATTCAAATTATTTTACGCTTCTATAGTAATTTCACTCCAGCTAACCAAATCGGCAGAAATCGTAAGATAATACAAATGCTAGGTTATGTTAAAATTACTTTGGTGTTTTTATTACTTTTAAATCTCTTTTGCTTTTTGTTCAGCAAGTAGACTACTATCGTTGCATGATTCATTTTCCTGACATTTTGCCAACTAATTATAAAGAATTTCACTTTTATTTTTTAATAAATGTTTATTAATTGTTTTGATTTGTATTACAAGCACATTCGTTATGAATGTTTCAATAAATGGATATCTCTTCTTGTTGACTTACAACGATTACGAACAATCTTTTACTTGAATAAAGAATATCGGCGCCATTTGCTGAATAGAAATCGATGACATATCACCTTTCAACAATAATGAAGACGGCTGATGGCACACTAAATCTATGGCCTGATTCTTGTTACTTTCAGGCAATCATTGTTGGTATTGGTGATAAGGTTATCCTTAAGACTCCAATGCCAAAGTATTTCTCGGTTGAGCATTTTTGACATCAATTTTAGGACTGGTTTTTGTTTTTTTTTTTTTGGAAAGAAAATTTTGTAGGAGGGTGAAAAACTGAAGCACTCCTACACTGAATGTTTGAATGCATTTCTCAGAAAATCACCTGCTGAGTCAAATAAATTGTCTTTTAAAATTATGTACGAATGCTTGTAGATTCTAAATTTTTCGTCACTGGTGGTGGAATGTTTTTATTATTAACAACTTCTTCCTACTAACCATAACAAGTGTGCTAATCACTAACGGCGTATTATGTATTATTTCAATTATTAGTGAAAAATGATTTTTATTACGATTTAAATGTCTGTCAATGTTATGGTGTAAATGATACAAAAAATTGTTTGCATTTTTCAAACTTAACAATGAAATAAATTTTAATTACATTTCATTATGTATGTGTTACAAACCCTAATATGTATTTGAAATACTTTCATTATATGTGTTACAAACTTAATATATATTTGAAATATTTTCATATTTTGTATGAAAAAATTCTGCTGCTTTGTGTTTTTTGCATGTATACTCATGTCCATAAATTAAGGATAACCCAGAAGAACACGAAAATAAAACCTGAAAGAAAAATGTCACCTGTAGAAGTATCATACCTATGGTCAAGCATTATAATACAGATTACAAGAAGGCACCTTATGACGCCACAATGACGAGAACGTAAGAGAGGGATACATAAGGGCCTGTGGCAAAGAAATAAATGTATTCGTCAGGCGCTTAGTGCTGCTACCGCATAGGTATGATACAGAGGGCGCACGTGAATGATATTTTACGATGTTACCGCTTAAAATGCTGGTTTGCGTAGATGGCAGTAACCGTGGAACTCGGAATCGGCCAATGCCAACCCTAGGTGTGGCAACGATTCCAAAATGATGGAAATATGAGTAGGCGTTAGAGTACAGTTCACCACCGACTGACAATGCTGTATGACTCCAGTATTTCGCAGTACTACTAACTATAGCCTGCCCTCTCCGTTAGAGCATCTACAAAGATTATCTTAATTCGAAGGATATTTCACCCATATGGAGTGGCCTGCATTCTCACCGGACTTGAATTCGATGGAGCATATGTGAGACATTCTTGGCCAACAAATCACAGCTCATCAATCGCATCTTACATCTATATAGAACTTCGGAGAGCACTGCTGGCTCTTACTGGAATTCTTTACTCCAAGTTCAGCTTTATAATATGATCCTCTGCATGCTCAGTCGTTATACGGACTGTAGTTCCTTGTATGTGAGATTACACTGTATTGACCATCATACTAGCAACGTATTGTTTAGTTATTGTACGGGTGACACGTGGTATAAGAACTCCAGGGAGCTATTAATTTTTGGTTTGTGTATGCCTGATATCATACTCACACTATCTCTTTTGTTCTTTCTCATTTGCTTAATACATGTTCGTTATGAATAAGTCACGTTTACTTTGTTTCTGCAGCTTCAGTTGCCTGTTCTGGCATTATCCTTAATTTATTGACCATGGGTGCAAAGGTCTGAAGAAAATATCTTCCCTCTTCAGATCAATGTCAAAATTGAGGGAGTGGATCCTCAGGTGGTGCCATCTACCGGAGGATTTGAAGAGCAAAGTCGTACTTTCACCTTTGTGGTGTTCTGCATAAACGAAAGACGCTCCCTATTGATTTAAATTCGCATGGCCAAGACATAGTGAGCTTGGCTTGTCCAAGTGTCATTAGTAACAACAACAACATAAATTTATCTAAAATACATATAACTCCTATAAGAAGTAATGGAATATTTTTAAGAACACGGTTAATTTTGAATTTTGTAAACACTTCAAAAATATTATGATTTTTTCTAACTAGAAAAGTTTAATTTTCAGCTAAATAGATAATGGCATAAGAACATTGCTTGTTTTACAGTTTTATAAATTACTTGTTAATGTATTTGCATTATATACATTGAAAATATTTAAACACCTTTTTCAATATTACAAGCTAATATAATTTCATATGCTTAACATTCTCCAATTTAATTGCAGATACTTAATGGTAAACGATATATTGTCATAACTTAGTTCATTTTAATTTTCACAATAGTGAATAGTCTAAACTTTCTCGAATTTTAACCTTTTTATAAGTTATATTTATATAAGAATAAAAAGATAGGAAAAAAAATTCAACTTATATCTTTAACGCAATCTGAAAATTGTGCCAAAAATGAAAATACATATTTTCAGATTACAACTACAGTTTAATTTGTTTACTTTTCAAAAAAAAAAGTATCCATAAAGGAAAATATTTTCTTATTATTATTCTTTGATATCTGGGAGGATTGTTAAAGGACTAAAGAGGTTTCCCAAATTATTTTCTGTTTTCAGTAGACAACATGCTTCTTTAACTTATATTTTACTTATTAATTAAGATCAATGTTATGATCCAATTAAAAAGTTATAGAAAACAGATTTAAATTATATTTAAGGTAAAGTTTAAAAAGGTTTAATACATTTAAAAAAGTATTCCCAAACATGGAGAAAATTTTCAATTAGATATATGAAGTTTTTCGAATGCCAAATTATTACGAAATGATTTCTAAGTTAAAGTGCTTATATTCTTTAATAAATAACGTATTGTCCACTTTATGAAGTTTCTTACAAGTGAAGAGGCCAGTTAACTAGTTTAGTTAGGCATTTGGCATAAAATCTTTTAAGCATGCGATTCAAAGTTCACACCAATTTTATCTGTGAAAAGGTGAGGAGGAAGATCTCATAGATAACAGTATTTCGTTAAAGGAATCTTGAGAACTATTGGATAAAATGATTATAACATTTGGATAGCCACTTGTTGCTTGGCAACAAATGATTCATTGCTTGACTATAAATATTTAATTTCTTCGAGAAAAAGGAGGTCAGAGAAACTGAACAGGATCTGAAATCCGATGTCGAAAGCATCATATTTGTATCTATAAGTACATTGTAAATAATATTCAATGTTTCATTTATCTTAAATAGTTGTCATTCGGATCTGTTGTGAAGTGAAAACTGAATCAAATACTGAAAAGACAACACAAACATTTGTAAAGAAGATACAGTGAAAGCGGTGATAATCATATTCACATCAGCAATAGTATAGGAAACTTTTTAACCAAAACTAATATATAGCATTATGATAAACTACTCGAAAACGACTGATGAAATCAGCATTTTAATAAAGCATATGTTGGTGTTATTTATTGCATTTCATTAATTACTCTTCATAGAAATAACCTACCTTAGTGCTTAAAAATATGAAAGCCTTGTGAATGTTTGATTTATATTATTCTTCTCAATCTTGTGGTGCAAAAGTCAATAGAATTTGTTTTCAAGAAACGTGAGGTGCAATATTTCAATGTACATCCGGCAAAGCATACAGTTATCAATTATATTTAATATCTTTTTCTTGCATGATAGAAGACAGAAAGTGCTCTGAATCAGTTACTGTAGTCTATCCATCCAGTTAGAAACTGAAATACAAAGTGCTCTGAATCAGTTACTGTAGTCTATCCATTCAGTTAGAAACGGAAATACAAAGTGATATGAATCTGTTATTGTTTTCTATCCATCCAGTTAGAAGCTGAAATACAAAGTGCTCTGAATCAGTTATTATAGTCTTTCCATCCAGTTAGAAGCTGAAATACAAATAAAAAACTGGGAAAATGAATAGTCCTTTTGATGACTTTCAATACTCATTGTAACACTGCGGATTAATTATTATAGAACATATCTAGAGTTTAAGAACCTATTAAAAGGATTAAAAGAATTTGAGTGATTTCCTACATACCTCAGTAACGGAAAATATTTTAAAATTTTAAAAACATATTCCTCAAATATAATTAATGAAAAATTTTAATCGAAAGCTTTAATTTAGGAATATAAAAATTGGTTTCTAATATTTTCCTAACACACCTCTTCTACTTTTAAAAATATAGATTCTTATTATCTTACATAAATACTTTTGAAAAATTAGTAAAATTACTAGTTATTGGGAATTACTTTATTTTGCATGAAATATCATTTCTCTTTTTTTCTAGAGATTGAAATATGTATAAATTGAAATTCCTGCAGAAAGATGAATATATTTTGTATTGAAAATTAACCATTTACGTCTCATTTTTAAGAGAATATAAGCTAACATATTCCTTTTAGGGAAACTTCAGTATCCTTCATTTGATTCAGTAATTGGAAATATAATATTAGAAATTTTTTTCTTAATCTGCTAGTGCATAATCAAATACTGATGATTTAAAATTAATTACACTTAAAAAAGATATTCTGATATTATAGTAATTTAATATATGCAATGTATTATATATTTATTTATACACAGGAGTCTTGGTAAGTAGAAAATAATTAGTGTTTGCTGAATTTGTTTCTTACTACTTAATCAGCGTTCATAAAAATTAATTCAAATAAGATCTCTAATTATTTTAACATAATACGAAATTAGATAAAACATGTAATATTTATGTTCAAAAATTTGTAAGAAAGCATTCATAAAATATATTCATTTTTCACACGCGAGCTTTTTTTAAATACTTTACTTTTCCATTCAGGATTGTAAATTAATGCTAGTTTGTTTAATATATTGATTAGATAAAACATTTTAAATAATTTATTCAAAATAAACTTCTCACAATTCAATTAGGAGTTAATAGAATAAATTAGATACAAAGTGATTTATCTTATTTGGTAAATATTTCATATAGCTTAAGAGCGAAAATATTTTTAACCTATTTTTTTTTTAAACAATTATTTGTGGCAAATTATTGCACAGATAAAAAGAGCTGTACATAAATATGCTTCGAAAGAAAATATCACGCAAAAGATCTGATAATTTTTTTAGGAATACGGATATCTTTAATATAAAAAGAAATCCCCTATTGCCTTTTGCTAAAAACGATAAAAGAAATTCCTCAATTCGAAGTGAGGGCAATATATTTCCCTTTATATTTACAATAGGTGCCATTATTGGTTTGCCAATATCTCCGAAAATCGCTGTTTCGAAACAAAATGATATCGGAACTTTTTTAAAAATATATTGTATTGTAATTGCTGTTGTAAAAATAATGCTAATTATTTTAAGTTTTCCAAACACCTTTAGTTTGGTGGAAGATTCTTCAACTTGTGTTACCTTTTTCATTTATACCACATGCAGTGGGTTAACTCTGATTATAATGTTCATCAAAAGAGATAAATTATACAATGCCATACAAAACCTTTCTCGTCTGTCTGACTATTTAGCTCCAGATGATCGAATCGGTGGAAAAGGTATGGTAGTTCAATGCATTGGTAATATTTTGTTGATTACAGGGTTTGCATTTTTCCTCTCTAGTTACTTTTTTGTTCAGCCATATGATTTTGGTTTCAAATTATCTGATTTCGACTTCCCAGATTTTCTTCCAGACACTTTCAAAGAACCTTATCTCAACCTACTTAGATTTTCTGTCGTAGCAACATTCGTCTTGGCGGTTTCCGTTAATGGTTGCATCCTGTTGTTAAGCTATAATGCTTATCAAGCTATTTACAAAACGATTAAATCTTTCAGATCTCAAGTCATGAAGACAATGTACGACAGGTCATCTTCTGGAGAATCTATAGAGCATTACATGACGATTTTTCTCACTCTTTCAAGTGTAGCAAAAGAAACTGACGATGCACTCAACTTATATGTACTTTTCGCGTACGGAGCTATCATGAGTGGTGCTTTCAATGCTGTAAGTTGCATAATTAGTAAACTCGAGACTATGCATACACCTCTTATCAGAGGATATGTTTTTTTCGGAATGATTGGAACAGGATTTACCCTGTTCATGTTGTCTGATTGCGGAGGAAAGATCATTAAAGAAGGTGAACAGCTTAAGGAATCTATAATGAAATGCATCAATAAGTTCTTGAAAAGCTCTCCTGCTGTGAATGATATATTGGCTTATAATCTCCTGTTTGAAATGATAATGAATTCCAACTTCTCCGTGACAGGTGGCAGTATGTATGTAATAAATTATTCTCTATTATTAACAATTGCAAGTGCAATGACTACATACGGGATAATAATGTACCAATTAGGATCATAAATAGAAGATTTTATTCAAAATATGAAGCTGGTATCGCATTTTTTTAAATATATAAACCATATTTCCATATTATATAATCAATATAAACTGTATAAAATAATGTAAGGAAATATATTTATAAACAGCATACCCAATCTCTCTACCTAAGCACTATATTATGCATGTTTAAATATACATACACAAACAATAATTTCGATAGATTATAAGTTGTTTTCTAAAAGCAACGATTTCCTTTTAATTAAAATGTTATATTGTTAATTAATTTTTAGGTAATTATGCAATTAAAAAAATTTCCATTTTTTAATTACTGCTATTAAAAATTTTAATTTTGAAACAAATTTGAATATTTTCCAGAATATTGTAATGAAAGAATATACTTAAAAAAAAAGAATATTCGTGTGCAAATTACAATGACATGGGATGGCAAAATACGATTTTGTAATAATATGAATTTTTAAGTGTAGCTATATATATATATATATATATATATATATATATATATATATATATATATATATATATATATATATATATGTATATATATACTAATTAGACCGTAGGTCCCGGTCTAATTAGCTCTCGTGTGCAAAAAAAAACGACCGTTGAACGACTAACAAACCAAATCTAAGAATTCCTAATCACAAAAAATATGTAGATATTTCAGATTTATCTATCAGCATTTTAGTAGCCACATTTTAGATAAAATCGGCAATCCAAACTATTATACTATTGAAAAATAAAATATTTCAACATGTATAGTTTATATAAACATGTATTTTTCACTTATATATATTTAAATGCTTTAATTTTAAAAATATTTCTTGCAGAATAATGACTGTGCTATTCATAAATTATTTTATTTATCATCTTGTGTGCTTGCTGTTTATAGATTTGTTAGTTTTATATTGATTAATATGCTTGATTATAGAATTTGCTGGTTGTACCTTTATCTCTTACTGTATTACCTTAATGTTTTGCATGTAAATAAAACTAAGTAGATTTTATTTGGTTTCTTAAAAAAAATTATATAGAAAAATATAATTTCAAAAATATAAATAATAGAATCCTATAAAGTTAATATTAGAATCCTATAATGGATAATAGATCGCACTTATAAATGAGAATAACTTAGTCATGTGTTTGTAAAATGAAAGCACTGTTTTCGATTAGATAATTACTTTGCTAGTAAAATGTGTTGTTGTAGTTGTTACTGATGACACTTGGACAAGCCAAGCTTGCTATGCCTCGGCTATGCGAATTTAAGTCAATTGGGGGCGTCTTTCGTTTAATCAGAGCATCGTGAAGGTGAAAGTTCAGATTCGATGCCACAGATTTAACGAGCAAGTATATCGCATATACTTGGTGGGTCCTTGGCGGCATTGGGAATCGAACCCCACCCTTCCGGATGGAAGGCCGTTACCCTAATCACTAGGCTATCACGGCCCAATAAAATGTAAAAACATTTAAAAAATATTCTGGACTTTCTGTATCCAAATGTATTTAATGCTATGTTAATTTAAGTATCGTTAATATATAAGCATTCTATCATTCATTATATCACTATTTCTTATTTGTAAACGTGAAAAAAATTTCTGAATTGTAATAAGTGTTAATAAATTTTTTCCTGCACATATTTTGTATCCTTATTTTCATGTTAAAAATATCTGTGAAGTGATATCTTATTTTATATAATATTTTATTTATCATTGAAAAATTAAAAGCAAAAATATATTAATGGGTTTTTATAATTTCAGTATAATGTATCATTTCAAAATTTTATACTAAGTTATCATCAAATATCTGGTCTAAAAAGGATATTCTAATTCTTTTGTTATATATAAGCATCATGGAATTTTTTTAAAATTATTTTAAAAACAGATCTACTAAAAAGTTTTTAAATTTTTAGAAATTATATCACTTTTCCTTAACTATGCGTCTAACATTTCATAAGTTTTCTCGTTATTTTATATGGCACCTATGTTTAATGAATAAAATCTAGAGAAATTTGAAAATGCGCATAATCTTCTTTCAGAATAATGAATCACATGACTGAAATTAAGAATCTAAATGTAGAAATTTGAAATTGCCCTCAATAATTTGAAGATTTTGCATCACAAATGTACATATTACTTTGTATGAAAAGAAGGGAAATAGTTTACAGCATTCTAACTTAGAATTCCGGTTTTCATTGCATCTAGTTTTAAACTAAAATATTTGTTAACTTGCATTAATTACTTTTTCGTACATCTTTCTCTGTTACTTCTGATTATGTAATCTTGCACCGTTCCAATATTTTCAAAATCAGCAACTTTAAGATCAAAAACTGACTATTTCTAAACTAAATTACTCTAATTTTTAATCAAGTAAAATTCAAAATTAACTAAATCCATCCTCAGAAAATTCTTAACGTTCTTTTTTTTTTTTAATTTTCTAACTTCTGGAAATTTAATGAATTTTACTGTTATTTCCAGTTTTTTAAAAGGCAAAAATTTGTGGATTCCTTATTTGTTTTCTTTAGAATATTTTCAAATAAACTAAGAAAACAAACAGATTATTCGTTTGTGTGTCGATCAGAAATGTAAGAGCAAATTATATACTAATGATATAAATTATAATAAATATATAATAATATAATTATAAATATAATCAATAATCATATATCAGTCATTGTTAATAAATATCATGAGTTACATTTTTATATTAAACACACAGCAGTTTTTTGCAAGTTATAAAAACAAAATGATATGATTTATTGCAAAATGTAAATTAAATGTAAATTTGGCGTCTAATTATAAAAGTTTGTATTGTTTTAAATTTATCTAGAAGACTTTCTAAGTTTTGATTTATGAGTAATAATTCATTAAAAAAAATTTTTTTTAATTATACAGTGATTTTCATCTATTCAGTTTTTAAATGGACTTATTCCTTTGAAAAAGTTGAACGATAACTGATAATATTTTAAAAATTAAAATAATAAATTCGATAATGGCTTAAATCTCATATTTTAATATTTAAATAAAAGGTGTAGAAATATTTTTCTTATATTATTAAATTCCTATAACTTTCCCTTTAAGAAAACCTAGAAAATCTTCTCAATAAATATTGAATGTAAATTACCACGTAAAACTAATAAAAAATTTCCACAAATTAACTGACTAATTTTTTTAATTATTATAATTAACGCATAAAAATTTAAATAATTATACAATTATTTTTTCCAAATAATGAAACAGTTTAACGATTTTTTATTGTTCAGTTGACCTTAAAAAAATCAAAATTCAATTCAAAATTTAATCATATATACAAGAAAAATTTGCTCAGTTCTAAATTATAATCATTATACGTTTTTAGTCACAATGAGAAAATAAAACCTGAAATACGAAAGAATTATTTAAATGTAAATCTATTGCCTTTGTAAAGAAAATTTAATGAAAAACTAATACATCACATTATTTTTCATATCTTTAAATTGTTCAATAAGGTTCTCTTTAATTACTCGTTTGTCTAATAAATCAATCAGAAATGTCTGAAAAACTCCTTCAGAATTATTTTTCTTTAATTAAACTATATACAAATAACTTTCTTTTTTGTTTACGAGACATCAGATTGCTTATGAATCATTATTCGATGTAATTTAAAAATGCATTTATATAGAGTAGAGGATTTTTTTGTAGAAATAATTCTCACTGTCAATTTTTCTCCATGGAATTTCAATTTTAGTAAAATATCAGAATAATCTAAGAATTATAGTCTGTTATATTCCTCTGTTCTCTTATTATTTCGAATTACTTTTTGATTTAAGAAATATGTAATGCTTTTACGTAGGAAATTCAAGATCATGGTCATATGAATAAATTATTTAAATTTATTTTAAAAAATGATAATGTGCAAAAGAAATCACCTAACGAAGCAATTTTTAAAAAGAAAGGTATTTGATATCCACAAAAAATTATTATAAATAAGAAGAAAATTTTCCAATTCGTGCTGATAATACTTTTCTTCTGATATATTTTTATATTTATATTTTAGAGGATTATTTATAGTTGTCCGAATTCACACTCCACTGCAGTAGCCCTTTCAAAATGATTGAAATATTTTCAAAAGTATGTTATACAACTCTTGTTTTAATATTAAAAATTGTTTTACTTGCTCTTAACTTATCTGCATAAACTTATCTTAATTCAACTAGTACAAGGAAATGCAGTTATGGTAACTTTCTTCGTTTGTACTTATGCTTATTAGACATCCTGCTTTGGCTGGGACAGACAGGTTTTCAGACAAAATCTCGGTATTCCGGCCGCTTTACTACACGTCCAGGTAAAAACTAAATTTGATTATATAGATGACCAAAAATGTCTAAAAATAATTAACTGTGAAGGATTACTTAAATTTGTCGTTTATTTCTGTACTGTAAGAAAACTCTAGAAGAACAAAGAACATCTACAGGAATCAAGAAGAGCAAGTCTGTGACAATATGAAAGAAGAAATTGACAGCTTTTATGACAGATGCTTTACACACTAGGGTATCTGAGAGAATAGTTTTGGAAACGCTGAATTGTTTTCATGAGTCAATCTGACCAAAACAAATGCTATTGATTAGGAAAATCCCGAAATTTCTGCTGAAATTATTAATAGTTGTCCTTTTAATATACCCGATTAGAAGGGAAAAAATGATCAGTTGTTTGACGAAGTTGTTGACTGTGCCTGCTAAAGCAAACAGCCAAATTAAGAGCAATGGAAGCAAGAAGAGACTATCGGAGATGCAATTATTTTTGGCGAAGAAAAATAGTTCAAGCTAGTCATTTCAAGGGTTATCACTTAGCATCTCTCAATCTGATCAAGATTGTTGAGTATGCTATTGGCTTACTTAGGCACCAATTGAGAGAGTATTTTCTTTTTTTTTATCAACAATAAAATACTGATGATAGGGGTTTGATGAAGCAATCTACAGCTATAAGCTTGATGACATATAACATTAATAAACGATATCTTGTATAAACTTTTACTAGATTAAAACCAAAAAAGTCTTTCTAAAATAAGTCCTAGCCAATGAAAATAACAAGCACATATTGTCCAAATTTTTATTTTTCATTTCAAATTGTCTGTTTAATAACTTATAAATATTAACATTTAAGAAATAAAATTTTTAAAATTATATGCCTGTGCCATTTATTATTACTTAATTAGTAACCATTTATCGATCGCATTGAGAATGAACTACCTTCTAAAATATTTTAAAAACGGCATAGGTGCCGTATAATCCATGCTTCCAAATTCTGAATTTTTTGGCGATGAAGAAATGTTACCAAGATAACGTATCGTGATGTGTGTGATATCGTAAATACTAAGGCTCTCCGGGCATTCTGGTGTCCAGTTTGAAGATTTCAGAAATCTGACAAAAGTCTCTTTATACTGCCTGTAGATTATTGACAATGATTAAAATGTTCCTCAAGGAAAAAGAAATTTTAAAATGCAGCTCAAAGTATTTCACGTCTCTAACTATTTCACTCCAGCGAACCAATCGGCGGTAAAGATAAGTCAAATCATGAGATATATTATACATAATTTGGCGTTTTTATTAACCATAAAGTGGTTTCTTTTATTCCAGTTGAGATCATGATTACGCCATTTTTTGCAATTCTCATTACTTTAAAAAGCCATGACGTTAGATAACGTTTCATCAACCTGATATATAATTAATTACGACATCGCATTGAGACAGCGTCGTAAATCCGACTTGTAGACGAATTTTGCTACCTGTATTCAAATTGCATTTGGAACTAGTAGGATATGCCCCCCAACGCCGACCATTGCGACTCTTTTTCATCGCCAAGTTAAAAGCATAGTTTTAGAACAAGAAATTTTTGAAAGCTCCATTAATACGCCTTTTGAAACTTGTAAATTACATAATAGCAAAAAAAATCGAAAGAGTATTACTGAAAAATGAATAAAAATCTGGTATGTTTGGTTTAGCTCTTCTCCAAAACAACCGGTAAAAGAAATAAATAACAATAATGAACTTACTTCATATGATGTCAAGCTCACACATCGAATCTGTTCGGTGATATTTTCTGTTTGATGCAGCTGTTATATAAACTGTGTTAAATTTTAATATAATAGGTAGGACTACAAATTAGTCTTGCCACGATAAAGCTTTTTTTTTCTTCGTCATAATACTATTTTTCATTTAGTTGCAGAAAACACTTAGTTTAGTCAAACGCAGAAGAATCTGCAAAGGTTTATCAAATATGAGTATTATCAAATGTGAAATTCCAAAATACTCCATTGATTTTAAAAAAGAATATATATGATAGTTGATTGTGATTTAAAAAAAAAATACAATATAGTTAAGTATATATAAAAACTTCGAATTGAAATGTAGAATAAAAACTTCAAATGCTGTTGCCATGAAAAGAACCATATATATGACGTAAAAATAATGTAAAATACGAGAAAAATCAAATCTGGCAGCAAAAAACAACAAAAACCCAAATTGGCAACATTATTATCAAAACAAAAGACGCTAGATTTAGCAAGAAATCTCTTGGAGGAAGGATATCATACTTATACTTCGCATTCTTCAAGTGATAGTGAACAAGATGAAGTTTACTATCGAATATTGTCAAAGCCCATCTTGTTAATAATACCATTTCGGCTAAACTGAGTATTACAGTCTCAGCTCGCAAAACGTGAAAAATCTTCAAATCTGGTAAAATTTGATGATTTTTTTTCTTTGTTAAATTTATTCTCCAAAACATTACCTAAATCTGTTAGTCGCCAAATGTATCACCAAATACAGCGTCGGAATGCTTCGCCACCGTACATCCTGGAAATTATCGCCATTTTTATTTTGGATTTTTTTTTATCGGAAGTAAAGCGCGGTAATTTAAATCCTGTTTTTTCATGTTTTTATTTCATTTCAGATGTAGCGCGGAATATAAATATTGTCTTTTATATTCACATTTTTTTATTTCGGTGTGGATATGGTGCCGGAATTTCAATATTGCCTTTTATATTCGTTTTGTATTTCGCTGTGGGTCGCGTCGGAATTTCAATCCTTTTATATTCAATTTGGGTTTTGCTGTGCATGTAGACCGCCGGACGAAAAATGAAGGTAAGAATTTTATTTTAATTATTTTCTGGAGCCATAGAGTTCCTAAAATTGTATGTTAAGTATTTAAATTTCTAATAATAAACGAAATTATAGAATATATTTTTAAAATTATAGATTTGTTTGCTTTTATGCAGTAATAATTTGTAACATTCTATCTTTAATAACAGAAATTCATTATATTTATTTTTAACTAGATATTATTAAATTTAATTATTTTTGCTGCTTTATTTTTAATTCTGAAATATTTTTAAATCGAATCTTCAATCAATTCTTATTACGATTACTGTTTTCTTGCATGCCGTTGCTAAGCAATTTCAAATCTGGTGGAAAACCAGACTACTTATTTACGTGGCTGTTATTATTGTTTTCTTATTCAGTATTAGGTGGGGGGACGGGGAATCGCCGATTTCTTATGCGTATTGGGGCCTATTCTGGGTTGCCAATCAATTTCCAATACCCCTATCTCCTCCACTTGACGAAAAAAAATTTCGCCAAGCAGAGACCGTAATACTCAGTTTCACCCATTTTTTTTAAATCTTAACACTAATACCTTGCTTGCGCCAACCATAACTTTTTTTTTACTTTGCTCAACAAGTAGACTATCGTTCTGCGATTCACATTTTTTCATTTAACAAAAAATTATAAAAATATTACTTAATTTTATTTAGGTAATATCACTATTCTTAAGATAAATGGTATTTTATAATTACTGGAAAAGCTTATTTAAAATGTAATTAAGTTTAAACTTAACAGCATTACATGGTGTCTTGTTCGAAATGTTTATCTTTTTATTTACATCTGAATTACAGAGTTTGTGCACTAATTTTGTTTAGTTTTTAAATTTTGTATTTTTCGCCACCAAACACATTTAATAAAAATAAAATGGGTTAAAATTTACTGTACGGTCACTCTTGGCGAAATTTTCAAAAAGTCGCCAAGGCCGTATGACGTCATACTCATGGCGAATTTATGATCAGGAAAAACGGCGGGAGGAAAAATGGCTGAAATAGGGACAAATATTTCATACATAATTGGTATCTATCAATATACTCAAGTAATTTTACAAAATTAACAAAAAACGCAAATTTATAGATTTCAAACATCAATGGTAAAATAATAAAGTTGATATTTTAAATTATCCATAAAATTTTTTAATTAAAACAAAACACAAAAATATTTTGATTTCGATAAAATATTTTAATTCACAAAAATATTTCGAAAAGAACGAGGGAGCTGAAAAAAAGAAATTACTTCGGAAACGAATGCGAATAAGGAAAATACAGGAACTTCGAAAAAGTAAATATTAGTTTTAAGAAAATCAGAATACGAATTCTTACGAAAATTCCAGAAGAATCCGAACACGAATAAGAATGAAAAATAAAGCAACATTAGGAAAAGAATAAATATAAATTATTAAGTACAAATTAAACTGTTAAATAGAATATCTTTAAGAAATTAAATACAGAAACAATAATTTTAGAAATGTATATACAAATTATATAGTATTTTATAGTAATAATATAAATTATAAGAATGCCATATACATAAACTAAAGAAAGAATGTATCGACACAATTTTAAACAGTAACTTTAAATTCAATTTAAATTTTTAAATTGATGAAAAAGAGCAATACAATCTGGAATTTAACTATCCAAACTGTCAAGCAAATTGTAAAACACACTAAAAAATCTTACGAAGTTAACATGCAAAAATTTCTAGTAAAATGCTGAAATGGAACAAAATGTTTTAAATTTCATCGCGATGACGTAAACACTAGAGTTCTTAAAATTGAGTTTTCACCTTAATTCTTATCTGTATGACGAGCATCTCGCGGGAATCACATGAGACAAAAATAAGGCTCTGTTCGCCAAATTTGGCTTCAAAAAAAACGCGCCAAGAGTGACCATTAAAAAAGAGAAGTAAAATTGAGCCATAAAATGAAATAAATAGCTCACTAAAATGCAGAACTTTAAAATTTATTTTAGATTAAATGATATGATAAGTATATATTACTCTCAAATTTTATGTTGTAAGTATATATTATATACTAGTTAGTAATAATATATACTTATACAATATGTAAGAAATGTTATTTTTTTATTTTTGGTAGTTATTATGTATGTGAAAACTATTGTAATAGATTATTTACAGTATAATATAATTTAATCAAAAATAGTTTCTCTACTGTCTTTTTTTAATAATATATGAAGGTGTATATTATTTATGTAAGTTATAACATAGGTTTACATATTGTAAGTATGTATTATTGCTTGTCAGTAATATTATACTAATATACTTACTATAATAAATTGCTTACAGTGTACAAAAAAGTTTTTTTTTTAATTTCTGATATTGTTTTTTGTATTAGAAATACGCAATTTAATTAAATTCTCAAAAAATTATTAAGAATAGTTTTTGCACATTACTTATTACGAAACTTATTACGGGATTAAGAAACGTATCAAACAAAGAAAACATATCAAATGCATGTAAGAATGTTGCATCATAGGAAGTTTTATGGCAGCCATAGTGTTTGTGACAAGTCGGGAAGTCCATGCGTCAGCTCCCCTTTACAGTAGCCTTTTAGATGAAAATGCAACGTCATTCTACCAATGTTTAATCGCGGCTGAAATAAGGAGAAGGAAATGCCAATCTCCAATATATTCATCATTCACAACTAGTTGTACGGTGAAATCAACATGATTAAGGGCATTCATATATTTCAAATACACAAACGATTATGCGAATGTCGACATTCTACAGATTTTGGTCTCACACGGTAATATATCTATTGGATATTACCATTTCTTTTTCGTTCTGAAATTTAAAAAATTATAGATAAAAATCTAGTAAAAAAAGTCACTGTAAAATCACAAATACAGCGTTTATGAGTGCGTTAATACTAAAATCTATCTAAACAATGTTTAACACTGCAATCCTGAGAGCAAGATTAATAAACTTTAAGTATTTAAAGCCTAATATCTGGCTATTTTCAAAATAAAATTTTTGGGGTGTTACGAAACAAAATCCATTTATGTGTTATCGCTTCTACTTTAATATATTGTTTTACTTTATATTGCTCGTTTCTCGCCGTATTTTAACTATCGAAAATTTATCGCAATATATTACTCATATTGGAAAGGCTAACAGAAAAAAATATTGCCGGCTGTAGGCTTAAATCAAAGAATGAGTGATATTTTTGGCAAAAAACTGCATAATATAATGATCTTATCCATTCACATCATTTTAATTCAATAAAGGTGATTCGTTTTCATGGTATTTCTTATTAAAGCTACTAAACTCAGTGGCACGTCAGCCCATATGGGAGCCATGGCCTACAGTGTCCACATCTGTTTTCATGACCGAGAACCACGGAGTTCCAAGCATATGTCCCGGTTAGACAGTCAATCTAAAGCGAGATTCCCTGTGTTTTGTTCCCAAGCATGCTTGGTACTCAGTTTTACCGATCCACTTGCTTGGTGCTCAGTCGGATGAAAGGCTGGTTCTACCTTACCAAGCCAGAGGACTGAACCTCGGACCCATGTTTTGAGAGCGCGAAGTGTTACTACTATGCCATGGAACCCATAGAGCTAGGAGCTGCGGCTGGTAACTCTCCCCTACCTTCAAGGGGTGTCCAATACTCTTTATCAGCAAGATAATGCCTGACCGCACATTGTTCGCATCAGCTAATATGCCCTCCAAATGTACAGCTGCTTCCCTGGCCACCATGCTCGCCAGATCACTCACCACGTTTACAAACTCTGGCAGATTGGCAAATCGTTGACACTGAATGGAAAACCATTCCCCAGGACACCATTTATACTTTCATTGACTTTGTGCCTAGACTTCGTGTATCGCGTCCTCGGTGGTCCTACAACTTACTGAGCCGTCCCTGTTCTATCTTTGGTGGTTGGTTGGTTGGGTTTTATGGCGCAAAGGCCAAAGTTGGACATGCTGCGCCAAAAAAATTTATTTATTTAATTTTTTCTCTAAAGAACCCAAACATTAAAATTTTAAAAAACAAAAATAAGTGTATAATTTAAATTTAAAATCTATGTATAAATATATTTTTTAAAACATCAAAACTTTTTTTTACAAAACTTAAGATTTAAATTAAATATAAGAAAAACTATTGCTCTTAAATAAGCAAATAGATTTCGGTGGTGTGGCTCCCCCAGCAAATCAAACACAGTTATAAGGTCTGTTTAGAAAAATTTAAAACGGTAATGGTTAAAATTGGAGCATGAAATTAAAATATGATGCGCAGTATAAAGTTCATCACACGCTTCACACCATGGATTCAATTCACTCAGAATCAAATGCCTGTGTGTGAAACGTGTGTGTCCGGTACGAAGGCGAGTCAAACGAACATTCAGAACTCCGTACTAGCTCTGATGATGGTACCATGAACACTTATTACAATAAGCAATATTTAAAGTTATTAATATAGCAGAATATTCAAAAATCAAAAATTTTTCATTCAATAAAATGCTGTTGTTTTAAAGCACAAAATTAAAATAATCTCTTTTATGATTATTTAAAATTAAAAGGAGGTAAACAATTCGTGTTTATTTAAAATATGATTTTAGAGACTGATTACTTCATTGAAATTATTCTTTAGTTGATAATTCCAATACATTCATTTTTATACATAAACTACATGAATAAAAATGAATGTATTTAGAATTATAAATTAAAAAATAATATATTTTCTATTATTTTCTTATTTTACCAATAAGAAGTATTCATTTCGATAGCATTCATATTTTATTTTCGTTTTGTGTGATAGCAAAAGATAACAGTGTAATCTAAGATTACAACAGTCACTACGCTAACAAATTCGAATGATAATTGTTTTTTTTTTTCTTCAATTTTTATTATTTATTTTTTTATATTATACATTTCTGCTTTATTTTATCTTTTCGACTTAAAGGGGAAATTCCCCCATTATGATAACGCGCGCGTTTAAGGAGTTTCCTTTATCTTCTGGGCTTCTTTTTACTACTTGACGAAATTAAAGCAAGTTCATAAAAAGGACTACTCATTATTTAATTAAATCCTTTTCTGTACTAATATAACAATGGCTTTAGTTGATTTATCTACTGCAGAGAAGAAAAGTGTCATTATTGCCGGTTCTGGTCCTGTTGGTTCCTTTATGGCTGTGCTTTGTGCGCGAATGGGTTTCAAAGTAACTGTTTATGAAAAACGCCAAGATTTTACTCGGAACATTAATTTAAAAATAGAAAATGATTTCTTCAAAAAAGTTCATGAAGTACTTTCTCGACTGAAAATAAGAAGTGAGTTTTTCTCAAGATTAAACGAGCATCTACGACACCAAAGAAATAAAATTCTAATAAAAGAATTGGAAGAAAGATTATCCAGAGAAGCTAAACTCCTTGGAGTAAAATACTTTATAAAAGAAGTGAATAGTTTTGTGGAATTGCATAAAGAACACAGAGCTTCAAATCCATTAATATTAGACTGCACTGGAAGAAATAGCAAATTAAGAATAGATGAATTTGGTCCCGATCATCATAACATAGTCAGCGTTCCTCTCCAACATGCGATGTACATTAACTTTAAGGCAAAAGACACGCATAAAATTTCCTCCCTGTATCAAGTGATGAAATATGTGAACAACATAAAGCTCACCGAAGTTGTGCAGAGCAAGGATAATGATCAGGACAGTTTTTCAAATGTAACATTACCAGTGTTCATAACAGAAGAACTGGCTCGCGTTTTTGATAAAGAATATCCAAACATAAACAAGGAACCTTTAAATCCTTTCAATTCCTCAAAGCCAGTGCCAGATAGTATATTTTTTCCAATATCTTCTCTCATAGGAAATCTGTTAATAGATGGCTGCAGTGTCGATTTAAATAGCGTTACAGTAAAAAAGATTGAAATCAGTTGTGGATATGCTAAAAGAAGAAGCAGACTCAATTATGTATGTCTGGGTGATTCAGCAATTCATTTAGCGTTCTTTAGATCTTTGAATTTAGGATTAATGCATGCTTTAGAATTCTTTATAAAGCTATCAATGCTTCAGTATGATGCACGTGAAATAATAAACGAAGAGGAAGTAATCCAGCAATTCAGAAGAGATAATCCACAACTAATTCCAATTCGTGTTACTCCAACCATAGCGAGAAATGTATTCTTAGTTGTAACAAAGATAATTTGGTATGGATGTTTTAGTTACTGCTTTACAAATCAACGTACAGAAAGACTAACGAATCCTTTAGGTATAAAAGAAGCTGAAATTGTTAACGTATTATACAATCTGAATCGAAGGTTAGCAACATGGAGTAACTTATTAGGAGATTTCGAAGCAAAACGAGATGAAGACATAAAGAAAGAAATATACAGTAACGAAGCGAAAAACATGTTATTTGACTCAGTGTCTTTACTAATCGATATAAATGGTAAATCTTTTATTAAAATTAGTGAGTTAGTTAGAGCAGCAGAAGGTAAATATTCGTTATACCCAAGAGATTTTAAATATCTTTTTCAAATCTTTAAATTGAGAAGAGAAGTGATACCATTTGGTACTATAAATGTAATAATCAGTTTATTGAATCAATTACCTCAACAAAAATTTGGTTATTTAAAAAAGATTTGTATGTCAGATCTTCCGGAGGAGGAAAAAATTAAAAAAGTTGGTATTGTTGTGAATCAAATATTTTCAGGAAAAAAATCCAAGAAATTAATTTCTAACCCTCAATTCAAACTTTTACTTAATACCAGCGATACATCTGTAAGTTCAGACTTCATCTTAACCCTCCTTAAAAATGAAATACATCATCATTCAGAAATAATCTTCTGAATACAATTAAAGTTGGAAGAAAAAAAATCTGAAGATTTTTTTGAACTAAAAGATTTGAATTTTTTAACTTAATAATAAGAATTCAAATAATTTAAATTCCAAATTTTAGAGAAATCTAGAATTTAATAATTCCCTTAGAATATTTCATTTAAAAAAATGTTATACTTTACAGTTATCTTGAAGACTTGATTACAAGAATGCAAGGATTTCAACAAAATAGCTGTTATGCACAAGTTTTATGTACTATGGAAATGGTAGTAACAAAAATAAAATACTTTTGCAAACTTTGCCAATATATATATATATATATATATATATATATATATATATATATATATATATATATATATATATATATATATATATATATATATATGATTCGTTACAAATAGATTCCATTCTAATTTAAATCTTTTCCATTGAGAAGCCTGATGCAATAGAGAAACGGTAGGAAATATGTAGAAATATTAAAATATAACAATTTATCATAAATGTTTGTTTGTTTTATGCTTTAAAATACATTGATGGTAATAAAATAATTTTGTATTAGTATTGAAGACAGCTGGTAAGTACAACTACATTGAATTTTTTTATTACATATACAATTAAATTTGTAAAAACTTAAATATTGAGCAATCCTATAAATTATATAAATTAAAAAGAAAAAAAAATCCTTAATCTTTCTAATAATCATATTTCTGAGGAGATTGAACTTTTTAAGCTCGCCTTCCCAAAAGTTCAAAACTCATTTCAGACAATTTCCTTCTTTTTCAGATACTAGCCCGAAATACAAACAAGAATAGTTGTAATAGCATGAAATAGTTATAACGATGGCTATTGTGCTAAAATATTTTGAAAAATTCTTCTCTAAATATATTTATAGAAATTCCTAATATACTCCTTAACTTATGTCTTAAGAATGCAACAAGTAAATTTTCAAAGGTTTTGATAGCACTTTTATCTATAAAATCTGTTTAATATTTTATGTGCCGCAAAGTTTTCATACATACATTTTCCACGTTAACTGCAAGGAAAAGTTTAATGACAATGAAATTGCTTTTATATAAGATGTAGTTATAAATTATAAAATTATATTAAATAAATTAATATATTAACATGCAGGCATTTATACCCAGAAATCACCTATGCATTTCAAGGGAAAACTTCACATATGTAAAGCACAAATTAAGCAAATCTATTGCATTTTATTTTTAAAACTTGACTTCAACACTCTTATTGAATTCCCATGTACTTATTAAAATGCTTATATTACTAAAATGTAGAATTAGAATTAATCAATGATATAGTAGATTGTAACATTAAAAATACTAATTTTACAGTATTAACTATTATTGCATGTCAAAAAATAGTTCGGTTCACATGTGAATTAAGTTTTCCAATAATGGTTTAGGCATCTCATAAAAGGAATATATAAAAATAAACAAAATAAACAATTTAAATATTAGTCAAAAATTAATTTTAAACCATGGTGCTCAAATTCTATAAATTGAAAAAAATCACTTAGTCTTATCAAAATTAAAAATTATTTTCTTAAAGGAGAAATCAATGATAAGTTAAAAGCTAACATATTTGTGATATAACTTATTTGAAGAGAACTGTTAAAATTTTGAAGATATGAATGCAAATAATACAAAAATATTCAGAAAACATCTTTTATATAATCAAAAAATAGCATATAATATAGGTGATCCAATTTAGAGACATAAGTTTATAAAAATGATTAATATTTATTTTGATTTATTTATTATGTTAAAATTATTCACTACTCATTAATAGTTTATAAAAATTATAATATAATAAATAAAACAGAAAATTAAAAATAAAGATTACTTCGTCAAAATATTTTTAAATTTAAGAATTATAAATTTGTTTAAACAGAATATAACACTTCAATCATTTGCTTAGTAAATATTGGTATGATATTGTTCTAATTTTTGAAATAAGTTTACTAAAGGAAAAATAGATATAAGTATTAACATTTGTACTAAGACTATTAATCTTAAGAAACTTATAATGAATAAAATGAAAATATAGATAGAAGATTTTTTGACTATCAATATTTTAAATTTTTTTAATAAATTTCTTTCAATGTGCAAAAGGCATCATATACTATTATCATAATACGAGTTATTTTCAGAAATATTTGACATTCAAAATATTTCATTAAAAAAATCCTTATTTTCATTCATTAAACAAAAATTAATGCCAAGAATTTTATTCCTAGTTCACATAAAAGATAAACTAGGGAAATTAACTTTTCACTCACAATAACAAAAATAAACAACAAAAAAATATTTATTCAAATAAAGCAATTTTTTTTAACAAACCATGATAAAGTCGAATTAACATTCATTTATAATAATAGAATAGGATGAAACATAAAAGCAGATAATTAGCTAATTTAAAGTTTTCATAAAATTAATAATTACAAAATTATTAAATTGAAAGCCCTTTAAAGTTATAAAATATTTGCCATTATTTAAATAACAAATTCATTTTATTTTAAAAGAGATTTAGATAAAAAAAAGTATAACTTTAACTTTTGAAAGTAATAAAAGTATAGGGTTTATATATATATATATATATATATGTGTGTGTGTGTGTGTATATTATATATATATATATATATATATATATATATATATATATATATATATATATATGTAATTTAATTTAACTTCCAAACTGACTCTATACTTTAAAGCAGAACTGGGTGTATAATTAATGGAAAAATATTGTTTTATAGATTACATGCATAAAACCTGTTTTATACAAATAATAAATTTATTTAAAATAGTTAAAAAATAAATAAGTATATTTAGGTATGAATATAAATTTGCATACTTCGTTACATTGTTTACTTTGAAATTATCAGTACTAATATAATTTCTCAAGCTGGAAATTGGAAGAATTAAAAGGATAGCATTCTGTTGATTCCTCACAACTATATAATGTTTTAAATTAAAAAGAAATATCAAAGTAATAAAATTGAATTTTCAATTCTTTAAAGTAATTCGTGTTCCTATTACATATGATATTTTTCAATATATTGGATACTTATAGTAAATTTATTCATTTTCTGCTAACAAACTCTGTCATTCATCTTGTTTATAAAAACAGCTTTTTGTCACAAAATAGACTTCAGAATACAAATATAGAATAATTAATCACAAGCTAATAATCATTAATGAGCTGATTGAAAAGAAATTTAATAAACTGTTATATCAACATAAATTTTCATTTTTTTATCAGAATATATACTACAATGTACTTTTACAAGTCTTTTTTAATTTTTCCTCAATATATACCAAAAAAGTGAAATTTACAAAACAGATTATTTAAACTCAGATACTGATTGACTTTTAAGTCTTAAAATAATCACATTTAAATTATAGCATAAAAAAAATTTTCTTTTGAATAAAAAATATTTCATAACATTGCTTGTAAAGATTATGAAATAAATTTCAATATTTTAAAGTGATTTTCATATTTTTATTTGGAATCCTTTTTACACTTTAAAATTTATTCTAGGTATATATAAATATAAAAACTCATAATTATTTAGCTAATAAGCAAAACTTTTTATGATACTTTAATATTGTATTAATAATACATTTTTTTTTATCATTATTACAAATGAATTAATAATCTAGTAGGGATTAAATTACCAATAAAATAGTAACAAAATAATTTGCAATTTATAACGTTTTAAAAATTTAAGTACAAAATTGAAAACAGATTTTTATTAATAGTAATGATTTTTTAATTATATTTCAAAATTAAAGATTCTAAAATTTTTTTAACATATTGGGTGTAATTATTATTGAATTGTATGAAAATCAACAATTGATGATTCTTTTGTGTCGTGAATAATATATTATCTCACATTTGTTTATAAATGTGAAAAATTAAATTACTATAATGTGATCACATATGAAAAGTGAATAGATTTTCAATGTACTGAAAAACATCACTGAAATAAATCCAATTCAACAAATTAAAATATCAATCTACTGTAATCAGGAATATTAACTGAAAATTAAGTGATACCATGACTCTTTGGAGCCAGCAACTGAGATCATAAAACAGGTTTTAAATCTCTTTTAACAGACAGATTTTTATGAACATTTATAAGCATATATACAAATTATTTGGCCACAAATCCTTATTATCTAGATATTTAACACCAATATTCATGCTAATATTTGAAAATTTAAGCATAACTTAATGTAAATATAAAATGTAGCATAAAAGTATGTGATGAAGTTAATACTTTATTGCAGATAAATTAATTTGTAATACATTAAGAGAAAAAAGTGGAAAAATGCAAATATGGAAAAAAATTCATGAAAATATAAAAATGTCATGTCAAGACATTTCCACATAATATTTCTTTGTTACTTCATGCAGGAAAGGAAAGATTAATTTTATAAACATGAGAAAAAATCCAGGATAAAAAGTAAAACACATATTCAATTAATTTTATGTTGAATTAAAAAAAATATTCAAAATAAATGGCTATTTGTTACTCAAATCATAGTGCCCATAAAAATTAGTAAATAATTAAAATAATTCATAAAGAAAAGTTAATGTAGGGTTTTTTTTTCCAAAAGTAGGAAAAGAAAGAAATAATATGAATACTGAAAAGGGATATAAAAATCTTACACAGATGTAAAAGGTAAAATTCAAAAGTCATAGAAGATTAATTGCTTTCAAATTCTACTTATCTGATCATAAATTGAGATCTCTCTGACAGTAAATACATAATTACCTCTTCTAACCACCAGATTTTACCTTTACATTGAATTTAAGAAAATACATAATATTTTTCATGATAAAAACAATTTATTTGATCATACATTAGTAATTCTATCAAAGGGGGAGGGGTAAAAAAAATTTCTGAAGATATATACATTTTATAAACATAGAAATGTTTCAAAATTCTTTTATTGTATTTCAACAAAATAGATACTGATAATGCATCAAATTCTAGTGAACAATTACTCTTGCAATAAAAAAAAACTCATTTTGAATCTTGTTCGCAAAATATTTTATTTGTGTAAAAATATGCTCAATATGAGTAATACAATCAGATCATTTGTACATAATCACATAAAAAACAGATATTTTGTAAAAACACTGGCACATTACAAAATTATATATATATATATATATTCTAAATTCCAGTCTAATCTAATCTAATCCAATCCATACTCTTTTACAAGATTCTCTGCAATAATCAATTTTTGTATTTCACTTGGACCTGCATAAATTTCCGTTATTCGGGCATCTCTGTAATGCCTCTCAGCTGGCATATCTGAGACATAACCCATGCCACCTAATATTTGAATGGCCTGAAAAGAACAGGATTTTACAGAAACATAAAAAATCTTAATAATAAAATTCTGAGCTTTTATTAATATAATTCAAATTATAATACACATATACTAAAGAAATAATAGGAAATATAATAATTTTTATGTTTCAATTATCCTCAATAACAAACACAGTGCTTTAATTAAATACCTTTAGTCTTTAAACTTTCTTCACATTATTTTGCCTAACAATTATAAATTTTTAATGCTTTTTTTGATAAAATATTGAAAATAATTTATCAAAATACTTTTCATTAATAGCCACAGTAAATTTCAGAAATTGAAAGCAATATTTTAATGATTAACGTGCCAAATGAAAACTAATGGTGATCAAATGAAAATTAATACTTTGTCTGATTAAAATTATTAAGTGTCTGTCTTTTTTATCTCATTTACATATGAATAATATTATTTCATTTTATTATAGTAACTTATGAAAGAATTCCATAACTTATGAAAATTTTAAAGCTTCAATTAGGCTCTATCAAAGTAATTGGAACAAAATAATTATGAGTTATTCCAGAAGCTTTTATTAAAACATGTAGAATTCAACTGTGAAATGTTGATATAAGAGCCCTAAAGCTCATTTTCATTTAATGTTAACAGGATAACAACTAGTAGCAAATGACAAAATTCTATACTTTTTCTTTAATTCGGTTTTGCTTGTCTGAGATTTGGTCTTGATCAATGATTTATAGATTTTCAAAAGAATTGGGAAGATGTGGCAGAAACAAAATTGACTTTGCATCTGTACATCTGTTTTGTAATCACCAAGAAATCACAAAATGATCTGAAGTCTATTAGAGAAAAATGTCACACTTTTTTCATAAGATTGATAAATAATTCTTCACAAAGATCTTTTTTTGCATGAGGAAGAATATTTTTGTAGCCTGAGAATCAACATAGTCTTTTCAATGAAATAAAAACTTTTACACTGTAGGAACAAGAAGAACTGTAAAGCTCTTTTTCAAAACTGTCCTAAGGAGCTCAATAGATTTTGAATTGAGTAATTGATAAAACGCCACAGCATTGCCATTTCCTGCTATAGAATTAGCAGATATATGTATAGAAATCTGCCCCAACATTAAAAGCAAGTCATTTGTAGAATTATATATATTTATATGTAGAATTATATATATATTTATACAATATTATTTTATACGTGTAATAGGCAACAGATTTTATTCAATGTTTGAGCACAATAAAGAACATTCCAAAAAGTTCCCATAAAAATTAGTAAATAAAAGGAAAGCATTATTTTAGTATTTAATGAATAGATTAAAAATATACTTATTTTCTATCAACTGAAAATCAACAAAAAGAAAACAGGAATAATTTAACATTTTATAAGCACAACCTAAAAACTAATGCAAATAATTATGCACTTAGATTAAGTCTGAAATACTTTTCCTAGAATAAAATCCTAACAGTAAATTTTAAATATATGATTAGTTTATACAGATACATAAATAAAAGTATAGACAGACAAATAATTAGGTAAATTGCTGAAGATAAATACACAAATATGAATTGTTTAATGCATAATGATATAACTTACTTGATGTGAAACGAATGTTGCTGCTTCTGAGGCTGCAAGTTTTGCCATAGAAGCTGCCTAAAAAATTAAGCAGTTATATTCTGAATATGATAATATAAAATGAGAAAGATTTATTTCATTAACTATAATGAACTTTAAAATATAATTATGTTAATAAGCATACATAAGGACAATAGAAGCTTGATTTTCATTTTCATATATTCCTTGCAAATACATACAATCTATTATAAAACATTACATGAATTTTATCAGACAAATTTGTGAAACATTGTTTTACGATTTTTAAATCTTTATAACGTTTTAATAAAATAATGATCAGCTAAGTATGTGAAATACTTCTAAAAATAAATTATATAATAAAGATGAATCAGGAATTAAAATTAAAAGGTAAACAGTACTTTTATGATTTCATATTTTGATTGTAATACATATTTAAAAAATCAGTAATACATTCGAATAGCATTTACAATATTTACTCTTTTTACAAATAAATAAATTTATTAAATCTAAAAGTAGTTTTAAAAACAATTGTTTTAAAAAACTGATTTTGAACAATACTACAAATAATCAAGTTAAAAAACTACAGATATATAGATTAAAAACATTTTAACTCATTCAAAATAATATTTTAAATTATTTTAAAATGGTCGACATTACATGAAAAACTATCCCAATTCATTACAATTACATAATATTCCTGTGTTATTTATGATTAATTATAGCTATAAACTAGCATGAATAAAATTTTTCATATTAAAAGCCTTAAAAAGAAAGTTGAGTTATTGTTTTTAAATGAAATAGTTAATAATTAGTTATCATAAAAGCAAACAGATTGTAAAAAAAAAATTTAATTCACACTCAAAAGTTTCAATATTTATATTTTTTCATGTTTTATAAAAACTTGTATATTCTTTACAAAAATGAAATTTTTTTCAAAATATTTTAGCAGTCTAAATATAGATCTATAACAGCACTATGTGAACTACATATATGCATAATGAATGCATAACTACAGTTGGTGATAAATTATAGCTTTATCTAAACATTATGAATTATTTTTTTTTTTTGCTATCTTATTATAATTTAAAATTGTTACTCAAAATACAAAATCTCATAAAAATTTTGAAATTGGCTCCATGTGATTTGCCACTAATTTTCATCAAATTCCTAACAAAACAGCAAAATATTTATTGTTATAAGAATTGCCATCAGTGAAAAGAAATCTTTAAATCATTAAGGAATCCTTTCAATAATCACTTAGATAATCACTCATAATATACAGCTCATTCAGAAAGCAATTTAAATTACTTTATTAATTTAACAAAATTATGGCTAAATCTTAGAAGCCAGCCTAGCAATAAATGCATTAAACTGGTTTATTGTGCTGGAATATATTTTTACAATTTTAAGACATAAACTATATGTGGAACTGCATATGCATTTAACTATCAACTAACCCATTATTTGTCTTTGTCTTAAGTTGATTTATAATTTTAAACAACTGAAAATTGAGTTGAAAATGGGAAAGATTCACTGTATATTGTCAATAGAAATTGTAGTGGTGCTAATAGGAAAATTACAAATACATCACAGTATTATCTAAAATCACAATTTCGGATTATGGAAACTGTATAAGCAATTTATATACATATATATATTTATAAATTTGTATTTTGGAAAAAGCAGCATTTCCCGAGGAAAATACTGAAAAAAGAAAGATATTTTTGCAGTTTTAAATGTATGTTTCTTATTTAGATAATTAGTTATTTTTTTAAATAATGAATGAATTTTATAACATTAAAAATATTTGAATTTTAATTTTGAATGGGAATTGTAAATAACTTTATGAGTTCAGCTTCTGGGAGCAACAAAAACAATGATTTATTTGGACACATTAGTTATAACAGACAAAAACCAAAAATTTCTCCATTAATTATTATCATTATTTCAGAGAACTGTGATGAAGTTATTAAAGAGGAAGAGAATCAAGTCTCATTTTCTATTTTGAATATTCTATTTATATACAATAAATAATTTTGCTGGTGAAATGTTCTTTTTCCCTTTGCATAACTAACTCAACACAGTTAAAAGTAATTAATATATTAAAAACTATAACATTAATTTGTCTGAAAATCTAACATATTAAAATGTAACATTTTAAAAATTAAATTTTGCATATTTAATTACATATCATCTTAAATTCTGATGACAAGAATTATTTAAAGTAATGGATATAAATAAAAGCCAAGAAATAAACTAAATAAAAGGAAATAAAATATGTGATCAAACAAGAAAACAGTATGTCTAACAGTTTCCACATAATTGATATTTTATAAAATCAAAATATTTCTGCAAATTAATGCTGCATGAGTATTTTTGATTTACCTTTGTAAATTTCTCACCCTCATCATTCAATATTGCAGCCTTCCGAGTCAACAAGCGAGCACTTTCTATTTGTACTTCCATTTCAGATAATTTCATCTACCGAAAGGAAACATACAGTTAAATTTATAACAGTCATTTTTATGAAATGAATATGCTAAGGCAAAAATAAAGAAGTTCACCTGTATAGCTTGAAGTTTGAGAAGAGGAGCTCCAAATGCCCGTCTTTGAGCTGCATAGTGAATAGCACAGTCAAATGCTGCCTGAAATATTTCTTACATACATTATACTCATGCGAATTAAAGTTTCTTAGCTTAAAAACATTCACAACATATAAAAATATATAACTTTGTTTAAAATAATCTAAACTAAAAACTTTAAAATAAAAAATATATAAAAATAATATCAAAATAAAGCTGTTGGATCCATACAAGAATACAAGTTGTGATATTTCTAAATTAATTTTTCAAAATAAAACTAAAAAATATAAAAATAATCAATAAAAATAGTTTTTTCATTTAAAATAAATGCTATTTCTAAGTAGATTTAGTTTTAAAGTAGAGCGGTTCCAAAAGAATCTAGCACTGCGACCATAGGTCTACTTTGTAATACAGTATTAGCAGAATAAACTAAAACTATACTTATATAAAATATAAATATACTACATTTAACCTATTATTTATTCCTATTTATAATATGTTGGTGCTTTCTAAATTTTAGTTCCACGCAAAGCTATAATTTAAAAAAATATATGAATTCATAGAATTAAAATATCCATTAATATTATATATAAATATTACTTTTTAATATACAACATCTGGTAATTAAATAATAAAAAGTATTATTAAAAACTATTAATCAAAACTACTATATCCAAAATATATTCCCTTTAATCTTGAGAACTTCAATTTGAAAATAGCATTCTAAAATTCTTTATTTCTTATGATTTTGCAATTTTGTTATATAGCCTTTGATAAATATGTTCAAAATTTTAAATGGAATTGTTTCAAGCAAATTTCTTATAATTCTTATAATAATACTTTTTATTTAATGTATTACACTGTAATAAAAGTCCATAGTTCTTGAAATTCATAATTTGATAATTATATTAAAAAAAGAGTATTCAATTTGAAATTTTAACTTGCTTAAATTATAATTATTTTGATGAAATACATTTAAGTAAAATATATCAAAATAAAGAGTATTAATGATTTGCATTTTTAAGTTTGAATATAAAGTATTATATGAACACCTAAGATTTCTTGTAGCTTATTTTTTTATTTAAATAATCAGCAGTTTTACAGTAACATTTCCTTTATTTAAAGTTATATTAAATAAAGTTGTTCCAATTCTGATATTTACAGCAAAAGGATTTGTTAGTGATAAAAATAAATACTTAATGTGTTCTTAAATTTAACTAAAATGCCACATCATACTCACTGTTCTTTCCTACATAAGTGAATTTTAAAAATTAAAATTAAATATATTTATCAATACTTTTACACCTAATAGTTCAAGTAATAAGCAAAATCTTGTTAAAAGAATATTAAAACCCTTAATTGAAACAGTATCATTGTAAGTTGAAACACACTTTTAAAAATAAGTTAATGAAATTTACCTGAGCAATTCCAACAGCTTGACTAGCTATTCCTATTCGGCCAGCATCAAGAATTGTCTGGAAAAAAATAAATCAATTAATTTTTAGACAAAACAAAAAATTAAGGAATAAATTTATAAAAATAATAATTTCGCATTTCTATAAAAATTGTCAAAATATTAAGAATATGTTAATACCATAGCTATCTTGAATCCATCCCCAGGTTGTCCTATAAGATTTTCTTTGGGTATTTTACAATCTTCTAAGATTAGATTACAAGTTGAACTGGCTCTAATTCCTAATTTATCTTCTTTTTTCCCCAAAGACAAACCAGGAGTTGACTTTGGGACAATGAAACAACTTACACCTTTGTGTTTCATTGATTTATCAGTAGCAGCAATAACCTACAGGATTAATAAAATATTTATGGTATGAATTTGTGATTGAACTGCAATAATTTAGTTAACCAACTTTCTACAAGCACATGAAGATAAGTAGTCTATTTCAATTTGACAAAAATTGATTTCTCCAAATTAAATATCAGGCATAAAATGTTCACAAGTTTTTAAATGGATTGAATTCTGAATATTTATATTTTGATTAAAAAATTTATTTAATAGAAAACAGTTTCATTTCGTTCTATGAATTAACTTAAGGTAGATAAAATACTAAAGTTAGGAAGCCATATAAAAGTCAACAGGAGGTTAGGCACACAACTACTTTCAATAAAAATGTGATACAAAGAATGTTTGTCATTTGGTTTAATTTACATAAATTCTTTCTTATATGATATCAGATGTTTTTAGTTAGTTTGAATGCTTCTTTTCATCATGAAAAACAGACTATTTTAATTCATTTTATGAAAACTATAATATTTTCTATATCTTGCTTTGTTTCTTCTTCTTCATTGACCTGACAGCCCAAGGTGGGCCTTTGCCTTCCTCAGAAGTGCCTCCAGGACCTCCTATTTTTAGACAAGGTCATACAGTTTGTTACTTTTAGTGTTTTTAAGTTGTTTTCAAGGCAGACACGCCATCAGAGTTTCGGTCGTCCTCTTCTTCTGGTGCCAATGGGGCGAGCCAAGAAAATTTTTTTGTCACTCGATTGTCGTTCATCCGGCTCAAATGTCCTGCCCATTTTAATCTCTATATTGAGATAAATTTAACAATATCTCGTTCTTTATATAGTTTATAGAGCTCAAAATTAGTTCTTCTTTGCCATGTATTCTCACATTTTATTCCACCAAAGATGCTTCTTAAAGTTTTTCTTTCGAAAATGGAGATGGTTTCTTTGTCCTTCTCAGTCAATGTCCACGTTTCAGATGAATAAGTGAGAATAGGCTGAATCAAGCATTTGTATATCAAAATTTTTGTTTTTCAATTGACGAAAGTAGATTTTAGGTATTTTTTTAAGCCGAAAAAGCATCGGTTAGCAGCTGTAACCCTGCAGCGGATCTCAGGTGCGATTTTGTTTGATGCATTTAATTCAGATCCCAAATATTTAAAGTTTTGAACAGTTTCCAACTTGTAGTTTCCTACCTCTAGATAAGGAGTGCTATATTTTTCAGTGGTTATGTATTTTGTTTTGTCTTGGTTGATTGCAAGATACATTTTACTAGCTGCAGCTTCTAGTGACGTAAAAGCCACTTTTAAGGCCTTGGGCGTTCGTGCAACAATGTGTACGTGCAACAATGTGTACGTCATCAGCATATGCAAATATCTGTACAGACTTGTTGAAAATTGTTCCTCGAGTGCTTATGTTAGAATCTTTTACAACTTTTTGGAGGGCGAGATTGAAAAGGAGACAGGCCAGTGCATCTCCCTGCCTTAAGCCATTGGAAACAAGAATAGGCTATTTTCTGTAAATTTTTCAGTCTAATTTTTTTAAAAAAAAATCCAGAATGTTCATATAAACATCAAGTTTCTCATTTCTATAAAATATTACCCTTTCCCATAGAAAATTTTACCTCAGAATTCCTTGTTTCCAAAGATTTAAACTAAACTGGTAGATATTACTAGAGCAAAAACTATTAGAAATTAACAAAATATTTTTGCAAGAAAATAAATGTTTATGACAATTCAAATTATATATTTAATCATTTGAATAAATCGAGTTTCCAGCCAAATTTTTAAAATAGAAATGTCATCTGCAATCGAAAAATTAATCTTCTTAAAAGTTATTTTTCATACCAATTAGAATAAGTTATGATAGTGAAACTAATAATAAATCCTTTTTTCACATTCTAAATTATTTCTTTTCCAAACGTAATTAATAAAATTACAATGTCAATATGGGGAACAGTAAGGTATACATAACAATATGTGTAAAAAATTCACATATGTAAAAAACTATTTGCCAAGCTATTTAAACTTTCAGAGAATAAAAAAAAGATTTTATCTGATGAAGAAGTTATCAATGAATCATATCACATTTTGAAACAAAGAACATTAATTTGTATAAAATATACATAGCACTTAAAAAAAACAAAGGTAAATTAATTAACAGAAGTTATTAAGTTCGAAAAATTACAATTTTCAATCTTTGAAAGCCATTACAAAACTGTAAAAATATTATTAGTTTAAAGAATCACTTATCCTTTACTTTTAAAGTTAACACATTTATACAATAATAAAATACATAGATAATGAAATTTAAAATACATAAATGAATTACAAAGGAAGAGCACTTAGTTTGCATTTTTTACTTCCTTTTAACAATGCAAAAATATACATAATAAATGCCAAATACCAGATATGTTTTTATAAAATGATGTAAATTCTACAAAACAAAAAACATGATATAGAGCAGTTGGCAATTAATTAGAACTATTTTAAGAATTATAATGCAATCACCTAAATATTGATTTAAAATTACAATAAAATATTTTGGAATTATAGTCAGTTTGAAAACTTTAGTAAACAATAAGCAACAACTATGAAAAAAATAACTTCTAATCTATAGAATGATTGTCAAATAGCTATATTTAATCTGACATAAAAAAATTACCAATCTGCATGATTTCCATTTCTTTGACTATGGCATTTCTCAGATCCATTTTCAAAAGTTTCTCACTTGTATTAATTTAGAATTCAAAGCACATAATTGAATTTGTTTCTAAGTTGAAATGCCCTAATTTCATATTATACATATATGTACAAGGCAAAATGGAATAAATATTCTGCTACAAAAATTTGAAAATTTAAGAGTTAAGAGGGAAATAAGTTGCGCATACAAATGGAAAAAATATGCCACCCAATAAAAACAAATTTAAAGACTAACACAAAAAGATAAGTATTCATATACACTGTTAAAAATTTAAGACAAAGATGAGTTGAATTCCATACTCTTACTTTAAATTACTCATGTCGGAAAAATAAAAATTAAGATTAAAATTATTATTAAATTATATTGGAAAAAACATTTTAAAAAACTACACAGTTAACATTTTTTAAATTTAAGTTAATAATGTTAAACTTATTACATTGAAATAAAACAAGTTAAAACATTAATACTTCTAACTACAAGAAATTATCTTTATCTCTGCTTATATGGAACCTTTACAATGTGTTATTCTAATGTTAAACAGTTTTAGCTTCATAAATTCTTTATACTCATCAAATGAAAAAAAATTAACTAAGTTTTTATTATATGCAAATACAGGTTGCAGATAGCTAACTTCCTTATTTTGTATTGCAATAACATAAAAAGAATTAATGACATTTTTCTATTTATTTTTGCATACAAAAGTTACACTTTTAAAGTTTTAGTTACATAGTTTTAAATATCATATTGGGCAGTGATGCCCACCATTGTTGATACACTGGGTAAATCAAATTCTGCTGTTTCTCATCACTCTCTCTAGCACATTGGTAGCTATGTTCACAATTTTTCTTAGAATATTTCATTTCAGACAAACTAAAGTTTGTGGGTGGTGGTCAATAAAGACATGTAACTTTAAATAACCCCACAATAAGAAGTTACACAGGAGCAAATCGGGAAAATGCACTGGCCACTCCAAATCGCTTATCACTGAAATGAGGCATTCAAGGTTTGGTTTGTTTGTCCCTCAACGCTCATTTTTTTGCACACGAGGACTAATTAGACCAGGACCTACGGATTAAAGTGGATTCCGAACCACTACAAACATCCATGCCCAAGGTGGGATTCGAAACCACAAACTGTTGAATTGAAGGCAAGAGTGCTAACCATTCGGCTGCCAGCTCGGCTGAGGCATCCAAGGAAGTGATTTCACAGCACAATCATTGATGCCCTTGAAGTATGGACTGTTGCCCCATTCTGCTTAAGCCATATTTCCTTTAAATGTATTTCATCAAGTTGTGGGAGAAAAAAACTTCCAGCATGTTCTACATAACTGTTTGAAGTGACTGCGACAGTCTGTTCATTTTTCTCAAAAAACTATGGGCCTATAATTCCAACTAAATTCAATTAGATTCCACGCCATAGGGTGACACATGGTGAATCAAAAAGCCTGTAATTGAGTTCTCGTTGGTTGTAGTGTGTCCAATAGTGCATATTTTGTTTACTGATAAATCCAGTCAAATGGGAATGAGCATCATCACTGGTAAAAAACAAGCGTATCTTGAGGTATGTGGTCAAGAAGTATTTCACATGCATTTCTTCAAGCATTAAAGTCACATTTGGAGAGTTCCTGCAAAATGACCAGCTTTTATGGATGAAAAGGAAGTTCCTTGTGCAAAATTCACCTCACAGAATGATTTGAAATTCTAATAGCAGATGCATATTTGCACGCCATATGACACAATAATCACAAAAATGGCACTCTTACTGCTTTGATATTCTCTGGGAATCTAATGGTACCTGTGTCTTCACCTCTTCTTTGCTGCACAGAAGCATTTTCTCTTGATGTTATCACCCATAAAAGAATAGATTTCTGGTTCAGGACAGGTCTAAAGGCACAATATTGAAGTGATTTCGGAAAGCTAAATGGTTTGAAATAACTTAACTACTGTTTGAAAAATAAGTCTCTATGGCAAATGCACAGAGTTCATTATACCAACGCATGATGGCGACTGATGTTACACAGTAATGTTATGTTACACAACTTTATGATCTCCTCTCTCAAATGAGGTGACTCCCACCTCATAATCTTAACTACTTTTGTGTTAGTGCAATTCAAAATAAAAAGATTATCTTGTCACATCCTGTATATTATATCCAATGAGACAGTTAACTTTCGAATGATAAAAAATTATTATTCTCAAAAGGTTTGAACTTTTAAATGTTTTGCTCTAAGTTATTTTTACCAAAACAACTATTTTTTCCAGATATTTCTAAAACTACACCCAGTGATCAATTCATTCTATTTTCAAAATTTTGTAATTGTTTCAGCAAAAATGTTATCTTTTTCAACAAGAATGAACTAAAATAGGACTGCAAGAAGCTCAGTCCTAAATGTACCTATAAGTAGTAACAAATTTCAATAGATACTTAACTTGAATATATAAAGAAAATCTGCAGATTAAATCCAATCTTTTTTTAGATTCTTTTTGTTAAGAGTAAGTGTTAATAAACACAATGTTATTAAGCTTTCCATAAATATTCTTAAAATTCTTCACAAGAGACTTTTCACAACATATTTATTAATCACTTAAAATAACGATTTGAAACTGCTGTTGGTGAAATAAATTTCTGTATGATAGAAAAATATTTTTTTAGAAGATGGATAATTTCTTATTTACACTGGATTTAAGATATTGTTGTAAAAAATGTAATCCAATATAAATAAGGAATCATCTCTCCAAGATGTCTTTGTTAAAAAATTATATGATTATTGTTATCCTATTATAATAGATAAATAATTTTTTTATTATATAATATTTGCCTATCATTACCTTATTAACACATTTTCTAGTAGTTAAAGGGAAAATCTGCTTCTTCATAATGATATTCTTGAATTGCTTTTATAATTCCTTTATTTAAAAAGAAAAACTTTAATTAAAAGCTTTTTTTCATTTTTATAATTGTAAAATCTTTTTTGCTGAATATATCTAAATTAAAATAATTATATAATTATTAGAACATCTTAATAATACATTTGCTAAAGAAATATATTATTTTAAATAATTATGCATTACTTAATTATTATTTTCCATTAAAATAATATTTTTAAATGTCTTTTTATACCACTAATCAACAAAGTTTTAGTTCGTTGATTAGTGTAATATTTTTGGATTGATTAGTGGTTGGATAGATTAGTGGTATTCCACTTTATAATTTTCCATAAACATCAGCAACAATTTGATCATATTCAATAGCAAAACTATAATTTTTATCTGGTTTGTTTATAAACTTAACTTGCAGATTACCTTCAATAAAACAGTTTTATACAGTGCATTTTTCATGAACAGAAATATTTAACTGGAATTTTCAATCCAATAAATGTTTGTATGTCATACACATAATTCATCACCAATTCTTGAACTGTATAGGGTGCCTCACTTTTATGTGAATGATTTTATTTCATGCAACTTCATTTTTTAAATGAAATTGTAAGCAGCACACAATTTTTCAAATAGATTAATATACTAAATTTGTGGCAAACTTTTTCTTGCTATAATATATTGAACTCTAAGTTTCTAATTTATGCCAGTAAAACAAGCTATGGATTGATCATTTGTAATTAACTTACACCAAAAGTCTATTTATCGATACCAATAAAAAAGACACAATTCTACATTTAAATTAACATTGTAATCAGTCAGTAATGAGAGTTTTTATATTTTTTTACTTTATATTCCATTTGATATAACATAACTTACTATTTTACAATTAATGACTAAAAAAACAATTATTTTTTTATTATTTTATTTATTTGCAGGATGATTTTCTTTTATCATATTCAATATGTACTTCAACTGATGTGAGTCGATAAACTTTTACTTATAAAACAACTTTAAACTTGTGCATCGCATTTACATTCTGAAAAATTTTTAATTTGAGACAAAAAAATTTTTCTATTTTCCTTAAATCCACTGTACTAATATAAAAGCAAATCACTATTAAATAATATAAAGCAAAAGAAAATTTAATGAAATTTATTAAAATTTAATTATTAAATAAAAATAAAAAGTTAACCTTTACATTTTTTTAACTAGTAATTTCGATGTAAATATACCCTACCGAATTAATTCAACTAGCAGAATGGAATAAAGAAAAATTTGGCAAGAAAACTCCCAAATGCCATTAAAAAATAAATATCTAATAAAACAAATTTACTTAAACTCATATGAAAATGGTTGTGAAAATAAATTAGATAAGAACGAAATTTTTACCAATGCAGCCTCAGATTCATATCCATTTGTTATCCATGCTTTAGTACCATTTAGAACCCAGAAGTCTCCTTCCAATTTAGCTGTTGTTGATGCGGCTACAGCGTCACTACCATTTCCTAAATAGATATATTTGAGTTTGCTATAAAACTAATTTACAATTGTCTAATACTTCCAACTTGTTAATTAAAACAAATTGTAAGTTTTTTAAAAAAAATGTTTGAATAAAAATATTTAAATACAATTTTGAATATGCTAACATAAGTCTGTAAAGAATTATAAGGTGAAAAATTGTATTTAGTAAGAAATAATTCTTTATAAACTTTTCTTTCTAATGAAGTATGAATCATGCTTTTTTTTTTAACAAATTTTGCAATTAGTTTGCAAATTATATATTAATGGCCTTTGTTTTCTCTTTCTTTTTTGCATATATTCATGTTTAGGCAAAGAAATGCCAATGATATTTTACTAACAAAAATTTTTATAAATGTTATTATTAACTATACTTAAATGGTATTTTATGCATATTAAATTTTTTTTACATCAAATTCAATGGTTCTACAATGAAATTTGAAAGAAAATGTGATATATCAGAACAGTGGCTTTTGAGTTATTTCTATACTTTAAAATATTTACCAAATCAAATAACTAGAAAAAAAGAAATTTTACCATTATAAAATATTCAAATATAAATTATTTAAGAAAACAATTTAATCAAAATTAGTTAAGAAAACATATAATCTATAGTTTTGATAGTACCTGGTTCACTTAAAGCAAAACAACCAATTCGGTCACCATTTGTAAATGGAGTTACAAATTCTTCCTTTTGTAAGCTATTTCCATGTTTCAAAAGACCTACTAGATATAATGACTGAAAACGAAAAAACTATTCAATATTCAATTTCAAAAAAAAAATATCAAATTATAAGTGTTAACTGTACAACAATAAAAATATAAAAAATAACCCACAATTTAATTCCTTTTAAATGACAAAAAAAATTTAAATGAAATATAGCAAAATAAAGATACATTATTATTAGATTATTTGGTCAAATTGAATCTTTCAATTTTTATCTTCTTCTATTATTTTTTAATATAAAAAAAATTAAGGAAGGATTTCATGCATTAAAACTTCATCTTTCAATCCCTGATTTTTAAATCATATTTTATTTAGAAATTATAGCTTATTCATTCCATATTAAAATATGATATTAATTTAAATTTTAATAATGTCAGTGGAAATAAGTTCGACAAAAACTAAACACATCATATAGACAAAATGAATGATTTTTTTTTTATATAATATAAATATTCTTGATACTGTATTAAAAGCTAGCAATATTCTTTTTACAACATATTATGATATAAATTTCTTTAAACTTAATCAGTAAATGAATTTTTCCGAACTCAATAATAAAACTCCATTTCATTAAATAATTATTAATGACATGGTTTTACTTTTGCAATACAACCAATAAATTGTTTTACAATAAATAATCCTATTTAATCAGCACATATCTTCTTACATTTTATTATTGTTCAACAATACTTGCAGCTTAACTAACCATACAAGAAAAAGCGTATGATATATAGAGTTCATTTAGGAATAAAATTATCAGTGTAAGCAATTGATACAATATCATTTACATAATCATGAAGTTTACTTAATTTAATAAATTTGAAGTACCGCTTTCATAAATAAAAGTTTAGAAATTCAAAAAATACCAGCAATGAAGCATTAAATAACAGACATATATATTAAATTAAAAAAATAATTTAACAGGAAACATTTACTTTTCATTTGATTTCAAAGAACAATGCGTGATAAATATTTCAAGACATAAAAGCTGTTAGTTTTCATTTAAAAAATAATAAGTATATGTAAAGTGCTTAAAACAACTAATTTATTCCAATATTAATATTAATAGTTAACAATAAAAAAATAAAACAATAGAAATCATTTTTAAACATAAAATGAAATTCAACATGTTTGCTCATTCAGATAGTAAATAAAATTACAGTACCAAAAATGTCTGAACAAAACCTGTTTCTTTCTGATGGTGTGAGAATTCGTGATACTATTTCTATAGAACTCACCTATTAACTATTTTTATTCTTCTACATTCAGTCACATAATTTGGAGGGAATTAGTTGAGACGTGAGAAATTAAACAGAAGTAATTCCAAACATTTATAGCATTTTACACTTCAAAAATGAAAAATAATGACAAGCATGAAAATTTCTTAATGGTTCATTGTAAGTTTGAAATAAATGTGAGAACCTTGCACCGCTAAATAATATTATATTAATAATCATCCTTATATAATCAAATAAAGTTTTATATTATTTCAAGCAGATGACATACAGCCAACATTTCAATTTTCTAATTACATTTCAAAGACAAATTTTCTAATTAAATTTCAGGTAATAGATAAGCTAGAATCATTAAAATACTTATAAATTAACTATCAATGTGAAATTTTAAACAGTATTAAATTAGAAACAATTGAATTTTAATACATCACTAGCATACCTTAAAAGAAACCAATTTCCATGATTACAAACATTTTTCAACTTAAAATAGTATTCTTCCAGCACTCAGATTTAATCAAACCATGTAATAAATCATGATTTTAGAATACATATACATAGACTTCTAAAGCATCGGTAATTGAATCAATTTGCATCAGAATGGAGGAGTTTTATGAACAGGGGGAAAAAATCAAACATTTTTATGAATAGAGGAAAAATCAAAAACATTTTTATGAATAGCGGGAAAATCAAAAACATATTTCATGAAGACTCAGAATACTTTTTGTCTTTTTCAATATCAAACTTAATGATAAATATGATTAAGAACCAAAATTTTTTAGCTGAAGCTTGTCTTTGATATTCATCCTTACATTAAACATTTAAGTAATTTATATTAAATACTAATATAGCTAAATAATTATTATACTTAAAATTAAAGAAAAAAGTACTAAAAAAAATCAAAATTTGAAAACACTAACCCTTCTTTTGAAAAATTAATATTTTTCTCTCTCAAAATTCTTAAGGCTAACTTTGTTCCATTCTATATATATATACATATACACACATACATATATATATATATATATATACATATATGTATATATAAACTTTAAAAATTAAAACTTTAATACTATGAAATCATCGAAAATGGCAAATCTAATCAACAAACATTCTGAGACAAAGTACAAAGATTTATTTATATAAAATGCCTGCAAACATTGAATTTTCAATATTTTAATAATTAAGAACTTTCTTCACTTAAAAATATTTAAAGTAAGCAGTAATAAGTTTACGCTACAAAACTAGAAATAACAGTTTCTTTCAATTTCAGTCTCTCAGTTTCTGAAAATTGAAGAATAAATAATTTGAATTCAGTCAAGCATATAATAACAGTATGTAAAAAAAATTAAAAGGAAAATAACAAATAAAACAGAATACAAAATTTAAAACAATTTTACATGCATACTTACATTATGTACACTCATGATTGTTCCACAAGAAGCACAACCTCTGCTTATCTCTTCTACTGCTATTGAAAATGATAAATAATCCAATCCTGCACCACCATATTTTTCTGGGGTTGTTATTCCTAATAAACCTAGTTTTCCCATTCCTTTTATCTAAAAAAAATGAAGGATTCACACATGTTTGATAAAGTCCCATGTTGCACAATATAAAATATCAGTCATATTTAAGAAAACATTAAAATATATTAAATATGTATCAAAATTATATTATCAATTTCATTTGCTAGATTTCATCTATGTTAAATAATTGCTTATGATACATGATGAAATATAATTATTTCTGTGTGAGAAACAGTTTTACTGTGCACATGTGAATAAAATAAATTTTTATTTTTGTAATTCAATCATGTTTATATAATGGAAATTATATGAAAAGGATGGTCTAATAACATGAGAATCCTGAAAGAAATGAATGAAATTGTGAGCAATATTTCCATTGCTTACTAAAAGTAGAAGTATAAAACGGAAATTTCTATAAATTGCATTTATTTAATTACAGCCAATATGATAGTTGAATAGATTACAAAAAAGTTAATATTCTAAAAATGCACCACGTTAGCTAAATCTCAAAAAGAAATCTGAACAATTCAAAATTTTAAAAACTCAATTCAGAGGAAAGTTTTAAATATGGCCTTAGCATGGCCAGTTAGTAGTACTACACATATCTAAGAAGCAGAGATCAGTAAAATATAACTTAACTCATTAAAAATTTTATGTAGCTTAGAATAAAAATAATTAAAAACACTGATAGTTTTATTTGTATATAAAAATAAATGTAGGGTTGAATTGGTATAAAATATCTGAACAAGCATCTAAAAATAACAATACTACTATTTAAAAATAAAATTATTAAACAAACAATTAAAAAAATGTATATCTATTATTTTACAAAAAAAAAATGTTAACAAGATAAAGGCCAGGAAGATTTTATTCTAATCCAAACTAAGGCATCTTTCATATCCACATACTTTACACTATTTGGTCATTGTATAAAATTTAAATTATCTAAATATTAGTCACACAGTCTATATTGACAAATGAAAATAAAGAATTTAAAAGCAGATTGTTTTACATAAACCCATTGGTATATTCGTGTTCTCTTAAATACAACATTAAAAAATAAAATTTTTGTGTAATTAAAAATGTACATCTACTACTTTTTGTGGGAAATATTATCAAATTCTTATTATTGAAAAAAATTCTTAACTTTTGAATTATTTTAAACAGTAATACAAATTGGAATATATAATAAAAATTTCAAAGCATAAATTTATATTCAAAATATTTTCATTCTTAAGTATGTGAAATCATGCACTCACACATTGACTTGCATTTTTTGGGCTCTGGATAAACAAAGCATCTAATTCATTAAAAAAATGCAAAATGGAAAACAAGAGATTCTAGAAAAAACTCTTTAATTTTAATTTAAAGTTTTAATATAACTGTAATACATGAAGGTAATTCAATAAAAAAAAACAATCATAAAATGCATGACTTCTACTTCTCAAAATATTGAATACTGTAATGATAAACACTATGAATATGTTTTAAGAAATTATTTCAAACTTGAACTTTAACAAATTCAATAAAAATTTTAATTAGCTAGCTTTTATGTAATCTTTCATTAACAAATTAACCCACTAAGATTTAAATTTGATTTTTAATGTATATTAGTAGATAATCTATTGTTTCCTGATATTTATTATATTTAATAGATACATATATATAATGAATAATACTTTAAATATGTGTTTTGATCTTTTAAATTTAATAATCATATTTATTTTAATCTTCAAGCTTATCTTTTTATAAATTAATTTTTTTAATTTTTTTAAAATTACATTCACAGAAAGATTGGTTAAAGTATAAAAGATATGAAAGAATGGGAAACTGCAAAGTTAATGGTGGAGCTTCCTCTCTTTCACATATTTTTATACATTGATTAGTTTAAGTTTACCCTAAATTACAACAATTGAATCTGGTTTCAATTCATACCTTAAATTAATTTACAGCAATTTTATTCAACTGACTGGATTTTAATGTAAAAAGTATAACATAAATTGATCATCTTTATTGAGAAAAATTAAATTTTAGAGGCAACTATGATATCGCAAATAATGATATTTCTGGGCAAATATATTACAATATTTTGAAAAAAATATTATTCAGTATTTTTTAAGAAAAAAAATTTTTATAAGACATTACAAAAGTTTAAATTATATATATTTTGCTACAAGTATTTTTTAAAATAAATTATAATGTTATAGAAAATTCACTTGGCTTCTGCCTTAGTTTTTATCAATGAACACCTTTAATTATGTTAATCTAGCATTTTTTATGAACTTTTCTGAATACATATTTAACATCTATACATACAATGTATACTATATAACAGAGTACTTGTTTTATTTGTAATAATGGCATTATCAAACATTTTTTTTTCTGAAGAATTCATTATACTTATTTTTTCTTAAGGTTATCCAGCTTAAAATAAATATAACAATTATAAAATTTTTAAGATTCATGACTTAATAGTAAAAATAGCATAAATAATTTACTTTTTAATGCAAATTAAAGCATTTGAAGAAATAAAAACTGAACTAAAACTAATATTCTACAAAGACAGACAATTATTGAAAGATTATCTATCAAATTTACAAGTGCACAAATTTCGTTGATGATTTTTACATTATGTAATATGAAAAATCTTCATAAAATTTGAATAAGTAATTAATGTGAAAAGATAAAAACATTGTATAAATAATATACATTAAAATAGCTTTTTTGAAGGATTTTAGTTTTTCAATACTACAGCTGACTTACAAGTATGATATTCTTAAACGAATAAGTATCATAGCAAATGAAATTTTAATGAAAATAAACTTGAAACTAGAATTTGTTCAAACTTAATATTATTTATAAATCAAGATGAAGTTCAAAATTATTCTCAAGAATACAGTGCAACATTTAAAAAAATCCTTATTTTAAATTAAAGAGCCACACCCTAGCCTCTTCATGTTACAAAGTACAACAATACACTACCTAGTAGTTAAAAAAAAAACCTTCCCTTAAAAACATTTTTGTTTTCACATAATCTTACAGAGCAAAAAATTAAGCCAATATTTCATTCCATACAGGAAAAATTTGTTTCAGTTTTTAATAACAGAATTAATGGCAAATATGTTCAATATTTATTTTAAATGGAAAAAAATAATTAAATAACATGAAATCAACAGAAAATCATTACTAGATTAATTATAAAGTAATTTCATTCTTATGAGCAAATAGTCTTAATTTATAATTACAAAATAACATTAATATGTTTATAACTTTAAAAAAAAATTAACTTGAAACATGGTTAAATTTATAAAGAGATTTTACAAAAAATTCTCACAAATTATAAATAAATATATATATATATATATATATATATATATATATATATATATATATATATATATATATATATATATATATATATACATCCTAATAACTAATGGTAAAATATTTCTTTTACATTATTTAATGTTAAAATAATTGTTTTAAGATAAGAAAGCTTTAATATGTTACCTGTTCTTTTGGAAATAAATGCTCTTTGTCTAACTTGCCAGCGATTGGTTGTAATTCTTTCTCTGCAAATTCACGACATGTTTTCTGTAGCATTTTATGGGTATCAGATAGATGAAATACATTTGAGATTTTTCTTACTCCTAATGACTTTTGCAACAGGCTTCCTATACATTATCAAAGATTATTTTGAATAAAAATATAAACTGTTAAAAAATGAATTTTTATAGAAATATAAGTTACTGTTTTAAATACTTCCATTAACTTCTTCCATACAGATAAAATTTATTACATACAATATATAAATATACTAATCACATAAATATATTAATTAAATAAGTTCATTAATATAAACTGATAGCATTATACTTTAACTGCTTCATTAACTCAGTATAAGATTTGACTTGTTTGTCCCTCAGCAGCCATTTTTTGCACACATCAGGGTTAATTAGACTGGGACATAGATTTAAAGTGGATAACGAATCACTATAAATATTCATGCTAGAACTGGGAAACCAAATCCATGAGTTGAAGGTTAGAAAATAATCATTCAGCGATCAGCTTAGCCAAATTAGCATCAAAATCTCTCATCTTATTAATATTAAACTTTCTGATAAAAGTTTACTAACAGGTATCCCTTGATCTTTTGGAGATTATTTTTACACCAAGATAGGTGCCAAAATGTGAATAACAAAATAGAATCCTAAAACTATGATACTAAAAGTACTGAAAATAGCAGGTTCTCAGAAATTAAATTTTATCACCAATATATATAGCCAAATATTTTGCCAAACCAAGGGCTACTTGCTTCAATACCAAACCCGACTTTCTATTTAATATTTTCCCAAAAGTGTGGCATTGTGTAATGATACAGTGTACAAGTTGAATTACAAAATGAAAAATAAAATGTAACAATCATATATTATATCTCAGCAATAAATATATAAGTATTATTGATATTGTTACCAATACTTATAACAAAATTAAGAAATACAATATGAATTATTAGTTTCCTTTTCAACTTTATATACTATATTGGAATGTATTAATCTTAATTTTATTTTGAAATGCTAAAATTAGTTTTGAATATTAATATACTTCTCTATATATACTAACAAAATATTTGCAAGTCATAATTCAATGAAAAATATGGCATTCAAATATTCATAGATAGCAATAATTATGGAGTAATGTTTTAAGAATAGTTCATCTAAATATTAAGTAATATTTATATAAACTTCCTTAATAAATTTTAAAAAAAATTTGCAGTAAAAAACATTTTTGAGATTTTTCTTACAATGTTACAAATACATAATCATGTTTATTACCATATTTTCAAATAAAGTGTAACACATGGCAAAATAAATTACATACATAAATCATATATAAATAATTTATCCATAATTTAAAAGATGAAAAAAAATTTAAATAATTTTCATTTACATGCTTAAGGATATTTTTAAAAATATAGTTATTGTGATCCTAACTTTTATAAAACTCAAAGTAAAACATATAAATATTATTCATATATATAAATCCAAAGTAAAACATATATTTAAATATCGTAGAATACGATATTTAAATATTTTAAGATGCAGATTTAAAGAGTAACGAACAGCACAGAATTAAGAAATTTAAAAGGCATTTATTATTTCTTCACTGGAATAAAAACATATTTACTGAAACATATTTTTATTCTTACTTCATTACAGAACTTAGTAATTATATATATTAATTTTAAAGCTATGACAAAAATTGAGATTTTAAATTATTTTTCCAATTATATATTTTATGAAAAATTAAATGCAATTTCGTTTTGAAATTCAACAACTAGATTATTTGCTATTTCTATAGAATAACTAGGTAAACTAAGATTAGGAAAGAAGGCAGAAAAGATAGATTATTATAGATAAAGATAGAACTAGTAAAGAAAGAAATTTTACATATTTGAATTTCTAAATCATGCATCTAATATAAAAATTAATATTTAGATTCTAGTAAAAAAAAATATTATAAAAGTATAATAATGAAACTAAGATAATATGCAAAACTTCAAATAACCAAGCAATTTACATTAACAGTGTAAATTATCTACATAAAAATAAAAATCTAAGAAATCACTATATATTATTGGTTTAAAAATTACAAATGCAGAAAAATTCATATAAAATATCAAAAAAAAATTTACCCAGTAGATGGGACAGTGCAAAGTTATTAATTTTAGGCAACATAAAATTCATTCTAAAAAATTTGATCAAGTACAAAAGATATATTAAGAGATCCCAAAAAACAGACCCTCTTCTGGTCAAGATCAAGTGCTTAAAGGAATTTTCCCTCTTCTTCTGGGAGCTTAAAAACTAAAGTTATGTTGCAATCACTTTCACCTCTTAGGGAAAAATTAATTTCGCAAGGTGATAAAAGACATTTTTATCAGATTAAAAAAAAAAATCACACGTAAAATCTTCCTAGAATCGGCATATTTTTACATATCCGAAAATGATCGACAATATCGGTGACTTGTGCAAATTATGTTTCTTTTTTCAATGTTTTATTTAAAAAATATTAATAAAGCTTCATGGAAAAATTACTACTCATGCTCAAGTACGACATACAGATGAAAGTATTCATTTTATTTAACAAAAAACTTAAATACTCAATAATGAACATTTCCTTTTCTTTCATGAAAAATTTAATGCAAAAATGGTTATAAGTATTTATATAAAATAAATTTTAAATAAAAAATCATGCTTTAAATTAAATTAAAATGGTAAAAATTAAAAAGAAAAGTTACATATTGATAAACATGGTAATAAATTATTAACAGAAACATAAAAAGTGATACAAAATATTTTGGCCAATCAATAATTTAAATAAATTATTTCATTGTTTTAGATTTTTGAAATATTCGTTTTCAATTTATTTAAGATTAAGAAGAATTTAAAAAATAAGAATAATAACCTTACCGTAAAATATTTTTACCATCTACATGAATATATAGAAAATTCCTTTTTCTATGAAAGGAAGTATTTATTTCTTTTCTTAATGTAATCCAAAAGTTACTGTTACTTAAGTTGTTGTACTTCATAGCTTTTTCTTTTTAATTCACTTTGCTTTATGAATTCCTAAAAACATAGATACAGAATACAAGTATTATATAAAATATACACAGAACAGATAAGTCGAAGTCGACTGATGGAATTTTACAGAGATGACATCGATTTTTTAATTGATTTAATCTCAGAACAATAAAAAAATTAAAATAACCGCGTTTTTACACCCGTATTCCAAAAAATTATCTATTCAAAATATTGGATATAAAACCTGTTGATTAAATTATCTCCTTTACTTCCGAATCAGAGATGTAAACAAAAGCCTCGCGCCGCTTTAACACACAGAGTGAAAAAAATCTTTCCACCGATAATCTGCGCAGCGCAGATTATCGGTGGAAAGATTTTTTACCACTTCCTGGCAGAGAATCGGAAATGACATCTCAGTATTTAATTTCGTACAACTTTCATCTGTGTCGATATTATATATTAGCCCCAGCTTATATATTTTATCCATTTTCTTTCGTGTTAATTATTTACGAAAAAGTTTATAATTTCGTGAAACAATTGATGGATTGCAACACAGTTATAAATAATTTCATTTATTATAACTGTATATTAAAAGTATGTTAGTATTATTAAAACATATCACTTCAGTTAACCAATTTTTATAACCACTACTTCCTTTGATATCGTTTATTTTAAAGAGCATATTTTGTTTCCGCAAAGTTGGCAATTAAAATACTTGAATAGCATAGTAAAGAATGAAATTCAAAAAATATTTTTATTGTTGGAAATCTTTTATATAAAATTATTAATTTTAATAGATGAGGAATGTTCAAATAAGAAATATCATTTAAAAAAAGAACTTATATGTCATTTTAAAAACTTATATCCATTTATTAAACTATTAGATACAAAATATAAATATTTTTAATTTTATAAATAGTTCAATGAAAAAAACTTTATTACCACTATTTAATATTATTATTATTCATACTGCCCTGAGTTGTCATATATAATTTAAAAAAGTTCTTAGTACAAAGATACAATTTTATAAAGAATGTAATACAAAAATTGGAAAAATAACACATTGATATCCACAACAATCAAATTTTATCGAACTTCATTTCTTTTCTTCATAATAAAATTTAATTTTCATTGAAAAAAAAAAGACTAACTATGCGTATTTTTATTTAACATTTTTAACTTGTTTATTGTGCCTGTTATTGGCCTAATTGATTAAGTGGAAATTGAATCAACTGTTTTTTTAAAGTTTTGTTCCACTATGTTAAGCTGCGAATTATAATATTTATTTATTTTTTATTATGTTATCATGCATTTTTAAGGGAAAAATAAATATCCAAATTTGCTTCTGTTTTCATCTTGAGCTTCCTTCACTCTTTTCATTTAGTAGAACAAAAGATATTGTTATAAACAATCACATTTTATATTAACTTCTAATCCTTTATAAATTCTTTAAAAAAAACCGTCATGGAAGAGTTTGGAAAGGTGTAAGTACATATTTATTTATTTTCATTTATTTTATTTTATTTATTATTTTTTTATTTACTTATAAAAAAATAAGTCTAAATATCTAATAAAATTTACTAAAAACATCACTTAATTTGAGAAATATCGAGTAATGTCAATTTCTTAAACAACTAGTAAAATTACTTTCATAAATCACATTATTATTTTCTCTAAAGACTAAAAATTTCATTTGGCTAGAATTATGTATTATAATCTTTGTTGAATACAATTAGCATAAATTTAATTACGCTCTGAGGACCAATATAAGCCAATATAAAAAATTAATGTATCTAAGTAATCTTTAAATAACATGTTGCTTAAGTAACAATTATTTTTTTCTCACATTAAGGTTTTGGAGCTTCAAGATTAATTATCTTGAAAAACAATTTAAAGTTATTGTGTTGTTGCTTATGACAGTTGGACAAGCCAAGCCCGCTTTGGCTGTGCGAATTAAGTCAATAGAGAGCGTCTTTCGTTTGGATCAGAGCACCACGAAAGTGAAAGTACGACTTTGCTCTTTTTAAGGTGCCTCGTAATTTTGAACCACGGTCAGGTGACGAGGCCACACCTGAGCTGGCAGCCTCCTCTCCACATCCATGCTACACCAGCGGAAAGACTTTGGACGTCACATATTAACGTGGACACTTCCCCAACACACGGAGTTCCAGCAACTCAGTGAAAAGGAGAGTATACCGTAGTCACCCTCCCAACCACTGATCGCGGCAAATGATGCTTCACTTTGCTGAGCTTATGGGAAGCTGCGTGAAGCTACTGAGCCACTGGAATTCACAATTTAAAGTAAAATAAGTAACATGTTTTGGTGCTGCCATCTAGTAGGGATAACTTAAAACGTAAATTTTAAAAGTAATTATTTTTATTTTTTAATTAATTTTTATTGTTCTTGTTTTTATAATAAGCAAAAAATTATTGTTCTACATAAATCACTTAATAAATTCATATGATAATACGGGTCATTCTCAATACTTATATGAATATTAAATGTGGTGAGATTCTGAATTATTTTTAAAATACATTTGAACTACGGTGTTTTAAGTTTCAAAATGGATCATGAGAAAAATTCAATATGTCCAAAAATCATAAAAGTGGAGGCTTAGAAACTTTTAAAACTAACTATGAAAGATTTAATGAGATTAACCAAGAACCAAGTTTAGTAAGAACAAATAATGGAATTTCCTCCAATAATTGGCTGTTAAAAACGCCAAAATGGACAAAAAGAAATATTGATTCCGTTATCATAGTAAATTTTACTTAATTAAAACCAGAAGAATTAAACCAGTTAATTTTTTATGACATTACGTACATAAATCATTGTGAAGAATACCTATATTCACTTAAAACTTTTTTTTTCTGTCAGTGACCGTTTTAAGAATTTATGACAAATATTCTAGCAAGCAACAAAATGTAGACAATTTAGTTTCGAATCTAACGTTCCAATGTATACATGTTCTTTTTTATGGAAGTTCCTTATTTTTCTGCTGAATGCTTGTCAATTTAATGTATTAATTAATTTTATCTTTTAGTGAGGAAAAAAAAACTAAAGAAATTTTTCTAAGAAATTTTGTAAAATTTATAAAGAACACACTGTTATGTTGAATTAAAAAATCACATACTACGTAATGAACATTCTCAGCATCAAATGCTTCTTTTTGCATTTTTTAAAATAAATAATAAAATAATAGTAATTTCGTGTGATAACACATAGTTTTTTAATACATGATTATTGAAACTGATACATTTTTTGTTGTTGTTGTGGAAGGTAAGTATGAAGAACGGGAATTGTTGATATTTGCGTAAATTCAATCCTTCTAAATAAAATGATATTAAAAATGAAAATTATTAATACTCATTTGTGTAAACTTTTATATTCTGATATATATTTTAACTACATTTATATATAAGAGAAAAACTACATTCGATTTTTTCTTTGTGACATTTACTGTAAAAAATAAAATAAAAAACAGTTTAATAACCAATTCAACATATTAGAATTATTAGGAAATTGCTTTAAATCTTTTAGAATATTTAAGATTAAATTTACATTAAGGTTGGATGATTGTTTGGTTCTTGGTAGATGTTTAACTACATTCTCCATTTCATAAAACCATAATTGGACAAGCTTCGTTACATGGATTGGTGCATTATCCTACTGGAAAATTCCAACTCCTGCAGGAAACAGCTTGTGGCTTTGAATTTTTATATTTAACCCTTTGCGGTTTAGTGTTCCAGGTGATGGAACACAAAATTTTAAATTGTTACCAAATCGTTGCATTTTATGATAAAAAGATTAAATTTGGCTTAAAATATTCTTTAAACTCTCCTTTTTGATTATAGATAGCAGCACTACATAAGACGATCAATAATTTTCAACTATAGTAAGTTATTTAAATCCCTTTATTTTGAAGGTATTTTTTTCTTATACAAAAATAATTTTTTGAAAAGAAATTTCTATATTACTTTGTTGCCTGTAGCTTGAACTATTGATTCTATATTACTTTAAATTTTTTACGTATAAAGTATGCGCAGAATTATCCGATAAAACAAGTTGTTCCATCACCTGGAACGCTGCGCCGCAACGGCACTTTTGCTTTACGCGATTTAGAGCTCGTTTAGCCTTGAACTCAATGTTGAGGGGAACAGCTTGTTTATTTTTTATTGTTTTTTCTCTCTTTTGGGGTGTAATAAACTAATGTTGAGGATTACTTATATGGATAATTTTTCTACACCCTTATTGGCCTCTTGAATCTGGAAGCTTCAGTGTGGTATAGGATTATATCAGTTAGTTCGAATCCTCTCTAGTTAGAGAAGCATTATTTTTATTCTCTTGATTTTTTTATTCGCTGCTATTCGTTTTATAATATTGTGCATATATATATTTATGCACAATATTATATTTTAATTTATATATTTTTAGTTTACTTTTTGAAAATATAATTTAATTTCTAATTAATATTTTTAATTTGTTAATTGCAAATAAATGGCACATGGAGTTCTTAGTCCTTCTGAAGCAATAAAAATGCTTCAAAAATTGCCCTCTATTAGTGAATCAGAACATATGGATAGTGATAGTAATACAGAAAAATGTGTTCCTAAACCACTTGATCAGTCTCAGTCTGATAATGTTGTGTCGGATGCGAGTGAATATGATGGCGATGATTTATCTCAACCAGGCTCCTCTATTCTGCCTCAAAACCTTACTTGGGCAATTAAAAAATTTTACAGAAATCTTTATTGTATTTACTTTTTTATGGTGTAGAGTAGCAGGCCTTCTTCTGATTCACCCTGGACCACGCTAAATCGGCTACGCAGGTGTAATACATTGTTTTTTCATTCATATGAAAAAACATTTACGCGTGTATGGGCTTCACTGCAATGCTTGCTTTTTACGACTTTTGCGCCGCAGTGTTCCATGTGAGGGAACACCCACAAAATTAATATGGTACATGCAATTTTTACAAAATTTTCACTGTATACTCATATAGGCCTAAATAGACACAACCTACAAATTTTTTTGTTAATATTTCAACTTTAAAGGGTAGTGAGTCTGAAAGGGTTAAATGAGCATGTATGTATACAGTATTTGCATTTTGTAATACAGTTATTAAAGTTCTACGTTAAAACTCTATTCTTCAAGGGATTAATTGCTTAATAAACCATAAATTATTTAATTTTCACAAAGATTTCTTTCTAAAGTACATAAAAATCCCTATTTTGTAAAGTAAAATTTGATCAAAACTTTAATTAATTTTCGATTTATAATTTGTTGATCCAGAAAACTGAGTTGATTATATCAAAATAATTGTTAATAAAAATTTTATTATATCGTATAAATTGTACGAAATTTTTATTCACTTTTTTAACGAGTTTATATAATAGTATATGTAAATAGGTCAGCAAATTTGAAATTAATAAATTGAATAAAAAACTGCATCTTCTTGCATTTTCTGTATATATTACCAAATTGTATAAAATACTTTATTACATGCACCAAATCATTCATATGCAATTACGCTTATTGAAAAATAAATAATCGTGCATAATTTAACTGAAATTTCAGATGTTAATATGTCAGTATATGTTATATTTTAGGTACTTTTAGAATCTTCCTTGGAATATATCAAAATGTCTTACTATAAAAAATTGAATTTTCCCAAAAATATATGTGTTTAGTGTTTTGAAAACTCATTCAACCGCATTATGTTGCTATTATGGTAATTTATTTAAGTTTTGGAGTTCATTATTTTAAGTAACATTATGTGAGTAAAATGTATATATTTTATTATATAAATATAGAATAATATTTATGTATATATAAACATATAATTATTAAAATTCTAATAAAATTACTAACTATAATATTAATAGAGGAAAGTAGTAAGTTTATTTATTTCCATTGATTGTAATCTGCTTTTCATAATTTATTTCATGTCATTTCACAAAACGAAAAATACAATGTGGCAATCTTCACTAGTAAAAAATATTTTTATATGATTAATTTCATAAAAAATTAATTACAATTATCATCATAAAAAGTAACATTTCTACCCTTTTAACTTAACAGTTAAATTTCACATTTTCTGAATAAAATCAGTTGCTATATCAGCAATAGCTAATTCATATAGTTAAATTTGACAATACTAAAAAGTACTATGCAAAATTATACTCTTAAGAATCTAGAAAACATTTAAAGAGTGTTTTGTGCAATAAAGGCGAACTGCATACAAAGTTATTCGTCAAATTAGAAAAGCATATCGTTTTACATATTGTAAATGGAGGGATTGATGAAAAATAATAACACTTAAAAATTATGGCCTAGAAAATATTTCTCCTCTAAAAGGGAAGATGGCGCTAATGTCCTGCAGGGGTTGTTGAGTGATCTGCTGTGATTCGCAAAAGGTTGAGGGAGACAGAAATAGCAAAATACTTAGAGAAATAGTATTGCTAGCACTTGTGAATTGTAATTCATTTCTTGTGGATAAAATAAGATTCAGTAACTGAAAATCGAATTAATTCGATCAAAATCTCAGGTATAATAAGGGATGGCATCAGTCTCCTGAAAACTCGTGTTCATGCTTATCTCAAAACTCACGAATTTCTACTATACATCAGGTGAAAAACTTTTTATAGAATGGAAAATTTTCGCTCCTAGAAATTATTCCTCTGCTCAACAACTTAAAAACAATTATTTTATGCCTCGTATATCTAATTTAAAAAATTAGCAAGTTAATTCCACGAGTGCTAAAACAGCAACTATTTCAGGTGTCTAGATTTAATACTGAATAAACTGAAAATGTATGTATGCATCATAAATACCTGGTAAAGAGAGATAGTGAGGTCAAAACCACATACAGAGTACCTGTCCAAAAGATAAAAGCAAACCATTTGAAACACATAAAATCTCATTAACCACATTAAGGAAAAATATTAAAGTTTGCAAATTGTTGAACTAGATGTTAAATTTTACTGTGCTTAGCTTTCAGTAAATAATACAAATTAATATAAAAAAATATCAAATTGTTATGCTGAACTAGAACTTGGTTATTGGGGCTATAATTCATTTCGTAGCTCTAAATTCAACAAGTGTTAGTATTAGTTACTTTTTTCTTTCGCAGAGTGTATTGTGGATTCGTAATATTTTATATCGTGAAGATATTTTTTTTTCAAATATTTCGATTGATTTTATCTTTAAATTTAAATGATTTTCCATTTTTAACGTTTTTTCTTATTCTGTTCTGTCTAATATTAAAGATTATTTTTTATCTTATAAGTAATCATACTTTCATAGAAATCATTTTGCCTGCATGAATCTCTCAATATAATTTTAGAAACTATTTTTCGAGAATTTATTTAAATATCTATACGTTTCAAAAACCTTACCCTATTATACAGTAATCAAACAACATAAATATTTTTGTAAGAAATAAAAAAATAAAGAAAAAATTACATTTCCGAAAATTATAAATTTAATAGAAATACATGTAAGAATTTAAGCAATTTTTCCTCAAAAATTATTCTCAAAAATAGATGTTTATTAATCTGAAATTAATCATGGCTATTAATTGGTAAACCATATTTTTATATAAGCCGTAACTCGTACCATGCAATTACTTCGTTTAGAAATACGTCTCAGATTTTTTAAATATATATATATATAAATAAATACAGAACAAGTGAGTCAAATATTATTCTGATTTATCTAAAAAAAACATTATCAGGTTTACAAAAAAGTTTTGAATTGACTTTGTGATTTTTAGTTAATCAACAAATCAGTATAATGTTGAACAATGTATCGTATTTATGTTTAATGAGAAAATCTATTATAGGCGTGAATTATCAGAGGGATGATTTATTAAAGGAATAATATACTTTATATGGCGAATCAAAAATGGTTAATACGCACTGAATGGATATAAGAAAATATAACCTTAAGATATACCTTATTAATAAATTCGGTTTCAGTTTTCATGTAGATTTAGCATTAATTGAACTTATGAAATAAGAAATATTGTTTTAGAAAAATTTTACAGTCTTTAATCAAGCAAATTTTTTAAAAAAAGATTAAAGATTTTACAATCTTTAATCAAGCAAATTTTCCCAATTATTTGTGAATTCAGTTAAAATGCATTTAAAGAACATTATTAGTTTAATGATATTTTTTAATCCTTTCTTGCTCATTTTCAGTTTAAAACTTATAATTCCATTCCAACTGTGAAGATAACAGTAAATATTCTAAATCAAAAATGCTGAAAAATTTTATGAGTATTTAAATTCTTGTATCTGACTCTGTACAAAACTCTTTTTTATGCATGTTTTGTGTATGTAATAAAATTTACAAATTATTTTTGCAATTAAAGATAATTCTATATATATTGAATTAGCTTAAATTATCATGTCTTTTATATAAATATATTTTATAAACCAATATCTTTTAAATAGAGTTTTAGTAAGCATCAAAATTATTATTTGTAATTGAAAATCATTTGCTGATATTTAAAGAACTGGTGTTAGCAAACTTATTTCTCTTGACGTTTTTCGTAAAACAGTATTTGAATTTCACTATAGTGAGATTTAAATGTATTTTTATTGTAATAAATATCCTAATTATCTACTTGAATGTATGAAGTACTCTTAATATTTTAAATAAAATGAATTGCTTTTGATGATTTATAAAGAAGATTATTTTATTGCCTTGAAAAACATGGCAACGATAGAAATGATAAGAAAAATATTTGTTATTAAATTAACTTTTAACAGTATATCAAACCAACATAATTCCGTTCTAATAGTATTTTACTAATTCCCAATTGTATAAAGCTGTTGAACCTTAAAAAATAATAATAATTTTACATTAAATCTAACATTTTTATATTAAATTGAAACTTTTTAACTAATAAAGATTTGAAATGTTAAGTTTGCTAATTGAGAACTACTAGATTAATAACATAAAAAATTCCACTGATACGAAAAAATGCTAGAAAGTGACAAAAAAAGAGTTAAATAAACACTAGATTTGACTGAATATTAATGTCTTTATGACAAACGATGCGTCATTTGGGGAAAATATATTTAACCTTGGGGAATCTACTGAGCAAATGAGAAGATAAATCAATATGAGTAACAGTAATCAGTTTTCTAAATGAGTCCATTTATCAGTTAACGGAAAGAACTATCAAATAAACATGTAAAGATAAGCGATAAAAGGGAAAAAAATATATTAAGGGAAAAATCAATATTACTCCTTTAAAAAAATGCAATTTACCGCGAAAGATATTCAATTTATATAATTATTTTGGATTTAATTTTTAACTTGTGTTATTTTGGAACAGATGAATTAAGTATGAAATTGAAAACGAAAAGAACAGAATTGAAACGAAATGAAATTGAAATTTTAAGCCAAATGTTTATTTGAATTAAAATAGCGCAATTAAATAATTTTGTATTGTTTCACTTGAGTATTCTTCCAATACTTTCATAAAGAAAGCCTACCTATAGCTATTGAAACTTGTTCTTTTCTCAACGTGGAAAATCCTGGAAAATATAAAATATGTAAGTTTCGTTCTATATTTTGACGAAAACTATTTACCAATGAATCCTAACACTCCAAAAAGCACATGTCTTTTGCGATAGAATTCTCAAAAAATATGAACATAAATTCTAACCCAAATAAATGTTTTTCTTATGGAAATTATTAATTTGAACAGCTTTAGATGAACGCGATAATATTTTGGAATTTTCAGTAATTAAAAATGCTATTAAAGCTAAAATATACTTTGAATTCTATAAAAATTCATGTTTTATTCCCATTTATAGTTAAACGTTTGAGAGATAAAATTTATAACTAAGCAAAATAAAATTTAAAAAATTCTAAATGTAATTACTGTGTGCTAGAAGTTTTTTAAATGTTTATAATCTTAGAAACACTCCTGGTTTGTGATAATATTCAAAGGATTCTAAATTTAGGACCCTAAAGAGTAAGTAAACTCTAAAATCTCTTCTTTCGACTACAAATATCATTTTATTTTAAAAGCAACCCCAGTTTTGTACAGTCAAAATTAGAAGTCAAGTATAAAAAAAATGTCATAGGAAACTGTTCGAAAGAAACTTTTTTACCGTAATTGAAAATAATAGAATTAGAAAAGAAAATATACGTTTAAAATTTTAGAGTAATTTTTACAATATAAAAACATGTCAACATTCTGATATATATTTAGTCACTGAAAAAAGACATTTATAATGAGCAAGAAACCTTACAAAAAATCACTGTATTATGTCAACAATCTTATATAAAAAGTAATATCCTTAGTAAGTTTTCTTTTCTTTTTGTCCACTGAAGCCCGTTGGCATAGTGGCAGCGCTTGGCGCTCCAAGGCACAGGTCTGAGATTCGATACCAGATTGGGCAAAGTCGACCCAACTTTTAATCCCTCCAGTGAATCGATAAAACTGAGTACCAAGTATATTTAGGAACTAAACATTGTGGGTTTCACGTTCGGTTGACCACCATATACCACCACGACATCGCCAATTTCACTAACATCATTTTAGACATGGCTCTGGCTATGATTTCTTTTCTGTACCTTTCCTATATTATACAATATATAGGCAAAAGTACTTGGTCATTGTAACAAATTGCATACTCTAAGTTTGCTCGTTTTGGGTATGAGTGACATAAAAATGCAGATAATTTTGTATTTGATGTCTTTTTTTTGCAACAAAAGTAGGATGCATGGACTTCGACTTGAGGAGTTTGAAAGTGTGTCTTCATGGGATGATATTTGTACAATCTTTTTATAGAAGCTATTGATTAAATTCTGATTATCTCTAAAATCAAGTGTAGTGTACATTAGTGTAGTACAACTGAATAGCGGTACAAATCAGTTGAAGCAAATTAGAAAGCATAAATCAAAAACTCACTGGATAAACATATAACTTGAAAAAATGAATCAGAAAATAACTGGTCCACTAAATCAAGGAATGCTCACTTCAGAGGCTATAATGATAGCTGTAGAAGTTAAAAAAATATTTTGATAGTTCCATTTGCATAAAACTTTCCTTAGAGAACTGTGCAAAATTAGTTACAATAGTCGAGAAATTACAAACAATTTTATGATTCCATCTGTTAACAAGATACTTCCTTTCGTCTGGTGATCTTTGAGGATCAGGAAACATTTAATATCAATAGAATTGAAAACTATTCTCTTGGCTATTTATTAAATTTATCTATTATGACTAAAAATATATATTAAGAATATTAAAATTATTTTTTGCGTTAAATAAATAACTGATTTTTCTTTTCGTATAAAGTTTAAAAAAGATTATTTTTTGTATGCTTTCGCATACAAAAAATAATGGACCACCTTGATAGATTCGCATGATAGTTATGATAGATATTAATATGCTAAAAAATATTCTTCAATTATATTAACGCTACAGTTGCGCTGAATTTATATATATATATATATATATATATATATATATATATATATATATATATATATATATATATATATATATATATATATATATAAGATAAAACATGAAGAAAAGTAAAATCAGAAATATAAAATTGGAAAGATATATATACATATATATATACATATATATATATATACATATATATATATATATATATATATATCCATATATATATATTTATATATATATATATTATTTATTATTTTACCAGTAAATATTTTAAAAAATTCTAATTTAGATATTTACATGTAAAATATAAAAAGCCTGATTGGTGAAAAGATACAAATTTCTTTTCAACATATTTTTCTCTCCAAATAGAATATTATTATCTTTACGCGTGAGTATATTATTTGTAGGAAAATTATCAAACAATGTTTAAATCAATACTGTAAAATACATTCATTGTTCATATGCTTATAAGCAACTCTTAGAAATACGAAAATAGGGTAAATACTAATTATAATAAAATGATTTGCTTTCAAAGTTTTGCGTTTTTCATTCAATGTATTTTCATGGTGCGGGTTAAGGTTCCAACCTGACATATTGATTATAAGTTCTCTCAAAAGAAAGAATGTAAAGTGGTCTTCTTCCTAGTAAATTAGATGCTTGGATCGATGAATTTATCGATTGTCGTATTCAGTTGACAATTTTTTGCTTTTGCTATGTTTCCTTTCACTTAAAAATTCTCGCACAGAAGTATAATCATTCTTCCTGTTTTCAACTGATTACTTTAAGGTTATCTCTTGAAAAAAGTAATTGAAGAACATGAACACTTTTTGTTTCAATTATTATTTTGTTGCTCTATATTTATAAAACTGCTTGTGGTTTACAAAAAAATTCCCATTTTGTTGAAAATACTTTCTTCTCACAAATTCTGATATAACTTCATCAACATGTTAAGAAGAAACTTATCGGTCAAACATGGTGGTAAACATTTTAAGAAAATTTGCAACCAAGAACGAAGTGTTGCAGTTTATTCCTTGAGATCAAATGCGAAAGATGTTCTAATTCGTAATGAGAATAATGCATTTCCTACAGTGTTTCTGTTAGGTTGTATTATTGGTTTGCCGACCACTCCTCAAGTCGCTCGCTTTAACCAGAAAGATATTGGTCTGTTGGCCAAAGTATATTGCTACATACTTTTCGCAGTGAGAGGAATCTTGGTTTGTTTCAGTTTCCCATATTCCTATCAGCTCATACCTTCAGCTTCAACAATAGTTGTATTTTATATTTATTCTATATTCGGTGTATTTGTGATGATTAGGATGTTCACGAAGAGGACCTGCCTTTACAACACTATAAGGAACCTTACTCGTCTTTGTGATCACTTGAAGCCAGAACACCAAATCGGTGGTAAAGGCATCGTAATACAAATCATCAGCTTCATAATTATAAACGTGTCGTTCCTCGCTTTGCTAGTACTTTTCTTTTTCTACCAGCAAGCTGATTATAATAGATCCGTGATGCATTTTCCCACTTTTCTCCCTGAAGAGTGCAAAGAACTTTATCTAAATTTAATTGTCTTCAGCACTGTGGCCACGTTTTGCTTGAGTGTTTCAGTGAATGCTTTTATCTTCTTTCTGTGCTATAATGCATACAGAGCTATTTGTGACTCCATTCAAGCTTATGAAGACTACATAATGAAAAGCATATACAATATTCTTTATTCTGAAGAATCAGCAGCAGAATGCATGGTTATTTTTTCACGAGTGTCGAGGATAGTCAGTGAAACAGATGAAACTTTGAATATGTATGTATTTTTCATGTACGGATCCTTTATTACTGCAGCTTTCAGCTCTGTCAGTATTGCTGTTAGTAAAGATAAGAGTTTTAAGACACCTTTGGCCATGGCTTACATAGGCTGGGGATACATAGGAGCTTGGTGTGCAATTTTCATTATGTCTCACTGCGGAACGTGCATAGCAAGTCAGGGGGAAAAGCTTAAGCAATCTGCTGCGAAATGCATGAATAAACTTCTCTGCGCATCACCTGCAATATCAAAGACGCAGTCTGTTAACCTTCTGTTCAAAATGATATTAAATTCAAATTTCTATGTAACAGGAGGATATATGTTTGTAATCAATTATTCTTTGTTGCTAACAATTACAAGTTTGATGATTACTTACGGAGTACTTATGTACCAAATGAATGATAATTAAAATGAATTTTCCAAAAGTGTGAAATATTTTTATAATTATATAGCATGATACACTACTTCACATTTTTTTTCATGTTATAGAAATTTGCACTAATTATTAATTTAAATGGTACTTGTATATAGTTAGATTTTCACATTTAATATAAAATATTATTATAAAATTCAATTTATCTAGGATGGGAAGTGTTATTTTGCCATAAAAGTAAGATGTTATCATAAGGATATATCAGAAAAGAGGTTATTTTTAGTGCAAGCTTTTGAATAACAATAAGTACTGTGACAATTTTAAATAGACTCGATACCAAGGATAATTTCATGTCATTTTTTCATGTTTATAAGCATTAAGAATGTATAAGTACTGTGAAATGAGAGGAAATGTTTTATATACCTTTTATAAAATTCATAAGAATTAAAAAAAATAATTAGTGAAAAATTTTCAAAAATGCTATTAAACTACAATAAAACATTGAATTTCATTATAGCTTGATAAAAAAAATTTATACTGAAGTAAGTTCATGATGAATGCCTTCGAAAATTTAGTTTTATCACATTATTTTATCAGTATTATTAAAAAATACTGTCTCAGTTGAAACTTAAGTAGATTCAAGTATTCTACCACCTTATGAATGAGGTGTCAGTAGTAATGTTTACACCATTTTATGATATTTACAGGTTCTCGAATTATTGCCGAAGGACATCAACATTTGTATAAAACTTTAAAATGCAGTATGGCTTGTATAACATCCTACAGAAGTATTTTTATCAATGCAAATTATATAAGATCCCTAGGAAGTGAGAATATGGTACAAGAAGGTAAAACTATCAAAACAAAAAAATCAAAAGTTTGTAAATTATTTTACTGAATGTGGATACGAAATTGAATTGGCAGAAGACAAATACTTTCCTGTGATAGATAACTGATTAGGAAAATCAAATTTTTCAATGAACATAGTGTCACCTCGATAGTGTTGCAGAAATTACACTATTTGTCCTTGCATAATATTGTCAAACCACTATCAATATCTTATTATCCATTCCTTTTGTAGCGGTAATCACGGCTGTCGAATCATTGCTGGTGCCAATTGATGGGCTGCTAAGCATATTTGGGGAAGTTTTACATCTATTTAACGCAATTAAATCTGAGAATTTTGTGAGCGTATCCATATGTTCAATACATTTATTTTCCGAGATCTTGCAATGTTGATGAAAAGAATCCTTAAACTCAAATCAGTTCTAATCACAAGCACGTTAAGCCTGACAACCTTTGAGAAAAATTCGACACCATTGATTGAAACTCCTTAGTATTTGAAGAGGGCGGTATATTGAAATATAACTTAGAGATCTCTCTCAGCATGGTTATTAAAATGATATTTTCTCAAACAAGAACTCTATCGTTTTCAAAATTATCATTTTCGGTGATGCTGGAAAAGGGATTGTTAGCTATCATTTCTAGCCAATTGAATATATGTCCAAAATAACTCTCCAAGTTTTTATTCCTCATAAAACAAACACTGTAATCGTATTGGTTCAATTTTTGTGTTTTTAGCTTTACAGAAATATGCATGATCACTGAAAAGAAGCTAATGGCTCGCACCCCAGCGCTGATCTAAAATCATCTTTTTGTAGTCTTCAAATCTAGGTGAATTGTAATATTGAATAACCACAGTAATCTGCAACATATGTACTACAATTTTCCACAATTTTTGCGCTTTCTCGCATTGGACTATATCTCGTAGTCCACCATCATCTTTACTCATGCATGAACATTATTGAATTATGGAATAACTATTGATGTCGAGGGAATTATCATCCCTAAATTTTTAAAAAGGCAATCAGGGTATTATTATCGAATTCCTAGATAGCATTTGTTACTTTCAGATCTTCTAACTTCTCAACTAGTGATATTTTGGGTAAAAGATTTTGCAGTATTATCCTATGAATTGCCTTTGATCATATAAAATAGTAACAATATATGCATATTATAGTAACTATTGTAATATGTGTAACATTACCCACCAAAATCCTGGACATGTACCTCCAAGGTATATTTTTTTCGACACTCTCCTAAAATAATTTATTACATAGGGCATGCCTTATCACATAAAATAATTTTCTATTTCATGAATTATCATGTTATATGCTATATTATGCCACCTTATTTCATTTTTGTACAAATTTTCTTGCTTAGTTTTTAATCTTGGATACCAGAGTGTTATTTCATGAGATATTCAATATTGGAAATCATTAAATTTAAAAGATTTATTTAAAATTTAATAGCACGTAGCAGAATTAAACTTTTCGCAGCATTGGTATAAACATGAAATAGTCGATTTCTAACTATTTTTAAATAATTTGATTTTTATGCAATATAGTCCCTATCTCATTTGTTAAATTAATTATTCTTATCTCATAAGATTGAAAAGTTAATATTACAACTTGCCCTTATCCATACTTTTGAGCAAAATGTTTGAGTAAATATCTGAATTCTGTATTCATCTGTGTATTGGTGTAATTACAAGTACCTAGTTTTTCAACCTATTGTCTGGTTCATATTCTTCCTGTATTTGCTGAGAAGCTCTTTTAACTCTTAATTTAAATATAATGATTCATAATTTAAAAGCAGTCAACAGCTGAGTGTTAAGGCAGGGAATGCATGAAACAGATATATCCCAAATAGTACTTATTTAAAGAAAATATGAAATAAAGTCGAAATGTCCATCTGTAACATAGGTGTGACCCTTACCGTGGTTAGCAGACATTTGTGTACTGTTTCTTACTGAAGAGGATTTGTACAGGGGATGCTACAAAGGCTGTTAATTGCATTAGGAACATCTTATTTTAGACGCTTACCATCAATTATTAAAATATTATTTAATTCTTAAATACCGCTTTTTATTCATTAGTTTTGGTAAAATTTTTATTAAACTTTATGTCATTAATTAATTATTTGATCTTGATTAACCATTAATCTTGATTTGTTAACAATTTAACTGAAAAAAATATTAGTGCTTAAAACTAATTTTTTCATTAAAATTCTATCAATTTTATTAATTATATTTCTACACTAAAATGCTATTGAAAAATTTCTAAAAATCATTCATTTCAAGTTTTTTCATTATTTTCATGTTAAAATATCTACTACTTTCATTATGAATTTAAAATTTAAAGAACTTATCTATTAAATAAACTTATCTATAACATGACATTCAAATGAATGTCCTTTTTTTACCATAACATAATGTAAAATTTAATTACTTTTTAAATTCCGCATTTTGCGTTCATTGTTATAGATGATACACTCAATTTAGAGAAATTAAAACGTCATTATATAAATTTCCTTCATTCATTTTATTTCGTTATGTTTATATTTGGAGGAAAAGATTCTAAATCTCTATATCTTACATATTATTGAAAAAAGGACACTTATTATGTGTTCATTTTTTATAGCCAAATTTAACTTTCTTACGTAGGGAAAATCCAGAAAATTTAATAAATAACTGATATTTAAAGGTAAAATTAAGATGTTATAAAGAAGAATGAAATATAAATATATCACCTAATCAGTTTAAAAAACTTATCTGTTTGTACGAAATTCTCTTAAACTGATAAACTGTAACTAAAAAATTCGATGGAACAAATCTTCAGAAATATTTATAAATTAAACCAAAATAAGTTTTTAAATCTTAATAAATGTTTATTACAGCCAAAAAATGATGCTTTAAATTTCGTTAAAACTTATTTCAAGTAAATAATGAAGATTTGACTCAACCTTTGAGGTTTTTCCTCAAAAATTTTAATTCCTTTTAAATTAATAATTAAAAATAATAACACAAAAACTTTTTTTATTATTTAAACTTTAAAGATATTCCATTACTTATTACTATAATTAACTAATAAAATTAATTACAAATGAGCTATATTCTATAAATCTGAAACAAAACTCGATATAATCAAAGCTAATTCAACTTCACCTTTACCAGGATGTTTTACAATAATAGTGATAATATAGTAATGTGTTAGACAAAATTCATTTTTGCATAAGCTTAATAAATGAACTAACAAAATATTCTTTTGTAAGTTACCGGTAACAAAATGGTTGATGCATTATTTTACTATACAATATCTTTGGATTGAATCTTCCTGCTATAAGCTTGATAAATTTTCTTTGTTATCAACGTTCGTAAAAATGACCACAATAGTAATTCATATAAAAGAAAAAGGAAATCATTATATGAAGATAGAAATTATTTGAAAATTGTACGAAAATCAAAAAGCTGTAGTCTCAGTGCCTTTCAGAAAGACGATTTGTAAATATTTCACAGTCCATTTATCATAAATATACATATAATAATAATTAATAGATCCTAATAATATTGTAATATAAAGTGAATAACATATTTTAAAGTAAAATATATACTTTCTGTTGTGCATGTTTTAATTATTTTGATATTTTACTGCCTCAAACAACTTAATATGATATTGATTTTATAGTGTTATTTAGACTTTTGAATACATTGCTAAATTTTAATAAAAATATTTTATATTTTGTTCACCTAAAACTATATAATGATAAACGGTTTTGATAAATAATATTGATTATTAAAATTCAAAAACAGTTCAAATATAGAAAAAAGGGGTACAATCAACGATAAAATGTCTTTTATGCCTTCAGTATTTAAACTCATTAAATTCCAGAAGATTAATAAGAGTTGTACATTTATGAGTTAAACATTTAATTTGAAAATGGAATTTTGTTTAATGTGTGTAAATGTGATAATAATCTTATTAAAAATTATTCAAAAATTTAGATGAATAAATTGTGTTATTGATAATTTCAAATTTTAAATTACTATATAAATATTCTGTTGAGAAAAAATTATAAAAAATTTCATGTATGATAAAATATAAAAATTTCCTTAGAAACAGTAGTGCTTATCGGAGACAAAAAAAAAAAAAGCTTAAGTTTATCGAATAAACAAAATTACGACGTCAACACTTTTTATATAATCAAATTTTGGATCATATTGAGTCATAAGATATAAATATATATCTATAAATCCCATACATCATTCAACACGATTTTATCTTGGTATGTGACTATCAGAAAGTCATCATCTACAAATTGAAGAGCATCTGAGAAATTTCCAAGCATTTTTTGATAAGTTTTAATGTTACTAAGATAATTTTGATTTGTTGAGGCATTCTTCATATCAAATAAGATCTCGCAATAAAAAAAGAAAAACCTGAAAAGAGAACAAAAAAACAGTTCAATTTATTCTTTGATAATACAAATATTTCGAAATTTCTTGCAATCAGAGTTTTAAAAATTTTATAAAATTTAATTAATTTTATAATAAAAATAATAATATTAATTAATTTTATAAAAATTTTTTATAAAATATATATATTTATTACAAGAAAATAAAATGACTAAAAACAAAAAGCAATTTAGCAGAGTAATGGAAAAATATTTGCTTCAGAAATGAATGAAAATTTAAAAACCGTCTGATAATTTAGAATACAAGAAATGATTTTGGAAATGTATTAGAAAACTTTATAATTTAAAATAAAAGTACTTTTTAACCTAGCCAAAATTATATTTCAAATTAAAATTTAAAAATTATATAGCAAAAATAAATAAAAGAAAAGATCGATAAATTACAATTGCCGAAATTTTCGATCAAAAGTTTTATTAATGATATGTTAATTTCTTTATTTCACTATTTGATAAATTTATATTTGTAAATGTAATTGATATTCATAATACAGATTTTTTACTTTTTTATATTTTTCTTTTCACTTTTGCCTCACAATTTTATTTAAATATCATTAATTTTTGAGATTTAAGAATTTAATTGTACTACCTAAGCTTTGCCAATTTCTAATTTAATTTCCGAAATAGTTTAATTTATAATGAATAATTATGTACAGCTTTCATAATAAAAATGTAACTTTTTGAGATATCATTTATAAAATAGTTAGCAACCACTTTTTCGTTGAATGATAAAAAAATTAATCTTTGTGATATAATATGTATATTGGTTATCGTTATTTCTTATTCTATTTTCACACTTAGGGAAGATATAAATTCGATCTAACACTTAGGTATCAAATTTATCAAATATTTCATTTATATAATTGAACAAATATAAGATGCCATCACCATGACGAAGAAAGAATACAAATTGCTAATATTTCTAAAGTAATACGCCCCAAAATAAATTCTTTTGAAAGAAAGTGGAAGACTAGAAAATTGTAGTACTCTAAATCGATTCACGGAGAATAAATTTGTTTTTTACTCATTTTTTCCTACTAATTGTCCGGAAAAAGCAACATATTTGTTACGTGAAGAGCCAGTTGTGTATTAAATGTCTTTAAATGCAGGTTACATCATCATCATCAATCAAAGTAAACAGACTTTAAATTAATTTTTTATGTTCTTTTTCATAAGCAAAACAAATAGGCTCATTACCTTCGAAAATTTAAGGAACACACGAAAGGCTTTTATTAATAATTCATGAGAGAGCTAATGAAATGATGAACAAAAAAAATTCTTTTTTTGTTCCTTTTTTGACTTTTACCAAAGCTTTTGCCAAGAATTTTCTTCTTTTTGACATTTTCGTGATAGAATCTCTAAAGTTATAATTTTATTCAATTAAGCTAGTTTCTCAGGTAAATTAGAGAATTGATTGAAAATCTTAATTATGAGGTGACTTCTTAGCTTTATTAATGGTAAATACAAATACGACTCATGTGAAGGAAAATTTGTTTTTTTAAGTATTTTTATTGGTGAATCAATGTTTTTGTTAAATTCATCTAATATTTTAGCAATTGACAACCTATTATTAAAATGCTTCATTACAGCAAATAATAAATAAGCAGCTTATATTTAACAACACTTGACTGCTTCACTGTTGACGTCCACTTCATCATGTTACTAGAAATCTCAAGTAACTCCTAGTTCATAAATAGTTTTCCAATTTTATGAAATGATAGATGGTTGTATTCTGTAACTAATATGAGTGAATTATTTGTGAAAAGTCACAGATCGTTCGGTTATGGTCATAAGCCTTTCAGTAAAGTTCAGAAAAAAAAGATAATGAGAAATAATTCGAATTTAAAATCTGGAATTTTTAGAAAAAATAAAATATCAGCTATTCACAATAGCAATAAGAACATTTTTCCATCAATATTTGGAATCGGCATGCTGTTTGGTTTACCAATGTATCCTACGGTTGCCATTTCAGATGAAGAAGCAATGCCAAAAGCTGCAAAACTGTGGTATAGTTTCAGTACTATAATGAGGATTATTGTTTACTTTTTTAGTTTCCCTTACATATATCAATTAGTACCAGGATTATCATCACAGATTACATTTTATTCCTATACGATTTGCGGATTCTTAGTTATGGTCATGTTATTCACGAGACGAAAATTATTGTACCATACAATCCAAAATTTGACCTTTTTTTCCATGGATCTAAATAAGGACAAACCTATTGGTGGAAAATTTGTGGTAGTTCAAATTGGTGGTTTTATTTTAGCAATTTTATCATTCTTCACTCTAGCTACAATATATTTCTTTGAAAATGAAGCGAAGAAAGAAAATCAGTCAAGTATATACTATCCCGATTTCATACCAAAACATTCGAAGGAACATTATCTTAAATTTATAACTCTCTCCGTAGTATCAGCTTTCTCAAGCAGTGTTCTTGCTGGTGGATTTGTGATATTAATTACTTTAAATGCTTACATAACTCTTTCCGATTTGATTCGTGGCTACAGAAAATTTCTGAAGAAAAGAATTTCCGATATGTCTAGTTCTGACGAAGTAATTCCAGAATGTGTGATTCTTTTCACAAGGTTATCAGCTACAACCTGCAAAACTGATGAGACATTTAACATGTACGTGCTTCTGACTTACGGTGGTCTTATCAGTGGAATATTTAATACTGTTAGTGTAATTGTTGGTAATGATGGCCATTTTGAATCATACGCATTGCTAGGTTACATACTTTTGGTTTTCATCGTAGCTTTGATTACCATCTTGATACTATCTCACTGTGGGACAAACATTGAAAAAGAAAGTGCCTTGTTAAAGCAGTCTCTCATGGAATCTACAAGCATATTTCTGAAGTCATCACCTTCAATATCAACAATTGAGGCTTACAATGTTTTGTTCGAGATGATTATGCATTCTCATTTTGAAGTCACTGGTGGTGGAATGTTTATGATCAATTATGAACTTGTCTTAACCATTGCAAGTGTCATGATAACATATGGTGTGCTCATGTTTCAGATGGAAAAAAGTTAAAAAGCTTTTAGCATGTGTGAACTTAAGAATTCCATAGAAAAATAAATTTTTCTATGGACTCATAATACTGTTTTACTATCAGTACTGTAATTTTAATAGAAAAAATTGTGTAAATTTATATTGTGAATATTAATATATATGTAGAATATTAATATATAATTAAATAATCTTTTAATTAAATCAGTACATGAAATTCAAATTTTACTTTTTTTTAGATATTATTCACATTTTTATAAAAAATTATTAATTTGTGTATTAACTATTAAAAATATTAGAAATATTTATTTTTATAGTTTATTAAGTAATAATTTAAAAGTTTTCTGTTTATAATTAAAAATAATTTCTAAAAATCTAGTTTTTGAAAATTATTATATATTTGTGGATAAATAAAGAAAAATCTGGCGATTCTATCTACAACTCAAAATTTAAAGGTTGATAAATATATTCCTTCGATAAAGTAAATAATCCTCCTAGGTAAATTTTAAAATAAATCATTATAAAGTATTATAAAGTAAATCATAACGTAAATAATAATTTAAGAATTCTCCATTCACTTGAAAATGTATTTTCTTTTATTATTGTGATTAAGTAAAATTGAATTTAATATTGATTCATAATGCGTTATACAATATTTCAAAACTAACTTGTTAATGAATCACAATCCAGAAAATATTTTTTGTTAAAGTAATTCAAGTTTATTATTATTTTAAATTATTCATTTTTTTAAATCCTCTACTCGACCTTGGTTTTTCAACCATCAGTTTTTATCAGGAAGCCCATTATAATCGTGTGATTATAACTATACATAAATAAAATTTTAATTAGATATTGTTTGTTTTTATTTTAAAATGCAAAACACTTACAATACATTTGTTCGTCTGTAAAAGAAAATAATATCTACTTTATTTATCATATTTAAAAATAATAATTTCTGATAAGTAATTTTCATTTAATTTTTGAAAGTAATATTTTAATTATTAAATTTGAAAATTGAAGTGAACAGAGTAACATTAAATTAATTCTCATTAAAAGTTAATATCAACTATAATATCACGAATTTTACATAAAAATTTTATTTGTTTTCTAAGATTATTATTAGGATATAATTTATATTGTATTTATTTATGAATGTTATTGTATTGTATATTTAATAAATACAATTCAATAACATTGTTATTGTATTGTATGTTATTGTATATTTAAAGATAAATGTGTATAATTAAAGTTTTGCCTCATATGTATTATAAACTATATATGTTGCACAAAGTAGTAATCATAATTTAAGACAATAGAAATTATATTTTTAAAATAATTAATTATTGTTATACAATATTTATGTTAAAAATAGAAAATATATAAGATTATAATAAAATATTTCTATATTTTTCTCTCTACAACTTTCACACTTTATATTTTTCATAAACTATTTATAATGTACACAGAAATAAATGTAATTTAAGATTTAAAACCATAAGCATTTCATTATTAAAAAAGTCAGTTATTGCTATATTTATTTATTGTTCTTAATTTCAAAGAAAAATCTTATGATATTAACATACATACAATTTTCAATAAATCCTTTTTTTAATTTTGTGTGTATTAATTTTACAAAAAAGTAGGTTCACTTTTTTCAAAAAACAATCTGGGGTGATATTTATTTACATATGAAGCAAGCGATTTATTTTCACATTTATTTATGCATTTTTCATGTGCAAGTTCTTTATTCACATTTTGAATCTCTAAAAATATACTATTTTATACAAGAAGTATATATTCCAAACAATTATATTTAATAAAAAAATGATGAAGTTTTATTTATTACGTTGCATATTCTCTTTGTAAAAAAACAACTTAAAATTTTTTGATATTTATCAACTTTTTAAATTTACTTAAGAGCCATCAGATTTTAAAACTTTAAATGTATAAAATGTATGAAAAAAAATAATACACTTTACTTTAGTGTTACACATAGCCTGAATTATTTAAAACAAATCTCATGTAAAATATTCATAGTTTATTATAATGCTACTAAGCAATTCAATATTATTTTATATCTCTGTGTCTTCCTTCTTCCATTTTAGTAATAATTCGTATTCACGCTATTCTTCTTAAGCTTAGTTATATTAATACTGCTGTAGATTTTATTTCAAATTAATATCTAGAACAGGGTGAAATTAAACTAGATAAAAGCTCGATTGAAGCATTATTTGGTGAGAATATTCGATATTTGAAAATTATTTATTAAAAATCACAAATTTGATCAAGTTCTAATTTAAAAAAAATAATAAATGGCGATACAACATAATCTCAATATTTTAATAACCATCAGTATATTTAAATACAAGTTGATTCTGTTGGTGCTTGAAAACACAGATAATTTGATCAGATGAATAATATTGAATATTTTAAAAACAAACAGATTTAAATTGCTACATTGATTCTTGTTGTTTCCATTTAGAAATCCATAAATTTATTTGATAGATAGAGTGTAAATACTAACTGATGGTGTTAAATACATTTTATCGCTTTATTATTAAACTATATATTATCAAATAATAAATGAGTTTATCTTCTGTTCTAAAAATGAAACATTGAATTTTATTTCGTAATATTTTAATAATTATTAAAATATTGGAAGTACATTTTTATTAAAAAAGTCTCATTTAAATAAAGTAAGACAAGTCTAGTTTTAAAATATCAATACAAAGGTTTACAAAATAAAAGTAATGGTGTTTAACATTAGAAAAGAAAAGAAAGCGTAGAAGAAAGTAAAAATTACAACTCAACTCTTGTGTTTTTAAAAGCCACGTGACAAATATAAATTTATGTTTGAAAAAGGAAACTTTTTCGATACTGCCTTTTGAAAGATATATATAGAATACACTAAAATGTTTTACTAATGTAATAACATGGTGTACAATAATATTTTAAAAGTTTAAGTAAAAATAGGCAAACTGAAAGAATATATATTCGACTTTCGTGTGCTTATCTCAAATCAGTGGTAATGTTAATGATCCTGTATTCCTGATAATTCTGAAAAACTCCTGATAATGGATTACAAATTTTATATCTTTGCTTATTTTTATATCGTGATATAAAAATCGTGATCCATTATCAGGAATTTTTTTGCACATTATAAAAGAAAATTGTATCAATCTATTACCAACAAACATACAATTTTCAACGAATGGTTTGCTATATTTTTCGAATAAAAACAAGATTCAAATCTATGCAACTGATAATTTGAGAATTTAGGAGAGAGCCAACGATAACAAATTAAATTAAATATTTCGTTAAAATTAATGAAAACCAGTTTGAATTAGTTTTTCTAGCAAGAGTCTTAAGTTAATAGTGTCTTAAGCTTTCCAACTATGTATTCATTGGCTATTATTTTATTTGTTTGTATATCTCATTTTTGTTATTTTGATTTTAGCATTCCATAAGTGGCAACCAGTTGGAAATATTAAATCATTTATAATATACTGTATAGCAATTAATTATTAAACTCGTAAAAATTACATTCTTTAATCCATCTAGAGAAAACAGATTTTTTTACTTTTTCAATTCAAATTCCTTCAAAGAACAAAAAATTCAAAGACCAAGATTCAATTAAAAAAACAAAAGATTCAAGGAACAATTCAAATTCAAAGAACAAAAGAGTATACATATTCAAAAGTAGTGAATTAGCACTCATGAAAAATATTTTTCTCTTCGTATTCTTGTAACTAAATATGTAAATTATTAAGCATTTTATCGAAAATGTATTCATAAAATGGAAAACAGGAATCAGAATATTTCACGAACTACCAATAATTTAGTGTTAAAAAATTAATTTGGATTTTTAAAATGTATCAATCAAGGATTAAAAAGTAAAATCCAGAAGGGATCAAATTAATTTAAGGGTTTAACAATTGTTGCAAATGGGGAAGAAATGAAAACAATTATTTTCTGGAGGCTAAAAACTGTAAAATATATTTTTTGACTAGCGTATCAGAAATGAAATTTTATTACGATGCTTACAAGAAAATGATAAAAATACAACGTATATTATCATTCAAATTAAATTTTAAATATTTTCAATAATTTTGATTTAACTTCTGCACTAGTTAATCATAATATTACGAAATTAACATTAATTTTGATTAAATTAATGAACCTCACAGTATATTCAATACAATATATTATGAAACGTAATTTATCAGATATGGAATAATTTTTTCATATTCATATTATGTTATATTTGAAGTCATTTGTAAGTAAAAAGTAATTTATGTCACAAATTTAAATGTGTTCAATTTTACTTTGATACTTTTATAAAATTATGCAGTAATAATTTGTTGTATGTGTAGACAAAAGAATACAATTATTCCACTTATAATCCGGTGATTAAAAGCGTATAGTAAGTTATTGGATAGTTATACCTCAAACAATTATTTAAACACTGTTTCACTTATAACTAGAATCTGATAGTAAATTCAAGCCAAGAAACTTCGATGAAAATAGTTGAAGAATTGAATTATTCTTTTAAATACATAAAAAAATGAATCCCTTTATACATTAAAAGGAATTATTGCTCACAATATTTCAAAAATTATTACTAGCTCTTGTATCGCAAGAGATACGATGAATTAGTAAAAGATTTATTGGAGTTATCTAATTTCGCTAAACAGCTTGCATGAAATTACCAATTAAAATGATAAAGAAGCATCTTCACGTTTTAAATCTTTTAAATTGTATATGCAGTTTATTGTTATTATTTCTTTATGAAAGTTTATTGAATTAATTAAAATGTTCTCCTTTTATAAAGTAAGAAATTTCTAAGAAAGAAGAAATTTATAAGATTATCTTTTTTCAGATCTTAAATCAAATTGCCAAAAATTTAGATTTTATGAAGAATAAATGCATAAAATGGTATCATATTATGTAATCATACTGAAGCATTACAGTTGATCTTAATGTTGATATAAAGATAAATGACCTAATTGTTTCTGGATATGTGAACAATATATACAAGAGTGCTCAGTTACTAGTGGAGTTATACCAATTTTAATTTATATTCATGAGAATTTTTATGAATATAAACTCACCTGTAGTTCAAATTTCCCCGGTAAGAACTTGTTTAATATGAGTGAAGATGTGATGAATGTTATAATTGCTATGAACATTAATCATAAAATTTAAACATCTTTTAACAAATTCCTAAATAAAATAGCGAAGAAACGAAATAGAAAACAATTTATTTCCAATACATGCTTACTAGGCTGCAAATATTTACGTTATTTAAAATACATTATGAAATCCTTTTTCCAAGGAAACGTGTTATTAAAATCAACTTTATCTGTATAGATATGTATGCAAACATAAATGAGATTAATAGAAGAAATACATAGATGATGATGCATAAATTTACAAGAAAATTATGTATACACATTTGCCCCATTTCTACCTATCTGTCATACATTTGTATATCCAGTTGACTGCGCACTTATATTTTTAATATCTAAATATCTTAATATAATAATAAAAATAAACATATATATATATATATATATATATATATAAAGAATAAGAAGATTTCCCTATAAATTAATTTATAGAAAAACCTTCTTATTCTTGTCCAAAATAACAATTTTTGTTGATTAATTTCCGAAAGTTACTGTCCAAAAACAACGAATACACTCTTCTTCGACAGAGAACGTATTTTATCCTGTGAGGAAATAAAGAACGAGAAAATAAGCTGAAAGTATCTCATCTTATATAAGAAATTAATTTCACAAAAGCATCCTTGAAGATTAGATATCTTTTTCTCTTATCTCAGACAGTTAATTGATCTTCGATGGTCAATTTACAAAAGGTTCTTCATACATCTTTTTTCGGCTCTTAAGAAGAAAACAAAAAATACAAAAAGCAATAAAAATAATTTTTTATATTCAATTGCAATCCGCAAGCCATTTCTTTTGTCTTTAGTTTATATTCATCCATTATTGAATTTAGGTATATAAATTTTATAATTGATTGGAGAATTAATTAACAAAAAATACTTAATCCTCCAATCAAATGAAATTTCACCCAAAAAATTAATTTTATGAATATAATTAATTTTTAATGAATTAACATAAACTCATGTAGTCCTTTATTTTCTGTAACTGAACCCATACAAATTGTACAAATGCAAAATATGCATTTCTGCCTTGTTACTCCTAAAATTTCACACTTAATTTTGCTTTAAATTTTATTTGTCAATACAAACTAAAAATTATTTATAATGAAAATTAACAAGTTTTCTTAATTACCAACAAATTAATATAAAAATATTATTAACATTTATTACCTTACAAAGAAAGAAATTTTTGAATAATTAATATCGATTAAAATGCTTTAAGCTATATCGCTTAACTTTTTTAACTTTTGAAATTATCATATTTTTGTCAAGAGAAAATGCTTTTAGAATCAATTAGCTGAAGTTGTTTTGGTTATAGAAAACAATCTATGCAAACATTTTCCCATTAGCATTTTTATTTTGGAAGTTTTTTTACTAAAATATAGATTAATATCCCTTTCAATAGATTTTAAATTCAGCTTATTTATTATACTCCATATTTATTTACTCTTCATTTTTGTCTGACAAAATATGAAACCTATTTATCTTTTCTAATAATCTTATTTGCCATACTAACTTGACATTTTAAAAATTGCTTTTCCCGAAAATTGAAACAAAATAATTAGTTTATTATTAGAAACACCACCCAAAAGCATCCTTTCTTTTACAATATTGATTGCGGTTTCTATTATTATTAGATGTGAGTTTAAAAGAAATAATGGCACAGGTGCCGTATAATCCATGATTCCAAATTCTGAATTTTTTTTGGCGATGAAGAAATGTTGCCAAGATGACGTATCGTGACGTGCGCGACGACGTAAATACTAGGGTTCTTCTTCTTCTTCTTCGAGTTGGGTTTGTATGTCATTGAGCACCTCTGCTTTTATCAGCATTTTGTACTGTTAACTCCAAACCCAATGTTTCTTAGTTCCATTTGCTCGGATCACCCACTTTATTAATAAAGTCTGATAACCCTTTAATGGAATCTAGGTGTAACTCTCTAGTATGGATGATGCCTAAAGAGGTTAATCTAGGGAGGGCAAGAGCCTCGCATTCATAAATGATATGCTTGGCCGTTTCCTCTTGCATATGACATTTCCTGCAGATAGGATCTTGCTGAAACAGTCCCATTTTATGGAGATGTTTTCTGAAATAGTAGTGCCCAGTTATGAAGCCTACGATTAAACGTATCTTCTGCCTAGAGCATCTAAGAATTTCATAGGAAATCCTCGCTGATGACCTACAGATCATACCTTTAGCGTGGGTTTGACCAGGAGATTTGAGCCAAGCTTCATACATCTTCTGTTTTTCCCATCTGCGAACATTGGTTTTTGCGGTCTTCAAATTGATCCCACAAAAAGGTTCTGGACCAATGGGAACAAAAGACGATCCTTGTTTAGCAAGCTCATCAGCCTTTTCATTGCCTTCGATACCTTTATGCCCTGGCACCCATACAAGGATCACCCTGTTTCTAGTTGCCAGTTCTGTAAGAAGGTTTCTACACTCCAGAATCATTTTAGATTTGATTTCGAAGGAATTAAGCGCTTTTAAAGCGGCTTGACTGTCACTGAAAATGAGAATCCGCTTATCGTAGTAGCCCTTCTTCATATTCAGTCGCAGACAGTGGATAATGGCCAAAACTTCTGCCTGGAAGACCGAAGCGTATCGCCCAAGGCTTACAGACAAGCTGATTCTTGGTGACACGCCACAAACTCCCAGACCTGAGAGGCTGTTCTTCAGTGATCCATCTGTGTACCAGATTAGATCTCCTGTTTTAGTTCCAAACATGTTGTTATCCCATTCCTCTCTAGTTGGAAAAACTACATCAAATGTCTTGTCAAACATGTATGTTTTTTCCATGATGTCAGATGGCATCAGAAAAGTAGGGTCTTGAAATTTCCTGGTGATGCCCTTGTGCCCTTTGGCAACAGGCTGGTCATACCAGTGGTTTTGCAGCTTCATTCTATATGCATTCAATCTTGCAACGCTGCATATGAAGATGTCCAAGGGAGTCAGATCCAACACAACCTCCAATGCTCTGGTTGGCGTGGTGGAAATTGCTCCTGTGATGCAGAGACAGGCTAGTCTTTGTAGACTCCTCAATCTGTCAATCACAGTCTTCTGTTCCACCTTATGCCACCAGATCACACAGGCATATGTGAAAATGGGCCTGACAAAAGCTGTGTACATCCATAACATCAGTTTTGGATGTAAACCCCAGTTCTTACCAAGCATTCGCCTGCAAATCACAATGCTTTTCTTTGCTCGGTTGATCCTATCATCAATGTGCTTATTCCAGGTGAGTTTCTGGTCTAAATAGATGCCCAGATACTTTACCTCTGAAGCCACATTGATTTCAACATCAAAAAGTCTTGGTATGAAAAAACCTTTCCGTTTCTTTTTGCGTGTAAAAGGTACGAGGTAGGTTTTCTGAGGATTAACCATCAGGTCCCTATCCATGCACCATTGACCTACATAACTTAGAGCATCCTGCATGAGATGACAAGTTATGTCAAAATCTTTACCAAGGATAAGGATGACAATGTCATCAGCATATCCCTGCGTATAATAACCCTTATCATTTAGATGTTTTATAAGGCTATTTACAACTAGGTTCCAAAGTAATGGTGACAGAACACCTCCTTGAGGACAACCTCTAGTAGTCTTTTTTCAAATGATTCACCGAAGATGTTCATTTGTATATATCTATCCGAAATTAAGGCCTCAATCCAAGTACACAGGGTTTGATTAATCCCTGCCCCTCTAAGTGCATTGAGGATGGATGGATGGGAAGTATTATCAAAAGCACCCTGGATGTCGAGGAAAGTTGCCAAGGCAATATCCTTTTGATCCAGAGTGGCTTCAATCTTGGAAACTAGCTGATGTAGAGCAGTCTCTGTAGATTTACCAGGTTGATAGGCAAATTGAAGAGCATGCAAGGGACTATTTCTACCCAAGTAATCTCTAATATGCCGATCAATGATTTTCTCCATAATTTTAAGAAAGAATGAAGAAAGACTGATTGGTCTGTATGACTTGGCCTGGTCATAAGTGTCCTTGCCAGGTTTTGGAATGAAGACTATCCTAGTCTTTTGCCATGTCTTTGGTATATATCCCAGGGCCAAACTAGTTCTATACATTCTAGTTAGCATTGGTATGACAACCTTTTCTGCCTTCTGGATCATGATGGGCATAACTCCATCAGGCCCAGGGCATTTAAGAGGTTTAAAGGCGAAAATTGCCCATTTAACAATGTTGTAGTTTATGATATTTTTAGCAATGGTCCATTGATTGCTATTGACTCTTTGCAAAGAGCCAATGCAATGTTCCCCTTCGTTGCTATATATATCTCTAGCTCCCGGGAAGTGAGTCCTGGTCATAATTTCCATAACCCCTTTTCCGGAAGCAGCAAAATTACCCTCCTCGTCTTTTAGGGTACCAACCAAAATAGGTTCATCCCTTTTAAGGAGTTTCTGGAGTCTAGCTCCTTCAGAAATAGAATCTATCTCGTCACAGAACTTTCTCCAGGAGTTAATCTTGCTTTTTCTAACAAGTTTGTTATAATTAGTGAGGGCCCTTTTATAGTTCTCCCATTCACCATTTTTCTTAGCTTTGTTAAAAAGTTTTCTAACATTTGCTCTTTCGGCAGCTAGAGAGTCATTCCACCAAGGGCATTGGAGTTTAGCTCTTCTAGTGCGAATGGGGCAATTGTTATGATAAGAATCTAGAATACTTCTCTGTAGGAGATCTGCTGTAACTTCTAGATCGTAGTTGTCTCTAATAGGTCTGTTACCGAGCTCAATCAACCCAGTCAGTTCTTCTTGGAATTTCTTCCAGTCCGTCCTAACCGGGTCTCTGAATATGCGATCCAGACACACATTAGAGTGAATTTCAAAATGGATGTTTTGATGATCTGAACCAGAAGGTCGATCATCTACTTTCCAGTATTTGATATTTTTACTAATCAGCGTTGTCGCTATAGTAATGTCAATTACTTCTGATCGATTGGAAGTAATAAAAGTTGGTTTATTGCCAACATTTAGAATATCTAACCTGTAGTTTAGAATAAATTCCAAAAGGTACTCACCTCTTTTATTTGTGTCCGTACTTCCCCAGACAACATGATGAGCATTACAGTCTAGTCCTAGGACTACCTGTAAGTTGTTATTACTGCAAAAGTTCATGAGCTTGTGCAGAGAATGGTCAGGTGGAGCCTTCTCTTCATAGGGCAGGTATCCAGAGCCAAAAACAATTTCCCTGTTCCTACCCTCTATGTTGAGTCTGACTTTCACAGCTGTCAGGTCCCTAAGAATAAATTCAGAGAGGGGAAGAACCTCAATGTTTTTATGTAAGAGTATACAAGTTCTAGCGTTACCATTAGTACAATAGATAAGCTTACCTTTAGTTCCTTTGAGACCACTGATTCTTCCCCTAACCAACCAGGGTTCTTGAATCAGGGCCAGGTGTATATCCCCAGCAAGAAACTTCTTACTGAGGTTAGTAGTACCACTTCTACTGTGGTGTAGGTTGGCTTGAACTACCTTCACCCCCATCAGCAGGAGCAGGTTTATCAAGTACTTTAGCCTGCACATGGTGAAGTCCAATATAAAACCTATATCCCCTTACACGAAGAGTGGCAGCATCTAATTCAGGCACACTAAGAACGATGGTCCGCCCAGATGGGTCGTTCTTAATGTTAAGAATGTTCCACTCCAATGGAGTGACCCCACCGTTCTGAGCCTCGATTTTTCTCAGGAGCTCTTTAGGTTCCAGTTCATTACAGATTTTTGGCAGTTTTGCAATTATCTTAGTGGTTCTGACAAGTTTCCTTGCCTCACCCACCAAGAGTTTATGTTCTTGCCAAGGGCTTATATCATTGACATTTTGTTCCAGCCACTTTGAGCTCTCCAGATCTGCACAATTGATAATAAGAGCCCCGTTTTCAAGTTTACAGGATAGGAAGGTTGGGGCAAAGCCCTCCTCATTCCTTCCTATTTTCCTGGTTATCAAGAGTTCCAGGTCATAGGCCTGTTTCTCTGTTAACCGTTTTTCCGGATGACCTTCTAAGAGCACGGCCATCTTGATCGCCGTGAGAGCCGCCCTGTAAGTAAATCCCTCAGGTCCTTCTCTCTTGGCAGCCTTTCCAACCTTGCCCTGGTTCATCCGATTGGCAGGACGCTTCTCGCCTTTGGTTGCCTTGGGTTTTTCAACCCAAGTCCCCTCAGCGATTTTGCGCTCCTTCACCAGCCTCTTTTTCTGTGCACCAGATATTCTCTTTTTAAGCTTGATTCTGGTCAGAGAGTCAGTCATGCTAGAGATAGCTTCCTGACTCTCACCAGAAGAAGATGGTTTGGAGGTCATTTCTACCTCCTGTGAAGGTTTCATTGCTACCCCTTCATTAGATTGTCTCTGAGTTACCTTGTCTTTTTCAGAAAGGTCTGCCTCAGAAGTTTCTCCTGCAAAAGCAGAAATGTTTGTTATTTTCAATGTCTTTTCAGCCATATAATAACAGTAAATAATCTCAGGTAATATGACAGTCCACCCAGCATTGCCTGAGATACTGGGCAAGGCAAATTACTCTAGAAGTTCGCCAGGCAACTAGAGGCTCCGTTAAGACACCAATACCGCGGTGCCAATTAGCCCTAGGCACGGAACGCATAACACCAGGGTTTACGGGAGCTGGTTCGCGACCTCTTATTCAATATTCGAGGCTATCCTGTTATTTCTACAGGACTTTCGGCGATCCACCGCCTGCCGACGCGTCTGGTGGCTAGCTCAAGCCCCAGAGGGGTACGCATACCCCCTGGTTCCAGGAAATACTAGGGTTACCAAAATAGAATTTTCTGCATAATTCTTATAGGTATGACGTAATAAAAACGAAGTTGCCAGATACATAAGAAAATCTGTCAAAAAATCGTCAATCTCAGAATTTGGAATCATGGATTATACGGAACATGTCCCGAAATAAATTATTGCAATGTTATTGTTAATTTGCTTCATATTGTTTCAAATCTAAAAAGTTGAGAACTGTTAAGATATAAATATCAATTAAACTATGATTTAGGTCCAACAAATATAAAGTGCTTCAAATAATCAACAAAAATAGACAATTTTTGTGTCTTTTACATTAGATTCTACACTTAAAATCCCTGCTTTTAACTATACGCTTTAGATAACTATTTTAAAACCACGGAAATAAATTATAAGCATTTTACGCATTTAATACTTACAAATTAAATATCAGAATAATTAGTCTCAAAAAAATTAAAAGTGTTATTCATTGAAAATTCATTGCTTTTATTCAGTTGAAAATAATTCATTAAAAAAATCATTAATTTTATTTTCAAACAAATAATTCATTTCCAAAGCAAGCAAATGCTTTTTACACAATACATTTTACTTAATTTCAAAAATATTTTTGAAGAAAAGCGCGTCATTTGTATTATTTCATATTCCTTAAATTCCCTTTCGAAATCGAAAGCAATTTTACTGCCTCTATGAACTGTTAACCAATTGCTTACGATTTTATTCCCAAGTTAATCTCATTTTCCAGTTAAAATTGATAATAATCTTAAAGTATAAAATCAACTCCTTTACTTTTTAAAAATAAGTTACTAATTAAAAAATTAAAAATATAGAAAAATAAACTATTTATGAAGTGTATAGTGATAATTGAGTTTAAAGTGAAGTTCGAGTTATAACATAACTTCCTTTAGATTTTAAGTAAATATTTTCAAAAAGCAGTGCTTTATTTTGTGATGTTGTGTCGAACCTGCTCGTCTTCAGGATTGCTCAATAACACCAAATACCTTCATTTTGGACGACGCATTTATTTCACACATTAACAAACATAACATTTATTATTAGCACAAACATAAGTTTAGACGTTTCTTTCCACCTTATTCAAAAACACATTTATTTTCCATCTCCCGGGACCTCCGCTCTACCACTCGCATTCACACATAACCCCACCGTTAATCTCGCTCCCACACGACTCCCACTATATATCTCTTGTGTCTCTGCCATCGGCTAACAACAAAATCGAAAGTTCTCGTTTCCGTTAGGTGCTTGATTTTCACACATTTTTTTCTCTTTAAAGTATTCCACAGTAGTATTTAAAAAAAATGAAACAATATATCTACAAGTGATTGAAGAAATATATGCAAGACATTAAGTGTTATCGAAGTGGATGGATAAAATAACATTTTGCAAACATCGGAATATTTTGTGAAAGTAATTTAAGTATTTAATAAAATAAAAAAATACACCCTATAAAAACTAAATTCCATGGCACGACAGCCCATGTGGGCCAAGGCATACAGCGCCCATAACTGTTTTCATGACCGAGGGCCCTGGCGTGCGAAGCATATGTCCCAGTTAGGTGGTCAGCCTAGGGCAGGCCGCAAACTCGGTAGACAATCCGATTGAGACGCCGTCTTATAATGTGATCTCCTCGATGTCTGAGTGTGACGTAGCTAAAACGTTGTATCTGACGTCATGGAATTTTAAACCAATGAGAGCGCTGTCTCGCGGAATGTCGCCAGATATTTCGAACCGGCTCGAAATCTAGAAACGTCTCGCGCTTCACCCCTTTTCTGACGTAACTAAGACACCAATGACTTCATTTAGTTTGATGCGATTCTCGCGAGACGCTCTGAGCATCTCGCGAGACAAGTCTCATGCGATTATCTACGAGTTTGTGGACTGCCTATAACGTAAGACCCCCATTGTTTTGTTCCCAAGCGTGCTTGGTACTCAGTTAATTGACCAACTGAAAGGATGAATGGCTGAGTCAAACTTGCCCAGCCCGAGGATCGAACCTCGGATCTGTGTCATGGGAGCGTGAAACGCTGCCACTAAACCACCGGGCTTCTTATTTATATATTTATTATACACCCTATATAATAAATATATAAATCTTAAAATAAAAATAAAATACACCCCGGATTATAGATATGCTGAGAACCATTGCTAAATTCTTATACCAAGAAGAAAAGCGAATTTTACTTATTGGAACTCATACAATAATATGGCATGATTACATTTGTTTATGATTAACAACGAGCAGAATTCAGTATATAATAATGTACCTGTTTCGACAGAAACAACTACAATAATCTGGTTGAAGATCGAATCGAATGTACGATATAGAATAGATTGAGATGATAGACAGGTATGCTAATTTCAAACAACATCAATTCTATGACATAATTCATAGGTGATGAATTATGTGCCAATCTTACAGTTAACTATGACCTGATGTTTTCAATGTGTGAAACGAACATGAGAATCAAAACAACAGCCAAATATTCTCTGTTGTGAGAAAAGTCAAATGAATATGAGAATAAGTAACCGTGCATTACCATGTTAAACGATAAAGCTTCAACACAACATGGACTTTTACAAATCAGAAGTAAAATGATGGCTATCTTCAACAGGAATATGCATCAAGGAACAGTGCATATCATTACACTATTTGTTGAGCTTAATGAAAGCTGGACAGAACCATCACAAGTATGCACATTATGATTTTCAATGCCTAAGCAAGATTCATCTGGAAATGTGGTGACACTCAAATTTCAAGTTTCATCCAAAAAGTGAACAAAAGTAGGAAGGCACAAAATGAGCAATTGCTTCCAAGTGACTTTCTGGTTTCACCACTTGCATATTTAATGTTATCATACATGATTAAATATTCTTTTCATAAGCACTATGTCGCGTGGGGATATTCTATTCATATATAATACTGTAGACCCTAGCTGTGTCGTCAAATTGATAGTTAGTGGTGTTTCAATTTGCTGACTTCGGTATAATCTATGTGATGATACTTATTAAACTTCTAATTCAGGTATTCATAGCACTTGCATGATTCGACAAGGCTGAGATGGCATCATGCCTATCCATTTCAGCTTCAGAAGCAAAGACCTATGAATTTCTGCTTGAAGTTTGAAAATGTCATGTTAAAAACAGCATAATTGTAATATCTATTTTCTAACTTAATGTACCCATTACATAATTAATACAATATTTTATTTACTGTTGTAACTCTATTAATATCAAAAGATGCATTTCATTCTTTACATCCTGCTGAGAAAAAAAAAGTTTTTTGGGAAGTAGAATCTCAGACACGTTCCAGAATACTAACTATTTAATTTTTAAAAATTTTGAGAAAAATTGAGTTAAGAAAATTATGTATTATTCATAAACATTATAGAATATTTTTTAAATGTATGAATATCTTATTAAATTGGAATTATAACACACAATTATATTAATTCTGGTGACACATTTTAAACATAATATTTTCCCTAATTTATTTTTGCTGTAATGTTCGAACCAATTTTGAGCAATAAAAATGATAATTTACTTGACGATTGTTTATTATATAGCTAGTTTGTTGATTCAAAATAAATTTAATGTGCATACGTTTTATTGCTCAGTCTAAAATTGTAACGATTAATTTTTCATATTATAACAAAAATGCGTATTTAGAGCTCCAATTATTGTTAAACATATTCTGATAATCTAGTTTTAATATTTTAATACTTCGTTATTTATATTGAAATTTCCCAACATATCTATTATTGTCGTATTTGCAGTATCTACATTATTTCAAAACTCGTTAAAATGTATTTTGTAATCAATATAATTTGAAATAATTTTTTAAAATTTCAAAATATATATATATTATTACATTATAATCTGTCTGACGAAATGTTTAACATAAATGTTAAATTTCAAATGCTGATTTTAAAAACTTGTTAACAAGTTGCAACTTAAATATTTATTAATCCTTCTGATTAGTTTTCTCTAATCTTTCAAATAAATTTTTGAAACTTAAAATGTTTGGTGAATGGGAAGAAATTTCTGGAAGAGCTCGCGCCATAAATGAAAATTTTATTTTTATCTTTTCTTATAATTGTTAATTTTGAAATGTTTTTATATAATATATGTGCATACTTATGTGTTTATTCTAAGTATAATAAAAAAAAATAAAATATTAAAAATATAACTATTTTTATTTATTTTTTGTCTATTTATAATTTTTAAGATAATTTTATTGGGCAAAATTTATTTACATATTGCTAGTAGTGAAGCGAGAAGGGGCAACACCCCCTAGATACTAGGGGGTGTTGGAAGGGGCAAGGGATCTATCATGCCCCTGTGTTTGCTTGCCGAGAGATGCCTCTTAATTTCAGAGATAAATAAGATTTTCCAAGAAATTTCAATTTCATTCTGGAGAATAGATAATTAATTAATAATTATTGCGTCATGTACAGAAAAAAGCTGCAGAACCTGGGAAAAAATCAAACATAGAAAAGAGAAAGAGGCTGGTTGCTGGAAGTTCAAAATATATTTACATGACATTTTTGATGAATTAATATCAAAAAAAATATGTAATCCATCAAAAATATTTTTAATACATTCCAGATTACACTAAGAGGCACATAGATTTATTAATTCATAAATAAATAAAATTTTTGAGGATTCACTAAAGATTTTCCAATTTACAAAATTTTTGATGAATCTATTAAAATATTTGTTGCATGAGAGAAGGGTAAAGGAAAGATGGAAGAGCTCGCCATGAATAAAATTTTATTATTTATAATTTTTTATTAATGTTAATTTTTCTTGGTATAGTTCATTAAAAAATATTGAGTTTTTTTAATGGTAATTTAAAATTTTGTCTGTTATTATATTTTTATAGACGATATGATTAAAAAACTATATATATATATATATATATATATATATATATATATATATATATATATATATATATATATATATATATATATATATATATATATATATATATATCATTCGGAAGTGAAGTCAGATAGAACAAAAAATGCAATGTTTGAAACACCTGATGGATTTGTTAATTTAAGATATACTAAAATTAAATCACTTTAAGGCAAATCTGATTTTTGTTTTCGGAATTCAGGTTCTTGTTTTTGGATAAAAGCAAACATGAGAAAAAAACCTTTTAAAAAAGATAATTGTTATGGGATTAGAAATATAAAGATACATACAGGTTGGTGAATGCTTAACTTCAACTCTTTATGTTTCAAGTCTGGTTATACCATGATTTTACTTGTAAAAAGTGTTTGACAACATTTATGATTATATTTTGCTTTTGCATTATTTAAAATAAATAAATAAATAAATAAAATGTAAAGGCTTTTTCTCTAAAAAAAAAAAGTATGATAATAATTGTTTTTCATGACTGAAATTCGTAGATTACTATTTCTTCATGACCAATCAAAATAATTCCATTTGTTAAAAATGTATACAATAATATAAATATAAAATAAATAACTGAAGCTGTATTGTACTTTGTATAGTTTCAATTTATTTTGGTGTGGGCCGTGGTAGTCTAGTGATTAGGGTATCCGCCTTCCATTCGGGATCGATTCCCAATGCCGCCAACGACCCACCGAGTGCATGTGATATAAGTGCTCGTTAAATCTGTGATATCAAACGTCCTGTGTCGGTTATTAAGCAGTTATCATGGGTGCAATTGTCTGGAGAAAATTTCCTACCCATTCAGATCAATGTCAAAATTGAGGGACCAGATCCTCTGGTGGTGCCATCTATCGGAGAATTTAAAAAAATAGCAAAAAGACGTACTTTCACCTTCGTGGTGTTCTGATTAAAATGAAAAGCGCTCCCTATTGACTTAAATTCGCATAGCCAAGGCATAGCGAGCTTGGCTTGTCCAAATGTCATAAGTAACAACAACATTTTGATGTAGCTGATTTTGGCACTGTATCGAAATTATAAAGCCGTAATTTATATAATGGTGTAAAAACGAAAGCTATAACTAATGATATTAAAAAAAATGCTTTTATGATTTTTGATATTTTTAATTAAGGTATTATAAATTTAATATTTCTTAGTCCTAAGATATCTTGTGATGATATTTTTTAAACGTAATAATTTTTATATTAAAAAATTTATGAATAGAATGTTTATCATCAAAGCTTTTGGCAACGTGTAACTACTTATGTTGCCAACGTGCGCTAATTAATAATTATTATTAGTTTTTATGGGTAATTTTCTTCTTGAAGAAATTTCATTTTTTTTTTTTTCAATATTTTGTCTAAAACTTTTTTGCTTTACACACCCTATATATTATTTACTACATTTTCCTAAATATTATTTTGCATGAAATAGTCCTTATAATTAAAATTTTGTTGCTCTAAATAACATTTACTCCTTAAAGTGATTCAGGTTTTTTTTTAATGTTCGGGTAAACCCACATTGAAATGCCAGAAGAATTTTCATTTTCTACGGGAACCACTAAAGTTTTTAAAACAAAAGCTCATAACTAAATAAAGCCTGAAAAATAAATTGCCTAACTAACAATATGTTGAAAGTGACAACCAAAAATTGCTTATGGTGACTTAAAATATAATTTATTTATGAGAAAATTTTAATTGACAAGAAATGATTTCAAATTTCTGAAAGGACAAATATTTCAAACAAATTCAAATAATCAAGTACATTCTGTATATATAAGACAACTCATAATATATCTGTACAATAACAGATGGTCGAACTTACTATTGCTAAAATGTTTTTCCGAGGCTAAAATACTGTTAAGTTTTGCAAATGCTAAAATAATGAAGTAATAAAAATAAGTAAGTTTTAAGGTGAAAATATCATACCGGTTTCTAATACGAATTATGAGCACTAAATTTAATTGAAGTTTAAAGAAAATGAACATTTAGCGAGTAATTTAGTAAAATTTTTGAAGTTCAAATATTTTTTAGAAATATTTTACTAATATATCAAATTTTAATCATATAAATTTTATATAATACATTTCATATATTCATTTTAATCATATATAGATTGTAGTAAATTAGTAGAAAATATTAATAAATTAGTGACTTGAAAATATTGCCTTTTCGCTTGAAAAAATAAACGGAGAAAGGGTAACATTTTTTTAGAAAATATATAAGTGAATCAGGGAAATAATTCTCGCTGTTTTCTTATCCAGATATTAAGGAAATATTTACAAAAAAACGTAACATTTAATTTAATCCAAGTTAAACTTATAAATATAGTGTGTATTAAAATAAAATTAAAAAGGAAAGTTGATCGCGTAAAACATTTCACATTTTGTGCAAGTAAACATACGAAGTGTCAATTATTTCCCTGATTGAGGCGTGGTAGAGTTTTTAAAATCAGAATGCGATCTAATCCATCATAGAGCTGAATAAAGTGCCGTATTTTTGTCAGATATTGACGTCAATACATAATCAAAAAAAAACAAAAAAATAATAATAATAATAAATGATCGTTTGCTAATATTACATTTCTTATTTTGCTGTACAAATTATCGGAAATCAATGAAGCTCATAGAGCCTATATATCAACTACATATTTCTAATAAAAAGGCAGATAATTAATAAATATGTAAAACTTTTAACAAGCAATTTGAATGATACTACAGAATATGCGTGTTTTGACCAAAAATATTTTAAACGCAGTCTTAAAAGAACTCATTATAAAAACAAATATGTAAATATTTACATATTTGTTTTTATAATGTATGCATTATATGTGAAATAATTAAGGAAGTTGAAAAAAAAGGTGTTTATTTTCAATTCTTAACACTTTTATTGCATTTCATTTTTGGAAAATATTAGAATAATTTTGATTTTTACATCAAAAATGACATTTTTATCTGTCGAAATAGTTTCTAACTATTATATATAGATTATATAGAAAATATACTTTTCTATATTATATATATATTATAATTAAAGAAATTACAATTTTAATTGCATCTTTGATTTTGAAAGTGCATTTCACATCGCACATTTTACAAGCTATTTTTTTTATAATAATTACTCTAGTTATAAAAAAAATCTTTAAGTGTTAATGGGCGCTCATGTGGGCGTTTCACTCCATTCTCATGTCGAGGAAGCCATAATTAGTTAAGTCACGCTACATAAATAAAAGCATTATCATCTTGGAAAATTCCGTCTCCTGCAGGAAATAAATTTTGTGTCATAGTCAGTCATAGACCTGGTCTTCTAAAACATTTCCTCGGTCATCCTTTCAGGAATACGATTGGGTCAACAGAAAATTGACACTACAATCATGAGATCTACAATCTCATGCCGTGACAAATACATTTCCATACTTGACACTTGAAATGATACATTTACAATCAATCAGATATATTTGTGCAGATGTGCATCAAATGTGCAGCCGTTTTGTTGTAGCAAAATGAATGAAAGGTGATTCACCTGACCAAAGCACTATCCCTCACTTATGAATCGAAAAGATTTTGCGATTGTTGCATTATTGTAGATGAGACTTGGATTAATAGCTGTGATTAATAGCTGTAATAGCTGATTAATAGCTGAGACTTGGATTAATAGCTGTGAAGTGGCTTAGAAAGTGATTCTTTGATGTAATGTTCTGTTGATGAAATTAGCATATCAGAATCTAGATGCTGATAGAGGTCTAGATCACATTGATTACAATTTTCTTTTCAGACATATCTCCTATAAATGTGGTCGGTTTCATTCAGTTCTTTTTTTTTCATCAGTTCTTTTACTTTTCTGAGTTTATCTTCTCACGTTTAAATACAGTATCACGACTTTAGACAATGTACCTCTACAAACATACCTAGAAGCTATTTCCTTCATAGTTGCTACAGTTGGTGATTTTACATTTCAGACATATAATTTCTAAACATACAATTTCTTTTTCTTCACCAGAATTACCTCCTATTACCATTATATATTGTTTCTTCTTCATTTTCATAAGCACAACAACCTTTTACAGGCCAAGGCTGACTCGCAGATCTTCCTTCATCTGACCCTGTCAGCGGAGACGGCTCGCGATCGGTCGTCTTCCATTATCTTGAGGTCCTTTTCAACATCATCTAGTGGGTGGTCGTCCCCTTCTTCTTGTTCCTTCGATCTTTGAAAAGGTCACCTTTTTGGTAGGCTCAGCATCAGGCTTTGTGTAGTGGTAGCCCAGCCATCTGATGCGGGACGCTTTGACTGTTCTTATAATGTCAGTCCCGCTAAATTTATCATATTTTTTGCAGATCTCATCGTTTTATTAGATTCTCTATAATATACACTTTCACATTTAAAAAACTGGCAGTTAAGATTACACTTTGATGTTTACGTTATACATTTTTAAATATATGTTGTTGTTGTCGTGTGCCGGCCAGGCTGGCAATATGAGGTGCGCTGCTCCTCTTTTCCAACTGACCCATATTTTGGTGTGGAGTCCGACTTCTTCAGTACACACATGCCATCGGAAGGACAAAGATAGGATAGATAGAGAGAGAAAATACATTCATGCCCGAACCGGGATTCAAACCCAGGACCTCCCTATCCGCAGTCAGACACGCTGACCACTAGACAAGTTAGACGGCTTTTATATATATATATATATATATATATATATATATATATATATATATATATATATATATATATATATATATATATATATATATATATATATATATATATATATATATAACTAAAGCGCTTGAACAGAGTTGGGATATTTTAAGATTATATATCTATAATCTGAAAATATATTCCAACTCTGTTCAACGGTTTAGTTATATATATTCGACGCATGGAATAAAAACAATTTTATTTTTCAAAAGTCCTCGAAAATGGTTTTTTTTATATTTTTTTATAGTTTAATGAATATATATATATATTTTATAAATTCTAAGAATTGAATAGTTTTACTCTCTGGCTCACAAAAAGAAATGAAAGATAGAATTTATTAAATAATTAATGAAATTTAGCGTGTATGAAATTTACATCTACTACTAAAATACCAAAAATTACATTTTAGTTGTAAATATCAATTTTGTTAATAAAATGTAAAACACGTAAAATATTGTATTTTAACTGTAAAGATAAATTTTTTAAAACTAAAATGCAAAAATTTACATTTAAGCTGTAAATATCAATATTATAACTAAAATGTAAAAACATGATTAAAAACTAGTCATAAAGTAAATTTTGCTTTTACTTATGATAATGAACCTAATCACCAACTCCTCTCAAAAAAATTCTAACTGATCAGCTTGATTGCTATTTATAAATATCGCACACAGCTACAGTCAGAAATATTTTTCACAAATGCATCTAAATTAATCATATTTGATGCAGTCTAGATTTTCTCCTTATATTTGGCGAGGGATTGTTTCTTTTAACCTCGCCAACGCATCGTAGTACGAGACAAAACACCGGTTTTAGCATTTTCATTCTGACGGACTGGAATAGAGTTGGGACAATGTTACTATTTTGTAATCGGTCAATATACTGATTACCATTACTTTAAAATAAGCAATATACAGCAAGTTCGTTTTAATACAAATAACATTTCTTAGTGCTGCCATCTATCAGATAAAAAATAAATAAACTTAAAAATTCAAAATTCCTTGAAAAATAATATAATATTGGAATATCACAAAGTTAAAAAATTTATAAAATATAAATTAAAAAATATAATATAAAATAATTAAAATAAAATGAAATATTAATAGTTAATTAAAAACCATTTCTAGTAATATACATACCTTTAATATTGATGGATTTTATTGGATAAAACACAGCAGGATAAAATTTTTAATTAAACTTTGCCATTTACATCTCTTTCCTCAATAAACAAATTTTAAATTTATTCAATGATATAATGATATTTTACAAAGATTTCAGAATTTAATTTAAGAAATATGTTAATAAATATAGAAAACAATTTCTTCTTATCAATTCTAAATCCTTTTGAGTACTTGAAATTTAAGTTTATATATAAAATTTTTACAAACAAAATACAAAATTTCTTTTAAGTTACGTTAGATTTAAATTGGACCTATGCACACTGAAAAAACACTTTGAGGTAAATTTCAAATAAAAAATTCCTCCATCTGTGTATCTTATAGTATTTTTAGTACAGCCCATTTAATTATTCTGTTATTTATTTTTAAATAGCAAGAAAACTCTTTAAAAAATAACAAAGATGTAGAAAATTATTTTTGCTATAAATCTTTTATCAAGAAATAATTAAAATAGATTTTAATATTTAAATGTAAAAAAAAAAAAAAATTCCATTTATTCTTTTTGAAAGTAAAAAAAGAAAATTTTTTGAAAATTTAGTCATTTTATGTATTTTATTATTTTTTAATTTGGAAAAAAAAACAATTGCAAATCTATAAGAAATAAAAACAATATTGGTTTTGATTTGCAAAAAGAGAGCAAAACATAAAATCGTAAATTGGCATTCAGGAGTACTTTTCATAGACAGTATTTTTCTCTAGCAACACATGAATGCTAGGTATGCTTTAATAGTCGCTCAACGGTTAGTCTTTGCACGTGATATTATAAGGGAAGAAACTTAGACAATTACCAGGTACTTATGACGACAAACATGCATGCAGAAGTCCAACATCCATGTTCCATTGCTCAACACCAGCTGGATCGAACAAATGACTTTCCACTCCGAAGCGCATTGTCTTACCATTAATCCAATGTGAGTCCAGTTCGAAGATATTTGGAACTGTACGATTTGAATGCGTGGTAAGCCATTACTTTGGCTTCCCTTGACAATCCAGCATAGAGACAGATGGTGATTCTGGTGCGTCCAATGGTAAAGTTGAATATAAGAATAGCACAGGCTGCTTCTATCTAACTGATAGAGCCCAACTCCTGGCTACGTATAAGGAAGCATGTTGGTGCAACAAGAATAGCTTTCAACAACAAAAAAGTATTTTCAGATATGTTCTAGTTCTTTTTGTTGCATTCTGATACCTGTTTAAAAGCAATGAGAAAAACATTTGTTGCTTGGTTACATTAGACATCGTCATAAGGGCTGTGTGTCTGGTGTGATGGTATGGCAAACATAAGGTACACGATATGCACATCTATTTTGGATCGATAATAATTTGAATGGTGATCGGTTGATTCTTTTCATCTTAAGGGCAATGGCTAAGCTCCCATTTTCAAGGTTTGCGAAACATATCACTCAACAAGATATTGTTACAGCACATGTTGCCCGTCGTGTTTTAAAATCGAATTTTTAAATCTAAAAATGACTTAACACATGAAATTTCTCTTTATTTGAAACAATTTTGCAATAGAAATTGTCTCCGATCAACAGTTTGAGATTAAGACCCATAAAGGACTTTATTATAAATTCTGTACATACTTTTACAATTTTTAGTTGATGTTCGCCGAAAATAAAGAAATTTTTTTCTGATTAGTATATAGTTTTAACGCCACATAACTTAGAAATTGGGATTTACAAAATTTACATTTAGTTACCTGAAGACAACTATCTAAAATTCAGTGCAATAAGTTTTTGCTTAAAATACTGATTCTAGATTTGTAATCAACTTACCATAGATTATTATAAAACTAGCAAATAAGATCGAACTTATTTTCCAGAAACAAATTCGATGTTACTATGCATAATCAAGGGATTCATTTTTGAAGTTAAAAAGAGAAATATTTGACCATGAAGAAAATTTATGATCCTTTAAGAGTTTTCAAATCACTTTAGTGAAATTACAGATCCGAATTCTATAAATTTTTAATTTTTTTCGTAATTAAACATTTCACAAACTATGTATTCCGAACAAATCAATGAATTCATACTGACCCATATTATTAATTACAATTACTGAATTTTTTTAAAGCATGCCCACTTGAAGAATCAAATTTTCTCATTAAAAATTATTATTAAACTGAATATACACATTTAAGTCTTTCTTTACTTAGAAACACTCAAACTATGTACACCAAATTTTATAATTTAAGTCATGACAAAAGAGGAAAATATTGGAAACTGCTTTGTCATAAAATCTACGTGTCCTGAGTAATTTGTGACTGGAAAAGGAAATACAGAAGAAATCTTAATTAGTGGCATGTATTTTTAACACTATCAAGCTTAGAAATGTGATTTATAAAATTTAGTTAGAACATTTAGTTACTTGATAATTTAAATATCTATTTTTTTAAAATTCAGTGCGATACCTTTTTTTCCTTTTAATACATTCTATATTGTTTCTTACATTCTTTTAATTTAATATTCTTTTAATACATTGTGCTCGTTATATCTGTGGAATCAAAAGTCCTGTGGTCGGTCGTTGAGTAGTTACCATGGGTGCAATGGTCTGAAGAAAATTTCTTCCCCCTTCAGATCAATGTCAAAATTGAGGGAGTGGGTCCTCTGGTGGTGCCATCTATCGGAGGATTAAAAAAAGAGCAAGACGTATTTTCACGTTCGTGGTGCTCTGATTAAAACGAAAGATGCTACCTATTGACTTAAATTCGCATTGCCAAGCCATAGCGAGCTTGGCTTGTCCAAGTGTCATAAGTAACAGTAACAACATATTCGTAATCATATTACTATGCAAACAATATTTGAGTGAGTGATTGCTTATACCTTGTAATAAAAGTTGTGAAAGCTAAATTATCGAGTCTTAAATTATTGTTTTATAATCAACCATCTAATTTGTTTTCAATAAATAACATATTAATTTATTCTCTTTAGGACATATGACTTATTTTCCAGGCAGCTTATCAATTCCTTTCTTGCAAAATGAGAAAGGTGAGGATGAGAAGAAATTTTCCATAACCTGTCTGATCTACCATTCAAAATTTAACATTTTCTCAATCAAAACGTTTCAAGAGTAGTGTAAAAAATGAATGTCTGTTGCAACAAGGTCAGAGCTGAATATAGAAAAACTAATTATTCAAGTTAACGAGATTTCAAATCGCCTATGTTGTAATGGTCCATATATTTGAGAAAAGAATTGTTTTTGTGACAGGCGAGAGCAGGACGCTTTGAGTTCTTTCTCTATTAGAGACTATATCGAAATATATCTATCCCACGTAATTGTACAATTTTAATGCAAAAATTTATGAAGAATCACACACCATAAATTCACAGTTAAAACAATTAAATATTTTTTTCTATGGATGCATACTTTCGGATCAAGAAGAGATGGTTGATTCTTAATAAGCCATAGTATTTTGCGTAAGAAATTGTATTAGCTGGTACCCCATTTTTGATGGGATATAATCTTTTTCTAAAAGGCTCCATTTTCACTCATAATAGCAGACACATGGTGGCTGATATCCAATCTTATTCTGCTTATTGAGAGTGACGAATATTTACTCTTAAACAATTTTTGTTTAATTTTTCCTAATAACAGAAAACAACTGATTGTGATGTATTCACATTTCTTGTCATATCTTCTGTTTATTTATGTGAAATTGGAGCCAATATGGCTTATAAAAACATATATTTTAAGTCAGAAGTCTCACATTCAGTTTTTCCTTTAAAGGTGTATAGTCAGAATGGAATTTGGCAAACAAATATTTATCTACCTAATCACATATTAGATTTTTATAACATATCATGCTTATATTTTCAGTTTTTGACTTAGCAATACGGTTGTCTTGATAAATAGATATCCTAGAGATAAATTTATAGTGAGTAGATAAGAATCCAGATTCAACAGAGCTGCATCAGATGTTATTTGACTCGAGATAATAGTTATGGGATTCAGTTCGTTTGATTTTTCTCAGTTAAAGCAATAAGGAATTTCTCAAATTTTAAATGCAAAATTATTAAAACCTTATAAGTATTCAAAAGATAAATATAAATAACAAAGTTTTCACTTAAAATTGCACAGGAATAACTATTAATTTTATAAGCAGCACATAAAAATGATCAAATTTTTCTAAACCACATTTAAATTTTAACTGTGAATTTAAAACAAATGTTCTGTTTCACTTTGGTCTTTATCAAAAAAAAAAAAAAAAAAAAATTTATAATTTGTGTTCAAAGTTTGAAAATTTTTTTTAAAAAATAAGTAGTTTTAGTAAAAGTAACTTAAATCAAAAACAATGCATCAGAAAATAATAATTTATTACATACTTTCATTTAATATAACAAACACTTTTATATTTTACAAACGCTTAATTAATTTTTCTAATTTTTTTATTCGACTAGATTCATGTTCTGGAGTATTAGATGTTCTAGTAGTGGTAATAGAATCATGTTCTTGTGGGTGACCAGCAGTAGGTAAAGATGGCTGACGTGATCTGAAAATTTCTGTTAAAGAATTTATTTCACTTCTCTTCAAACCCTAAAGTAAATATCAAAGAATAACATTTCATTGTAATAAAATATAAAAATTTGCCATAAAATTATATTGAATGGTACACATATAATACAACTATTTAATTATTAATAATGACCACAATCGTATTCTACTAAAGGAAAATAAATTTAGACTACACATTTATAAAAAATTAAAAATGTTTTAAATAATCTGAAGAAATTGTTTAGCTAAAATATGTACATGAAATTGATAAAATTTTTCAGCATTTAAATTAATAATGTTAAATAAGTAAGGAACTCCAAAATTACTTGACCACTGATTTCAAACAAATACTTCTAAGGCATTTATTTAGGGTAAACATTTTATACACTAAAAGAATTACAAAATTTAGAGAAAATAATTATTGAAAATATTTTCAGCTTAGAAAAAATGCATCGATGTAGCGACAATTTTTAAGACAAACAATTTGGGAATAAAATTAGAGTTAAGAGTAGAAATAAATTTTAATAAAAATGACAAAAAAAGATTTAATTTTATAAATCAATTAAAAGTAATAGGTATACAACTATAAGCAATTTATATATATATATATGAATGGAATAAAATGTTGTTGATCTACAATCAATGGAAATTTTAAATTCATTATTTTAATAAACTAAATATTTCATGTCGTTTGGGAATATTTTTTGAAAAGTAAATTTTATAAATTAAAATAAATTAATATATTTAAAATATAAATATTAGGTCATAATTTATGATATGAATGATTATTGTTGAATAAAAATAATGTGAATCATTAAGAACACATCATAATGGATATATATGTATAATAAAACTTCATTTGGTAATTTTTTATAAATAAGCAAAAATAACTTAATGATTTTTAATAATAACAAAATTAAATTTGAATAAATTATAAATAGACATTTACACCCTGATTTATATTTTTTCCCGTTATTAGTTGACAAAAATGTGCTAAAAAATCAATTTAGAAAAAGATAAATTGTATAAACTATGATAGGACATAAAAAACAACAGTTTTGAGATTTTCTATTTTTGCATTAAAGTAGACCTGACAGTCTAAAAGTACTACAGAAAGTCAATTTGTAATCAGATAGTGAAACTACTATTTTAATTATTTAGCAAAACCTCATCGTAGAATAAGGTAAAAAGAAATTATAACCTTTAAAATTAAACAGTACATGAAATTTTAAATAATTTGATAATCATATAATAAACCGTCCCGCCCTAAGGCATCCAGCAGAAATAATTTGATAAAAGGAAAATTCTTGATTTCATTGATTTTATATTTATATGCAATGTTTTTTTTTCTTTCTATCTAATATAAAACCTATAATACTTAAGTAATTTTATTTTACAGGGAAAAAAAATTCAGAATACCTGAATATGTATTGAAAATATAATACTAAAAAAAGTTAGATGTGACAACAAAGATCTGCAAATGTTTGACAGAACACACTGTAAAAAGAGATATTTTAAGTGAATACTAACATATTAAAATAGAAATCCATTTAAAGTCAAAAACTTTTTCTACCTAGGATAAATATGCATCTTATTCTTACTAAATGAATCTAAAATATTTCTAATCTTAGAATTAAATATTCTAAAAATTCTTTATACCTTCATATCTAAAACTTTTTGAAATTCAGTAATATCAGATTCTGGTAGAAATTTAATATAATCATCAACAAAACTGTCTTTTTCATGAGGAGCCATCACAACCTAATGAAGAAAAAATATTATCGAACGATTTTAGCAGTACTTAATATAAAATTATTACATATCTCTAAATCACTAGAAACTTTACATGAAATGTTAACTATGAAAAATTTAAATAGATATATGTATATAGCAGTTATACTTATAGATAGCTTTCTTTTTTAATTAGAGTAGATGGCACTATTTGCAAATAGGGAATTTCTCCAATATAATACACTCTCACTTTTGATTTGTAGTATTTTGTACATTGTTCTTTTCAGTAGCTGTTTTGTGAAATTGTATGTAATGTGCTGTTCTTGTTATATATTGTGATGTGGAACTTCAATTATTTAAATGAGCATTAAGTTAACCATTCAAAAATACCTTCAATATATTGAAGATTAATTACAAATAGAAAGGCAAACAAGTCTTAATAAATACAGAACTAAAATTACTATGCTTTTAGATACACATATTTAGTAATTTTTATACATAATATGAAGAGATTATTGAAATTTAGAAAATCAATAACTCAGTCATGTTGATAAATTAACAGCATTTAATTAATTAATTTTTCAAATACCTTTATTTATAAATTTAGATGTGACAACTTAAAATTTGTTAATGGAAACTTAAAATTTGGATTAAAATTTAAAATGTGTTAATAAAAACTAGAATACATCTTCCTAGTTATAACCTAATAAAAAATAAAGCCATAAAAGCTCTAAAATTTTTAATACAAATATATGCTGAAATTTGCATGGGTGAGATTATGGAAGGTTTAATGCAGGTAGTTAGTGCAATATTTTTACAAGATCTTTTTTTAAAGAGGAAAATATAATTGTACAAAACATAAATTTCATAAATATTATACTTTTCTTTTTTATAGTTCAACATCTGGGAATTAATATAATTATTTTCAATTAATAAATCAGGAGAAGATATGAGTACATTCAATTATGGAATGTATTTATAGATTTAAGCTGTTTTCTGCTGTGTGTCAAAGCAAACGATTAGTACCATTGTTGTTTGAGAGTAATAGATAATATGTTGTAAAATAACAGAAAGACTAGTTGTAACAAAATTCATAAATCCTTTTGTGATTATTTTTGGAATATCTAATATTAAAATATAAACAAACATCATATAACTTCGTCTTTCAATTACAGTGTCATTAATTAATTACTCAACTACAATTTTGAAGACTATAAAAAAATTATTTTTATCATAAATCTCTTTCTCAAATTCTATTCTATCTCTTCCTCAAATTTATGCTTTTCGAATATTTTTGCATATTTTTGCTTTTTGGCATGCTTGATAAGGCATTCGAAATACTTGTAGTTTTATAAACAAAAAAACATTTTCAGTTTTTGTGCAAATTTTTTTTCAAAGTGAAGTATTTCATGTGAAAAATAATATGATGCAGAAAGGATGAATATAATTATAAAGGGTACAATAAAAGTTTTGCAATGCAGATTTATTTACCTAATTCTTACAAAGTAATTTCCACCATATTCAATACACTTCTCCATGAGCCAAAACCATTGTTCAAAATTTCATTCAAGAATGAAGCACACTTGTTGTCAAACGCCTCAGAAGATTTTCCTCACAATCAAATCTTTTTCCTTTTAGCTACATTTCTACATGCAGAAACAATGCAAAGTCACATAATAAGCAAGGTCTGGACTGTAATGGGTTGTTCAAGAAGTTTTGCTCAAATAAAGGTCAAATACTTGAAACAGGCTATGGCACGGTTAGTTGCCATAGTAAATAAATTAAATGCTAATTCTTGATTTCTGGGAGCAGTTTTATCATGGCTTTAGGGAGGCACTGTTAAACTAACACTTAATTGTGTCTGTCTTTAGTGCATCCAAAATGATATGCTCTACAATTCCATTTGATTTGAAAAGAACAGCTATCAATTTTTTCTTAACAGAGAGAGATTTTCTAAAAACTATGAGTGAATCCTGTCATCAAACACTCAAACTTTGTTTTGAGCTTTGGTCAGCAAATTGTAAGAGTATAACCAAGTCTTGTTACTTATTACAATATTGCTCACATACTAAGATTGTCTTTTATAAAACATTTCCTGCATACTTCAACACCAAGTTACATAAGAAGTCATCTACTCTTTATTCAGACTCAGTGTCAATCAGAGACAATAAATTTTCTTCATGTGTAAGCCATCACTCAGAATGGAATGGGATTGCTGGCACATGAATGTGTGAGGTCTCCTCTACCTGCTGGTATGCCACTTACCGATCTTCATCTACCATTTTCATTACAGCAAAAAATATTTTCTTCTGTTACTAACATTCACAGCCTACCTTCTCTCTCAGCGACCTCTAGAGTAAAACTTCCCAGTTGAATTCCCTGTACTATTTGAATAAATTTATACGATTTGAACAATTATAAGTCAATATTAACTATTTCTTCTATGCTCTGATCTACAATTAAACCCCACATAAAGTTATGCCTTAAAACTGCACTCATCTTCCTTGAGCAAAATGCCATAATCTGCACTTTAAATAATCACTGCTAATGAGCAACTGAGTCCAAAGGTGATTACTATGCAAGCTTGAACATGAGTGAACATAGTGTAACTTGCATGTTTCTGAGATATTTTGTTAAGTCATATTGTGAGTTTTTTTGTAGTGCCCTTTGTATTTCCACTTTTACATGAAAAATCAGAGAGATTTAATTTTTAGTTTAAATACAAAAAGTAAATAGCTTAATAAGGAAATTTTTGAGTTGATACTTTACATAAGCTAATAACTCTTTAGTAAATATTTAATTCAATTTATATGATAAGCTTATTTTCTTTGATGCTATTGACAAAATACTAATAACTGTTATTGTTTATATGCAACATACCTTATATTTATATTACAAATAAAATAAGAGTCAGAGTTATTAAGATTCTTTCATACAAATCAAATTAAAACCTTAAAGTTCACAAAATGTATTATTTAAATAACTAGAATATTGTCAAAATAAAATTACAGAGCAATAATAATAATTTCATAGTTACTAATTTTGTAAAATAAAATTATTAATTAGCAATGTATAACATTAGAAGTGCTAAAAGTAATTTTAATAAATAGTTTTGTTTTTAATTGTTTAAAGAGAGAACTCTTAGAAAATTCCCATTAAAGAAATAAAAAGCAAGTTTTTGACAAATAATTTGATAAGAATCACCACAAGATAAATAACTATTAAAAATTATATTAAAAAATAAAATTTTCTATAAAATTTGTGTGATTTATTATACATTTTTAAAAGATGTATAGTAAAATACATCAAAAAGCTTATTATTAGTGAGTTAAAATATATTATCAGCATCTTTAGAATGTTAAATGTTAGATTATACAAACATTTCATTTTTATCATAAAATAATTAAAATATTTTTTGTAATACCTTTAAAATCATTTCTGCTTTATTCATACCTTTTACCACAATTTTTGAATACCTACAATAATTAAATATAACAATTTAGAAAAGCTGAAATTTTCATAAAAGGAGTAGAATATAAATAACTACAATTGATTAATAATCGATTAAATAAAAGTTTACATGGGAGGTGGTTTCCTTATTGATACTGATCCAAGTGAGGGTAAATCTTGCAATATAGTTTTCAGCATATGAGTATCCAAAAGAAGCTGTTGAGTAAGGAAAGAATTAAAATTATGTATAAATATCTGTAAATTAGAAGCAAATGGAAATTTACTAGCTAAAATTAATACCTGTTCAGCTCCAATTGGACTAACCGGTTTACATTTGAAGAGATGGACTATAAATTTTGGAATGAAAGAGCTGAAACAAAATAAAGCATGATAAATATAAAGTTACTTGATTAGAAGATACTACAATTTACTATGTGTTAAATTGATGGCAGAATACAATCAATAATAAAAATCTTACTTAGCAAAATTCATGCAAAATTTTGTAAAATATTTTCTGGATGTAGAAAGATTATCTCTAAGTAGTGGTATTGTTTGCCTCAAATGTGCTGTTATGGCAGAAACATAACTGCTTTCATCCCCAACGGCTTCAAAAGCAGACCACTGAATCTAAGAATTCATTTTAAGAGAAATTTATTCTAAAATGTTAACACAAAACTTATTTTATTTATAGTAAAATGTTAAACAAAACATCAATATAAATGAATATATTTTAAAGTTAAATTATTGAACTATTCTTAATCACTAGTAACAATTTTGAAAGAAGTAAAAAGTTACGCATTAATATCTTTAATTGCAAAATAAACTATTTATAATATCAAAAAATATGTTTAACATTTTAATTAATTATTTTGAGAAATATAAATTTTTCAAGAATAGAATATAAGGATTTTACTCATAAATATATAAGAATTTAAAATCCTAATTTGATGCTTAAGAATAATAATTGATGTAAATATGATTAACAATGCATAAGCTTTTAATCTGAAGGAAAAAAAATAATAGCAACAATCTATACAAAAAAGAATCTGCATGTAATTTAAATATGATGAGAAACAAAAAATCTCAATAAATTAAGGCAATACAATTACAATAAGCCATTAGTGCGGAATATAAAACATTTTAATACAAGACAAAAATTTCCTTCTTTTTCTTTAAAAAATCTAATAAATGATACTTATATTGTTTAAATAAAAATAAAGAATTTTCAAATAAAATTTTACTATAAAAGTTCATCTAAGCGTTTAGAGAATGAAAATAATGTAAAATTAAATATATTCATAAGAAGCCTTTGTCCTGTAAAACCAGTATAAATAACAGCATTCTGCATTTTTAAGGAACAAATTTCAATGAATTTATTTATTGATAAAAAATATTAATTGTAATTTGTGCACATTATTAATGAAATTCTAAAATATATATTTAAAATGAAAACATTAACTAGTTTAAGATTTATACATTTATAAAATCAACTATTTATCTTTTAAAATTGTCATCAAAAATGTTTTATATAATTAAGCACAATTATATAAAACACTAATTATTGGTATACCTTATTCATTGCTGCCAAAGCAGGTTCACAAGCTAATTCAAGATTCTGGACTAGAAGTTGTATACAGTTTGAAATTACACTAAAAGATTGAAGAAATTTTTGTAACAATTATGTAACATATTAAAAGAAATTTAAACAGTTAAATCTTATATACATACTTGTGGAATACATCCTGCTCAGAAACAAGATTAATTTGATTTGCAAGAGTTGGGTCAACTTTTTCTTTAAGTTTACCTTCCAGCTAAAAGTTTTCCAAAAAAATCATTCATGATAAAAAATATAAAACTAATTATCATTATTTCAATATAATTATACACCAATTAAATATTTTTAACAGACCTGTAAAGTAGTTTCCAAACAGTAATCTGCTGTGGTTAGTATACTGCAGATTTTGATTTGTTCGGCAGGAGTGAATTTAGCTACTTCTCCTTCTTTTAAAAAACTCTGTATCAAATTTGCAGAAGTAACATTTCCTACTCTAATAATAACAACACAATTTTGCAGAAATTAAAAATAGATAATATTCTTTAATCATGCATCATTAAATTATGTTTTATTTAAAAATATTAGATTCAGTAAGTGAAAATTTAATACCAAAATAGAAATAATGCTTAATATATATCACAAGAAAAATATTTTAAAAAGAATGCAAAGAAAAATTAATGAATCCTTCTCATTACGCTTAAGTCAGATGTTGAATTATTTGAGTGAATAATTAGTAATATTGAATTTTTAGAAAAATTATACTTACTTTGGTAAACTATTTTGCAAAACTCGAATGGCATACTCTCGAAGATATTTTTGGAATGTTGCAGTTAAGGAAAGCATAGGTTGCCCTATACTCAATTGTGAGCATTGCACAAGACATTTCTTGTAAAATACAAAAAGTTCTGCACATGAGGGTAATACGTTGGCATGATCTATTTCTGGCTTAGGCAATTCAGCCTTTTGCATATCTTCAACAAACTGATCCATTAATTGAGCAAGATTTCTGAAGAGATACACAGACAAAGTAAGCAATATAGACTTATCTTGTATTTTAATCAGCATATTAAATTTTCTAGATAAATTTACCTGTCTTGATATTCAACATAAATGTTCAAATGAGGTTCAAAACAACGTGAAATAATACCTTGAAAAGGATTCTTCATTTTAACAATGGAGGCCTAAAAGAAATAAATTTTAATTGTAACTTAAAAATAACATATTCAGATTCAGTACAGTTTTCAGAGTTTGAATATTAGAAAGCTATAATATATTTATTAAAAATATATTATAGTTTTCTAAATTGCATTTATAAAAAGCATTTAAGAATGTAATAAAATAGAAAAGATTTTAGAAATTTAATAGACATACCTGCTAACCTTGGAGATAAAAATATCAGTAGATTCTACTGATTTTGAGAGAAAAAAATCAGGAGACTTTTACTTGCGACATCTTTGCTTTGAATGTTTAAAACGGTTATACCGCAAAAAGGCCATTTTACTCTTTAGATTATACATTCTGAGAATGATTTATGCTAAGCATATTTTGTATTAATCTTAATATTTGAATAAAATATTCAGGAACCTCATATAGAAACTATGAAAAATAAAAGAATATACTACACATATGACAATTTTTTTCCTAATTACATTACTAATAACTAGTAATATTAATCCTAATTGAATTGTTTATGTAAACATGCACATGGTTTCTGTTCTGAATGTTAATTATATGACTGTCAACTCGTAGGAGTTTTTGGCACCCAAGTGGTTAAAGTGTCATCTTACCACGGCGGAAAGATGGGGTTCGAAACTCAGAGGAACACATTTTCATGATATTATAATATCACAACATTATAATAATTATATTAATGTGCCATCTGTTGACTTCTTAAGCTACTAAAACAACTCAATAGACTTTTTTTCAGTAAAATTTTGACTGTTTTTATGTTTTTCATAGAAACTTCCAAAACTCAGTAGATTTTCACACATTATTGGGATATCAGGAGAAATGATGAAAATTAAGAGTTTCTCGAAAAATTCAGTAGAGTTGGCAGCTATGATTAGAGAGTAAATGAAGAAATTTCATATCCATGCAGGTTATGAAAAATATTTCTATATGAAATTACTAAGGTTACCAATTCAAAAACAAAAAATGGCACATTCCAATTTTATAAGTCAATCAATATTTTAAACTAAACTAATGAGACTTTTAGTTGATAGAAAAATTTCGCTTTAATTATGTTCATTAAAAATTTCATTTATACATCAATTTATATATAAAAACCCTACTTATTATCTTATTACAACCATTAGTCAGACAATAACCATAACCATAAAATAGTTTCAACTGTTTGTTTTGTATCATATGATTAATGATCTGAAAGAATATGTTATTCAATACAATTAAAAATAATGTTTTTATAAAATGGATTATGAAACCTTCAAAAAATGTTAAAGATGAATCAGCATATTTATTTTTAATACCATAAATTTTTATTATGTGAAAATCTTTTAATAAATCAATAAATGAAAACAAAACCTTTCATCTGATACCTCTCATCTTTACTTTTATAAAATCCCAAATGCAATGGAGAACTTTTTGGACAGAATTTAATGTGTAGAAAATTTTATAACATAATAATATATAATAAAGTACTATGAAAGAATTAAGATAATCAACACTTATCCACATATTTTTATCCACAGCCATATTTTGAAAAAATCAATTTAATTTTTCCAGAACAGTATAAAGAAGTTTTGCTTATTTGAATTTGATGAGATTTCATCACATTTGGATTTATTAATATATTATTTAAAATGACTTCTAGCAGAATTTAGATGAGAAGGACTGTACCTCTGGTACAGGCTAGTACTGTGAAAATTTATTTGAGGGCTCACATGCCCTGTTGGTATGAATGTCACAAATTTCAAGGCTGAGATCGAGGCAATTAAACAGGCTACTTTCCAACTTCTGACCTGTGATACTTCTCTCAATCATGCAGTCTTCCTTGTCAACTCGCAGGCAGCCATCCTCTCACTCTGCTCCTTTCAGGCTTATCAATCAAAACGGGAATAACAAACAAAAATACAAATAGACAAACTTATTAATGATGGATGGATTCTTTTCTTTCAGTGGGTTCCCAGCCATTGCAATATACCTGGCAATGAGAGTGGATCGACTGGCAAAACAGGGATGCTTGCTCCCACAGCGCCATCTTTGTCTCTCTCATTTAACCGAATTTCATTTAACCGAATGCTAGGAAGCAGAGGCTACAGAAAAAGTGTGGTCTAAACTGATACACACTCCTATTTTTATGAATCTCCTACGACAAATGTTTAGTGCAAATTTTAGAATTCAGAGTGGACATGACTAAATTCGAGATCATCTTTGTGGTATTGGCATTTTTAACTCCCCTGACTGCCCCCTGTGTTTCATAGGAGAGGCAATGAATTTTAGTCATTTGACCATTTGCCCATCTCTGAACAAAGTTAATTCTCTTATGCTTGACAACTATCAGATAAAGGCTACTTTGTATTGGGCTGCTAGAAGAAAAATAGCTGATGTGGCCAATTCCTGATGTAAGAGAAAAAAAGATTTTAGACGAGTAACCCCATTAAATGAATTATTCGTTCATATTTGAGTGATAAAATTATTAATGCTACTTCACTCTTACTACAACTGACAAAAATTACCAGTTTAAAATATTGAAGCCCAACAATACAAATTGCTCTGAAATTTAAGTTCATATTATACTATTGTCTTTATATCTATCAAATGTTTTTGAATAATTTTCTTAAACGAAAAAAAAGGAAAAAATTAGGCATTAGCTTCAATTAAAATTCTGTATATTTATATTTATTTATTCTGTATATTTATATTATATATAACATAAATATTTATATGTTCCAGATTATTAACGCTAATGATATAATTTCCTTCTGCAATTTTTAACAAAATAATATCACCAGAAATGATATCAGAAAAAGTGAGCAAGGATTACAGAAGTTCCATATTAATATGAATAGTTATCAAAAATATGTTTTATCCATATTTGAGTAATATGTCGTTAAACAAGACTAGAACATTACAAAAATGTATCCCATTATACTAGACTCTGAAAACTTCACTCACATCTTCAGCAGGAGTTTTTTCTAAGGTTGGTGTTTCATTTTCTTTCTTCATGTCATCTTTGAAAGGATTGGTGTCCTCAGTCTCTTCAAATGGATTTGGACCCTTACAATAAAGCAGATAAAATAAACCAAGTTAATTAAATATAAAAATATAAACTGTATGACTACCAACATTAAAAAAATTATGAAATTATATTTTATTATACTTTAATAAAAAGAAACAGTTTAGCATGTAACTTTATAAATTTTGACTAAAAAGAATGGCCAGAATAATTTTTGACTATTACAGTGTAAGATTTGAGCTTCCTACACATTGTAATAGATGATGTAATTTCTTAACTTTAAACTTACTCACTGTCTCATATATTCAAAAGAATATATGAAATAAAATTAATGAGTAAACTTGCAAAAAATATTAATAAAATTTTTTTACATACTAATAATGAATAAAATAAACATTAACATTTTTAAGAAGATCAAATAAGTGATCCATTTGAACATAATTTAAAAATCTGAAAAACACATTCACTGACATAACTGAAAATTTAAAAAATAATTGAACCTATTGAATTAAAAAATAATTGGTTTGAACCTTTATGGATGAACGATATTTGAAATTCATAGGCATCTATCCTGAAGTCAATCCAGAACCTTATTATTTATTAGTAGTTACATGAAAAATGTTTTATTTTAGAGCTAGTGGGACTTAAATAAATACAAAATATACAAAGCAATATGCAAAAGTATTTACTTTCTGACATGTTGCACATGTAAATGGGTTGGACAATGTCTTTTCTTTGTAGTCTGTGCACCAGATATCACTTGATAATATAAATTGCTGCAATTCTACAGATTTGTTACTTAACCCATACACGTCGTCACATAATTATATAGTATAGCTATCTTGATAATTTTTAATAGTCAGCACTCCAAAGGAAAGGAATTTAAACAAGACTTTTGGTACTTGTGCATTTTTAATTTTATCATATTTATGCATTATCACTTTTTCTAATATTACAATTTCTTATAAGGGATAATAAATGGTTACATTTGAGAATGAAATTTTTTTGGCATTTTACTTTTACTATATTTCATAAAAATATTTTCAAATATTAAGAGGGGAAAAAACATTACAAAACAAATTAGCAATACATAATACTATATTCTATAATAAACTGCAGGAAAAAATCTAAAACAAGGTTGAACTACCAAAATACATTATATATTTTAACAAATTAAATAAAATTTTATAAAAATGTATGAATAGCAAAAAAAATTACCTCTTTTTTAGTAAAGTGCTGTATCAAAGTGGAATCTATAGTTACTCCAGAATAACGACGGGATAAAAGAGATTCAAAACTAGTTGTTTTCTGGATGGCAAAGAGTAACAATTGCACATTTAACTCTGCTTTTCTGGAGAGCATTAATTTTGCAAGTTCTTTCCTAAAAAAATAATATTTTACAATAAATATATATAATTTATATAAATTAATTTATGTAATTATGAAAATGCTTTTTTAAATATTTCCTATTCTTAAAAATGGTATATATTTTAACTCAAAGATATATGATTTAGAAACTTGAATGAACAAACCTTGTTATATGGCAAAATTCAACAGCAATATGTTCACTAACTTCCCAGTCTGGTGGAAACATGCGCCCAAATTTTTCTTCAAATTCTATAAGATGTTTTTTTAACCATTGATATCTCTTGTCAATTTTATCTAACCATGCAATCTAAAAGAAAAATCAAATCGTGATATTTTTCAAATATAATTTCTTGAAAACGTTTACTCAGGTTTGATAAATTATATAAATCATCCATTTGTTTGTAAATAAGACAATAATGACAAACTTATTTATTTAGGAAAATACATAATTTACATTTAATTCACTATCTGACCTAATTTATAGATCTAACTTTCGTGATATTTCTAAAATTTTTCAAAAATATTACCGTTGCTTATCTAAAAATACCTGCTTAAAATTTTAAGACTATAATTTTAAAATTACGATAAAGCATTTTTTTATTCCCAATTTTAAAGTAATTGGTTATTTTCACTTTTAACTTCTTCACATAAATGAATCTGCAGACATTCATATAATTTATACAATTATGACAAAATATATTAAATTCATATAACTGCAAAAAGCAGAAGCACTAAATGTCTCTTGCAACAAAAATATAATAAATAATAAATTCAGCATTTGATAGAAAAAGGAAATCAAGCAGAGTTCCTTAAGTATATTTGAAATATGTATACATTAAAATACCCAATGAAAACTTAAATTAAAATAATTAAAGGGTTCGAAGACTATTAATATAACAAGGAAATTTTATAATATTTAATAAAGCAAGTAACTTGAAATTTTTTTAGCAATTCATATTTTTTAAGATGATATAAACATAGCAGAATAAAATATATGAAAATGTTCTGCATAAATATATATTTGGTAATTTAATCTTTTATGTTAATTTTCTTTTTTTTAAGTTTTAAAAGTAATTTATTGATTTTGATAAAAAAATAATTACTGTAAATCGTCTATATTTCCTTGTTTAATGAAAAATGCTCAAATCAAGTTTTTATTTCATTTAAAATTTAAGTATATTTCAATGATTATTTTACACATTGAGTAACTTAAATAAACACAAATAAATAAATTGAGCAAAATAAATCTTTTTACATCTTGAGTTTCTTGAAATAGATGAGTGTATTCTGAAAGCTGATTATTCACAAACCATTTTAATAAATCTCGCCTGTAAATAAATAAGATTACTATGTAAAATATCTTTAAACAAACAAGTTTTATTTGATAGTTAAATACCATTTTTTAAATTATATATATAATCAGATAAATGTATAGGATTGCCTTGTAAAAATTACAATTACTTAGTTTATTTACCTTGCTACCAAATAATTAATCATTTTTTAACCATAAAATACTTTAAACTTTTTTTAACAACTTAACACACATTCTTTTACATCACTAGAAAATTAATTACCATGAACTCAGTGTTAAAATTATTTTTTAATTAGAGCAAAAATTATTTCTTTAATTAAAAAAGATAAAATCAAAACTTAAATATTCTACTCCTGCTCTTTTATAATGATAAAATCAAGCATGAAATTAATTGTATTAAAAATGATAAATATTAAATTTAGTTTTAGATAATAAATTAATAAGGCATTTTTTGACTGATTTGAATACTGTAAAAAACAGTAAGAAGTGATTAATCTGAATATTTATAAGTGGAAAACCAAAAATATTTAAAAATTATCTAACTTTCATATAAATATACATAACGCATTTTATTATATTCAACTTCATTTTCCATTTATGAATGCAAATCCTCTCAAAGAATTAATGACTAGCAAAAAAATGTTTTCTGAAATTAGGTATAATTTAAAATATTATATGATAAAATTTTTAAAAAATTATAAGAAACAACACTTATACTGACTTGACTTTTGGTTCCAAAATAGACACAACCAAACAAGCTTCTGCTAGTTGTTGATTTGCAGTAAAATGCTATATAAGAAGATACAAATGAATTGAAAATAATAATTTTAATATACAATTATAAAATTTACATTAATTAAATGTAAAAATCTTCCCAATAGTTTAATAGTAAATCAACACACAAGCAAACATGCAATGCTAGCTGATAGATCAAGGTGTTACTTTTTTTAATGGAAAATAAGATCTCATGCTTCAGGTGCACTAACTTATGCACACATACATAAAATATGTGTTCAAAACTAATACTGAATTAGTTTTGAACACATATTTTAAACATTATTTCTATATTAATTAATATTTCTTACAAATATTTATAAAAATTTTATTGGATGAAATAAACTTTTTAGAAATCATTTAAACTAATGAAAAATGTATTGTTGATTATTTAAATTAGAATATGGGATATTAATTGGTATAAAAAAATACCTTGATACTTTAATAATGTAAAAAATTTATCCTTTTGAAAATCCCTTAATTCAAATATTCAAAATATTCTTTGACAAAGCTTCATGATACTAAGAAAAATTCATGACATGAAAAAAAAGAATTGAATTTTTAGCTTAGTATCATAATTTAAATTTCAGCTAAAATGATAAAAAGTCTGAAATTAATATTGTTTCATCAATTATACGAGTATTGGTTTAAACTGAAATCACAGAATTTAAATTTTTTGTTTTCAATTTCTTTTTAATAATAAATGTATCCCAATTTATAGAAGTTGAGAAATTTATGAATTAAAAATATAATAAATTGTACAGAAAAAAACATTTATCAGGAAAAACTTTTGATTTGATGTTATTTGGATCCCTCTCATTACAAAGTATGGTAAACTGAGATGAAAGCCTTAGATTGATCATCAAGAGTGATAATTCTGAAAATATTCTACATATCAATTTTTACTTTTTAATAACATTTAAAATGAGGTTAGACATACATTAAAAAATTATTTGTCTTGTCAATAATTAAGGGAAAGAAATGGATTATTTTTGAAATGCACATGGGGTATATTTCTTCTTTTGTATTGTGCATTCTTTATATTTCATCTTACATCAACATATTTGTCATTATTTTTCATTAGCCTTTTCTATATCTTTCAGTTTAAAAACTGCTTTGTAACTTATATGCTTTCACTTCCAAATGATGATAAGAACTTGAATATTTTCAGAATGAAACATCACAGCAAAATGCAAAATGACAATATATAGGCAATAGCAACTGTAATATCTTTCCAATGAACCAAATTTGTTCTTGAACATAAGATAAAACTGATCACAGCTGAAATAGGTCAGACAAGTTGGAGAGACATCTGTTATTTATTTTATGAAACATAAACAGCATTACTTTCAAAACTTTATTGTAAACTTTTCTGGTGGGAAACATTTTTGTATCAGATTATCTGCTAAGGCATATAATATACACAACAATATTCAAAACTTTTTTTAACACTTAATCCATGAATAATACAGGAAAATATGATAATTTTACTTTTGATTAAAAGAAATTTAAAATCTTTAACTTACCTTTGAGTTAGGTCCTGAAAAGGCATTTGTAAAATCATTAGTTATCTGATTGGTTAACTCTGCTTTAATTTGCTGAGATCTAAATAAACATTTAAAAATTAACACTGACAAAAACAGCAGAAATATTATTTTATATAAGTTATAGTAAGTAATGTAGTAAAACATCCATTTACTTTTCAGCTAAATGAGCAATTTGTGGTATTCCCATATATTTTTGGAAATGATCTAATACATTTGTAACACCTTGAAGTAGGTTAGCTATCTCTCCATACTGTCGCTTTTTCACAAGGATTCTAAGGAAATAAACATCTTTTAAATTATTTTTATTTTTGATTGTTATAAACAAAAGATTTTAAATACATATAGTTCATTAAAGTAAAATATACACTAAAAATTTCCCTTACTGTAATTTATCTACCCCATCTACAAGCATATGAAGTTGGTTTAATGTCAATATGGATGCTGTTAAATGCCTTTTAGCATGATCTAGTTGTTTAATATCACGAGTGATTTCTTTAACCTAAAAAACAAATTTATGATAATTATTCTTAAAGTTAATTTGAATAATTAGTTGTTTCACCATGATGGTTTTTTGCACACAAAAGATACTTTGAAAAAAATATACAGTTTTAAATGGATTTCAAACAACTACAAATATTTATAGCTGAAACCAAAATTGCAATTATGACCTGATGAAGTAAAAGACATTCAGATACCAGCTCAGTTCTTAAAATTCAAAAACAAATGGGATTTAGGACAAAATCAAAATTTAGATTTTTTTTATTGTTTATTTCTAAAATTTAAATTAATAATGAAATTTATTTTAAGAAGCATATATTGTTTATAGATTCAATTTTAACACTTTCTCATTTTATCAGTTAAAAATTCACAATCTAATTTGAATTATAAATTTTTCTGTGCTACAAATTGGTTATTTACAATGTTTTGCACTATCCCAAAAAGTAAAATAGATTTCTTTTTCTTCTTTCAAAGAACTACAGTCAGGTGCCTAGCAAGTCTTTCTCAACTAGATTACATCATCTTGATCTATTTGTTGCTACATTTCTCCATCCATTAATTAACAGATTCTTCATATTTTTCCCTTTTTTATCCACCTAATTCTCAGTCTTTCCTTTTTCCCTCTGAAGTTGACAAAAATAACTTTTTTACAAGATTTTAATTATTGTATCTAAATAGATATCCTAGCCATCTTATTTGGGAAGGTTTGATCGCTTTTACTATATTAGGTTCTTTGTATTTTGATTGTATATAACTCATGGTTACATTTTATTCTTCAGTTTCCATTTGCTTTTACTGAAACAAACTTTTTTCATAATATTTTTCTCCCAAAGGTCACTAGTTTCTTTCTAATTTGCTTTGTTAACTGTCTAATATTCATTGCCAAATTTAAAACTGGTGTTACTAGAGTCTTGTATAATTGCATGTCTGTTTTCTATTAATGTATTCAGATTTAAACTAGTTTCACAATCCATGACACTTGTTAGCCATATTGATTCTATTTTTGATTTTAATTTTTATGTTATTACTATCATTTGTTATGGTGCTTAAATAATTAAATTGGGCTACTTGCTCAAACTTCATCAATTCCAACACTCAGTGCCTTTTTCTTTCCAAGTCTTCTGGGTGAGATCTGCTGAGATTTTACTTCCAGAAATTTCTAAACTTATATTGTATATTCTGAACAATAGCTTTATTAACAATATAAGAGTATGCTGCGATATCTGTATTGTTATACAATATGATGAAACCTTTTGTAAGACAAAGCAATAATATGTAAATCATACAATACATCTTGTTTGACTAATGCTTTAGATAAGCAATGTTGTTCACATTTTCACTTCAACTGATACTAAATTTCTGCATACTTTTTTTTGGTATTTCTTGCCTTATAGTATAAGTTATTAATATTATCGAATTTTCTTGCATTTAACTCATTTTTTATATTTGTAACTTTAATTTTCAACATCAACGTATTACTTAAGAGTTATTTAATTAAATAATTTAACTGTTTGATTGCAGATAATAGTAAAAAAGAATAGCTTTGATACAATAATTAATCTAATTAAATTATAATTTAAGCTTTCTTACCATATGTTCAGATTTTTCAGCTTTGTCTTTTATATCTTTTATACGAGCAAATAATTGCTTGATAGCTTTTTGAGCTTCTTCTAATGCTTGCCTGCCATCTTGACCAACACTAGTTTGACCTCGAACCACAGATCGTATTTCATCATCAAGTTGTCTGTTATAAAATAGCATATTATTCTTTTAAAACAGCAGTAATAAATAATTTCCTTCAGTTTGATATTTTTTAAGCAATTTTGGTTTAGATAAGCAATAAATATATTTTTAATGCAAATCAAAAGTAATTTCCAATTCTGATTTTTCAATCTTAAAATATTTTAATTTTTAATAGTTTCATGATAACAAAATTGAAATTTTATATAGTAAAATATGTAATTTTGTCAAATATACTAGAATATATGTACTTTTGTACAGTGAAAATTAACATTACTGCAGAATATATTTGAATATTTTTGCACTGAAACATATTTTTAGATAATGTATGTTAGTTGGGAAAAGATATACACTTCATAGTAGTATCTTACACAATTTTAAGCAAAATATATATTTTATTTTTTTAAAAAAAAAACATTTTTTGGCCATTTTAATTTAGTATTTTTATATTTTAAGCATTTAATTTAGTAAGTTAGACTTTTTAATTTAGTTTCATGTGAATTTTTACATTAACAATATTGTATTACAAAGAATCTTTTCAAGACTAAATTATAAAACATGAAAATTAAGGGAATGAAAAATCAATGAATAAGCAATACTTTTTTATTCAAGAAAAAATTTCCATTAATACAAATTAATATAATTAAATATTTTTTTAAAAAAATAATTAAATACATATTCATAAATAACATTAGTTTAAATACATCATTATAAACAGATTTTTACATTGATAGCATCCATAAAATAAATAAAAATAACAGAAATTTTCTTTGTAACATATAAAATAAAACATAATGCATAGCATTATTAAACATACACGTTTATAATTCATTTAGTTTAAAATTAGATTTGAGTGGATAATAACTTTAAAGTTAAGCAATGTTTTTCACTATCTAAATTAGTAAGTATTATCTAAATCTTTTTTATACAATTAAATAAAATGTAATGTAAAAAATATCATATTAACTTAAATTTATAAAAAAACATTCAAACTTCAACATAAAAATATTTAAATAAATATTAAATAGGTTGAGATTGTAATTGACACTTTGGATGGAAAAATTTTTATTAGTTTAATTTAATTAAGGTATAATCTTTTATTAAACAATGAATAAATCAAATAAATTGAGACTAAAATTCAATTTTTTTATTGTTTGCTTTTTAACAGAATAAATATATTATAAAATAATTAAAATTTACAGCTGCACTAATGTAAGATAAAACCTGAATTAATTCTAAAAATAAGAATGAATATTTTGGGTGAGCCTTCTTTAGATTGAAAAATGGGAATTCAAATCCATATAACAATAGTTTAATAGACAGTAACTGTGATTTGTATTTTGCTGTCAGAAATGTTCATCTCAAGGGCTATTTGTTGATTTTAAATTAATAGAGGGATCATTGGAATAAGTAGCAATAACAGTATATAAATTACATAGTTTCTTAGTTCCAGCTTTAAAATAAAATGTTATATCAATTACATTATTAAATCAGATTCAAGATATTGCAAATTCTTGAAAGCTTGACTTGGATTTATATTCCAATATTTATATAAATATACATAAATACAGATGTATTTATATAGTTTTATTCTCAAAATATAAAAATGAGTCAAAATAAACAAATATTATATCACATTTTTAAAAATATTTTTTTTTACAAAATAAGAAAAATTAAATTAACCTTATCTTGATTTTCATTCTTCCAGTAACATCATCAATATTAGATAATGATTGTTCTGTTGGAAATAACTTGTTGATATAATCTACAGCGTTAAAGTCAGGATGATCAAGAGGATCAGTACTAGGAAGAACCTAAGAGGAAATAATTTAGTTAAATGCTTTGATTGTATACAAAAATCTTCAAATCACAAACATAATTAAATACAAGTTCGCTTTATAGATATTTTAAATTTTAAATAATTTTATTAAGAATGATAATTTTAAATATTTATATGCTATCGTAATGATTAAAATGATGAAGAAATTTTAAAAATTATCTTTTTGCAAAAATAAAGCCTTACTTAGTATTATTTGATTTTACAGTTTCCACAGAAACACTATTGGTAAGTTCACGCTACTTATCTTAGTTTGTGGCTTTCATATTTCTGCCACTGATTTTGATATGGCATTATTTAAAGAAAACAAAATTTGATAATTTATCATCAAAGCCACAAAAATCAAGTATTACTCTTTACATATATTTATAAAATATACATTTTATCAGCAAGTACCATATGTAATAATAATTAATATCAAAAACTTTAAAATTACCTGCTCAATTGCATTCTGAACTTCTGCAGGAAATTCAATATGACTGTTCAGATTTTCATCTTCAATCAAATCATCATTAAAATCCATTATTGAAATATATTTTTTAAACAATTTACATATAAACTTTCCATTTATTTGAGGTGTTCACTATCTTAACATCAATCATCTTCAAAACTGAAATAAAATATTTTTTATAAAATGAAATAAAGTATGAAATAAAAATTTACATTAATGTATTATAAAATATTTTCCTACATGGTGCTCTGATTAAACAATCCCAATTAACTTAATTAACTTACAACTTACAATTAACTTACAACTCCCAATTAACTTAAATTCACATAGCCAAGGCATAGTGAGCTTGGCTTGTCCAAGTGTCAATTAGTAACAACAATGAAATATTTTCAGAAGTAGTACTTACTAACCCAAATTTCAGCATTCAAACTCGTTTTAAAACATATTTTATAAATGAATACTTTTATAATACATTATTATATTAATTAAAAAAAAAAGAAAAATTGATTTACTAACTTTACATGAATAAAAATATCTTTTAGGAGAAATTATTTTACTTTTAAAATACATTATTCTTAAAGTCTTAGCAAACATAATTCTTCTAAGTTTTGTACAAAAAGGGCAATTAAGACAAATTTTAGCAGCTAGTGAGAATGAAACATTGATATTTCAAACTTAATAGGAAAGCAAAATGTCATTATAGTCCTTCTTACAACAGCTATCTAAAAGTCCTTAAATACTATGGATGAAAATTGTCAAAGGAAATGGTGCAAAGTATAGCATAAAAAATGTTAAATAACATGAAATTTTTGTGGGTTTACAGCATTTTACAAATTTTTTGTATTTTGTTGTTATGCAAATTGCTAAATTGCAGTTTACAGAACTAGTTAAAAATCTTGTTTACACTGCAATTTTTTTATTTAAATATAAAACATGTCAACTGGAATTTGAAATATTTACAACATTATTGTTAAGTAGAAATGTAAGGTAAGTGGAAGAGAAAAGGGTGTTAAATTTATCATAATTAACTATGAACTGCACAATATATGTTAGAATACAAAATTGTACTATTCTCATTTTCTTTTTCTGTAATAACAAGTCTTGGCTACCTCTAAAATCCTGACCTAGCAGCACTTACCCCAATCCCTCTTTTTTTAGTTTCTACAGATCATTATCTCTACTTAATCTCATCTATTAAATGGTCTTCTTATATGCATCTTTTGTTTTAAGAATTATTGGAAGTTTTTATTATTATTATTGATTAGATTTCTGATATCTTGATAGTGTGATTGAACCATTTCACACACAATATTAGGGTTTTTGAATATCCTCAATATTTCAAAATTGTAACAAATTCCTCATATCTCACAATAGTTAAAAATAGAGCAGCACACTCCATAATGCCAGCCTAGCTGGCACAAAAGAACAACATATTTCACAATTAATACTTGAATAAAATCTGATTGACCATGGAAAAAAAGTACCAAGAAACATGATTTTTCTCCAACAATAGAAAAGTTTATACCAAATACATATTTGATATTAAAATAAACCATTTTTTTTCTTTAAACACAAGAATTTATTTCTAACATTTCTATTTTTGACACATGATCACAAACATTGGTCATTTACCTAATAGGGAATAGAATGAAATTGTTTTTGTCATCAATATAATTCTTTTTAGATTTTTCATTTAAATAAACTTACTGTTAATAAAAAATAATTTAAAATACTTTTATGTTTCAATACTGAACAATGAAGGATCAACCTAAAATGATTTAGTCTCAACTTTGCGAATTTGAGCCAACTTTTCTGATCAATAGAATTTTACTCAAGTACCTTCACAATCAAGAAATAATCCAAAGATTCTTCTCAGTATCTCCCTATAAATAATAAGTAGTTTATTTTAAATTTTTTGTTATTATTCAATATTTGCCTCTATATAGAACTTTATGGAGCATTGTGTTTTGGTTTAATTTGGTTTCTTATTGAAATCAGGTGTAATATATTGCACTATTTAGTATTGACATTTCTTCAAGAGTATAATTAAACCTCATTTATTTTAACATTCATAACAATCGTATTTGGTTGGTTAGTCCTTTTGAAAAATATTCCAAATTTTTTCAAAAATTTCTCTAAAAAGAATCTGGTGATTTTTCTTATACAAAAATGCATTTTTGATGCATTTAAAAACATTTGCACATTTGGTTCACAAAATATAAATAATATCAGACATATTTACAGTTTATTTCATTCTATATATTTTTCTTTTTTTACCCCTGGGAAGCAAATTATTTTAAAGTAAAAAATTGTATTTAGAGTTCTTTATAAATAATTATATTTTTATAATGAAGAGCTGTCACAAAATAAAAAGTTTTTTTTTTATAAACAGCGGCAGCTACTGGATACTTAACCCTTCATCACAACAAGGTCAGAAACTGCTACTCATTAATTGTTACCCAGTGGACACTTATGAACCAAGTCATGGTGCATTACCCACATCATACCACCACAAGCAAAAGTGAAAAGTAAGAAAACTATTAAAATGAGCACTAAAGCTACACAAAATATTTCATTAAAACTTATATAAAAACTATGAGATTACAGAAGTAATTAATTAAAAATCAATAAACACGACCAAGTTAGACAAAACTACATATTTCAAATACTTTAGAATTTAAATAATTATAAAATCACCAACTTTACTTTTGTGCAATTGAGACTATATTGAGTATGGCTTTACATATATTTGTGGGTTAAAATGAAAGTGTGAAAAAAATAGCTTTTATTTCATGCCATCAGTCAAATTTTAATATTGAATAAATATAACATAAGAACTTTTAATAATTTGTATAAAGAACGTATTTTAAAATTAAAATCAATTTATTGTTTATAATCAGAAAATTTTGCATTAACAATTATTTTTACAATGATTCAAATTGCACTTCATTGCAAACAAATACTAGATTATTCAAATAAAAGATACCTTTCTCAGAATACTTTATTAATAAATAGACGCGAAGTGCTAAGAAAACTACAATAATTTGCTCGGTACAGAGTACTTAGTTATTATGTGGACTCGAGAAGCTTGACTACTCGATGAGACTTGAAAACATAGATCGAAATAAAAAATTTAGTTCTATCAATAAAAATTGTTTGAATAATGTTAAGAAATAAAATAAAGACTAATTAATTTATAACGAATGCAAATTATAAGCTTAATAGAAAATTTCTTGTGATCTTAATAACTTTATTAATTTTTAAAAATATCATATAATGTATTAAAGTAATCGTAATTCGTGAAGGATATAAAAAAATTTGTTTTTTGGTTTCTATTATAAAACGTACTGTATTAATGAGTGTGAATCAAATAATATACGTTATTTTGTTACAATACTAGAACAGACAACACAATACAAAAACAAAACTTTCGTCAAAGCTGCCATTGGTCCAAATAAATTTTTTTTATTCGATGTGAGAACATTTTATTTTCATTATTTTCGTAATTATTTTATAATTGCAATCATTAAACAGAATTAATGTTAAATCGTTATAAAAATTGTAAATTTATTTTATGTGAATTATTTAAGAATGTGAAATATTTTAAAATTCAATTTAAAATTATCAAAATAATAGCGCAGATAAAAAAACAAGCGTGATTTTGTAATAACTCAGATAAACAATAAACGAAACTTTTCCTGATAGCTTCGAAGCCGTCTGCTACTTGTGTTCATTGTTAGATAATTCATATTTATAATAAAACAAGTAAAAAATGAATATTATATTACCAAGAATTTATCAAAGTACTTTTTCTCGGCTATCAGGTAAATTTCCTCACAAATATCATTAGTTTCTGCGCAATTTTTAATTAAAGAAAATGTCAAAATCTGAATAAATCATAATATTGCAATATTTTAATAAATTGTTACATAATCAGTATGCATTTAATATTTTAAACATCATTTTTACTTGTTAATTTTGTCAATTATTTTGTATATTTTGAAACCATTCTTGACTATGATTGGGATCTAAAATATTAATCGTAAATATTCTACTAGTATTCAGTGGGGCATTTGATTTGTTTCCTTGTTTAAAAACCAACTAAGGATCTTTTGGTTGTTCTGTTGTTTAGTGTTATTTATTTATATTAATGATCATATTTGTATAAAAATTAATTTCAGATTCACCAATTTCAAATGCACTCATGACATTTTCTGAGACAAATTACATAATTGAGCAAAAATTAACTTAAAAGTAAATTAATGTGCAGTTTTATGTTAAATTATTTTTAAAATAAAATCATTTAAAAAAATTTGAAATAAATAAATAAAAGTAAGCAGTTTTCAACTTCTAGATAATTCTTGTAATGAAATGAGAAACTATAGTCATCTATAATAATATAATTATCTCAAGACAAATTAATTGTATTTAACATGATTTATGTTTAAATAACTTGTATAAACTATAAGAATGATAAAATGAGTGAAATATTTAAATTCCAAATAAGCTTTTTTAGGGAACATTAACTTTTACCATTGATTTTATTTTAACTGCATAATGTTTTTTGTAATCAATTTTATGTTGTATAATTATTTTAATGGGGTTAGTAAATTTAATTTATGTATTAAAATAATTAACAAGCTATTGAATTATGATCTTTTACTTTTTCTGTTTAATTCTCTATTTGATCTTAATTTCACCAATCATAAATATTTATTCATTTGTCACTTTTTATTGATTTGAAAATTGCCTTGTGATGTATTATAATAGAATACTTCATATGCTTGAGTGTAACATAAAAATTATTTGATGTATAAATCTATACTAAAGCCATATAATTTAATTGGCAATGACACCCTTCTTGTCATGAACTGAAACAAAATCAATCTTTGATTCAATCACAATCTTTCAAATTTAAAATATGTGTGCATTAGTTTGTATGATTTAATATTTTCTTCTTATACTCTAAGAGTTTCAGGCTTTGCCAGGCTGTTGGGAAATACTATAACAGCTACAATGGTGAAGTGGCTGCTGTGCAATTAGCACTTGAGGAGATCAGAAAGGGTAATGAGAACAACATAGTATTTTTTATAGACTCTCAGGCCACCATCAGGTCTCTCTCTTCAATTGCTCCTAGCAGTATTGGGTCTGTTTATTTCTGTCAAATGGCAATGAGTTCTCTACTGGAAGAAGGACGACAAATTGTGCTGCAATGGATACCCAGCCACTGTGGTATCGCCGGAAATGAGGCAGCTGATAAATTGGCAAAGGCTGGCTCAAATCTACAACAGCCTTCTCCAGCCTTGGAGTACCATACTGTTAAAAGGCTTATTAAGTCAAATATAGCCTCCTATCGTAGAAATATTTACAAGATGTGCATAAAGGAGAAAGCATGGGCTTCCTTACTAACAAAGCCTATTCCATGTAACCTTCACAGAGCTGTGGGAGTGGCAAATTTTCGCCTTAAAACTGGGCATGATTATCTGCAAAAACACCTTCACCGTTTGGGTTTGAGGGACTCTCCAATCTGCCCTTTTGCGGACTAGAGGATATGACTGGTGACCACCTTTTCATTTGCCCTGGACTTTCGGACGTCGCAGATAGAAATTCTGCGGAAGATGACTTTTCATTCACCTCAAGATTGTATTGGGCTGCCTGACAGAGACTGATGGTTGAAAAACCAAGGTCGGGCGTAGGATAAAAAAAAATTTTTTTCTTCTAATTCCTATGATTGATCAACTGAATCAGTATAAATCTGTAACAGATGTTGCTTTTTTTTACTAGTTTTTAAAAATTTTATGAATGTCAAAATATTTTTATTAATATTCCATCTGCTGTTCACCAAAAAATATTTTAAGTTGATATGGTGCTCCATGCTTAATCTAGCTTTTAAATTGTTGAATTAGTATGTCAAATGGTTAGCACTCTGAATTCCAGTTCAACAGTTTGTAGGTTAGAATTCTGCCCTATCTTGGACTAGCTTGTGCATAATTTTTTGGATTAGTACTAATAAGTAATATAATTTAAGTACATATATTATATGTCATCAAATATATGGCATGTTCAGGAAATAAGTTAAAAAATACTATAAGTAATTATTTGTTGAGATATTTAAAATGTTCAAGATCAAACTGTTCAAGTTTTCAATTATAGTGTTCAAGGTTTATTTTCTGCATATTTAAGTATTTCGTAAACAAATAACATATAAACAAATAACATTTTTAACATATAAACTCAGAAATCTAGTGTAATGTGTCAATTGAAATATAAAAAGAGTGATAGAATGACTTTTCTTAAAAATTGAAATAAAATATTCAGGTGTAACTAACTATTAAAAAGAACTATTTTTATTATTGTTATATTCATATTTAGCTGAATATGGATTTAGTGTCTTGCATAATTTTGTGCTTCTGCTTGAAAAGAATAATTAATTTAGATTACTCAGCTAAAGGAAGATTTGCTACTGACAAAAAAATTGAGACCTCACATAAAATCACTTTGCAGCAAGTATCAAATCATAAGTTCAACAAATTTAAATATTAATAAAACATTACTGAGAAGATGTCAATGGATCAACTCAAGTATTTTATGCTCAGTCTATATAAAAGAAGATCCTTTAGTTTGTGAATATCATAAAAATACTAGTTTATTATGGATTTGTTATAAATTTTTTTTTAACAAATTGTATTGCCTGTGAAACAATTTACTGTACAAATAATCGCTGTAAAAGAGACTTGTTCCTTATGTAAATGATATTGTTAGTGACTATCAATGTAAGTTTTGTATAGGTTAATAAATCACTATGGACCATGATTTTGGTTTTAGACAAATTATATAGGAATTCCATCTTAATCCCATGAATTTAATACTGTTTTAAATTTTTTGTTTATTGCTTGCAAAGGTATGTAGAAGTCCTATGACCTTAACAATTTTATTAGATCAATACATGATTCTCATCTTCATTTATCTAGAATTGATATTAAATCTGAGCAATTATAGCCTATTTAAAATAAAACAAGTTTTTTTTAGATTAAAGTATTTACTAAGATTTGCTTTTCAATTTTAAAAAATTTATTGCTATACAAGACTTTAATTTGTCTTTTTCTGACATAGGCTTTAGAAACATGAACTTTGATCATGAAGTAGGATAGGATTTTGAATGTTTTAGAACATAGGATCTTAAGAAATACTTTGATAAATTCTGGAAAAATGTATCTGGCGTGGAAGGTACAACATTAAATTGTATTAAATATATAAATGTTGTTACTACAAATTAATCTATCTTAATCAGATATAATACAGTTACATATTAAACACAATTTTCTCACCTTGATCAAATAATACAAGAAATAAAAAAATACCTAAATTCCAACAGTTAGATGTAACACAAAAAGATTTTTTAGTCATCAAAACTAAGAATTGAATTAGTTTGGCTACTTATCAGGCTGGTTGAAAACTTCAGATTTTGAAGTCCTTAATTCATCTTGGGCTGTCATCCTGAGAATGATAATGAACTAAAATAATACAAAAAAAAGTCTTTCAGTGAAATTATTGCATATTGCAATTTTAGTTGTCTATAGTGTGTTTTAAGCATTTACTTTAATGTGTTTCCTTAATAATTTTTCAGACAAAATTGCATTTCAGTGAATAATACAGTTTTTTAATATTGAAAATTATCTTAATGTTATGTGAAGGAAAGTATTAGAGCATTAGAAAGGCACATTGTGAAATCATAAAGCTCCATTCATTGCTAATTAAATTCTTATGTAGTTTGAAATTAATGCCTTAAACAATATAGTAATTAAATAAAATAAATTCAAATGAATTTTTATGCAATTGTTGTATCAGATAATAAATTAGTGTGGAAAAAAATTATATTTCGGGACAATTTTTGTAATGGCAGTTTACATTGGTAACTTTTCTATGCAAATTTTAAAATGTATATTATTATTTGGTAAGATATAAAATGGAAATTTATTTTATTAAATGATTTCTTTCCAAGTATAAGAAATCAAAATATTTTTATACTTGGAAAGAAATCCTTTTCTTTGCATTACATATTGGAACTCATTAAATCAAGTATATATTTTGTGTTAGAGTAACATTTTTGTTATTTTCAGGAAAATTATGGCCTCAATATCCAGGATTCAGGGCAATCTCAAATGCTTATAATTTATCAGACACTCATAAAATGCTACAAAAGACATGTCGAGAATTTGCGGAGAAAGAATTACAACCAGTGGCTGGTAAATTAGACAAAGAACATTTATTTCCGAAAGAACAGGTAATTTTCTTAGAGTATGTTAAGAAATTTTCTGATTGCATGTATTTTCTTATGATAAGCTCGCTATTTTTAATGTTTTTTATAAAAGTAGTGTAAAATAAGATTTTTCGACAAAATATCTTAAATCAGATTTTCTCCTTGCAATAAATTTAGAAACAAATTTTAGAGCTATATAAATTTTAGAGCTATATAAATTTTAGAGCTATATAAAATATTTCAGTTTCTGAACTAATTATTTTCAAGTGCGTATATAAAAGTTAATATTAATACATTTTTAACTAAAGTCTTAAATCAAAAATATAACTAGTCCAGTGAAATGATGCAGACATTGTGATAAGGACCTTAAAGGAAAAATATATTGCATGCCATTCTAGTATTCTGTTATTTAATTTATATTGTTGTCAAGAGTAATAATTATTGTTTGGTAATGGAGCAGTATGAATAAATTTTAGATCACAGTGCAAAAATAATTTACAGTTTGATTTTATATTTATTCATTGTTCCATTAACAATAATTTTACTTTTGCACATACTAATAAAATCTGTACTAATTATTTAAAGTAAAATAATTTTGCTTATAGTCACAAAATATTACATCATTAAAACTGAAATTATTTTTTATGTGAGTTTCTATCAAATTATATAAAATATTCTTTAAACTGCTAATATGGCTAATTGTTGCTAAGATTTTTTTATTTTGCAATTATTTATTTTTTTATTTTATTTTCCTTTCCTGAAAAATGGTACAATATCAAAAGAATGTCAAACATATTTTTATCAATTTGTTGATATACTAAATCAATATTATCCGAAGTTCTAATTTTTATTTAATCTGTAACATTAAATAGACAAAGAGTGGAATTCCTTTAAATATCTTTCTTAAAAATACTATAAAGTTTTTAAGTATAGTTTAAAAATATTCATTTAAGTGTATTATTTATGTACTAAATTAGAAATACTTACTCTTTTGGAGCTCTAAAGCAATAATGGCTACCAATATATATATTATTGCATCATTATTTGATATCTTTTATAGCACAGCTGGTTTTTATAGTTCAATAGACCAGCTGCTCAATAAAAGTAAAAATAGTAAAAATTTTATAACAGTTGTAAAAATGGGAAACACTGTTTTTATGGTTGCAGAACCGTTTAATAAATATAAATTTATTTTACATAATAAAAATCTTATTTACTATTGAGAAAACTCATTTTTGCTTATGATTGGAAATTGAAATATTTGATTAAAGAATGTTGTCAATTTATTAGCCATTATAAATATAATAGATGTTTGTACATAATTTATTTAATCAACTATTGAAATTTATAATATTTAGTCACAATTGTATATGTGAAAATCAAACACTTATCAGACGAGAACTTTCTATTTTGTTATGTGCGGATGTAAGAGACACAAAAGGGATAGTGGGAGTGTGTCAGAGCGAGAGGAATGGTGGGGTTGTGTGAAAAGACGAGTGGTTGCGGAGGTACTGCTTCCAGGCAACTGAAAATACATGTGTTTAAAATAACGCAAAAAGAACCATCTAAATTTATGTTTGTGTCTTTGTGTCTATAATTAATGTTATTTTTCTTAATGTAAAATAAATCTGTCGTAAAAAAGAAGATGTTTTGGTATTACTGAACGATCCTGGAAACGACAGGTTCGTGAAACAATCACAGTATACTTTTTAAGTATGATTCTATTAAATTTTATAAATTATATAAGTTTGATTTTTTAGAAATTCTTTTCTATGAATTAATTACAGTTTAATATATAACTTTTTTCAAATTTTATCTATTAAATTAGGATTACTAAATTGATACATTTTAATTAAAAAAATTATGATCAAGTGATTATATTTTGATAATTTTTAATGCAAAGATGTATTTCTTGAATTTTCAATGTTTCTATCGAATTCTACTTTAATGTTTTTCAGTAAAATTTTCTTTATTATCCACAATTTTTCATTGTAAATAATAAAAAATCTTTAGAAAATTAAAAAAAATTACTAACCATTCATATTGTGTTCATAATACTTGTTTTCTATTGCAAAATTTAGCAGTTTTATTCTTTTCTATAATATATAATTACTTTGAAATTTTTTTTCTAAAAATGTAGTCCATTTTTTACAATAATATTTTGATAAATTGATTTTACGTATTCTCTGCATTATTCTTAAATCTTTTTATAGTACTGTTAAAATAATGCATAGTTGCATTTCTAAATTTCTAATTGTACATACATAAAACAAATTACTTATACAAAGTCAGTAAATTTAATATTATTTTAAAGGAATCTATTTTGCTATTACTTACATATAATTAACTTTTAGTTGTTAATGAAAAATTTAATGGAGATTGCTAAAAATTTATTTTACTTTTTTAATTTGGCATTTTTTAAATTTGAAATGTGTTTTCTTATATTATTATAATAATATATTTAATTTTTTGCAAACAATACAAATTTTGCAGCTGCAGAAAGGAAAAATGTATATATGAAATTTGATTAGAATAGGAGATACATAAATCAAGATATTTTATTTTTAATAAATATTTATTTTTTTAAAAAAAATTAACTTTAGAAAAACATTTAATAGTTTATTGATTATGTGTTAATTATTTCATATTTCAGTATTAATTTATTTTATGATTTTTGAGGCTTTTATTTTTTAAATACTAACATTAATTTTAGTTATAATAATTAAAATAAATGCTTTATATACTGTAATTAGGCATTAAAAATGTTATAAAATTCATGTTTTCTTTGAAATGAAAATAATCATTTTGTTTATATTGCTTTAATTGATTTAGTTTAAATTTGAGATTTCATTAAAACATCTATTTTTTTTTTTATAAAAGGATGCATATATTCTTGTGTCACTTTTATGATGTTTCTTAAAATTGTTTCAATTTGCATACATATATACATATACACATACATACTGTTTTTATGAAGTCAATTTGAATAAAGGTGTATTTTTTAGATAAAAAAGATGGGAGACATGGGATTACTTGCAATATCAACACCAGAAAAGTATGGAGGTGCTGGATTAGATTATTTAGCATATGCAATTGCTATGGAAGAAATTAGCAGAGGTTGTGCTTCTTGCGGAGTTATCATGAGTGTAAATAATGTGAGTTATATTTCATATTGGCTGTTTCATTCATTTTGTGCAGAAAACTTAATGAATTAACTTATAAAAGAATAAAAAAGTAAATAAATATATTGTGAACTGATTGATGTTTCCCCAATTTTTTTTTTAATTCAAATTTGTTTCCAATTATTGATTTGCTCTACTTTACCTTACTTAAAAAAAACTTGAAAAATAAATAAGATTATGGACAAATGTGTTAATATAAAAGTTAATTTTTGGCGATTTTGATCTTATAAGAACTTTAGTAGAAAATTGTACAGTATGTATTAATGAGAAGAATTAAATGTAAAATTATTTTCATTTTGCTATATTTATAATATTTCTGCCTAGTTAAAATAATGCATAGTTGTTAATTTAATTTTAAAATTAAACATGTGATATGTTGTACTTTCTATTATAATTCAAATTTTAAATTTAATTGTATTTTAACCAGGGTTTTACAACTCCTGGAATTTGAAAAATTGTTTTAAGGCCCCTTGAAACTCCTGGAATTTTGACTTGACTCCTATAAAATTGCGAAATACTCTTGGAATTTTTACTTACCTTGATGCATTTATTTATTTTTTGTAAGAAAATAACAGTTTTTTTTCCTTTTGATTTAATATTCTAAAATTTTCAATGAAATAGTCCTAAAACAACAAAATTGTGTATTAGCTCTTAATATTACCCATAGATGGCAGCATGATTGATTATAGGTTATTATTGTATTCATAATTGTTGACTAATATAAAGATCCAATTCAGTTACAATAATTGGATCTTTATATTAGTCAACAATTATACATGTTCATGATGATCCAGTTCAGTCGGGACTGAATGTAGTATTTAGAGTTTTGTGTGTGAAGTGAAATAATCACCAATAAGATAATTACATGGTGCAATCAGGTGGGTGATTTTGTTGATCCTTTTTTTTACTGTTTTTTATATTATATACAACAACAACAATATAATAATTTCTAAAGTACTACTTTGTTTTGCTGCCAGTGCCAGGCAAAAATATAAATTATATTTAGATGACATAAAACACTAAAATGGTCGTAATAACAGGGGAAAGTAAAAAGTACTTCTTGCAGAAATTGATGAACTGAAAATCAAAAAGAAGCATTTGGAAGATGAGATAAATAAATTTGAAAAATCTGATATAGAGTATGCTGAGGAAGCTGAAAGAACTGGTAAATTAATTTTAATTTTGAAATCAAACTTATGTCACCACGGTGTTTCAGAGAAGCAACTATTAGTATCAATAATAAATTGATTTCAAAAATTTTAAAAGTGGAAAGTTAGCATTTTCCAACAGCAATATTTTGTATACATTAATTATCAAGAAATGTGAATATTTATTGAATGATTAAAAAAACAGAAAAGTCTAGAATATGGATATGAAATTGTATAGTTTGAAATTAGGGAGAAGAAATTATAGAATTGCTGCTATTATATATATAATTAATAACTAAGAAAAAAAGTCATCCTGGAAATTTGATCTAATAGCTGTATTCATTTTATTTTGAATAAATACATCTATTTGAAAAGAGTTTGTTATATGTATCTTAAAATTTTCAATTAATAATATAAGAAATTAGTGAAGATGTTTAAAAATTCTAAAATTACCCATGATTTTATACAATGTATAATTCAGAAATGTAAAAAATATTGATTATTTATCTAGAAAAATTTTCTGCTATTGTAAATTTATTTTAAAGGCTTTTGAAATAATAATTAAATATAATTATTCTAACTTAAATAAAAAATATTCTCATTCATTTTTACAATTATTTATTTCTATTATTTTCATATGTAATTAAAGAATGTTGCATATATATATATATATATATATATATATATATATATATATATATATATATATATATATATATATATATATAATGCAAAGTTAGATATAGAACTGAAAAGAGCACAAGAATATATAAAAAAATTCATTGTATTTTATAAAATATACTATTAACTGTATATATATATGTATATATTATATGAATATTTAATCAAGAATAATTGGTAAAATGAAAAAAATTTTTTTAGCCTGAATGACTCTTGGAAAACTGAAATTTGATTCTTGGAAATTTGTATGAAATTAATCTGTGACTTAAATTCATGATTAAAGTTTTACTTTTAAATTGACTCTAGCATTTTTTTAGTCTTTATATTTAGGAGGTCTTTTAAAGTATGGAAATGAATCTCAGAAGGAGAAGTTTGCAACTCCATTTACAAAAGGAGACCGTATTGGTTGTTTTGCCTTGAGTGAACCTGGTAAGCAAAATTTTTCATTTCAATTTATTATTTTTTTAATAACTGAGAAAATCCTCTGACATTTGGTATGATTATCTAAATATTTTTTAATGTTATTAAAATTTCATGATGACATGAAAATTTATTATTATTCTTTAAGAATTTCAAATATCATGTTTAGGTTAGAATATTTTGTTTTGAAATTTTTTCACATACTTTAGTTTTTTTTTTAATTTTTAAAAATTTCTTTATTATTGGAAGAATTTAGCATATTTCTTATCAACACAACAATGATACATTAAACAGGAATAATTGCTGCAAAATATTCTGTTAATGTTAGACAAAAATGTTTGTAATATCTATATAATATTTTATTAAAAAGTCTTTATATTTTAGGAGCTAAGGTACATAATCAATAGATACAAAATAATATTTTAATATTAATATAAAAAAAATGTTTTTAAACATCAGATACTATATTAGTAAAAACCTTAATATATAAATTAAAAACAGATTTTCAAAAAATTGTTTGTCATTATATTTATGATCTGCAAAAGTTATTTATTAATTAAAGGGATCAGAAGTTTAATAAGAATATTTGAGATGTGTTTTGCTGCTAAATGATTTTAATCATGAATTGTGATACATCTAATTTTATTTATTAGAAATTTTAAGGTACATAGAATTATCAAACATCTTCAGAAAAAAATTTTTATTAGCACTAACTTTGCAAGTTGCAGTTGCATAATTTTCACATATTAAATTAAAAACCTATTAAATTATTTCTGAAAAATATATTAAAAATTGTTTGAGACATAGAATAATTTTCTGTGTCTTTGTTTTCAATTAATAATTAATGATTCTATTTTAAACAATACTTGCTATAAATAACTCATGACTTAGATTTTTCAATATTCAGTAAAATAAATATTTGTGTAGTATAAATTTCACAGAAATTTCCTTCTAATTTAATCATCTTTGTTGTTATAAATCAAAGTGTTATAATTAGTAAAATCAGTTTTACAGATTAGGAAATTTAGTTTTGCCAAGCTTACATAAATAAATATATTTGGTGTTCTGCTGCAATTAAAAATAACTACTCCAAATAAAAAAAAATCCACTATTTTAAAACTGCTACCAGTGATTAGATTTATTAATTTGAAACTGCTTTATTGCAAACACATTATGGGTGTTTATAAAATATAATCAGAATAGATTTGTTAATGATCTGTTATTCAAAGTAAGGAAATTGCTTGAACCAAAATTTTTATAATTTTTACTTTTAAAATTGCTTATTTCTTCAACTATTTCACTAAATGTTATCCAGCTTTTGTACTTGTTTATAAAATGCTTGCTAATTTTAATTTAGGAATTAATGAACATAATATAAGAAAAAAGCAGACTACTATTAAATGAATGTGTAGAAAATTGATATTTCTGATTTAAGAATGTAATTAAAAATGCTTAAAAATTAAAATAAATATATCTTTAGGAAATGGAAGTGATGCTGGTGCCGCATCAACCACTGCAAGGCTAGAGGGTGATTCTTGGGTTTTGAATGGTACTAAAGCTTGGATAACAAATGGATATGAAGCTGAAGCTGCCCTTGTAAAAAAATTTTTCATGTTTTATTAATTATTTAATTTTTTTAAATGTAAATTGTGATATCACAAAAGGTTTGGGGTCTGATGATTATAGTATAGTTATTATAAAATAAATTTCTAAAATATTTTTTTTATTTATTTAAAAGATCTGAACATTTTGTGTATGTTTTATATTTTTAAATATTTTTTGTAATTCTTCTGGAATTATAAGGTGACATTGAATACACATAATTATTTAATTTCTTTTATATATACTGCTTTTATATCTCAATGTTGATTTATTTTAATATTTTATGAGAATGCAATTTACTGATTTCATTAATAAGATTTAAAATATCTGAATTATGTTTGATAACTCCTTAAAATTTAGGATTGTAGTTTAATTATTGCTTCATTTGGTAAAATCTTACAAGCAGGTATGGTTTTGGCACAGTTTAAAATATTTGCATCAAGCACTGTACAGATGTCTTACTAAATTACATCACCTCACACAATATACAATTTTCAAAATCACACTATGCTGGAAATTTAAACCTTGTTATCTCATGCTCTTTTAGACTTCAAATATCAAATTTTCAAATATTTCATTATAGTTACATATACATACTAGTGCTGGTGAGCCCCATACTGTACCTTAAGATTAATGGGTTTGGGATACTTGTCTCTCACCAAGTGCCTCATAATTTTGAACCATATGACAAGGTGAGACCTGAGCTGGCACCTTCCTCACCACACCAGCAGAAGAACTTTGAATGTCCAACAAGCTAGTGAGGTTGAATGTGGTCATCCTCCCAATCACTGCCCATGGCAAATGATACTTCACTTTTCTGATCTTAAAGCACAGCAGTTTGAAATTACTGAGTCACTAGTGCTCATTACTTACTGCTGAAGTATTATAAAATTATAGCTAGAAACTAATTTCATAGATAACATATTGCAAAACTAATATAAAATAATTAAATATCATACAACTTAGAGTAGGTGACATCTGGGCAATGAAGCTCATTCAGTAGTCTAAACATTTTTATGAATCCTTGGGTATTAAATAATATTTTAAAAAACATTATTATAAATGCTATCTAGCGCAAGAGACAACTGGGCAATAAAGCTAAATCATTGATATAAATAAGATACATTTTTATGAAAACTCAGGTTTTAATTAACTGGACAGTGGCCCCATCATTAAAAGAAAAATAATAAGTGTTAATGCAATCTACCTTGGAGAGAACTGGGCAATAAAGCTAAATCAATAAATAAAATATATTTGTAGGAAAATTCAGATTTTAATTAACAGGGCAGTGGCAGCGACATTAAAATAACATCAGTGAAAGTTCAGTCTGCACTGAAAGAAACTTGGTGCAATAAAGCTAAATCAATGACGTAAGCAACACATTTTTATGAAAAATTAAGTTTCTAACTATCAAGTATCACAATTCATGGTACATCTAAATGCATGTCAAATATTTCTATATAATACTCAATAAATTACATACATAGTTATAAACAATGGCAATTTTAATCAAATAGCACATAAAGTAAAAGTACTCATTTGATCACTAGTGGAATTTAAAAAATGCATCTTCTGTTTATCACTGTCCATTATCTTTTATTTCTTACATGCTAATATTAAAATATAAATTTTTTAGTTTGATACACTTTTAAAACAAAAAACTTCAAGCATTTGAATTTCAACCATAATTTCCACCATAAAAATAACCAACCGTAAATTCAGCCTATAATCTCAACAATAAAAAGAAAGAAATCACAGTAAAATCTTCTGTTTAAACTTCAAACAAATTTCATGTATGCTAACATCAGATTATGTCATAAAATTAAAAGAATACATTCCATTGCAATAAATCACAGTTTGACGCATTTATCGCTGTACTGGCTCCTACAATTTGGCACTTGATTTTTCATGAAATATCTTTTACTTTAAAATATTTTTTTTGTGTGTGTGTAAACTCTGCATATGAATTCTTATGTACTAATTTTCATTATACTTATCATGAGTTTGTTCTTCATAATAAATCTTGCAAACTTAAAATACTGTTATCTATTATTTTTTTTTATAAATTGTTTTTAAAATAATCGTTAATGAATAATTTTAATTTTTGGATAAATAACAGATGTTTGACTAGAATAGCTATTAAAATTGGAAAAATATGATATTTATAACCATTATGTTAGAACTGTTAATTATTTAAATAATAAAAAAATCTTATTTTTTTCTTTATTTGATGCTGATCCTTATTTTTGTACACAATATAATTTAAAATATATTTTTAGCAATAATATAACTATTATAAAGTTGGCTAATAACAATTGAAAGTTTCCTGTAAAATATTTTTGCTAATGCATATATTTCTGGAATTATTAAAATATGCTATATAATTATTAATCTATCAAAATTTTGAGAATCTTCAGAAAATATTAAATTAATTTTTATTTATGGAAGAACGAATACATGTGTTTATGGTATTTGTATAATTCATGTTCAAATAAAAAACCATACTCAAAATTTATCTAAATTGTAAAATTAGTAAAAAAATAGAAATTTTCTCAAATTTATGAACCTTTTCTAATATTTTATTTGAATTCCTATTTTCAAAAATTTTGTATATCCATAGCATTAAATTTCTTAAGAAAAATATCATTAAAATTATTAATTAAGTTATATATTTTTAATTTTGTAGGTAATTGCCACAACCGATAAAACAAAGAAGCACAAAGGTATAAGTTGTTTTATAGTTCCAAAACCAACTCCTGGTTTGACTTTAGGAAAGAAAGAAGATAAATTAGGAATTAAAGCAAGCTCTACTTGCAACCTTATTTTAGAAGAATGTAAGGTTCCAAAAGAAAATCTCTTAGGACAACCTGGAGATGGATTCAAGATAGCTATGGTATAGAAATTGTTGTTCATATTTTACAGAATTATAAATTTTAGTTTTTTAAAAATTTAAACTATTTGCTTTTTTTATATTAAGACTTTCAAAAATATTAAAATTTTTTCTATCCATAATTCTAGACTATTCTTGATGCTGGCCGAATCGGTATTGCTGGGCAGGCTTTGGGAATTGCTCAAGTAAGTTATTTTCGTAAACTGATTTCAATGTGTCAAAAGAGAATCATTGGTTAGTTGCATGTTTGAGAATTTTCATTAAAACTGATATAAATTTGTTTATCTAAATTAATATGAAGTCATTACTATTTCAAAATACATATTCTATCAATTATAGAATCTAAACAATTTGAATTGTTATTATTAAGTTATATAACCTAGTAAATGAGTAAAAATTTTAAATTTTGAAAAAATACTTTTTGAAATGTCTTTTCATTAAAAATTGTCTAAAGAATAATTCTCATAATATTAAAAATTATGTGTTACAAATAAGAAATTTGAATATCAATGAAAAATTAATTATAAAATTTAACATTTAATTTCTCAACATCATCATCAATACATATTGATTCATTATTGATCATTCCATAGAGGTTCTTTATGTTGTGGTGATAACAAAAACTAATTTTTACTAATTAAAATTGTAAAATACTAGTAACTTGAAAATATATTAGTAGTAGATTGCAAATCCTATATTAATTATGTAATACTTAATTTACCAAAACAGTAATTACAATTGTTTTCGATAAAGTAATTTTCAAAATACACTTTAATTCAGACATTTTCATATATTATTAATTTTTGCTTTATTATTTTTTACATTCATATTCAAGTGTAAAATATTTGAAATTCATCAAACTTTAACCTAAAAAATTAATTTGAATAACCTAAAAAGTTAATTTGATTTTTACTGAAACTTTCATTTTTTATTAGCTATTTTATTTCTGTTGGATTTTGGAACTTTTAAAAACTTAAATTATAAATTAAAAAAATCTTTATTGATTTGAAATTGAATATTTATTCTAGAATGTCAAAATACATTAAATAAATTTAAACAAATTACGAAAATTGTGATCTGCCTATATTGCTATATTTGTATTACTCTAAGTTAAAAAACTAAATTAATATTAATTTTACTACTCCTGTGCTCTAAATCAATGCATAACATTTAAATAATATCAAATAGGTGTAATGGGAATATCAAGCAATTTATTTCTATAGTATAGATGTTATGAAAACATTTTTATTTGGTAATTAATTTCAATAGATTTTAATCTCTGTAATAATAGACTTTTGAATGTATAGGATGATCCAGGCAAAATATTAAAATACAACATGTCAAAAACTATGAACAAACACTATTTTGTTTATGCTGAGTGTATATATATATGTATGAACATATTTTGCACTTATATATAAAAGACTGAAATTCTCTTTGAAATGTATTATATATTTAAGAATAATATGAATATTCAATTTAAAAATGTAAAATAAACTTACATTTTGGAAATAAAAGAATTTTTTTTAGTTACAAATTTATTTGAGAATTTAAATAAATACAGTTAACACATTAGATTATAAAATATATATAATCTGAATATTCTTACATTTTAAATAATGGTTTAATAATATTTAGTCAGTTACTGTATAGATTCATTTATTTATATTCAGTTAAAATTACTTCAAAACAAAAAAAATAAATTTAATATATTAAATGAGCCTAAATATTTGTTATAGATTCAAATGTTTGTAAGTTAAAAAGATATAAATCAAATATATTTCAGGCTGCATTAGATTGTGCTATTCATTATGCTGCTCAAAGGCAAGCATTTGGAGCTCCTATTCTTAAACTTCAAGCAATACAGGTTAGTTTTTCCTTAATTTTAATTTTCACCATATTTCAAAGATATTATTTTTAAATTTAACTGTACATTAATATTTTTCAGACAAAATTAGCTGAAATGGAAGTAAGCATAGAAAGTGCTCGCTTATTAACTTGGAAAGCAGCAATGTTAAAGGATGCTGGCCAGAAATTTACTAAGGTAACAGGGAAACGTTTATATAGGTTTTTCATTGACATTCGTGAAGAAAAAAAAATTATTTGTGAAACATTTATTATTTAAGCAAAGAATATGAACAGATTGATTTTAATCTTATTTGACTCAAATTTTTTTTATTATTTTTATAATTTCATTTTTAGAGAACTTCATTAGTTTTAAATTCTTATCTTTGATTGATATCTTTACTGAAATGATAACTTAGATATATTAAAGTAAAGGTTGTTTGAGTTTTTTTTTAGATCTGTGCATAATTATATTTATTATGTTATCAGATTTTTTTAAGTTGTCTATCATCTTTATTTATAAAAAAAGCAAAACACTATTAAAATGTATGTTTGTCATTAAATGTATAAAATCAAATGATTATATAACAATTATAAAATATAAATCGTTCATTTAAAATTATATTGATATGTTTTTTATTGTATATTAAAGAAGTTTTATCAAATGGAACTATCTACATGTAAACTTTTAACTGAGAATCATTAGAGATTTTCTGTAAATTAGTTCTTTAAACTTTTTGATGGTTTGTTCATTTTCTCATTTGCTACATCAGATCTTGTAAGGAAAAATTTACCAAAGTCAAATCTAACTAAATCTATTCATTCTTTATTTGTATAGAATTCAGTATAATGCAATAAAGATTTCATAATTTTAAATTCTTGTACATTAATAATAACTGTCACTAATATATTTTTGGCTTTTATGCTAATTACTTTTACTTATATAGTGGTAACATAATTATATTTAATGTAGTAGGTTTTTATATACTTACTTTTATAAGTTAAAATTTTTTACCAATTCCATAAATACAAAATGAGAATATTTTATAATCATTGCTTTTATGGTCTTCATAAAATATTCCCATTTTGTGTCTATTCTGTATTGAATGATCTTGTTGTTAACATGATTTTGTTTTTCAAAATAAGACTCATATAATTTCATCTTTTCAAAGAAATAAACATCCATTGAATGACTGAAAATGCACAAAATTTAATTTTATAATTTTTTCGGTAGCCACTAAACTGTACAAACATACTTGAAAGTCAGAATTGTAATTAATTTTTATGAAAAATTAACAATTACAAAATCATGAATATATAGAAATTTAGAACAATTGTGAGCACCTGAAATTTATTAAAAAATTAGTATTTTGACTGATACATTTAACTGTATTAGTAAAATATTGTACATCCTCCTATTATGATGGTCATATCTTGTTAGGTATAACTTTAACTTAATTTTTAACCTGCAAGCATTTAATAACATTGTTCTTGATACCAATGTGAAATAGTAACATAATAAATTCTCTGGGTGAATGCAATCAATTCACTTTATTTTTAACTGTATAAGAGTATATTGGTTTCAGCTAATAATTATATTTATTTAAACCTCAATATTGTGTAAGAACATACCAGAACTTACAAATTTGTTTCTAATATGCTGAGAACATATGCATTTTTTCTTCAACTATTTACCACAGAAATGTACAATCCTTCCAAAAATATATTGCAAAAAGATGAAATATTGCATTATAAGAATAGCCATAATTTAACTAAAAGTCATTGAGATCAATATTAATTTGAAATTTGATTTATACTTCGAAATAACTTCAAAATGTGAATAGTAAATTAAGCAAAAATTGTCCCTAAAAATTATCTACCTAAATCTCCCTGACAAATAATCAAAATACAGTAATTGTAAATAAGTAGCATGATTGACTAATATGTTTATAATAATATTGTAGACAAATTAAAATATTTCATTTTCATAAGGGAAATTACCAATAGAAAATTTTAACTGAATTAAATTTTCAGAATATTCTTTGTTATAATGCAATTTATAGAAATAAACATTAGATCTCATACAATTAACTTTTTTTTATGAAATATATTGGATAGTATTAATTTTTTCATGTCAGTTTGAGTTTGTACATTGCTTACTACATTTATGTGTTTTTATTGTTATGTAAAATTAAGATTTTCTTCTTATTTTATATAATTGATATTTTTGACAAAAAAAAGTGTCTGAAAGGTAATTGATATGTTTAATATTATTGACACAATATTTTAAAATGAAAATCAGAAATGGAGTTTTTGCAATTTTATGGTTTATGTAATTTTATGTATTTAATTATTTCAGGAAGCAGCTATGGCAAAACTTGCAGCATCAGAAGCAGCAACTTTTGTTTCACATCAAGTAAGTAGCATTAAATATATATAATATTCAATTTAAATCAAAGTCATATGAATCACAAATACAAAAATGATTATATTATGCAGGCCAATTAGACTTGTGTTTTTTATAATATTAATGATAAAACATTCACTAAAATAAAGCTTAGATAATTCTTAATACTGTCATCATCTGATTGACAGGTCAGTTTTTATTTTTAAAAAAGACCCAAAAATTTTTAAATAAAAATTTTATTTATTTTTAAGATTTATATATATATGAAAGTAGAAGTCATTGTTTCTTTATTACTGTGAAAGATGATCCCTCATTTTCAGCCTTTGGATAGAATTTGCATGGTATCACTTCAGAAAACATTTTATTATTCAACAGTATTTTGTTGCTTTGCAGATACTTACATATCTTTTCATACCATTAATATTTCAAGTGTGTTGTACAGCAAAAAGCAACTACATCAGAAAAAAGCTGTCTAAAATTATCTTATGACTACTGGTTGGTCAAAACAATTTAATTTTGATAACTTCTAATGGTTATTGATGAAAAATTTTTTCCTATAATAATTTTAGTTATTATAGAATATTGTATATTTCTTGAGAATAATAATTAATATTTTAATACAAGGTAATTCAAAAAATTTGATTAATGAAGACATCCAATAAAATAATGAATAATTGTACAGAGATTGGACAGAATCATATGAACATTCACAGAAAAATAGTACTTAAAAGAAACTTCTCATTTACTCCTGCTCTCTACCAGTGAAAGGTGCCATCTAGTGAATGAGGAAGGACACATATCAGTCTGTTATTAGCAGTGATAGAAGTGGCATGTGAAATATATTTATTGTTCAAATTGCATTATCTTGCAACTTCTCTGATTTCAAAGGAAGCCTGATTGTTGGGCTCCACATCTTGCTGAGGACACTCTAATAACGGCAACTTTTCTAGGTGTTGGGAGAAATACGTTGCTGATTGTAAAACCAGAATATTTGAAGCATTAAAATTCTGCCAAAAACCACAATAATGTCAAAAGCAAAGTTTAATAACAGACAAGTGTTTTGAGGTAGAATTATGGGGAAAAAAAGAAAAACACAAGACAAAATCTGGGATAAACACACATCTATTGGAAGTAGTTTCATAAATATATATATGTGTTTGTGTGTATCATGAACTGTGTATAGTAAATATATTCATGGTAGAGCAGTTATTTCAAAACTTTTGATTAGATCATGCAATGTGTTGAAGCAAGGAATATGATGTCGCAAGTGTGAAATGTGTACATAAGAACAATGGGAGAATGTAGTGAGGTCTGACAAATTGATATTCACATTATTCCCAGCAAATGAATGTGTTTAAGTTTAGAGTACATTGCCAGTAGCTTATCAAGGTTACTGTCTTTAGCCTAATGTTTAAACATAGCAGTAGTTCAGTGATAATCTGGGGTGCAATATTACACCATAAGTCTTGGCTTATTTGTTCTGAATGGTTATTATAGGAAAGGATTATGTTTACTCTGGGGCTGACTATTTTCTCCCATGTTTCCTTAAATAATCAAATAATTTTCTAAGATAATGCCGCTATTCACACATGAGGAATTGTCCAAGACCAATTTTATTAACAAAACCATGAATCTCCTGTGGTCCTTCAGGGAATTAGGGGACTTTTTGCAATTAAGATGAGAATGTAGTATCCCTCTGGATGTTGTATTTGACAATTCCATGTTAGATGCAAGCTTTAATTCATCCAAAAGAGGCAATGATGGCATATTAATAAAAAAAAGTTTCTGTTCACATTTTGTTCAACCCTTGTATATAGAATCTTTTAGACATAGCTGAAGTTAATTTATGATATTTTATTTTTAAAATCAATGTAGAATATTGAATTCATTTACTTTTAAAATAATTTTACTTATAGTAAATAATTCAAGCAGAGTACTATCACTAAGTTGTGATTTCATATTTTAGAACTACAAAACTATTTTAAAATTCATTTCTTATTGAAAATTCCTAAACTAAAACCAAATCTGTGGCATGACAGCCCATATCTGATTTCTTGACTGAGAGCCCTGGGGTGCAAAGCTTATATCCGGTTTAAGTGGTCAATTTAAAGCGAAAGGCCCAGCATTTAGTTCCCAAATAGATTTAGATTTAAAATTAGGGTGGTCCAAAAGAACCTAGCACCGCAACCATAGGTCTACTGTACTATACCCCTCAGAAAGCCCTATTTGAAGAGACCAGTGGCTGAAGCAAAGTTCAGCAGACATTTTACAGGAATTTCCTGCAACATCCTAGGTTCAATCAAGTGCTGACCCAGGTGTTCAAATCTATGTGCAGAAAAGGTTTCACATTTGCATAAGATGTGTATTGAAGTTTCTTCCATATAATGACAACCTCTACAAGTGGGATTATCTGAAACTCCCATTATCGTGAGATGTCTTTTAAGGTGGCAGTGTCCTGTAAGTAGTCCCATTGCTTTCCTTAGACTGTCTCTATTGAGCTTTAATAATTCTTTTTGCCTTTTGCTAGGGCACGTGCTATTTAATAGCCTTGCTTGTCTTTGATCATTGGCATTGTGCCAATTCATAAACTGTTGTTTTCTGAAGAGATCAAAGACATTCTTTCTGATCAATTCTTTTGAAATACCTAGTGCTGGTTCAGGACCAAAAAAGTCAGTTGTTGATCCAGTCCTTGCTAGCTCATCAGCTAATTCATTGCCAGGAACATAGTTCCCAAGTATCCTGGGTATTCAGATTATCGATCCACTGAAGGGATGAAAAGGCTGATTCAACCCTGCCCGACCCAAGGATTGATCCCGACTTTTGCTTTGGAAGCTTTACCACTAGGCCACCAGACTTACTTAAGAAAACCTTTTTGGAGAAAATTTAATGACCGCATATATTTTTTATTAATTACAATGCTAATTTTTGATTTCCTATTTAATATTGAAAGTTTTGGCTTCAAGTGAAAGTGCTTAACAAATAGAATGCCAGAAGAAGCAATATTAGACTATAACATATAAATACATTTTCAGTGGCAAATCATGCATTTCATGTTAAGGAAAACAATTCTTAAAACTTGAAATAATTATTTTATGAAATCAATTCCAAGCAACAGTTTTTATAAAGCATAAATTAATGAGATTTCCAGTTAAAAATTAAATTGTATTCATATGAATTAAAATTCTCATTAAGAAATAAATTAGTAAGAAGGTGAATACTATTATTTTAATGGAATACAAGCAGGCTTTTTTGTCACAAGTAAAATTTTGTTCATTATTTTTTCTCTTCCAATAAAAATGTTTACTCAATGTAAATTATTTACTTAAGAATGGTTTAGATTTCATTCATTTAACATGTTTATGAATGCATTGATTTTCTTGAATAATTATCAGTTTGGCATTATCAGTATGAATATTTTAAATTTTTCAAAAGTTGTACATTTTTTTTTGTTGAGGTAATATTGAAGTATGTGGCAAAAATGTTTTCTTATAAAAGAAAGACGATTTTTATTTCTCTATATTGCTCCAATTTATCTTACCATTAATAGATTTTGTTAGAAACAATACAACAGTGTCACTGCATTTTACATCTTAATATAAATTCTTTAAAACATTGAGAATTATATGCTAATGACAAAAAGTGTAACTTTAAAATAAGCTCATTCACTTTTCTTAACTACATAAAAATTATAAATCAAAATAATGTAGGTAATAGTTCTCAATACTCAAACTTAAAGACAAAATATGAGAGATTATGAGTGTAGTAAAATTAAATCCTACTCCATGTCACCTCTGTGTAAATGTGAAAATACTAGTATTAAGTAAAAAGTATATATACATAATGTTTTACTATTTGGCTATATGTGTTTGAATATATTGTTAATCCTGATCAATTGTTAGAAGTAATAACATATCTTTTCAGGCAATTCAAGTATTAGGTGGCATGGGTTACGTCTCAGATATGCCTGCAGAAAGACATTACAGAGATGCCCGAATAACAGAAATCTATGAAGGTACAAGTGAAATACAGAAATTGGTTATTGCAGGGAATCTTGCAAAAGAATATGGATTAAACTGAACTTGCAAAGTATAATACAATGTGCCATAATTTTTTACAGTTTTTGATTGCCTACAATATATTTTTACTGAAAAAGTACACATGCATGTGTTAATAAACCTATTTTTACAAAAGGATTTGAATTTTTTTCTTGATTTATTTTACAAAGCATTATTTACACAATGAATATAATTATTTATAACACTTCAGAATTTGTAGAAAGATCGCTGTCAATTTCTATTGATACAATATGATGTCCAGGAACCATTGCTAGGCCAAGAACTCTGGGCTCTTCAAATGATTCCTCACCTATAAAATAGATTAATATTTCTTAATTGTAATAACTGTAAATATTTACCCAATATCTGATACTGTTAAATTTTTTCAATGAAATAAATATCAGTTTTAGTAATATTTTAAATCTATAAACAAAATACAACTATAGAAACTTAATATCACTAAATTATTAAACACAAAATTTTTGTTGTTGCATGCCCCCAAAGGCCAGCAGCACTAGACCAGGTCCATGACATTGTACACTCTACAATAATCCAAAACCAGAAGAGGGTCGTCAACTAAGTCCTGCCTGGAGAGCCCCAGGCACTCAAGGATATGTTCAGACGAAGCCTGCTTGCTAGAGCAGTTGGTACAGGTTTCAAAGGTTTGGGAATTCTCAGAAAATTTTAGGGTTTTAAGATGTCCACTTTGAAATTGAGCAAATAGTTTGTTCCTGATGACTAAAGTCGTTGGTCAGGGAGCCTCCGGAACGGGAACTTTGGTTTTAGTAATGTACCGGAGGGACAATCCAAGTCATCCTGTTCTTAATTTTTTCTCTGGAGTGAATCTCCGTGAAAGTGAGAGGAGCTAAATTAACGGAGGCCTCGCCAGCACCAGCTTTCACCAGAGCATCCGCATGAATAGTACACAAAATTTTTAATACTGCTTATCATTGCAATTATTCTTGGAACCAGTTATAATCTAGACATCAAAACTGTATATCAGTACAGCTATTAAGAAAGGCCTAATTTTTTTAACCAGTTAACAAGCTTAAGATATGAGTAAGAATATTTATTTAAAAATCTTTATAATGTACAATCAAAAATGATTTGAAACAATTTAGTAATGATTTTACTTGAGTGACAAATATGTTAAAAAAATAATGGTATTAAATGACCTAAACAATAAATGTAAGAGAAAATTTATTTTTTTCTAATATTTTATATAATAAAAATATAAGTGAATTAAAAGCTTTGAAATCAAAACCCTTTGAAATTATAATTCTGTATATGGTATATAAATAAATATATATTCTGTGTATATATATAAAGGTACTCTTCTAAAATATATTTTTATTCCCCCCCCCATTTTTTGATAAATGAAAAGTTTCAAAAAAAGATAGAAAATAATTTAAAAAGGCTTTTTTATTTATCCCTAAAAATGTTTATATACATATATACATATTTTAAACAATAGATTTTTACACACAATTTTATTTAACTCAAATGAGTTCTTTAAAATACTTAAACTTCTGAGAAAATTTTAGTAATAAAGTATTAATTAAGCCTAGTTTTCTTCACTCATAATAAATGCTAACTGTTCTCATTACTAATTATAATTATCGAATAAGTTAAGTCACAGGACTTTTACAAAAAATCGTAACTCAAAATGTTTTTCTATTATATATACTCAATTTGTTAAGATGATTATTTATCACTCAACATTAATTTTACGAACAATAATATGTTGGAATGTTAGCTTGACTATAACTTCAAAACAATTTAGCTAGTAAAATAGTATGTGTAATGGGTTGTCAAAAAAATTAAGTTTTATACATCCATCAATATTTTATTTTATAAATCAAAAATAAATAGCCCACTAAAAACTGAAGCAAAATGTAGACCCAATATATCCTTAAATGTAATTGTTATAAATGCTTGAGCTTACAAAAACATTATCTTGTTATTTGAATTTAATTTTATCAGATAGTTTAAGATAAAAAAGTACTTGAATAATTAGATTAACACCTTCCATTATATCACAGAGATTAGTAATATAAACAAACATCACAAAAATATCACCAAAGAATTCACAATTAAACAATTTAAAGCTATAAGTTTGAAATTAACTGTTGATTATCAAAACTATATATATATATATATATATATATATATATATATATATATATATATATAAATTTTTTAAAAATCCAGAGAAAATATTGATTAATAGTATTTGATTGCTTCTCACTGCTTAATGTTATCAACTTCTTGAGAGTGGGCTTTGTAGGTGTTAAATACCAACTGAATTATGCTATCAGTAACATTGCTATGGCTACAGCCTCCTCAGATTGGCAGGTTACTCTGGCTAATCACTAAATTCAGAACTTGTCTAGACATCAGACTGAGTGTAACAGCCTGCTCCTCCAACTTAAGCACAGGATTAATTCTTACCTCATAAAAATTTTATTACAAAATTTAATGAAGAAAAATTTTGAATGACTATTAAGATGCTACTTAAAAGATAATATGTACTTAAAATCAAAAGTAGAAATTTTCTATTTACACAGCCAGGACTTTATATTCAGAACTGCAACAAGTGAAACAATAGAAGATCAATTTAAATGCCATCAGGAGGCTAGATGGCTTAAAAATGAACACTAAATAAAATGAATTTTATAATTTTTAATCGTTGTCATTATAAGAAACATTTAGAGTCACTTTATTGTAAGTAAGAGAATGCTGCATATTCCAAGACTGAAATGTCTTTAAGGTTTTGTAACATCAAAATTAAAAAAAAAATTTCAATTTTACCATAACATGTATACAATATGTGTCAATTGAAGAAAAGGAAGCCTCATGAAAATTTAAAAAACTGATGAAATAATTACCAACATTGCAATAGTAAAATTGTTGCCAGAGATCTAAATATCAAAGAGTTAAACAAAGAATAAAAATTTAATTCTGAAACAAAGGATGTGATCTTCATTACCACTGATGACAATGGATATAAGTTAAAACATTTTCCACTTTACAAAATATAATCACAAGAGGTAGTTTTTTTTTTACATAGAGGCATTTGGGAAACCTTTTATGGCACCTAATGTCAATCAAATTGATCTTTTTCTAATAGATGCCAAGTATTATTTTGATTTCATGGGTGTAAGAGCTTTCTGTGGGGCTAATATGAACACTTATAATAGATATAATCAGATTATGACCAATACAAAGAAATTTACACAGTGACCAAGAGAAAATTATTTTACTATAAGCTAAAATGTGATAAAATAAGACATGAATATGTTTGAAATATAAAGCAACAGTTGAACTTGACAAATTGGAAGAAAATAGTGATAGTTAGTCAGTTGGTTTTGTGGTGCAAGATCTAAAGGACATTCAGTACAAAACTTAAGTTTTAATGATATAAGAGATTTTATTTAAATTTTTTAGTATAATTGAATAAGTATAAAATAAAGTTGCAAATTTTTTTGTTAAGAAACATTTTAGACTTAAGATATTTAGCAATTAAATATAGCCTAATTTGAAATCAACTTCCTATGGAAATTCAACTGTCAAATATAGATTGTTCAGAGATTTGGGATTTGTTATACATTAATTTACAACAGTGCATATGCTGTCAGGGTTTTGTGAATACTGTCAAAGGCATTGGATAAAAATACAATTTGCATAATTATTTAGAAATATATCTATTTATAATTTACTTATATCTATAAATATTGAACAGCATTTTACACAGCAACTCTAAAAGTAAAAGCTTAAAAATGTTTTTATTAACAAGACTGAAAGACAGCCATAAGATGAGTTCAGTCAGAAATAGATTTTCCCTATCACAACAATTTTGAGTTACATGGAAACAATAGGTGTATATGAAATATTTTTTTAATAATTAACTTCTTATTTTAAAAAAGATATAACAAATATTTAAATTTTTTTACAACTATTTTTTTGTTTTCACTACAACTTCTACTATTACAAATCACTGAATGGATTGTATTATCCAATCTGTAAATATATAATATCAATTTTGAAAATAATATTGTTTATTTAAATTATTATTTATTCATACTAGTAAAAACAAAACGATACTCTAATCACCATTTTAAAGAAAATCGAATTCTTAAAAAATGATGGTAGTTATAGTTCCAATTTAAAATAAAATGTATTGTTTGTAATAACTGCGTAATGTAAATGAAACCAGTTTTGTATTTTATTTCTTAAGTGATTTTTAAATAGGAATTATTATAAATATCATTATTTACTAAATTTTATTATGAATTTATTAACTAATGATTATAAATATTTTAATAACTCATTTTGATTTTTAATAAAGCAATAATTTTACTGCAAATGGAAATAAGGAATAAACATACAGAAAAATATTGATAAATGTAAACTGATATGAAGAAATTAATTCCTCAATATATTTTATTTAAAAGCATAAGATTTTAAAGAAATTCATTTTTACATACTGTTACATACTATCACTGCTGTTCAGAATTTTTTGACAAAGTTTTTATGAATCTAAGTTTAATGTTTTTATATTAACAATTTTATTTTCCTATTTTTGTAACTATTTATTGTCTATTTTTTATTAATTAATTTTATTTTATTATGCCTACTTTTTATTTATTAAATTAATTGTTAAAAAATTAAAGTATTATGCAGAGTTTAAAATTTTACACTACTTTATTTATAAAGCAATAAATTTTCTGATTTATAAAATTGAGTTTTTATTTAACTTATGAGCAACTATTAATAAAAAAAATATTAATGGAATAAATGCAGGATTTCAAACATTTATAATACTTAAAATAAAGTAAAATTTCATTATTTTAAAACCGTGAAAATACAATTTTTGATTTAAATATTTACCACCTATCACTTTAATATTAAATTTTTTTCCATTCAAACACCTTCATTTCTGATAAAATTTATCAATGAATTACATAAGTTACATACTTTAGATGTGAAAATTATCATGACGATAAAATCCTTACTTCCTGCTTGTAGATATTCAGCACAATTGCCAAGGATGACATTTCTATCTCGATCCGTACACAAAAATATTCCATAAAGAATCCTACCATCTGTCATTTCAATTCTCATATTCTTATTGAGCCAACTTCTTAGCTTTTGTCTTAAGGGTGTTAATTCTTTCTCCTGAAATTTTTTTCTACTATATAAAGTTCATGTAAATATACTTACAATAAATAAACAGATAAAAATGTAATAAATAAATAGAATGAAAAATTGTATATTTCTCTTTTAAATTTTATAAGAGTTTCTATCAAACATTTTTGACTTCTGCACATTTTAATATTATTTTCATTCTATACAAAATTTCACATATTTTTGTATGCAAAGAAAAGTTTATTGATTTTATTTTTTTTTATGCAAAGGAATTTCTTTATCTATATATTCCTAGCTGTCAACTAGAAATTCTCTTACAAAATTGTAAGATTTATGGGCCAAAACTATTATTGTATGCATTTTAAACCTTTAAAAAAAAAGAATGGCAAAACGTCAGAAAAGTATACAGAATATTTGATTAAGTATTTAAAATTATCATAAATAATGATAAATTTCCCATCAATAACTGTTAGTAAAAAGAAAAAATAATGAATTATATGATTAGAGAGAAATTCTTACTCAAAATGTTAAAACTAATTTAACTTTAGGGTAAAAGTCTGCAATTTCAATTTAAAGTAGGTCTGAAATATTTTCCAATTTTAGTACTACTTATAATATAATCTTCTTTTTACCCTAAACTGCCCAATTTCAGGCACAGGTGCCGTATAATCCACAATTCCTTATTCGAAATTTTTTTGACGATGAAGAAATATTGCCAAGATGACATATTGTGACGTGCGGGATGACGTAAATACTAGGGATAGAACCCCTTAATTACCCAGGCCGATGCATGAGATTTCTGCTGTCCATATCTTGGCAAACATAATGTATTTCTATGGAGTTTTTTGCTAATAGCCTTGAGAAATAAAGGAATTTAAAGCAAATTTTTCAGAATTTTCTGCTACCAAATATTGGACATAGACCATAAGATTATTTTGTGAGTCATTAAATAATGAAAACGACAATGTTTAAGCCATTAATAGTTGAAACTATTTTATAATGCTTAAGGTTTGCTATTTTCGCTTTAAAATCTCCCTTTTGGCAGTCTGGGTTTGCTTATTTTGATAAAGAAACTTATATATTAAAAAGTAATATCACTATTCTTAATGTAAATAAAAATAAGGCTTATTTAAAATTAATTATTATAATTAATTATTGGAAAGGCTTATTTAAAATTAAGTTTAAAATTAACATCATATTACATGGTATGTTGTTTGAAGTGTTTATCATTTTATTTGTAACTGAATTACAGAGTTTATACCCTAATTTTGTTATGTTTTTAAATTTTGTATTATGAAAAAATAAAATAAAATAAATGACTCAGTAAAATACAAAACTTTAAAATTTATTTTAGATTATATTATATGTTAAGTATATATTACTTTCAAATTATATATTGTAAATATATATTGCTTACTAGTTAATTATAATATGTAAAAATTTTTTTTTTATTTTTGTTAGTTATTATGTGTGTAAAAACTGTTGTTATATATTACTTACAGTTTAACATAATTTAATAAAAAATAGTTTTTCTACTAGACCTCTTTTTATAACACTATATGTTAGTTTTAACATAGGCTTATATTTTTTAAATATGTATTATTGCTTGTGAGTAATATTATACTAATAGAGTAAATAACTAACAATGAAATTTTTTTTTTGCATTTGTGTAACACAATTTTATTCAATTCTTAAAAAATTAAGAATAGCTTCTGTACATTACAATCTTTTTTAAAATTATAACAAGAGAAAACCTTAGTTTTAGTACGAAATATTATTAAGAACGTTATCCACAATTTTATTATTCTTTACAAATTGAAAAATAATATAAAAAATATTTTTATATTGCTATTCTTATTGTTACAGCCTCAAAATGCAGAACTATATTATTTATTTTAGATTATATTATATTTTAAATACGTATTACTCACAAATCATATGTTGTAAGAACATATTACTAGTTAGTAATAATATATACTTACAAAATGTAAGAAATGTTATTTTTTATTTTTGTTAGTTATTAAATATGTGAAAATTGTTGTTATATATTACTTACAGTATAATATAATTTAAAAAATAGTTTCTCTACTGTCCTTTTTTTATAACACTACATGCAAGTATAAATTATTTATGTAAGTTATAACATAGGTTTATATATTGTAAGTATGTATTATTGCTTGTTAGTAATATTAAAATAATAGACTTACCATAATAAATTGCTTACTATGTGCAAAAAAGTTTTTTTTTTTTATTTCTGACATTTTTTTCTTTTTTATTAGTGTAATACAATTTAAATTCTTAAAAACATTAAGAACAGTTTTTGAACATTACAATCCTTTTTAAAATTTATTACGAGAGAAAATATTACTTTAGAAATGTATTGAACAATAAAAACAAATGTATCAAATGTGAACTAACATATGTAAGAATGTTGTGTCACACGTTTTATGGCAACCACAGTGATTGTGACAGGTCGGGAAGTCCATGCGCTAGCTCCCCTTTATAAGAGCCTTAACTAGGGATACCAAAATAGAATTACCTGCATAATTCTTATAGGTTTCCATCTGTATGACATAATAAAAACGAAGTGGCCCGATACATAAGAAAATTCGTCAAAAAATCACCAATCTCAGAATTTGGCATCATGGGTTATACGGCACCTGTGCCCAATTTCAAGTTATCTCCAACTTTGACTATCCCAATTTCCCACAAACTCTGATCATGAATACTTTAATTCATTTACTTATAACAAAGAAGTTTCATGACTAGAATATCCCCCAAAATTCCAATATTTAAAATAATTAAAAATTACAATAATCGAAAATTGAGCACAATCAGGATTGTGAGAAGTGATGTAATTAAGGTTAATGAGATAACTGTGAAGTGCTTGGGGTGAAAATTGGAAATCGAAACAAATTTGTTCCATCTTTTAGAATTTTACCATACATTTTTCATTTACAATGTTATAAGGAAATACGAGGATAAGAAATTGTCACCAAACAAAGGGGAACCCGATTCTTCAATGAAAGTTTATGAATTCGCTAATGTTCTTTATTGGACAACTTCTAGAATTGTTTATCCTATAATCTACAACGCTAACATAAATCAAACGAGTAAGTTAATTCAAGAATGATAAAATTCCTTTACAATTAAGCTCTAATTCAAAGAACCACAAATTGCTTGTATTTTCTACTATTTTCAAAATATTATTCGTTACATTTTAAAAATTAAAATTTTTAAAAGCGGTTAACAAAAATTTCTCTCACGTCTGTAGAAGCAGTCTCGCTTTCTTTCTTCTCATTTTCTTCAGTAGTTTCTTCAATTCGAATGGCCATTTTAAATAATATTTTTAATGGAAAATTATAACAAAATCATTTTATTCCAAGCACAAATAAATTATTAAGAAATGTATACTGTTTTATGAAACTTCATTGTTTACAAATTTCTCCTCAAATATTAAAAAAAATATACCTTTCAAAATAAACAATGTATTAAATGTTGAGTTGTTGAGTAGTAAATTCTACTAAGCTTTGGATTAATTCATTTTAGTTTTATATTTCGGTGTTAGAAATTAAACATTAAAAATAGATAATAGAGTTTCTTTCAACAATATTAATATTTAAAATATAATATTTTATTATTTTAAGCTGTTTATTTTGCTTTATGATCTATCTTCTTTTCAATGAGAGTCAGCAAAAAATTTGTTGATTCAATAAAATTGTATAAATTATTTTTCTAAATAGCTTCTAAATATATTAGTTTTATTTTACTGTTATTAGGAATTTTTAAAATAATCTTAAGCTATTCAAAATATGACCAATCTTAAAGATTGCATTTTTAAACATTTCAAAACCGATTCCGAAACTAAAATGACTTATAGGAATTTGTATATCATTTACTTTAATTATTTTTAGAATTATACACCATTATATATTATAGTAAAAAGTTTAAAAAAAATATGTTTCTTATCCAATCGACTCATGTGCGTCAAAGAAAGTGTAACGTTTTATGGGCAGTTTTTGCCATTGATACTTCAAATCCTACGATACTACGAAACGCGAAAAGTGGACCAGTCCGTGGTTTTCTTGCTTATTAATGGCGGATATCGATGTACAGAAGTGAGCGTTAGTTGACTTGGTTAGTAAATAAGGAAACACCAAAATGACAACATACTTTTGTAACGTTATACTTCTACAGTTATTTTAATAGGTAACATTTTATTTCCTCTAACAGCGTGTGATACTTTTACAAACAATGTATCTTTTTATGATGAAAAGTACATGAATGTGTGAAAATTGGATCATAACATAATGTGATTGTCCTAATTATTAAACATTTTAATAACCATTTATATATATACTGTTTACTATTGGATTTTTAATTCAACATCTAAGTGTGATTAAAATTTCTTGTGTGATAATTATGAATAGTTATTGTTTTTCCTTTCTTATAAATTTATATTGGATTGTCCTCGATATCTAAATATCCAAAAGTATTTTAATTTCTTATTGCGATCGAATTTCCAAATCTTTAGAAAATAAATTCAAGAAGGTTTTGGTTTTGTTCGTTGATTAATATAATAGCAATTATACTGTTATCTTTTTTTTAAAGTGGCACATTTTACTGATGAAATCAATTGAAAACGAAAGCAACTTAAAATGGAAAAGTTATTTAATTAATCTGTGATAACTGGATTCGCTGTTTATTAAACTATATTTTTTCTTCCTCATTCAGATGTTCAAAATTATGAAAATATCCTATACAGGAAAATATTTTTCTACTAAATTGTATTTAATATTTAGTAATAATAATATCTTATGTTTTTATTTATTTTAGTACCTTTTCAATTGTAATCAAGATATGGAAAACATAAAAGATTTGCATGAACAATTTAGCGATGAATTGATTAGTTTCTTAATAGTGTTTAATTTTAATTCATCATTGCTTGTTTCTTACATTTTAAAAGTAATATATTTATCAACTTGTAATCATCTATTTAAAATGTTATTTGAAAGATTTATAATTTTATTTTTCAAGAATAGAAGTTATTTGTTTACAGAAATGATAATACTTTGTTAAATGTTATAACTATTATGAAGTATATAATAGTTATTGTTAAATGTTTATAACTATTATGAAGTATTTTGCTCAAGTGAAATGCATCATAATATTTCAAGAAATAGCTTAAAATTGGTTTTTAAGAAAACATTAGTAAAAAGTTGCTGTTGATTTAATGTTTAGTTTTATAAGCATGTATTCTTGGTAACAGTAAACCTCCAGACTTTCAATTCTAGAATAGGATGAAACTAAATTTTTTGTTTGAAACACAAATAATTTAAGCAAAATATTATCAAGATGGCTTAAACTGAGACATTTTTAAAAAATTAATGAAAATTACAAAAATCAGTATGATTTGTCTACATATTAACTTTACCTTGGTTAACATATTTACATTTTAAAGGTGCTGAAGTTTAAGAATAATTTTCATGAAAGAAATTTGTATTTAAAGTAATATAAATATATATATATATATATGCCTATGTGCACATAATATTTTAATTCTAAAAATGTATAAAATATCGAAAATAGTAAAGTTTTCATTTGGATTTGAGATTTTAAGTTTAATTTATTTTATAATTTTGACTATTATAAAATATTTAGATATCTGGTACCAGAAATGGCTGCCAGCTTTTTTACAGTTAGAATATCTAAAAAACTTAAAGCTTAAAAGTATATAAGATGACTTGAAATTTGAAGTTATAAACTACTTACAAGTTCGTTTAGATGAAATATTGCTAAAATTTGATAATTTTTATCTGGCACCCATTTAAGAAAAAGTACCAATAATGATTATAATTTTATATAAAAATAGATTTTATTTTGATATTTTTATACACATTTTGTATGTGTAGTTTTGTTGTTGTTGGCTTATCCTCTTTAAAGATTTGACATTTATCAACTTATATAAATTGTTGACAATTAGAAAGTCAATGAATTTTGTAGTTTTAGTTAGGTAAAACAAAAATAATGGATTTAAATATGGTCAAAGTTTTCTATTTATCTATATGTTAGATTTTTTAAATTTTTGTTAAAAATTTCAAATTTTATTTTATTTTATTTCATTTTTTTAATTTTAAGAAATCTTTAGAGCTTTTACAGATTTACTTCCTTTTTATTAAAATGTATATAAGATTGATACATATGCTTGGTACTTAAACTTTTCTTTAATTTAGCCTAGGTGTGTTATAATTAAAACACAAAGAATAAGAGTTTAAGCTTTTTATATTGTTTATGTCTAAAGATGTTTTAATTTTTTCCCAAGTGAAAATTTTTGTATGAATTTTAAAGTAGATTTGAAACTTTTTATTCATTGACACACCTTATTGAGGAATAAACTTTTCAATATTGATATTGCATTCTAAATCATAATCTTTATGCCTACTTCATGCTAGAAATTAATCTAGTGACTTGTATGTATATTATTTTTTTATGCAGATTATTTTCTCATCTTAAATAGCTCTTTTAAATTACCTTTTTCATGATTTTTCAATAAATAGTAAAGCTTTTCTGATAAAAATTCTCTATTTTTAAATTTGTTATAATTTTAAGTTTTTTTTTAATAATTAGTATGAAATTTTTTATTTTGAATAGTTTATACAAATTTAAGTTTATCAACATCATTATAATAATTTTTTGTTCCATTTTGTTATAACATCCGTATTTCTTTTACAATGTGCCAAATTTCTTTTAACCATATAGATTCAATATCATTTCATGGTTTAAGAAAAATTTATTATAAAAGTTATTGAAAAAAATTCTCAAATTTTGCTTGTCATTTAAATATTTTTAAAAATATTTTAAGATCATATAAATATTAGATCTTGTATCTTTAAAATTTACTTTATAAAGAGAACGATAGTTTAAGATAAAACATTTTTAATTATGTGTAATCTTCATTTTTATGAAACTGAGCTGATAGCTGAATGGTTAATGCCCTGACCTTAGGCTCAGTAGCACATGAGTTGGATTTTGACTTTATGTGTAGATGTTTATATGGTTCACAATCCACCTTAAATTGTAGGAAGCCTTATTTAAAATCATCTATAGAGATATCTGTTTAATTCAGTTTATTTCAATACAATAATTAATAATTTTGGATAAAGATTTTTCCTTTTAAAAATATATAGTATAAATTATGAGCAAATTTTTAATACTCAGTTAAATTTTTGATTAACAAATATCAATAGTAAACGTTTTGGAACAATTGTAGATTTATTAATTCATTTACAGTGCTGAGATGATGGTCAAATGGTTAGTGCTTCAGTTTTTTTGTTCAGTAATTTGTGGATTCAGTTTCTACATTTGGCTTGCTCATGGTGGTTTGGTATTCACTTTCAGCCATAGATCCTATTTAATAATCCCTCATGAAAGTAATCATAAAGCACACAAACCTAACCTAGAAGTTCAAGTCTGTGATCTTAGGTTCGATAATTTGTGTCTTTTTTGCTGTGTCCTTAAGAATTTATTATCAAATTTCATTAATTAATTACACTATATTCTTGTGCAATTCAAATTGTATAGCAATAATTTTGACTAAAGAAAATATAAGGCAAGGATTAGAAAACAATAACATTGTCAATCATGTGGCATAAAGAATGGTATCAATTATAATATTGTTTTTGTGCAAATTAAAAACTAGTTTACCCATACAGAGATTTATTTGTTTTCCTATTTTTATAAACCAAGTGATAATTTATTAAGACTTAATTTAATTTTCTATATTTGATTTTTGTTTTTTAAAATTTATATATTGATTTAATTTAACAAGTTAATTTAAATAAATAGAAAGGTAATAGAAATATATATATTTAATCAATATTTATATAAATTTTGTTGATAAAAAAATATTTTGCCAGAGTGTGGTGAGTGCTTCAATACTAAAAGTTAATTCATTTTTGTGTGTAGTATACATCATTTTTCTTCAAACAAGTTATAATTTTTTTGTCACAATTCTTTCCTACTTTTCAATGGATTATTTTTGTTTTGTGAATTTTATTATTCAATAATTATTGCCTGTTTGTATTGTTCTGTTTTTGAAAAAAAATTAAAAAGTTGTTTTATTCTAACTGTTTTAATGAATATAACTGCTTAGCATTTTTAAATAGACTTGAGCATTTTCTGACCTTAAAATGAAAATTACTTTTATGGAAATTGTCAACTTAATTTTTTTAAATATATTAGATTATAAAATTTTAAATATATAAATTATTTTTTTAATACAATTTTTTTAATTTATTAGATAAATGCTCTTAAAATTAATAAGAGTTCATAATTGAAAGAAGAGAAATAGGAAGAAATAAACAGTCTTTGGGTTATATTTACAGTTTTTTAAAAGTATTAATATGTTGTTTACATAAAGCAGACTAAATTTATTTCGAAAACATGTTTGATGTTAAAATTTAATAATCCTAATTAGATTTTGTGAGGTTTTCCTGTAAATTATCAAATATCATAATGAATACAAAATTTCAACCATTTTTCTATACTTTAATAAATGAATTATTTATGATATTTAAAACTTGAATATATCAACCTAAAGATTAAAGCCATAAAATGGTTTCCAAAAAATTTTATTGTTTGATTAATTATAATCATACTTCTAGTTCTATCTAGATATGATTGAAACTAAAAAGCTGGAAAAATTAATCTATTGCTATATAAATTTTATATTTTTATTAAATTGCTAAACCTAATTACTTGTGTTTTCTATTCTCATTTTTAGTTCTATAAATCTTATACATTTGAGAATAAATTTTTAATATTACTAATTACACCTTTTTAATTTATTTAAAAATTGTATAATTTGCAGAATAAAAGCATTTTAGAATTAATGTAAATTTAAGTACTTTAATGCATTATAGATTATTGCTAATTAAATTTTGATATATTTACTTAATTTCTTAAATAATATTAATGGGTTCCATCATGATCTGCTGACCTGGTAGCTGAATAGTTAATACTCTTGTCTTCTCTTCAACAGCCTGTGGATTTGAATCCCACCTCAGACTTGAGTTTTTATAATGGTTTGTAATACACTTTAAATTCTGTAGATTCCTGTCTAACCTGTCCTCATATCTAAAATTAGCTGTTGAACAAAACAAACAAAGCTCGCCATGGTCTAGTAATAAATAAATAATATCACCATCTACAAAAAAGAAATCTCTAGTTTTATTCCATCTATTGTTGAACAGCAAGAAATATCATATTAGTGCTTTTTGTATTCACATCTGACAAAATAGGTCTTGTATTTTTTCTAGATTTTCACCCTTGCTGGACAGGAATACAGCAGATTTCTGTAAAAAAATATTGCAGCAATAATTTGCGATGTATGTTGAAATGCTTCTTAATAATCTTAACCTATTAAGCTCTTCATTAAATAATTTTAATGAATTTGTAAGAAATTTTTTTGAAAATAACTTTTGAAAAATTCTACTTGTTCTAGGATCTTAAGTTGGGTCTACCTTTTTTAATTATATATTTTTAAATTTCATATATTAAATAAAACCTACTGTTGTAATTGTTGATTTCCTAAAATTGGCTCTAAAATCTATAACCTAATTTAATTCTATATTTTTATGTAATAATATTTTACATTTAAATAATTCCATTATCACTCATATAATGCTGTTACTGCTATTTATTCTTGAGGATGGAAATTTAATAGAAGCTGCATTAAAAAGTGAAATGTATTGCTGTCAATAGAAATGTTTAAGTTCTGATTAATCTTGTAAAATTTTAATAACCCTTATTATACAGAACTATTATTTCCTTTTCTTTTAAATACTAAGACTTTAATCTTAAAATTTAACTATGGTTATTTGACAAAAAGTATTTAAGTGAAATCATGTTAAATAAAAGGGAATTATAGTTATCAAGAATCAGCTACATTGAAATACATTTTTATAATAGAATTTATTTGTTGTTGTTTATTCTTAAGGGGAAACTAATTTGTAGCTGCCTCAAAAATTTAAATGGTATTTTTGGAAACTGTAAAATCCAAAGAAGTGCTGAAATTTTAATTAAAGTCTTGTAAAGTTCTTCATACTTTACAGGCATCGATTCATGTTTAATTTAAGATGTAACTATATTTTATAAATAAATTTTAATTTAATTGTCCTTAATTTTTGCAGGTCTTCCATGATTAGACAATGAAAGAACCTTTCTGAGAATGCAATGTGCAAAGCAATAAAATGTTTTGCAACCTTTTCTGCTTTAAGATTAGGAAAAAAGTAGGTATTCATGCTGAAATTACAATTGACTGCACAAAAAGGACTAATATGCTGCTTTTATATTTTACAACTTCAAAACACCTTTTCCCTCTCAGCAAAAGTATAACTTTCAGACTTCATCAAGATGAAAGTTAGTACTGTTAGCTGTTGCCCATGCTCATGGCCTTACTTTTTAACTTTGTCTTACATATCTGGAAGGGAGAATCATAACATGGAAGAGACTGTAAAGCCTGCATCTTTGTCTTTGAAATCTGTTAATCAATCATTGTGCCCTTCACAAGCACCCCCTGTCTCAATTAATACCCCATCAGATACAACAGATTCTGTCAAATCACCTAATATGAGCACAGATAGTGGCTTTGAAGGGGAAAACAATAGACCATCCCTTCTTCAAACCTCATTGCCCTCTCCTTCAAAAGATCTCATTCTAAGCTCTTGGAGAAGCAAAATGTACTCAGATGGGACCACAACACTTAACTATGATGAGTCAGAATCCACAAGTCCTAAATCCCCTAAAAAGTCTACTGATGATTCAGATTTTAACGAGTCTCCATTTGATAAAAAGTCTGTTCCAAGCGTTGGTGATGTGCATTCAGAAAGTGAAAATGAGTGTGGAACTGAACACACATGTACCTTTTTCTCTGCAGATGCTTCCTGGGTTAAAGCAAATGCCAAACATATTTGTGATGACAAAAAATTGGACAGTTTTAAAGGGCAAATATCAGCCTTTAGTATATGCTTATCAAGAAACAGTGATGATCCAGATAATGATTGTAGTGATAAAAAGGGAAGAAGTCATGTAGAATTTGGGGAATGTTTAACTTGTCACAAAGTTCATTATATTCGCTGCAGAGAATGTGTAGATTGTGCTCATTGTACTCAAGATGTTAAATGGAATGAAACATTATCTTCTATTCATGAGTGCAAAGATCATGTCATCTATGCTGAAGGAGATGTTAATAGTGAAGATGATTTTGACCTCCACTGTAAACCAGACACTGAAACAGATACTTCAGATGAGAAAGTGTTTGATGGTACTTATAGTGATGAAACTTTAAGTGCATATTATGTTCCATCTAATGTCTCAGTTGCTGCCGAAGAGTATCATCTGTCTGTAAAGTTACCTGATGAAAAGAAGTCACCGATTTGTGAAGATGAAGAAACATCATCTGAAGAACAAAGAGATAGTCCTTGTTTATGTCACATTGGTATGTGTAAATCTGAGCGATGCCATAATGAAAGATTTAAGTACACAACAGTGCTGAAGCCAAAAGCTGTGAGGCCTCAGATTAATCCTAATAGAGATTACCATAGTAGTGTTGAATCTCTTCATAGTCAGCATGTGGTTGCTGTCATTGGACAGCATCATGATAGATTATCTGCTTTTCATGAACGTCCATCTAGTAGTCTTTCACAAAATGAAGGAATACATTATTTTTTTAGCAGGTCTCTTGATATGCCCCCTTCTGAGCCATTGGCAAGGCATACAACTTCTCAGTTATCTGTTGCCACTGCTTCCAATTTTCCTACTTCTAATTCCTGTTTATTTAGTGAAAAATCTGGTCATAGGTCAAGTTTGTCTGATGTTAATACTTTGACAAGACGAGACAGAAGTCTAAGAAAACTGAACTCTGACGCAGAAAATACACAAGTGCGATGTAAATCACATGGAAGCAAATCATCACAGCAAAGTTCATCTACTCCAGAAACAGAAAGCCCAAAGACTAGAGCTAAACGTTTTAGTATGCCTTGGGAAATTTTCAGTAAAAGTGAAGCTTCACAAAGTCAGCTTTCCCATTATGATCCCAATAGTGAGCCTATCCATATGACTTTAGAAGAAGTTCATACATCTCTACAAACATTAAATCCCCATGAGAAACGCGCTATATATGCTCGTTCATCCAAAAGTGTACAGTCCAGTGAAAGCACCAAGTCATCTTCAGGATTTTTCAGCTCATATCTTCGCCAGAAGAAAAGCAAGAAAGATGAAAAACATGGGTCAGAAACAAAAATAGGCAGTGATCATAAATACCAAAGAAAAAGCTTCCCTGTTTTCATCAAAAGTGCATTTAACAACTTTTTTGGGCTTAAAAAGAGTCCTGTACCTACTTCTAAATCTGATGATGAAATACCGGCCGCTTCAAATTGCACAAGCAATAAAAAATCTAGTCCCAATACAAGCCCTTTCACTAACCGTGCCCTACCACCATTGCCAGTCAGAATACCAGTGTGGGATGTCACTGATGAAGATGGTCAATGGACAATAAATGAATCTCAATCTTTATATGATCGGGAATCACCAGATGATTTTGTTAGGCGCAAGATGGACTATGCTGCAAGCATTGAAAGAGTAAAAGATGTGAGTTACTTTTGCTCATTTAACCAAAAATTAACAAATTAATTAGTCACACAAAATAAATTGCTTTTTTCTTGCCAAAATTCTTTATTCTTACTTGTTCTAGTGACTAACAAAATTATGACCAATTAATAAATTTGACAACATTATTTAACTGAGTGAAGTCCAACTTAATATTTATTTTTGTATGTTAATTTACATTTTATATATATATATATATATATATATATATATATATATATATATATATATATATATTATATATATATATTTATTTTTGCAGACAGATTTTTTTTAAAAATTCACTTCTAAAAAACTTTTTGAAAGATTGAAAATAAAGAAAACATTTTATGACTTATGAAACTCAAATGATTTTTAGAAATTATTTTCTTAAGAATAAATGGAAAAAATTAGTTTTTTGTTCTGTTCTATTTATCTCTTTAATAATGAAGTTAATAAGATTTAAATAATTGAAATTACATTTTTAATACTTTTAACTTAAAATACATCATACCACTCCAAATTATTTAATTTTTGTGATTAAGAGGTTGATTTTTAATAACTTGCAAAAAATTTATTTAGTGCTAGTATTATTCATTTATTGCTAATTTTCTTCATTTAACAATGTTTTCAACTCCAGATAATAAGTAATAGTTTTTTTTAATTATAATTTGAAAATAAACTCTTGGTTTGGATTATATAAGTAGAACAAATGAAGTGTTTTCATCAAATATACCTTTATAAGAGAAATTAAGGAAAAATAATTTTTCATGTAAATATTTAATTTTGAATTTATTATATTGTAAAAATTATAAATTGTAAAATCCATAACTAAAAATTAATATTAAGAGTCAATTATGTATTTTTATTAAGATTTTGTTTGAGGTTGAGCTAATTACATTTTATAGCTTTATTAAACATACTGAATTTATAATTAATTACATGAAGGCATTTAAGTGACCACAATTATAATTTCTTATTTGTAGGCATTATTTATTAAAACTTTTTTTTCCTTTTAAAAAGTGAAGAAATGAATTGAAACTAAGTTATCAATAGAAATAATTCTTATGATTTTTTTATTGTTTATATAATTCACTCATTAAAATCATGTTTATCTGTAAAAGTAATTGGCATGGATGTTATGAATAAGATTTCATGGATAATTCAAAATTCAGAAAAATAAGATTTTTTACATATCAGTACATGCATTTGAATGATTTGTTCGTGCAATAAAAAGTTTTGTTAATTTTGATTGCTTTTCTTTATCTTATTATTTAAAACTGTTATTTTAAATTATAAGTAAATATTTTTTTTCAAAATTTTAATTTTGCATTAATTACATTAAAACAAATATTTTAAAATAATTTTGACCTAATGAGATTTGATCTTTTTGAAGTGTTTAGATTTTCAAACCTCATTAACTGCATTTGAAAATTATGATATGCACCTTTTGAGTTACTTTCTTTGCAATTAAACCAAAAAATTGAAAGAGACTATTTTGTCTTATTTCTTACATAAAATAAAAATAGTATCTCCTCCCCCTCCCCAACAGATCTCAAAAAAGATTATTCCAGAGATTAACTTCATATTGTGAATCTCAAAACCCTTTTCCTTAGCAATTTTTTAACACACAAAAATGTTGGTGATGTAATTAATGTTTTAGTATGTTATATAGTTTTATTGTGAATGCTAAAATAGGAAAAATTTATTATTTTGCATTGTCAAGGCAAATACAGAAAAATCCTTTTTGATGATTGTGTAAAATGACTTATAAATTTTTATTGCAATTCTAAATTGCGATAAAAATTACAAATTTAGGAGAATAATTAATACCAATTATTGTTTAATAATATTTAGATGATATTTTTAAACATGTTTAAAAATAATTTTTCTCTGTAGATGTAAGTTATGAACTTTATTAATAATAGCATTAATGATCAACTGGAATGTTTTTTTTAATAATCAGTTGATATCATATCAGCTGAATAACTTACTTAATTGCTAATAATCACCATAAATAGTAAGTGTGTATATATATATATATATATATATATATATATATGTGTGTGTGTGTGTGTGTGTGTGTGTGTGTGTATGTAATTTTTTCTCTCTTATGTGGAAACCTAATTCATGATGGCTAAAATTTAATAAATTGATTTACTAAGTTGTGATTCTTATCTCTTATATTACTATATATGTGTATTTACTAAGTGCATTTTTGTAAGATTAATATAATCTTATTTCATGACTTTGGTTTCCTTGTAAATTTATCAAATATTTTCTTTTAGTGTGGCTGGTATTGGGGACCTATTAGTGGAGAGACTGCTGAAAAATTGTTGGCAGGTGAACCTGATGGTTCATTTGTTGTTAGAGACAGTTCTGACGAGCATTATATTTTTAGTTTAACTTTCAAATTGAATGGTTTAGTGAGACATGTACGAATAGAACATGATCATGGTAAGTTCTAATCTCCTTTTATGGAGATGTGTATACAAATATCATATAATAGATGCTTTAAAATTTATTAAAAAAATTTGTGCATTAAAAAAGAGTTTAAAACAATTTTTAAACTCTTTTTTCAGACTATTCAAATTTAAAATATATCTACAGAAACAATGTCAAACATTGATTTGTAATTTAAGCTTAATTATTATCAATCGAATGAATATTAAATATTACTATTATTTATTTTGTATCAAATATATTTATAAATTTTATTAACTATTATTTTATGTGTATTTTGTAAATTTAAGAATATTATATTTTTATGTACATTGATTGTGTGTATATATATATATATATTGTGTGATTTTAAGTCTCAAAAATTACCTATTAATAATGACAAAATTTATATTTTAAGTCTAAAATAAATTCATTACATAAAACTGAACCTACTAAAATTGAACTAAATTTGAAAAAAAATAATAAATAAAATTATATATTTAAGTTAAAAATATTTTATGTTTGTGCATTGCATAAGGAACTAATTTGTGCATTGCATAAGGAATTATCTTTGGTCTACAGGTAATGAGCATCTGTGAATTACTTAAAATGTATGTTTAATATAAACTACCAAAAATAATATTTGTTTTATTAAGCTTATTTTTATGATATTACATAAAGTTACTTTAATTAATCTTTATAATAAATTAAACATTAAAGCTAACCATTTAACTTTAAATTATTTATTTTAATAATTATTAAAATAAATTCTGCTATAATCCTTATTAAAATAATAATCCTGAACATAGTATAAAAAATAAGTCTCTCTACCTTAATCAGAAAGATTTATAAGATTGAAAAGTTTTCAGAAAAAATATTTGATTTTGATGGATCTGTATAGAAAGATGAGCAGTTTTTTGTAATTTGAGAGACAATTATATTTAGAAAAAATATTTTATTTATTGTGTTTGAAAAAAAAAGTTTGTTTCTTTTTTCAAAAATACCCTATAATCTTACATTAATTCTAAATTGAGTTGCTGTCCATTATTCTAAAACAATAGAAATTATGGGGAAAATTCCATCAATTCATTATTGAAACTAAGAAAAGAGTATACATTTTATTATTATATTTGTTTTCAAAGTAACTTTGCAAAAATCTAACTATTGTGAAGAACATGAAAGAATCTAATTATTGTGAATGAACATTTCCAAGATTAAAATTTTCTATTAAAAAAAATAACCAGTATCATTACTCAGCATTTAATATATTGCTTTATATCTTATTAACAGCCTAAAAATAATATTTTGAAGTATATATATTATTAATTTTTACATGTGTCTTCTCAGTGAGATTTAGTATGTCATTGTCACCCAGTTTATATTGATTAAATATAACATTTTGGTGTTGTATGATATTTTGTCCTATTTTCACACTGGAAACTTATCATCCTAAAGTGAACTATTGAATTTTTCTTTCTTTGATTCATGTATTCTTCAATTGAGTGGAAGGCAATGTGAAGCAAAAATGATTTCCAATACATATTTTGTTTAATAAATTTTGAAATTTATATTTTTTTAATTGTTAGGAACTCATCATACTTGGAAGTCTGGTGTATTTCATATTGAATGGGTCTTATATACAGAATGCATGGAGTTGTTGAGACCATAGAAATGGTTGTAGGAATTTGTTGACATTTGAGTTCTTAGGCCAGTCATTGATTTCAGTGTATGGATAAAATACAGGAATATTTGTAAATTTAGTATTGTGTTAAATAGTTTGAATTTGACAAATAAATATTTAATTTTAAATTTTATATTACATGTATATATGCTTATATATGAGAGAGCTAGACCCCTTATGGGGCTCACCTTCTTTAGGTGAGTTCAGGTGTCTCAATCCCAATGTACCCATGGTTTTATATTCTCTCTCTGTTTTTCCTCTCTTCTCGTTTTAATCTATTCCTTATTCTTTTCATCCCTTGACAGCAAGTGAGAGAGCTCTCCATGAGTAGCTGTTGCTTTTCTGTTTGTTTCTTGCTTCTCATGGACAGTAAAGATCCCATGTGTTGGCTTTGCATAGCAACCCTTTGGTTGGGTGGTAAACTATGGTCCCAAGCGTATCAATCGGCTGATACCTAGCTACAGTTGTGATTAGTCTGCTAGAGATCAAGTGAAAGGATCACATTTTTGGGTTTGGCATTGAAATTGATCACTGTCTTCGGAGTTGATTCCCAGTGAATGGTTGTTGACTAGCATTATGGTAAGTGTTGAGGCTGGTAAGTGCTGAGTCATACAATCCTAACCCTCTTAGACGTTTCAAATGTTAAAGAGGTATGGTCATTATCAACAATTTTGTAGACATAGTATTCCTATATGTGGAAAATGTGCACAATCTGGTCATGAAACTAATGCTTGTACTTCAGAAATTTTCAAGTGTTGTGCCTGTTCTTATTCCCATGCTGCAGTTTTCAAATCTTGTCCTGTATGGATCTTGGAGATGTAATTGCAACCAAAATAAAAAATATTACTTTCCTGGAAGCAAGGCGAATAGTAAAATACAGAACACCAAAAGTTGGCATTTCCTATTCTTCTACTTTGCAAAAAGATGCAAAATTAAACAACAATCCAGTAAAGAAGAACAATTTACCAATATCTGCTCCGCTTTCAACTTTATCATACAAATCCGCTTTACCATTAACTTCTTATAGCATGAAGAAATCTACATCAATTACCAATAAATTCACAAGACTGGTGATACAAAAATTAAAAACCAAAATCTCGAGAAAAGAATAATTGATGTATCCTTTTCTGATACAGGTATGAAAATGTATTCCACTTCTATATCTCAGACCATTTCAAAATGTAGAAAAGACAAGCACAAAAAACGATCAAATGCTCTGGATGACATTAATTTTTATAAAACGTAATAATTCTTTGAAAACATGGAAGTTTTTTTATAACATTTATTTGTCTCATCTTTCTGGTTTTCATGAATTTTAGTGTCTTTATTCTTCTGAGTCATTCATCTCAACATTCTCAATTAGTTCTTATCCAATGGTTAATTGGATTAATTGTTAACTCAATTACTTAACTTTTTCAAACATTATTTTGTTTTCGGCACAGCTTATCCAATCTGAGGATCTTGTGCCAGTAAAATCGAATGAGAGGGCTAGAGTATTGATAGCATTTTAAAATGTATACCTAAATTAGAATTAGATATTTTCTGTAAAGTTTTGTAAGAAAATGTAAAATCAGAATGATGTTGGAAATCACAAATCAGATAACTTCAGTAGTCCTGGCTACACACAAAGGAATTATTCTGTGGGGTATAAATATTTCAGTTAAAGTAGTGTCAAAAGACTTTTCAACAGTGGAAGCAATTTTATTCCTAATCTTTAGATAATTTACACTATATTATTCAGCTATGAATTCATTTTTGTTGATGAAATTTCTTTATATTGGAAAAGGGTTCATTGCCTCTTTAGAAGAAGTTAACCATCTGAAATGTGTTATTTGAACACTTCAGTGACAAGATTTTTTTGAACATACTTTCAGTTCTTTATGCACATTTTCTTAATGTTTTAAAAATTAATAATTTTTTTTTACTATGAATTGTTTTATTGCAGTCTGTAAAGATAATAAAAATTTTAGTAAGTCTATGCTTGTCATTTTGAAACTTGCAATTTGTCACTCAACAATCTTGTCTTATATATATATATATATACACACACACCATTTAGAATAAACATTTAATGTAATATGCATAACCTAGAAATATTAAATATATGAACACTGATGTTTATAATATATTTATTATTTAAAATTATCTAAAAATTTTTTGTCATGCATATGTTTAATTACATTTCATTTAATCATGTATGTACTCATATTAAAAGAAATTTAAAAGGTTAAAGGAAGTACTATTTTAAAAAACAAATGAAAATATTCCAACATAATTTCATAAAAATTTTTTAGTATGTTATATTCAAATATATTAATAAATAAAAATTCAAGTATACTAATATGTGAAAAATAACTGTTGCATTGATATTATGCTACATTTTAATTGTTATTATATAAAAGGAATTTTTAACTAATATATTTTATAGTTTATTTTATTAATTTTATTTCAAATAATTAGAAAAATAATAAATTTTAAATTGTAGCATTGTTAAATTAAAAATATTTTAATATACTTATCAGTTTTATAGGTAAATGATTTTAAGAGTAATATGTGTGTATTCTTTGGCAAGTTTGTTATGATTTGCTCTTTGACCTTGGATCCAACAGTTTGTGCATTTGAATTTCACTTTGGTCATATTTGTAGTGGTTTGGGATCCACTTTAAAGCGTGGGCTCTTATCTAATTAGCGCATGTGTGCCAAAAGTGACTACTGAACAATAAAGATAGAAAGTTTTTTAATTCCAATAAAATCAACCTTAACAAATGTAATTTATTCACCATTTTATTTATGAATTATATTTGCCAGTTTTCCTTATCATTTATAAATTAATAAAAATGAAAGCATGACAAGTATTTCTTTAGAAATATATTTGACACATTTCTAAAAAAAAATCAATAAGTTGAAATATGATTATTTTTTGACATTAATATTACATAAAATTTAAAAAATGTAATATAGATTTTCATGAATGTTAGAGCTAGCTACTATCTTGATTTATTACTTAAATTCCTATATTTATTGGACAAATCAATCTTGTTAAAGCTTAATGCCCATTTTACAATTCCATAGCTGCCAATTCTACTTATTTTATCAGGAAACTCCTGATTTTTTTTATCATTACTCCCAATTTTGCGATAATGTATGAAAATCTACTGATTTTTTGCAATTTCAGTGAAAAACATAAAAACAGTAAAAATTTTCTTGGAAAATTGTCTATTGAGTTGTTTTAGTAGCTTAAACATTCAACAAATGGCATGCACCAGAAGTTTTATTATAGCTAAATATTCTCAAAATAAGAAATAATTTTTGAACAGCAATTCACCAATTCATTTCTAAAAAACGCAAAGTCAGCAAGGTATGTAAAATATAAATAGCCATAGGTTATTCAAATTTGAAATGTATTATGTTTCTACGGACAAAGTATTTGATAATTTCTATATTCTTAGAAGTATTTGTCTCTGAATTAATTTAGCTCTGTATTTTATGCTTTAACATAATTTTAAAAATTTAATATTTATAAATTGCACTAGTGTAGTAAAAGTTGCATTATAAAATAAATATTGGGACATAAACCTTGATGTTTATTTTTACATGTAGTTGTTTATTTTTCTTAGTTCCTTTATGAGGTTGATGAATATGTTATTAAAATACTAAGATTAAAACAAAATATGTTTAACATAAATCATTCTCAAAATGTATAATCTGAAGAATAAGAGTGTCTTTTTGCGATACTACCGTTCTAAACATTCTGTTTCAAGCAAAAATGTCGCTAGTAGTGTCCTGATTTTTTTTTACCTCAAAATCAGTAAAATCTACTTGATTTTTTTCCAAGGTTGGCAGATATGCAATCCTGATCCAAATCTTTAAAAATATTTGGTCACAATTTTTTTGAAAATATACTTAAGAAATTTATTTAATTGAAACACTACAAAAGTTTTATGTATTACTTTTAGTATTATTCAATGCTGCTTCCGCTTAAAATTTTCAATATAATTATTTAATATATTCGTAAAAAATTAATATTTTAGTATATGTCAAATATTTATCTGACCATTTAATCTAAGTACAAGTATTAAATATTTCAAATAACTTGTGCCTTATTTTCAAAAAATTTTTTGTGGTCATGTATCAGTCATAGTTTTTTAATTAGCTATAAAATCAAATGTTTTCTTATTTAATGTTATTAAATTAACGTTCTGTACTTATGTTTAGGTAATTTCAGTTTTGGTTGTCTACAAAAATTTCGTAGTAATACAATAGTAGACTTCATTGATAGTGCTGTGGCTCATTCTCGAAGTGGTCGTTATCTGTTTTTCTTACATCGAAGACCTATATTAGGACCCATGAGGGTCCAATTATTGCATCCTGTTTCTCGCTTTAAGCAAGTTCAATCATTACAGCACATGTGTAGGTAAGTAAATTTCAAACTGAATGTATTTTAAAAACATGTTTTTTTTTTAATGTTTACATAAAAACATGTATATAAATTAAAAACTTATATACATGATATGTATATAAGTTTTTTTTGTATGTGTGTAAATTTAAATGTAATGTGTAAATGTAAAAATGAAATTATGAAATCAAAATTAGTCCTACATGATTAGGTTTAATTTTGCCTATTAACATTTAACTCTTTAAACTGGTTACATGTATACTTTTCAGTTTTCAGACAAAATCACAGTGTCATTGCTGTTTTATTTCATGTCTCAGTAAACTGTAAATTTGATTTTATAGATGACCAAAATATCTTAAAATAATTAACTGAGAAGGATTATTTAGAATAATTTGTCATTTTTTATTGTACCGTATAGTGTAAAAGTGAAAACTGTGTATGTTAGTTTAAACTACTAGATAAGATGATATGCTGGCAACATTACTTATGCTTTGCTAATAAGTAATGTTGCCAGCATACCATCTTATCTTGCTAATACTAGTTATGTGAGATGTTATGTTTGCTAAGGAATAATCAAATTGGGAACTGTGGAAGTAAGAAGAGACCATTAAAAATACAGTTATTTCAAGTGAAATGAAATGGCTCATTCTATTTGGTCTCTAGAAGGATTATCACTTAGCAACTCCTAATCTGATCAAAATAGTTAAGTATGCTTTCTGCTTACCTGGGATATCAACACCAGCAAAGAGTATTTTCTTTGATGAACAATGCATGGACTAATGATAAAAGTTTTGATGAGTAATCTACAGTCAACAGATTAGCTTTTGAAGATTTTTACAACATTAAAACAAAAACAAACCAAAAAAGTCCTGACCAATGATAAATAATACATATAAATATTGCTAAAATTTTTATTCCTTAATCAAATCATTTCTTCCTACTTAAATAACTCATAAATATTAATGTATCGGTCATAAGATATTTAAATTTATATGCTTGTCATTTATTATATATTTTACCCCTGGTTTAAATTCCTAATCAGTAACCATTTATTCATAGCACATAAGTTTATTCATAGCACTGTCTAAAACATTATAAAATCTCGCCAAGGGTATGTGCTCTTGAATACCCATAAGGCTGGGGAACTGAGTATTCTAATGCCCCAGTTGAACATTTCAGAAATCTGTCAAGTCTAGCTATATAATAATTTACTTAATTGAAATAATTTCATTATATTTTAAAATAAGTATTAAAATACTTATTTTTTTAATTTATTTGAATTTATTATTGAATTCTCTGTATTAATTATATATATGTTTAAAATATTCTTTTTAAAAATTGTTCGTCCATAAATTCAAAACAATTTTAAAATAAAATCTAATAATATAGAGTGTAATGCTCCAAAATCTATTAAATTTGTATACTTTATTTTTATATTTGCAACATACTTTTAACAGTTGATTTTGTTGAAAATGGCTTATAGTGAATTCAAAATTTAATCATTAATGATTTCTTTATATATATATATATATATATATATATATATATATATATATATATATATATATATATATATATATAGGTATAAATATATTTTTATAAAACTGAAAAATGTACAAATTGCTGCATTTTATTTCAGAAGTTCTATATTTACTTAATGATTTTTGTAATATTTGCTTGTGTTGCCTCTCTAACTAAAAACATCATATATAAATCACTTTTTCTTCTTTAGTAATTGTAAAAATTTTTAAATATTGAATTTCAAATTTATAGTTTAAATTATTTAAGAAACTGGATTTGTTTAAGATTCTAATAGTGAAAACTTTTCCTGCATGGTATTATAGCTTTCTAAAGTTTTTGATTATGGTATTAACTGTACTGTTAATATGACAATTATAAAGTGAAAGCTTTTACAGAATTGTTTTTATTAGAATTATAACCAAAAAAAATATTTATTAGCAAAGATAAAAGTGTGAAAAATGACATTTCTAATATTTCTCTTATAAGAAATAACTTCGTTTGCTTATAAAATATGCTATGTCTGTTTTTTTCTTTTTAATTAGTGGGAAAAAAAACAATTTTTTTTTAAATATAATAACTTAGAAAAATATATTTATATTATATTTCCTGGATTAATCTGCAGGTTATATAATTTTGTGTTGTCTGCTTTAATATTTAAATGTGTTTTCTGAAAAATGATAAAATTTTTCACTTTAATATATGTCTATTAATTTTCTTCAAATTAATTCATTAAAAAATGAATGGAATTTAATTCATTTCCAGTTTTTAATGCCAATGTTTGCTGAATGGTTAAGGCTCTGACATTCAACTCAATATTTTTGGGTTCAATTGCCACTTTGCATGTGGATATTCATATAGTTTTGGAATTCCCTTTAAACTAAATATTTCCCTAGATACGAAAGTCCTCATATGTGAAAATGGGAACCTAGAGCATCATCCAAACCAAATTAATCCATTTTTTTAAATGGCACTGTCTGTGTAAAATTTTTAATTTGTCTGATGTTACATTTTGGTGATTTGTAAATATTTTTAAAAATGGAATATATTTTTCTGGAGAAGTAGTTTATATAATTATGGTTTTCTTCTATGATACTCTAATGCTGATAAGGATTGATAATTCAGAAATAAAGATTAGTTTTCTTCTAAACATTTTATTTGCTATTTTTCTAGTCACAACTTCAGCTTGAAGCTTTTATACAAGCGAAATAAAACCTGTACAGTTTCTATATTACTGAAATAAAACAGCAATCTATGTAGCTGATAACTCTAACTTCTGACTCCTTGTTTCACTTTTAACTAACTTACTTTTAACTAACTAGAGCAATATTTATACCCCTTGAGTGTAAGCCTGGAAGTTTTTAGAAGCCTATGATAACTCTTCTTCTAATGACTTAAAACTTTGAAAATATCAAACAAAAATACAACGTAATTTTAATATTATAAAATATTTGCCCTTTTCATTTCTCATCATGATATATGTTTAAATTTGAAAACATTTTAATGTCTTGTCCTGATTTGAAATGCTTTTCATAGTGAAATATTACTGTTAAATTTTAAAGGATAATGACTCTCTTTTCACAGAAATAATAATCTTGAAATAATCCTAGAAAAGGGATTTTATTTTCAGAATTTTTTTAGAAGTCACTGCATCATTGCAAATAATAATGCACTGGAGGAAAATAATGTAAAAAATAAATAAATATTGCACAAAAATGTTGCTCTAAATTAAATTTCATGAATAATTGCTATTTTGGAAACTTGATCTATGTCTAATGGTATATGGCATGATATTTAAGAAAATTGTGAAAAGAAAAACATAATTGAAATTATAAATGAAAAGTTTTGAAAATGCAACTGTGCTTCCAAAATGTTCTTAAATTTGCTCATTGAAAAGTATGTATGCATAATATTCACATTGTATTTTATAGAACATTATATATAAAAAAAGTATTAAACTGAGTGAAAAGAAAAATTAACCTTTGGTTTTTAAAAAAATCATAGAATTTATGCATCATGTGAAATTTTTATTATCTTATTCCTCATTATCCAAATTTAAAAAAAATTTATAAGTTCTATGTTTCAGACTTTCTATGTTTTAGTTCCTTACTTTTTTACTTTAACTTTTTGATTCAACTTTTAACATATAAATTTTGGTTTTCTATGGAAATTACAGTAATTTACTTTTCTTCTATAGTAAAAAAATTCTTACAATTTATTTCTTCAAATTTATTTATTAGAAGTGATATCAGAATGGTTAGCTCTCTGACTTTATTTTCATTATTTTAAAGGCTTTTCATTATTTCTCACCTGAACCATGAATGCTTATAAGTTTGGAATTCACCTCCAACTGTTGCTCATTGTTAAATTAGTTTGTGGGTTCGAATCCCACCTTAGGCATGGATGTTTGTAGTGGTTCGGAATCCACTTTAAACCATAGGTCCCGGTCTAATTAACCCTCTTGTGCAAAAAATGACCGTTGAGCGACAAACAAACATTGTTTAATAAGTTTCTAGCTATAAATTGTGATCGTATTATAAATTATTCCAAATTTGTTGCAAATTTCCTGTGTTACAAATTACTTTCCCCGAAAACAGTTTAACTACATTTACATACTGAAATAGAAAATAATCACATGCATTTATTTTAAATTTTATTTCTTTATAATCTAGAATCGATATTTCAGTTTTAAATAAAGTTATTTTGTTTTAATTAATTTTAAAAGAATTAAAGATTTAAGTTGTAAAATTTTTTAACAAGCAATTAAAATTTTAAAATTTCTTTTTCTGTAAAATACTCAACATTCTTAAATTGTGTTTAAAAACTTGATTGAGTTTCTCCAGCTTATGCTAACAGTTACAGTTAAAACAATTTAAAAATTGGTAATAATATGTTGTTTTGAGTAATTTTTTTAGCGAATTATTAGTCTTTATTTATAATTTGGCAATTATTCCAATATTTTATACATATACGTGTAATTATCAGAGATGTTTCCATATAATATATTATTACATGTTTTATTTGTAATCTAATTTTTTTATTTTGAATTGCATTTTAATTCAAATATTGGTAAATTGTGATCTTCAAAATTTTTGTATTTAAGGTTTTTTATTGATTTCATATATATATGGTCAGCTCTCTAAATTATGGCCAGAATATATTTTAAAATGTATTCTGTCTTCTGAATTTCTCTTGGTTTTAAATAATAATAAAAAATGTATCTACTTAATTTCTATTTATTTAACTTCTTAGGAATACTGTACTTTTTTACTCTTATAATAATATAATTTATGTATAAACTATGATTTCAAGTATTTGTATAAATTAAAATATTATTTAAATTTTTTCATACTGTGATTTACAATATTGACATAATTCATTATAACTTTTGTCAAGATTGTTACAAAAATTGTTCTTGAAACTACAAATCTATCAATTTAAAAAAATATGAATCCTTGGATTTTGAACACATAACATGTCAACCTTTGTCAGGTTTTTGGGCATTAACTCTCCTCTGTTTTTTTATTAACTTATTTGATTTTTTGACTGAGTTTTTAGAAAATATTTGCATTGTTCTTGTCTTCATATAATTCTCTTGGCAGGATATTGCTTAGTATTTAAATAATTTTGCATATTTCTTTGGAGGATTTCATTGTTGATATTAAAACAATTGATGCATCTTCAAAATTTCTGGTGTTTTATTTTTAAGCTGTATAATTTCTGATTTTTTATTCTCATCAGTTTCATAAATGACCAAATTCTGAGTTTCTTTAATTTTTGATTTGATTTTTTCTTTATTTCAATCTTTTCAACTTTTTGTACTAATATGTTTTCGCCTAAATCAGATTCTTTGCTATTTTCTGTATCCTGCTCAGATTCATAACATTTGTCATGAGAACTGTATAGTTCTTCATCACGTTCATCCTCATTGGGTTGGTCGATATCTTTTGCTAAACATTCAACTTCATATTATCAAGCTCTCAAATATTCCATCTCTTTTTCATACTCTATTGATTTACCTTTGTTAAGTGAAAAAAGGAAAGGCAAGTGAAAAATTGCAATGCAAAATTTAAGAGGAATGTCAAACAGGAGGATTTTGAAAAGATGACTGATTATAGATAAACACTTTTTCCTTGCTTGTTGATTTTTCAAAGTATAAGGTGACTGTGCTCCATGCGACCTCCCACGATTTAATGGAAATGCTATGTTTTGTTTAAACCATCAATGCTGATGATTAGTTGCTTGCTTTTTAGGTGATTATTCCCTTGATATTTTGCTTCTTTAGACAATGTTAAGAAAATGTAATTGGGATGACAGCTTTCTTAAGTTTTAACAAGTTTTATTTTATTGCTGAATGATTTGTTATCTGCTCTTTAGTTCAATAGTTTGTATTCAATAATTATTTTTATTATAATTATTTGTTGTAATTTAAAATCCACACTATAGTGAACAGCAAAATTAGCATTCATGAATACAGCAAGAAGTTCTTAAAGAAATGAGCTTAACATTCCTTTTTGATATTAATAGATTAAAATTTGCTGTAATAAAATTTTTTCTGAAACCAAGTGCCATTTATCTGTTATTTCCACCTATTTTAAAAACTTACAATTTTAATCTGTTGTAGCCTTACCCTTTCCAGAGCCTGAAGAAATATCTTGATTCTTTTTATGAAGAGTGATATTCATTTTATTGATTTTATATATTTTATGATCAATAATCTCACATACACTGGTGCTAAACTAAACTCTGCGGCACGACACCCCATGTGGGCCAAGACCTATAGTGCCCATCATTGTTCTCTTGACCGAGAGGGCATGGGATGTGATGCATATCCCTCAATTAGGTTGTCAGCGAATCAGTGTTTAGTTCCCAAACATGCTTGGTACTCAGTTAATCGATCCACTGAAGGCTGAGTCAACCTTGCGCAGCCTGAGGACGGAACCTGAAACCTATGCTTTGGGAGCGTAAAATGCTACCATTAAGCAACCAGGCTTCATACACTGGTACTGTCTCTGATAATCAAGTACATTTGTTTTGAAATTGTAGCATCAAGTAAACATTGTAAGAATTAAGTTAAACTCGTGTGTGTGTGTGTGTGTGTGTGTGTATATATATATATATATGTTATTGGTACCAGCAATGTGAAGATTATATTTATACAAATCAATTCCATTACAAAAAATAACTATGATTAACACACTGATTATGGATCTACAAACATGTGAAATATAGCTCTGTGAAATATTGTTACTTTTAGCAATAAATTCAGGTATATTTTTATTTTCAGTGTGTAGTAATATTTGAAATATAAAAATTAAATGAAAAATAATATGTTCTTTAACTTAATATTTTTCTGTATCATAAGTGAGCACTGTTATTTTTTAGGTTAATAGAATGATTATTTTAAAATCCTATGTAGTGCAATTTTTATGCCACTATGGCATTCAAGTATTTTCATTTTTTTTAATTGACAACTATTTAATGGGGTTCAACTGTATGTTTTTACAAGAATCTGTTAGTTTTTGTAAGTATTTCTTATTTGAAAATTTTAACTTAGATATTTTTATGCCATTTCAGATTTATTATTTTGAAGACTCTACGGAGGGACCTAATAGATTATCTGCCTCTACCACGAAGACTTAAAGACTACCTCAATACCCCACATTACTATTCTGAGGAATTGGCCACCCAGTCACTCCTCACTAAAAGATGTACCGACAACCGCTCTTTGAGCAGCAGATCTAGTCACTCTGGTACAACCAGAGCAGAAAGCGTCACATCTAATACTCAGTCAAATCCTGGATGATGTTGGCCGCCTTTAGGAAGCGATCACTGTTCCACTTACATTTTGCTTGATGTGTTATCATTAACCTAATGTTTCTGACCAGAGAAACAAAAAAAGAGTCGAGATCTTTTTTAAGAAGTTAATTTATTAAAACATAGTAGTGAACTAAATGAATGAATGTGAGGTTTGTTTGATTTATGACTGTGTGTTTGATTGTGTGATTGTGTAATATGTGGATATACATATTTTTGTATGTATGCCACCAATAAATGTTACATGTTCATACATGCACAGGTATTAGAAGTGTTCTGAAAGGTAAAGCATTCCAAATGATAGAGAAAATAGTTCAACTGCATCTGAAACATTCAATTATTGTAAAATTTCAGATTTGGTTTCAATAAAAAGAAAACTGTCAATGTTATAAATGCAATATCTTCAATTGTTACCTGTTCTTTGATTGATATGTGCTACCAATAATTGAACATTGTATACATATTGTACATTATTTTTAATTATTTGTATTTGTTATTTTTTGTTCTAAATCTGACAAGTTAAATTATACAATTGTAGAAGGGAGATGTTATATTGGAGAGGTGTTAGCTTGAATGTACAGTTTGCTGTATTATATACATGTTAATGCCATACTTAACTATAGCATAAAAGCTAAGCTAAACCTTTTTCTAATTGGATGTGGAGACTGCAGAAGTTCGCATCCTTGCAAGAAATGTTAAATTTTTTAAACGACTGTTGCATGTCTAAAAAATTAAAAGACTAACAACTTGGTAAATATAGTCTGGTAGTTAATGTTTTGATAATGATGCACACCAGAAATGTATACATTTATACCTAGAAACTGTTATATTGCATTTCATTGAACCAAACTTCACTTTTCATCTCTTTGTATAAACGTGGAATTGTCATAGATACTACTTTCTGAAAGCTATTACATTTTTTTAAACATATTCTATAATTACTGAGGCTAAAACTTGGTTGAAAAGACCAAACTGCTTCAACTATCTATATACATATTAGTTTTCAGTTTTTGTAATCTGAAATTTTTTAAATAATTTGCTTTTGATTGCAATACTATTATTGCATATAGTTTGTGTTTGTAAAATTAGATGTATTCAGTTTTTGTGGTCAGTAGCTATTGTGCAATAATATTTGGTGCATGTTTGTTTATTGCTGTTTTCTAATTATTATATCTAATCACCAGGTACTAGAAAATTTCAGAATATATGGATTTTGAAAACTGAATTACATTAGTGAACAAGCTTGTGTGCATGGAGCAGGCATTTTTGCTGAATTATATTTATTTGTACTTAATATCAAAACAATTGAGATGTGTTTCATAATATTTATAGATTTATCTATGAATAAATTATGATCACATTTTTATAATGCATGTAACTATTTCATACAAACTTCATGTTTATTTCTATTGTGTATTTCAGCAGTTGAGTTTTGTGTATATTAATATTGGATTTGTTAATATTTAAATTAAATGTAATTATAATTTTTTAATTTTAATTTATGCATGTAGTATTTTGATGTCCTCATCTAATTGGATTTTTAAATTTATTGTTACATTTCTTTGTGTGTTTACTAATTCCAATTTTTTTTACAATTAAATTCTTTATTAGCTAACAAAATAAATTAACACTTAAAGTAAAAGATTGGTTTATAGGGCAGAATGACATATCAGAATAAATAAATTAGAAAGTTTTATCTTCTTTGTATTTAATTTTATAACAAAATAATTGCAATGAAATGAAAAGATACTTTTATTACTTAATGAAAATTTAGTTTTATAATTTTAAGCTTGAAGCCTGGTGTGATAAGATCTAGCAAGAATGTCTGCATCCATAAAGTCAATATACTAGACAATATAATCAAAAGTTTTAAAAGTTGTAGATTCATATTAGAATATTGTTTGTATGTTATATTATGTTATTATTTAAGTTTTATTAGTTTAAAGGATTGTTTTGCTTATTTATAAATGAAAATTCAGTGTAATTAAAAAATGATAGTTTTGTATTTAAAATATTTTAAAAATTTTTAATGGAACTATATCATTAAATTTTTAGGTTCCATTTTGAATCTGATATGTGAGTGCACATTATAAATAATATTGTTTAGAATATTTAACTTTGTTTCTTTAGTAATAATATCAGTGATATTGCTATATATTGCATTCTGTGTTACAATATTTCATGTGAATTAAATTCTTTATTTTCATTTGAAGGTGTTATATTGTGATATAAATAGATGCTCAATCAATAATTAACATTCAAAATACTCTCTGTATTTTTAATTGCCATAGAAATATGATCATGTTAAAACTTGGTAAATTTGTTGATAATTTTTTCTTTTGGTATTTAATAAGTATGGATTTCAAAAGTCCAATATTGACCTTTGTTTTCAGAAGTATTTAATTAATACCATTATATATATATGCTTAAGTTTTGATGAAAAGGGTCACTAACCTTTCATATGAACATTAACAAAAACAGTTATTGTTTCTTTTAAGAAACTTCTTTAAAATCTTAAAAATTTATTCAAATACATGTTTTGTAAAAAAAAAATTATTATTCCTCCATAACATTAGCTTCTTTCAAATTCTTAAAAAAAGTATAAGCAAACTCATTGTCATTTAATCTTTAATTTTCTAATAAATGTACTTTCTCTCAATTTGTTTCTTATCTGCTTGAATCATGCAATTGATGTTTTCTTATTCAGTTGCATATATTCTGTTTGTATATTATTGTACCAGGTAAAAATTTCCCATGAACACTGCCATTTTGGGAATCACTCTAGTTCTTTAAGTGAAACTTTGTTTAAACTTGCCTTTATTAATTTTTACATACTCGTAGATCTTGAAGTTAAATTTTAATATATCTTTATCCATTTTGTTCTTTGTTGTCAAACTGAATTTAAAAAAGAATATTCTATTTTTGCCTTATTTTATATTCATAACCTTTAAAAATATTTTTGGTTTATTAAAAGATCTTAATAGTACTAGGTCATACTTTTATTTTTTCTACATTGATTTATAGCATTTTATTATTATTTTTTAAATTATATTTCTAGTTATACAAAAAATTGGCTATGAATTATATGAGTTATACTTTATTTCTGATATTCTCTTGTTGCATCAAATACAGGATAGGATAAAATAAAATCAAGACTCTAATTTGAAATTATGTATTAAGGAGCTATTAGAAATGAAGTGAATATATTACTTCAAATTATAAAAATTATGTTTTTCTCTTGAGTTTTTCAAATGATTGAAAATTTTTGTGGCTGTCATTATGCCAAGTCCTTGGTTTATATTGATAACTATTTTAATGTAACTTCATTGAAAGGCTAAAAGTCATTGTGATTAATACAATTTTGCAAAAAACAATGTAAAACTAATATCAATTTTTATTTCGTCCAACCAGTGATAATTATAATTTTATACTGGTTATTATTTGTGGTTATAAAATGGAATTATATCATTGTATGACACCTTCAATTGACAAAATCAAAGTTTGTTTCAAAATTTTTTTATAATGTGATTATCTAATTAGCATGAAAACATTTTTATAAAGTTAGGTGCTAAAATTGTAATTAAATGCAATTAGTAAAAGCTAGCACAACTGTTATTCATATTCTTCTCTACTGGAATCTACTTCATTTATGATTGATTTATAATTTAAAAATATGATTTACAAGATCAATAATTATTCCATAACAAATTTTTCTTCAAAATTTGTTTGAAAATTTATTAATAATTTGAAGGATGACTTAATTATAATTGATAAACAAGAAAACATTTCCATAACTTTTCTTACAATAATATAACAAGCAATAATTCTATTTATTTTTAAATGAAATAATATTCACATTTCAAACATCAAACTCCACTTGATATGATTTATTAAAATCATAAAAATAATCTTAATATTATTTAAAATTTCTTAAAAAAGTAAAAAGGAAATTCAATAATTATTTAAACATATTCATTTTTCAGTAGGTTTAAATGATAAATAATTTGAAAAATACATAATATCAGTTATTTGAAAACCTGCTTATTCCTTGCTCATTATATTTGAAACATTCAAATGCTTAGAACTTTTAACAGCCATTTCTATTTTGCAAAATCATTTTTCTTTTGAAAGCTGTTAAATAAATTTATTTTCTTTAAATAAGAGTTAATACAGCTTATATAATTCATTATCTCAAGTTTCAAAATCTTATCTGTCACTGTACAGTTTTTAAAAGTTGTGCTTTTTATGTTAAATTTTTGCACCAGCTTTGTACATCTGAAATAGCAAAAATTTTAAATGTTGCTTTATTTTCTTATTTAAATTCTTAAATGAAGTACTCTTAAGTTGATTCAGCTTTAATATTGCTTTGTATTGTGATATGAATTCTCATAGTTCAAGATTCTTTGTAAATATATTTAAATAATTTATATCTTGTTGATTTATTTTTGAGTGATATCAAAATTTTAATTCTTTTTTATAAATTGTTAGTCCCAACTTGTCATGCTTGCATTGGAAAAAGAGAACGAAGCCTTTCAAGTACACTCGTAGATATCCTTGTCTCTGAAGCACAAATCTCTTTCCCAGTGTAATGCAAGACTTTAAAAGCATTTATAAATTGTTAAACTGAAACCCCTGTGAACACACATGTGATAAAATCACCTATTATGACGTTTGTTTAGTTCTTTTTTACGTAATAAAGTCAAAGTATATGTTGCTTTCAACTGTGTGGGCCTCTCTTTTATTATATGAAGTTATTCTTGACTGCAAAAACTAAACACTTGTGTAAAGAGAAATAATATATAATAAGTAATATCACTTTCGGTTTTTTTATGCATGTAAATTACAACTTGTTATACATATTTTCAGGTTTGTATATAATTTGTCTGAACAACAAAAATTCTTAATCTTCATATATTTGGGGAGATATATATAAATATAAAACTGGAATCATAACATCTTACACACACAATCATTTAAAATTAGTTTTTATTTAATTGGTTTTAGATTGAAAATACTATTTCAAAATAAATATAACCAAATTTTTTGAAAGTCCTTAACAAAAGCAACCTTTTAGTAACTATAGTGCAAAATTGTATCCAATACTTAATAAGAATGACTGAAGTGTTTGATATAGAAAGCTATATATAGATAGATATATGATGTAATCAATGATTGAAAATCTCAAAGTTTTTATACTTTAAGAAAATTTAACCATTAGTAAAAATGTGATACCATATTTTATTTTAGAAACTTATTAATTTGCCTTGTGTGTGTGTGTATATATATATACACACACAATTTATTTTAAGATGTCCACATTTTTATTATTTTTCTTTTGAGCTTATTTGAAAAAAGTTTTCTAATATATTTTAAGTATGTTCTTTTATCTATCAAATGAATTCTTGAAAAATTGTGACTTACATGATTTTTAACTTAGGTGCTAAAAGTTATTTGGTATATCTATAATCAGAATTTGGGTTCCTATGGCGTGTGTACTGAAGAAGTCGGACTCCTCACCAAATATGATTCATTTGGAAAAGTGGAGCAGCGCACCCCATATTGCCAGCCTAGCTGGCACACGACAACAACAACATAGTCAGAATTGAGACTAAGTTTTAAATTCAAGTCCATTATATCAATTTTTAAGTTCAAAGAATATTATTTTTGTTAATATAACATTTATATATATTATGTACCCATTTAAAATCGATATTTTATAGTATTTTTAATTTGCGATTAACATTTTATCATTTTTACCGTCTTAAATAATACCTAAGATATTCAGTGTTATTCAATTTTAAGTGCGACGTATGTTCGATGATAACTTGTTTCTATTCTCCCATCTCTGCTCTGACAGTATCAGACCAGATCAATGAAACCGTTAACATTAATGAAGTGTTGTAGAAAAAGTGTACAATTGTGGATATATTCCCAGTCCAATCGAAAATGTGCTGAGGTGAAGCCTGTTCCTGACGACATTTGGGGTAAGGAGAAAAGTTAGCTACCCCTAGGATGTGGGAGATCTTTCAAATGTTCATTGGCTAGTAGACAGACATGTGTTGTCTGCCTGTCACAAGGGGAAGTCCTAGTTTTTTTTACCTTTATACCAGTTGTGAAGCGGGGGTATTAACCATTTTTTATTTGTTTTGGACCTTTTGCCTCGAGAATAACTAAATACGTGAGTTCTGATGTGAAAGGGACAGGATGGTTTAGTCCTTCCTCTTTTGCAAGAGTGTCTGCTAATTCATTTCCGTAGATATTAACATGGGCTATCCATTGAAAATATACTTTGTGTTGGTGAGAGATAGCTTTTCCTAGGATGGATAAACTGGTTTTATGTTATTTGGGCCCAATTTTTGAGATGTTGAATTGAACTACAGCTGTCAGACATAGGATTCAAAGCTCTCAGTAGTTGTTTTCGCTTATGACATGAAATTAAATGAGTAATAAAAAATATTTTTAAATAAATGATATTATAGTGTTAGAATATAGTGATATTCGCTATTAGAATTAAGAGTGTTAACATATCTTGTTCATAATTTATTTTTGATTACAAAATATATCGAGGAATTAATTTAGAGAGGATGCAAATTCTTTAAGAGAATAATCAAATGAACCATTATAAGTTCTGTTAAGATGATAGTTTAATCAAATAGTTTTGAAATTTTCTATTTTAAAGGAAATCCAAATGATGAATTTGTTACTGTGTATATTAAATTGACAGAATTCATTAATTCCACTATTGACGAAAAAGAAACTGGCTTTTTAAGAGGAATTTCTAAATTATTAGTTATTCTGTCATGTCTCTTAAAGTATTAGACACAATTTCACGTAAAAAATTCAAGTAAGATTTCGTTTGCTTACTAAGATATGTGTGTATGAAAACGGTTATGGATAAAAAATACAATCAAGTGCAAATGTATTATGCTATTAGATAGTGCAAAACACCACTAAAGAGGGCAATGAAACTTACCATGGCTTAGTTATAAAACTACAGTCATTAAATAAAAAAGTGCATAATCAATGTTGTATTGATCATCCTTTCAAATAGGTCTTTAAAGATTACTCACAGGAACAACTCGTTTATCTTTAAAAAGTTCTTGAAAGTAATGAACAGTGAGTATTTATAAACTAGTATCTATGGTTTTGGGTTATTCCTCAAAACAATAATGGATCACTTCCGCAAAGGTAGGATTTGCTCTGAAATGAAAAATACAAATTAGATCTTATTATTATTACCAATAGGAAATGATAGCCGCATTTCTGTTTATGGTGAGAAATTGACTTAAGAGCTATGAAGTAAAAAGTTATTTAGCCATATTTGCTTTTTACTGTACAATGAATAAAATTTCAGAAATGAGTATAAAATAAAAGAAAAAAAAACAATTAAGTATTTTTATAAAAATTTTTTATTATTTTAGGTAACATAGCGTCAATTATTGAATATTTGCTTTGAAATCGATCGATTGGTAATGTCTAAACAATAAAAAAAACATGATTAATTGCTTTGGGCATTATTGAAATTTATTAGTAGATAAACTTTTATACGTTTAATTTAATACAATTCAAATAAATAGTCGGAAAATCATTTTTTGTCAACCTTTCTTATAATTAACTCTGAGCTTATATAATCCTGTCTGAAGACATACGTAGATATTTCTTGATGAAAATATTGACTAAAATGGGAAGGTATCAAAACCATTTGACTATAGGAAAGAATATTTGATTTCGTGCTATATCCATTTCATTATCAATATACCTTAATTTTGATTACCAAAATATTTCTGTTGTAATTGTTAATCTATTAAGCAATTGAAGTTTTAATACTTCTCTTAAACATTCGATTAATGAAAAGAAAACTGACGAAAGTATAAGAAAGACAAGACGATAAAAAAGTCTCGCATCAGTTATAGGTCTGCTGAATTCATTAGTTAAGTAGTTATGATAAATTAGAACTTTTTATTACATGTATCATACCTGAATTAGAATTAGAACTTTTTATTCAGATGTATCATACCTGCAATACTAGGAAATGTATTACATATACACTGCCTGACATTGAAAATGCAAGACCAAGAAGAAGATGCTAGAAAGTGATGAAATTCTGCAAACAGAGAGACAGCAATGAACAATAAGTGATCTGTACTTCGAAATTATATGCATAATACAGAGCTAGAACAGGGCCAGCTCAGTAAGTTGTAGGACCACCGAGGACGGTGATACACGAACTCTAGGCACAAAGTCAATCAGAGTATGGATGGTGTCCTGAGAAATGGTTCTCCATTCAGTGTCAACGATTTGCCAATCTGCCAGAGTCTGCAAATGGCACCCAATCATATCCCGAACGTGTTCGATTGGTGAGAGATCTGGCGAGCATTGTGGCCAGGGAAGCAGCCATACAACTTAGAGGGCATATTGGCTGATGCGAACAATGTGCAGTCGAGCATTATCTTGCTGATAAAGAGCATTGGACACCTCTTGAAGGTAGGGGAGTATCACCGGCCGCACAACATCATCCAGGTAACTTTGGTTTATCATGGTGCCATGAATACGAACTAGAGGTGATTTGGAATTGTACACAATAGTGCTCCAAACCATGATTTCGGGTTGTCGCGCGGTGGGGTGTTCACCAATTGCTGCAGAATTGGACCTATCTCCATGTCGATGCCATACTCGTACGCGATGATTATCACTGAAGAAACAGAAGCCTGATTCATCTGAGAAGACAATACTGTGACACTACGTCATCCACATTTATCTAATCTGGCACCATTCCATATATTGGCATCTATACTGTGGAGTCAATGGCAGACTTCTTTACGGACGCCATGAGCGCTGGCCATTAGAAACCAAATGATGACAAGGGGGTTCTAGTTGATATGGGAGCATTCAGAGTGTCTTGCATGTACTGCTGAATTTAATGTAAACTTGCTTTGCTGGGCCACCACCGATTCCCGTCGGACTCATCGATCCACGCGCGGCGACGTCACTCTGGCTGGACCGGCACCACACAAACGTTCCACAATTTCTTGTTCCAACCACCTTCGCCACAGCCGGTACACTGTGGACGCGCCCAGGGATCTGTCAGCTGTGATTTGCGTAAGGACCAACCTGCCCTTCTCAGTCCGATCGCCATGCTCCTTATAAATTCTGTCTGCTGGAACTGACTCCGTCGATGATGGCCGAAATTTTTTATTCATTTATTTATAATTTTTTTAGTAATTTTAAGCAAAGAAAAAAATTTTAACGATTATTTTCTAAGTAGCAATAATGGAACTAATATTGCCCTCTCTGCCGGTTCCTTTATGGATGGAAGTTTCTGTAAAGCGTAAAATAGAGGGCGCTACTACCGTGGAGATCTAGAAAACTTCCAGCACGAAACTTCCTGCTTACTATTCCATTATTGTCTTATACCATTGTGCTTGTTTTCTGTAGTTTCCATTGCTTTTGAGAAATATTAATTTAAAAGTAATTATCCTATAAATTTTTTTGAAATGCAGAAAGCAAATAAAGATAGTAGTTGTTGCGTAGCATTTAGTTGCAATATGCGAGCTGGAACAAATTTATTTTCGCAAGTGAAGATGTTCAAATTTCCTATAGAACCCGATTTACAATCCTTAATTTAATTAGATATATATATTAAATCAATTCTTAAAAACAAAACTTAAATTTTAATTGCAATAAAAACCAAGATTTGTTTAAAATATTAACAACAAGTAAATAAGCACATCATAACAATTTTGTTCTACTCATTATTGATACCAATTCATATATTCTAGCATGAGCAAGAAAATTTTAACAAAATTTATAATACTATAAATGAAAGCATAAATAATATACCTTGCTTAATATTTGAAATGATTTATTGTTCAATCACGCGCAAAATATATTTCCTGGAATTTTGGAATAAATGTATAAAATTAAAAATTAGTTAAAGAAGAAAATGATTAACAATTGAGATAAATAATAGCAACAGTTAGACTGTGGGTTACAATATATCATTCATCAACAATTGAGAATCATTGTTACAATCCCCGAGAGATATGTTAATCCATCAGGATTATTAAAGTAAACATTTAAAATTTTTTTCAAAATTTACGGGATCACTACTGATTGCATTCTTATTAAAAATTATGATTTTAATGGATAAAATAAAAACATTTTCTAAAACAGAAATAAATACCTGAAAATATTTCAGTAATTATTTTTGCGATTGCATTGATTTTCAATGGGAAGAGAGAAAACCGGAAGTATTTCAGATGGCTTCCTTCCGGTCAACTGAGGTTAGTTTTTGCTTACATTGAAAACTCCATCCATATCTTATCCTACGGGCGCTGGAGAACTGTGCATTTCACATCGTTTGTATGATTTGGTAAAGTGCGCCAACCCTGAAATTTACATAATTTTCTGGCCACTGCTTCTTGGTTTTGCATTTGCAATGTAGTGCTGTTGCTGTTGAGTGTGTGTAGCTGAGCACCTGCCCGAGGGCATCTACTCATTCATCTGAATTGAAAGAGATGAGTGAAAGCAATTAAATGAAGAAAATATGAAAGTAAAAAATTAGGCAAAAGCCTTAGAAAGTATTGCGTCTGATGAGAAAAAGGCCGCAATAGGTCTGACTTGAGCATCCCCAGGGAGGATATGAGAATCGAAAAGTTTGTCGAAGTTTCTAGCTAGGCACTTGGATGCTTGCTTATAAAAGTTGATGTTAAGTTTTTGTATAAAATGGGATAAATCTTCAAGATTAAGATCTTTTTGAATATTTTTGTTCCTTATAAAATAAGGAGCATTTACAATTCTGCGTAGAATTTTGTTTTGGAAAGTATTTATGAGTTGTAAATCTTGTTTGGAAAAGAAACACCAGGCGGGGGAAGCATATGTGATGATAGGTCTAATTGTAGAAATATACAGAAGTCTTTTTAGTTTTAGATTTAAATTTGATTGAGGTCCAATTAGAGATCTGAGTTTGAAATATGCATGCCAAGCAGCAGCAATTTTTGATTTAATATGTGCAGTCCAGGTGAGTCTATTATTGATTAGAAGTCCAAGATATTTTGCTTTAGTAACATTTTCAATAGGTTGACCAAAAATATAGTGTTGGTTGTAAATTTTATGTTTTCCGGGTTTTCTGCTTATAACTATAAGTTTAGATTTTGAAGCATTAATAGCAATTTTCCAGTTTTCGCACCAATCTTCTATGTCAGAAATTTTATTTTGAAGTTTAGAAATTGCATGGTTAGGATTCTTGGATCTCACAACGATCCCAGTATCATCAGCATAAAATGCGGTTAGGCTATGTCTGTCATCATTAATAGGAAAGTCAGCAGTGTAAAATAAATATAGAATAGGTCCTAAAATGCTTCCCTGCGGGACGCCGGCATTTATTGGTCTTGTGGTGGAAATGCAATTATTGAGTTTGATGTGAAATTTTCTGTGATTAAGGTAGCTATTAATGATGAACACAATATTATGAGCAATTCCTAGATGTAATAATTTATAAATGAGACCTTGATGCCAAACCCTGTCAAAGGCTTTGGCAACGTCTAACATAAGAAAAGCAGTGTATTCTTTGAGATAAGATCCTTTGCCAATGAATTCACAGATTCTAATAAGTTGTTTGGTAGTAGATAGATCTTGTCTCAAGCCAAATTGTTCTATTGGGATTAAATTTATGTAAATTTTTAGTCTGTTATAAATAATTCTTTCAAAGATTTTAGATAAAGTAGGTAAAAGACTAATAGGCCGATGATTTTCAGGATTTGTAGGATCTTTTCCCGGCTTAGGAAATAAAATAATTTTTGCTTCTTTCCAGTAATCAGGGAAGTAATTAATATTTAAACAGGAATTGAAAATGTTGGTAATATGCGTAATGTAGTTTTCAGGAAGTTTTTTGATAATATTATTAGAAATTTTATCAAATCCAGGAGTTTTGCGTTTCTTTAATTTAGAAATAACATTAAGAATTTCTTCTTCAGATGTATTTTCTATGGGTACTTCCTAATGATTTTGAAGAAAAGATATAGTTTCATTTAAAATATTTTCAGTGAAGATGTCATTGGTAGGTGAGGAGTTTTCTTGAAATTGGTTTTCCATGGTATCTGCAAAAATTTCGGCTTTTTCTTTATCTGTGTATGCAAAACCATGAGAGGCGAGAATAACTCTATTAATAATTTTGTCTTTTTTCAAAATTCTAGTTAAAGTCCAAAGGGAGTTATCTTGAGTGCTTAAGGTGGTGATTTTATCTTCCCAGTTTTCTTGCTTCAGAGAGGCACATTTTTCTTTTATTTTTCTATTAAAGGCATTCATTTGTGTTTTAAAGGCAGGATTTAAAGTATTTTGATAATGTTTTCTAATTTTATTACGTTTCTTAATCAAATTTTTGATATCTTTAGGAAGAGCCATATAATTTTTGATAAATTTAGTTTTAATAGAAGAGTTATTGTAGGCATTTAATATATTGTTTGTGAGTTTAAAAACCTGATTATTAATATCATTCGGAGTGTTTTGAAGTTTAAAATCATCTTTGCAGATGTAGAGGATATTATGAAACAGATTCCAGTCAGTTTTGATGATTTCTCGTTGAAAGTCTTCAGGTTCGATACCTGCAACAGCAATGACAGGTACATGATCTGACGAGAGAACTGGAAGCACATCAACTGCAAGATTTAAGTTATAGTTGGTAATGAAAAGGTCTAGAATGTCCGGTCTTCTATTATGATCAAAAGGATAGTATGTAGGAGAATCAGGTGCATTTATATTAAGTTTGAGATCTTCAACAAAGCTGCGTAAGATGTGACCATTATTATTATTGTTATTGCATCCCCAATTTGTATGTTTAGAATTGAAGTCACCACCTATGATGGTAGGGTAATTGTCCAGGAAGAGTTGTTTGATTACGTGAATAGGAAGACAAACATGCGGAGAGTTTCAGATCAATACTGGGAAGGCTTAATATAATAGAAGTAATTTCTGTACAATTTTGACTATATATAGAGTGTAATGTTAAAGAGAGTGAATTTTTAACGAAAATAGCAGTTCCACCACCTAGGCCTTGTTTTCTATCACTTCTAAAAATATTGTAGTTAGGAATGTTTATATTTTTATTAGCAGTGAGATGAGTTTCAGAAACCAGGCAAATATCTATATTATTTTCAATTAAAAAATCATTAAGTTCATAGATTTTATGGTATAAGCCATTTGCATTCCAAGTACAAAGTGACAACGGTCGGAAACTTCTATTTTTCTTAACCATTATTGGTTTGAGGTGTGGTGACTGGGGTGGCTATGTGGCCAGATCTGATAGCATTGATTGATTCAATTAAGCCAGAGTCCTTAATCCAATTTAACATATTTTTTAATTCTTCCAAAACAATTTTTGCTTCTGAAATGTCTACTGAATTTTTATTTTTAATTGCATTTGGATATAAAATCAATCAATCGAAAAAAAAACATTGGTAGATTAAAAAATAATTTAATAAAAGAGCATAAAAATAATTTTAGGAAATTCCTCAGATGAAAGTATTATGATTATGAATTTTCATCGGTTTTGATTTTATTTAATAACTAGTTTTCTATGGAAATAAACTACAAATAATACATTATTTCCCGTTCTTTCTTGCGTGTAATGACAGTAAGGTTAATTTTGACACACAGAAGTGGAAAAACAAAGACTGACAGAAATGTGAAATTTAAAGTATTGTGCGTGTCCAAGACGATTCAAAATGTGCTTTTTTTAAGTTAGTGTTAAAATATATAGTAATACTATTTTTATATTTTTCTTTCACCTTATTATGATATGTTCTGGCCTTAATACAATAAAGAATAGTTCTATAGTTTAAAGTATGAAAACGTTAAAAAATTGAAATTCATAAAATTTAATGCTGTTTATAAATTTTATGAAACCTTTCTTCACGTTTTTTTTAAACTGCTGTTGGCAATTGTAATCTATTATTCGTAATTTATATTTTTTAAAATCTAAATTTGTAATTGGGGTTTCGAATAAAAACTTAATCTTACACAAGGCGAGCTATAAGCCTATGAGCATAAAGCTCCAAAACAGTTTTTGTCGTAACCTAACCTAACCTAACCTTAATTTATAATTCAGTAAATAATATTTTTTGATAAAGTTTTGATGAATTAATTTAGAATGTTATTTATCTCTGAAAAGTGTAACAGAATTTTTTATTTTATGAAATGTATTTTATATTAACATATTTTTCCTTCTCTTTTTTATAAATTGTAACAAAAATTATCCATTTAACACTGATTTCACATACGAGTAGAGCGATTCAACTTTGACTACTTTAATTAGTTTCCATGGCTGTTTATATCAAAATTTGCTACTTGTATCTTAAAAAAAAAAGTTCCAAGGCATTTTGTTTCTGTTACATATCTAAAGGATAGAATTTATTATTAGAAATGAATATTTGAGACAAATTCCGAAAATATATTTTAAATATAATTTGTAAAAAAGAAACCGAAGAAAAAACTTTTTAAATTCGGAATTTCCGAAGACGAATCTCTTCATCTGTTTTGCAAGTTTTCATTAAAAATTAAATTAAATACCCTCTGTTTAATTATTATTTTTGGTATACTTGTGATACATTATTAACCGGAGAGAAATATTTTATTTTTCCTTTTATGACAAATTTTTAGATTTTCTTTCCAAAAGATTTCTTATTCGAAAATAATTTTAATAATAAGTATAATTTGTAAAAGAAACCACTTTTTTCTTGACTAGTATTATGTAAATAAGTATTATTTTAAATACATGTGTTTTTTTTACATAAATAAACTGAATGAATTATTTCCAAAAATAAAAATTAAAATGAACATGAAGATAGTAATTTTAGAGAGAAAATTTATCCTTTTTATAAAACTTGCTAAGTGCATTTCTTTGCCGATGGTAAACTTTTGCTAAAGTAGGCTTAATTGAACACCTATGCAAAATATTTCCCAGTGTGTATAATTCTATTTAAAGTTTTGTACGACTCAATGCTATCCTATTCTTGATTTTGACATCGTATTCGGTGCAGTTCCGAACTCAACATGTATTTCTAAAATATTTTTTTAAATAAATATATATTAAAAGTATGGCTTTAATTCTGACAATTTTTACCGTTCATAATACGTGTGAAATAAAGGCCTGATGCCTAATTTTGTGTAATTGTGAAAACTATATATATTTATATATAATGAATTTTAAAAGTTAGTTTATAAATGAAGCAAAACACATTTTATATGAAAAGAATTGTTTAAGAATAATTTATCAAAAATATGGAGCGTTTTTATTAATTATTCTGTGATTCTGAATTAAAAGTAGTTCACTCGTTAATATGTTTGGTAATAGTTGCTGATTCTGTTCAACTGGTAATATTTTTTTTAAATCTAAATAAAAAAATATTTTCTCATAAATCGTGTTAAGTAGAGGAAAATTATTTAGTTCCAAAAATTTTCTCCTCTTCTTTTTCCATTAATTGCACTTAATACCCATTGCATTTTTGCTTTTACAAGTATACACTTTGACCTATATTAGCTTTGCTCGGATATAAATGTAAATAAGAATTAGCTGATAATGCTTAATTTCTTAAATATATTTCTTTGAAAATCCACAGAATTTTATATTCCTTATATCGGTTACATAATTCTTTTGCACATGTCCAAACAAAGGAAGCTATCAATTAAATATATTGTGAGGTATACTATTTAGAATAAACTCAGAAATTCTTCTAGAACAATAACACACTTGAAAAAAAGAACAATTGTGTTAGTTGAAATATTAACCTCAAGTAATTGTTTTTTGACTTAAAAATTTTCCGTAATTTATTTTAAGCGTTGTTCTACAAAAAAAGTAATTTATGATGCTGCTTTCCTATTTTAGAACTTTTCATTTTTATCAAACGGCAACACTGTTATCGCTGACTCAGCCGTCCTGGTATGCGGAATCGCTCCACTAGTGTGAATCGTTTTCATGGAGTTTACGATAATCATATTCCTGGTCATTGAGCTACGTGGCCGGATTTCCGTACTTTTAACATCATCCTCAGAACTTCTTCAAGAAAACAGGTGCTGTAAATTCTTAAAGCGCTTCGAAAGAGAACAATAATCCCTTTTCATTGTATTTGTGAAATTCAGAGCATTTTTTTTTATTCTTTTTCCTTTGCGTTGTTCCGAACATCATAAGTAAAACTTACATTAAGCTGCTTTTTTATGGTTTCCATATAAAATGAGAGTAGCAAAGTATGAATGTGAAAGTCTTCTAACAATACTTGTATTTTAGTAGAAAAGAATTAGATTGAATTTAGAAGAAATGTCGGTGGAATAGCCCAATAACAACCAATATTCGCACTGTAATAGAGTGAAATATTTTAAAAATCGCTTAGAGAGAATTTGGTTTTAATAATAATTTTTCGATACTTAGGATATTAATTAATTAAACAATGGAATCTAGAGTTTACTCGTTAATTTGGTTTACATAATCTCTAATCACACTTGATATAAAATTTCAAACAACAGATAGTTGAATTATGCAAAGTTGAGCTACTGCTAGGTATTTGCCCACAATAGTAACATTGAAATTATTCTTAAAATTAAAACATTTTTTCCTTGAAAATCATTAAAAGAGTTTCTAAATGCCAAACATTTTTTGGATCTCAAAGATCTGACTTGACAATATAACTAATAAACGTAATTTGAAAACAAAAATTTCGTAGAGTCAGTGCCTTATATGTGGAATTAAGCTTATATTCTACAGGTCAGAGATAAAAATACCACTATGATCACATTGACATCAATTTCAAATTCACTTCAATTAGAATTTCACGCGTACAAAAATCTACATAATAAGAAACCAGCGGTTTTTTTTTTTTTTTTTAGCTGAAAAGATAATTTAATTAAATAAATAAATGTGCATTGATTATTCAGTCAGTGAAAAGGAAAATATAGGGAGACTTCCGATTATCAGCTCTATCTAAATTTTTTAAAAAGGAAAGTTAATTTCTTGTAAAGAAGTATTCTAATGCAAAATACAGAGAGAGAAAAGTTTGGTTTATTTTCCAATGAAATAAATTTATAAATTAGCAACTAGTGAAAAATATTTTATTATTCCTCAAGAAATAAATGTATTTATATTAGTTATTGAATGTTTAAATTATTTAACTGCATGTTGGTGTTGAGATGTGATCTCTTTGTTTGTATATGTACATAACTCTATGAACTACGAAAATTTCCTCATTTCGATAGGTAAGTTTACTGTGTAAGTAGACTTTATGATATGAATTGCATTGAAAGAATGAAAATTAATGTAGAAACGAATGGATATGTTCTTAAAATGAGTGGTATACGTTATAAAAAGTCATGAGATGATTGATAAGGAAATATCAATAACTACCCAATTTATTTTATAAATGAATGCATCGTTTGCCAAATCGATTTACTCCACAAAATAAGTTGAGAAAAATGACAAAATATTATATTGTTTTCCAGAATTAACGCTATTATTATTTATAACTGGTTCTCGGTAGTATTATAATATTCTTATTATAAAATTTATTCTAAAAATCTTTTGTATTTTACATACAGCTTTAACATTAAAATTTAATTTACAATTCAGAAAATGATTTTAACCGATTTGTCAAGAGTAGCCTTCAAATATAATGATATTTTTTATTCAAAAAATGTTGAGCAGCAAATACTGATAAATAGTTTAATGGATTAAATTCATACTAAGAGAATGTATTGATGATTGATTAGTTCTAAAAATAAACTTTCATTCTAAGATTACTTTTTTTAAAGTTTATTTAAATTATGTAATAATATGCCATAATTCTGTGATTTGTATTATTTATATAATTCATTTTTCAGAATATGACATAATTTACGTTTTCCATTCATTATCTATTTGAGTGACATTTTAGAATCATTAATGTTACGTTAAAACTTTCATATAGTTTAACTTTAGATTTTGAGCTTAAAAGGCATTCATATGCAAATTTAATAAATCAAAGTTAACTTCAAAAGCGATTTCAGTTTGTTCCAGCTTTCTCCAGTATATTTATTCACACACAAGTGTTCTGTAATTTAACTTATTTTCAGATGTTTTCATGGATATAAACTAGGATAACAACAAATATTGCATTTCTTCGATGAAAATGAAATATATAGGATGCAGAATATGAATATTTCGTTAGTAAAATAAACAGATTGGTTATGGTAGCATTTCTAGAGAATGATTTCCAAATATTTCAGTTATAAAATTTTAATTGCAGATTTTATTCTCTCCAGTGAGATTCTTCAGAATTGTTCTAAATAACAAAATTTATGTGAAACCTCTCGATTGTTCAACTTAAGTTGACAATAGCAATAGGATGTTCATTTGCCATATTTTTAAGAGTTGTCACATGGAGAAATGGTGACATTTCACTAACCGATTGTCTAAATTGATCTCGGAATCGATGTCTGACGCAAAGAGGACAAAATCTGAGCTGCTTGGACTATTGACCTATTGCTCGTGACCTCCAGGCCACACATCGTGACGTGTGATCTTGAAATTGAAGCTGGGACCAAGAGAAGAATAGAATTTTGTTTTTAATATTCCTAACTACCCAACTGTAAGGAACTCAGGTGGATTCCATTGTTTTAGGTAAACCTTGTGGAACACCCACCCTCACTGACGCGACATCTACCGTTGATTTGTTTGTTTCACGCTATCGACATTAAGTCTGCATTTACGCTTGTTGAAAGACGGGATCATCTTCGTGCATAGAATGGGTGCAAATACTAGCTAGAAATGCTTCTTGGGTAGAAGTGAAAAAGAAATAATAAATAAAAAATTAATCTGCTTTATAGCTGCTTGCTCCAAGAACTTCCAAAAATTTTGGGAAACAGAAAAGATTGAATACATGGATTTATCCAAAATTATTATCTTTTTAGCTAACAGAAATTTTTTTTTGAAAAATAAATTGATCTGGAATAATTTCTAAGTTTTAGAATATCTTCCTTTTTCTCGTTTTTAACCATAGTAAAGAGAAATTACATTTCATAAAATTATCTTGATAGTGAAGGAAAATAATTAAAAAATATTAAAATACTATGACATTTTTGTACTCAGAATATAATCTGAAATTCTGTATTTCACAATAGTCGATTAAAGTTGAAATTTTTGGCCTGATCTACTAGATTGCAATATGAATAATAATAATATTCTTTAAATTATGTATAAATTTTTTACATGTTTGTGATTAAATAAATTTTTTCATTTAAATATTAATTTTTTTATTTAAATAAGCAACTTCCGTTTATTTAATTAGTTAACTTATTCAAAATATGTACATTGCTATTGCATTTCTTAAGAGAGAGAAATTTGAATCATTTAAGGTAGAGAAATTTGAACCATAAATTAATTTTATTTAGTAATAAATATCGAATTAATTGTTTTTTATAATTCTATAAATAATTTTTTGTTTTTAAATTGAGAGATTCTGTGTTCTTGCTTAAACATTTTCATCTTCCCTTTCCATATAATGCATGTTTTCTTATTTTAATTATAACTAATAGATTAAATTAAATTTATTAATACAATTTCTCTAATTAGATACTTACATATGACGCCATCGGACCCTCGCGGAAGAAATTGTCTGTTTATTTCTAGAGGGAAATTGAAAGTAAAGAGTTACAATTCATCTTGTGAATTGTACACAGTAATCCTTGATAAATTAGTATTAATCATTTGCACATTGAAATGAAGAGAAAACGAAATTAGAATTGCACATGAATATAGACTTGTGATAAAAAATAAAAATCTATTTATGCATTTCATTTTTGTGGCTCTCAAAGGCCTGCATGCAAACAACGGCCACGTTTTCCGTCCTGGGTTGTCTTCTTCTCGAAGTGAAAGTATCTAATTGGATCTCTCAAATTCAGATTTTTTAACAATACAATTTAATGTAATGATAATATTTCTAAGAGAAAATTTCTACATCACTAACTGGGTAATTTTTTTTTATGTAATACTGACACAAAATATATATTTTTCATGTTTAGCATTTACAAAATTTAAAAGATACCACATTTAATAATTTTTGTAAGCTATACCTATATCTATTCCTCTCAATAATTAAATTTACTTTTATTGTGAATTATAATTAAATTTTAAAAAATTTGATTTTTATCGCAATAGGTATTCAAAAACGCTTAGATAAAGAAATACTCCCAGTTTACTTTAAAAATAAGCTTTGGGCAGCCAATTTATCTATCACTCTATATTATGTTATTGATACAATTCTAAAATGGAACGTCTACTATTTTTTTAATGCCTTTTTGATTCAGTTTTCTACAATATTTACACATTTTAAATAATTTAACATTAGATAATCAATTAAATAAACTGGTTAATATTTCTAATGTGTTATTTACATGTAATTAATTATATAAATGATAATTAAATACAATTAAGTAATATTCCATCACAAGTAGTCTAAAAATATAATTTTGAATCATTATTAAAAGTATAAAGTAACATTTAAATATTTGATAGACCAATGCATTGCAAAAAGGGCTTATATACATTTTTTATATTTTAATTTTTCACATTTTTAGCTCTTGGAATATTACCCAAATACCTTTATGAATATTAATCAAAACTTTAAATAAACCATCAATTATTTAATTTTTTTAAATTTTTAATAAATATGGCTAGCAAAGCAATGTTCTGAAGCTAAAATTGTTATTCAGCGAAATAAATTTTAAATGTAGGATATACGCTTTTAGTTCGCTAAAGGTTTTTTGTTGTTATTCTGAAAAACAAAACAATGTATATTAATGTTATTTGTTTATATTTGAGAATGTGTATACATTTGTTTTTCATCTGATAAAAATTTTGAATTTTATTTTAATAATTTTTCACGTGAACCATATAGAATTTTATTTTCTATTCTTAATATTCTTATATAAAAATATGTTGATTTTAGAGTTTAATTAAATTAGAACATTTTAATGTTAATTACAGATTTAGAGCATAAAGATATAAGACACATTAAAATTCTAATTAGATTAGGAAATTTAATGCTGTAATGAAACTGAAACTTTTTATTTTGAAGATTGCTAACTGGAAAAAGAATACATTTATAACAACTTAAAATTTTTAGATATTTTTCTTGAAACATATCTTCACACAAGACTGATTAGCAACAAATTGTAATATTACTTATAAAATGAGTGGCCACTAGATGGCAGTGTTTAAGAGGTCATGTTGAGAGGTGTGTAGAAGTATAGAGAGAGATTGTATGAAGGAGCTCACTATGAAGGAGCTACCTAAAAGTAATCTATAAATATTCTATAAATAAACCTTTATTAATTAGTAAATTTATAAGAACTTCTTCCTTCCCCACCTAAGCTACTCACTCGTCATCTGACAAATAGTATGAAACCTATAACACAAGACTGATTCAGATATATATATATATATATATATATATATATATATATATATATATATATATATATATATATATATATATATATATATGTGTGTGTGTGTGTGTGTGTGTGTGTGTGTGTGTGTGTGTGTGTGTGTGTGTGTGTGTGTGTGTGTGTGCGTGTGTGTGTGTGTTGCTGCAGAAGTCTCCCCTAAAGTTTTTATATGTATGATGCACGAGAGCTTTTTTAAACTAAATTTTAAAGTGCGTGACTCCTAAATCACATCCTGATAAACATATTTTTTTCCGTGTCTTTTCCTATGAATTAAAATTTACAGTATTAAAAGTATTCTATTACCTTGTTTGTATGTTAACTTTTGTATGTATTTATATTTTATTATATATTTAAATATATATGTATTTTTACGGACATAAAAATGTAGAAATGCATTATTAAAATTTTTTCTTACATTATTGCATTAAATGATATATAAGTTTTGTCACATAAAAATAGGCAAAATAGTATAAAAATGTATAAAATAGGTAAAATCATTATTAAATACACATAATTGGTTTAATGAAATAGTGAATGACCTAACTTAACCAACCATTTTGTGTGACAATTATTAGTTGCCAATTTATTGCGTTATATAAATTTATGTTTTGGTTAACATTGCCGGATATAATTACACTGTCTCTTGCCAATATGAGTCAGGTAATTTATTATTCTTTTATCATTAAAATATTTCATTCAAAATTTATTTAGCAACGTAAATTTATTATATTGCTCAACAATAAGTGAAGAGTCTCTAACATGGCTTTTTATGGTTATCATAATAGCCATGCTAATGTATCTCTCCCCTACTGGGAGAAGATGTGAAGGCGTATTTTTTACTTTCTATTTTATTTATTTTTTTAAAAAAAAAGACCATAAAAACTTAGTAATTGCAAAAATGGCACCAATCCTATCTGTGCTCCCAGACTTTTCCTACAAATAAGAAAACGCCCGGTTTTGTTCTTTCCTTTTACTAGATGACAAAATGGCTTATTCATTAGTTCCATTCTTTCTTATCTTTCCTTTACAAAAAAAAAAGGAAAGTAAATTCTGTGAATAAATTTAATCGTGCAACAGCCTTACGGATTCTTCTAGCATATCAAAATAAAAATAATATTTTCTAAAGAAGAAGTACAATTCTTGCCTGAAAAGTTCTGTGATGTTGAGCATGCGGTTATTACGGTAATGATCGGCAAACCCCAAAAAATAATGCTAATATTGTAGTAAAATGAGGTACTTAAGTTTAATTTAAATCCAAAAATAATCCAATTTCTTAACTTACTTATTCCTTGAGTCAATATTATTTCTGAATAAATTTAAACTAATAACCAACAGACTGTGTTAAGAAAATAAGAACAAACGACGTATTTAATATAAAAAAATATTTGGAAGGAATTATATCGTTATAAATAGCCTAACAAGCCATATTTTTTTAACATAAGGATCTACGAATATTTTAAATACGTAATGAGTTTTATAAATAAACAGAGAGAAATAACTATCTTTATAAATAGTTCTTCAGAGTTTCAAAAGTAATTATAAAGAAACTGGATCCCTTTAGAAGATTTTTTAATGTTATTTTAAGATGTTTGCAATTTTTTTCTATTTTTATAAACTTTTTAATTAATAGCGTTACTTTAAGTGCTTATTAATTAAAGTGCTGGCCAGCTTGTGTAGTGGTCAGCGTGTCTGACTGCGGATAGGGAGGTCCTGGGTTCGAATCCTGGTTCGGGCATGGATGTACTTTCTCTCTCTATCTATCCTGTCTTTGTCCTTTCCTTGTATGAATGTGGAGTGAATGGTTGCCTACCCTATAAACGGGTACCTATAGCATGTGTGTACTGAGGAAGTCGGACTCCACACCAAAAATATGGTTCAGTTAGAAAAGTGGAGCAGCGCACCCCATAGTGCTAGCCTGGCTGGCACACGACAACAACATTACATTAAAGTGAATATCTATCATTATTATATTGTTGCCATTTTTAACATTTAAACTGTCGTTTTCTTAAAAATTTTATAACATGAAATATGGTTATTTTTTTATTATTCATTTGTGCACAACATGGTTAAAATTTATATATATACTATTAAAAGTTTCAAAATTTATTAAATGATATAAATACGTCTTGAAATTTGAAAGACATAACAGATTAATATTCATCGTAAAATGACTGTTGTAGATTTGGTGAGATTGTACAATGATAATGGAATCCTTTTTTTTTTATTTTTTTTTTTGACTTAGATTTCCTTTACCAGAAGAACTATCTTCGTTTGTATTGAATAACTGTCTAATAAGAACCTCACGAAAAGCGGGATACTATGGTAAGAAGCATAGTAAATTTGGTACATTTGCGCTGCTGTATAAGAGACATTGGGGGTGCTTATAAGATTAGCATGTTGCATATATAAAATTACCAGATCTTATATATTGAGATTTTTGGTTGCTATGCTAAGTACAACATCGCAAATTTGAAGTTTACATGAAAAGATTTAAAAAATTCTAATATGGTTAAATTTTAAAAGACGTATGTGATTAATAAATCACACGTCATATCTCTTTTGTCACACTATTTTAATTTTTACTTCAACAACTCAACTGTAAAATTGAAAACTTTCATTTACAGTAATACAAAATATTTCAAATAACAAAATTATATCATTTTTTCGTCCTTTCAATAAGGTAATGCGCTTTAACAAACTCAGTATTAGGCCTGATTTTTATGAAATTCAGTATGAGCGTATGAGATAACAATTTTAGTTTAGTAACTTCTGTATAAAAAATATTAAATTGGAATTTAACAATTATTTTTTTAAATTTTTATTTCCAACGAATTAGTTTTTTTGGAATATAAGTTTGTTCTTCTCTTGAAAACAATTTTGAAACAACATGCTATTAACAAATATACTATATATATATATATATATATATAATATATAATATGTGTATATATATATATATATATATATATATATATATATATATATATATATATATATATATATATATATATATATATATATATAATATATAATATGTGTATATATATATATATATATATATATATATATATATATATATATATATATATATATATATATATATATATATATATATATATATATATATATATATATATTTACATATTATAAACATGCTACTATTATTAATATACAATATTATATATTTATATTTACTTTGTTCATGGATTCAACAGAAGCTGAAAAGAATGAAAATTACTTCAATTATATTTACTACTACGTTTGATTACAAAGTTAGCATTAAAAAAAAATTTTGTTGACTATAAATCCAACAAATGAAACAGAAATATTATTGTCAATATATAATCACCATTCATCTAAAAATCAGGATAATGAATGTCAATTCTCTCTATTGGCTTTGAAATAATTATCTTTGTGTGATGATAATGATACAAATATAACTAACAGGAATTTTCAGCTTTAGACTCACTAATTTCTGGGGAAATGAATGAAATCATCTTCAAAATGAATAAAATAAATATCCATCTAATACACTCGTTTACGTAATAAGTGTATTTCTTTGAAAATCAACAGCAATGTGATGATAGAAGAAAAGGAAAAGTCTATGCAAAGAGCAGTTGTGACTTTTGAGATTCCTAGTCAAGACAACTATCGGAGATTCTTAGAAATGTTTAAAAATTTCAGTGAAACACATTTTTACAATTTATGAATGGAAATTAGATGAGTTTGTTGTATTTAAATATGGTATGGAACTGGATTAAATATTTAACGCATTTGCCATATCTTCTGTCGTTTTGCTATTTAGTGTTCTATTTATTTTTTATGATACCTACTTAAATATTTTTATAGGAAAACAAAATGCAAAATTTATATTATTTCTATAAAAAAGCTTTGTATGTTCAGGCAGCACTAAAAATATATTTGATAAGCTAATTGAATAGTTTATTTCTTTGAACGCGAATCTTCCAAGTTTAAAGAATCTATCCAGAAAACAAAAAATAGTCTGAATCATATTTCCACTTTTTTGCTGAGGAATCTTTTAGTTTTTTTTTTTAACAGTTTGTTGCAAAAACAAGTTTATTACAAAACTTGTTTCTGCGGCAAACGATTAAAAATGTAAAATGTTGTTACACTTGTTTAACACAAACAAAACAAGTTTAATGAATGTAATTTTACAGAGAATAATAATGAGAAGACTCTTGAAAGAAAATAATTATTAAATTATATTATGTGTTCTTTTGTATACTTAAATGTAATATTTACTGTTATGTGCAATATATATCTTTAACAAAACATTTTTTTCAAAACTAATAACGATTTACTTAGTTATAACTCGTTTAAGTAATAAGTGTATTTCTTTGAAAATTGTGATTTATTAAAAAAGAAAAATCCCTGTTAAGGATATTTATTGGGGTCAGAATTACTATTTTATTTAAAATTTCATTATTAAAATTAATTTCTTTTATTAAATTTTGGAACACCATATAGAGTTGATAATATTTTTGACGCTTTGATCATCAAGAGAAAACAAGTATTTTGTTTAACTCATTACATTGTCTTTTTTTTCGTTGCATTATATTTTTTAGTAACGTAATGGCGAATGGCAATAGATGAAGTAGTTTCTATCGCTTAGTGGTAAGATCGCGTTTTTAACGTGAAAGATCGTAATTTCGTTTAAACGAGTTCTTAAATAATCATACCAATAAGGTACCAACACTAGAGCACCAAACACCTTATTGTCAAATTTTAAATTCTCATATAGGTAGTAGGAAAAGAGTTCTCTCCAAGAATTTCGAAAGCAGAAAACGGCTTCCCATCCTAGTTTCAATCCATAATTCCAGACATGGAATATGGAAGATTCATTTTGCATTTCTAATTTCCACATGCGCGACTACTGGCGTAAATTGCTTGGAGTTTTCAAGATTTTTTTTTCCTTCCAACGTGTGAGAATATTACCCATTGTCTATGAAAAGTTTATTTGAAAGATAATACATGAATGTTTAAAAAGAGCCTTAAAATATTTCTAGCTGTTAGACATTCCAAAACGAGACGTCAAATATGTGGAATACTTCAGTGTATCTATATTATTAAGATTTTAAGGAATTAGCATTATATCAACAAGAATTAATTATTATGTATACCTTTGTTTTACTATTTTGATCATGTTTTTAGTTTTATGTCAATATTAGATGGTTTTGAACAGATATTGATGATATACTTATTGGAAAAATAAGTATAAATAACCTTTGTTTACATAACTCCAAGTACTTACATATAAATCTAATAATTTTACATTTTCATATATCTCATTTTAATGTTTTATTGATTTTATATATATTTTATTTATTTATTATTTTGCTCAGAATTTTTCATAGACATTTTATTTTTAAGCTAAATTTATTAGATTACGGTATGAAAATCAGAAAACAATTCTGCATATTTCTCAATTAATATCAAAGGACGAGGAAATTTCGTGGGAAAGAATTATAATAAAAGGCATATGATTTAGACACCTGTATTGTTATGAATGAACTTTCATTATACGTTAATATAAAGCGTAATTTTTTTTTTTACTCATTCATACTTGAGATACAAATCTTTTTCATGCTTATCAGTACAACAGGAGGGGATGAAGAACTTAAAACGTGACTTCTTTTGCGAGCTTTTAATTTACACTTTTCCTCAATTAACAATCAGAAAAAAGTTCACTCTTTTTGATTTTTTTCATAGCTACACCAATCGCTTTTTTTATTTTGACAAGCTTATGCCAATCAGTAAACAAAAACATTTCGAATGAATTATTAATGCATCAATTATAAACCTAATCACATCTCTTTTTAATCCAATCAATTGATATGGAAAACAAAAGGCTTGAAAATACTCTCTAATCAAAGAAGGTGAACTTAATAAGAACGCCAAGCGATGACGGAAGTTCGAGTTTCGAAAATGGCAACAGAAAAAAAAGAAAGAAAAACGATAAACTAGTGAAGAGTTGAAGGCCGCCATTTTTATTATTATTTTTATTTTTTTATGTGGATAAGAATAAAGACAATGCAACCGCTACTCAGTCACGCGAACTCCATTTCGTGAAGTGTACGGTTTTAGTCATGCTCATCTGCGAACTTGCTTGTTATCTGAAAAAGTTCAACCTGTGGGAGAGTACTGTAAGCCACATACCTCTCGGACAGATATTGGAATCTCGAACTTTTTTCTTGTTCCTGCGGCGATTGTGGAAGTGGTCGCCAGAAAAAAAAGAAAGCTTTTCCTTCCGTATTTTAATACGCGATTTTATTTTATTTCTTATTTTTATTCTGATGATAGATGAAGGGATATTATTCGAATTCCATAATCTTGATTGGAATTCGGACTTTTCGAATATATTAACTGATGAATTTTACAATCTGGTTTAAATAGTTCGATGACAAAATGGTCATTTTCTTTATTTTTTTATTTTTGCTTGCGTTTTCTTAAATAGGAAAGAATAGTTGGGAAATTTTTGTTTTCTTATCAAATACTTCATCAATAATCGAAATACATTTCCGGGTGCTCTTGATAAACTTTTAAATCGTATTTTAAATTGTTGACTTTTTCATCTACTTATAAGATGGCATCATATAATATTGGGACAACAACGAGTTCGTATACGGATTATGCAGTGTCAATATTCCATACGAATTTTAAAGATGAGATAAGAATTAAATTAAAAAATCTATTTCATAATGCTTTTTAGATTTGAATAATTTAAGTTAGTTTACAGTTTTTATATAAAATATTTAATATTATATTATTATATAGTAAATATGTTTAGTTAAATCAACATTATAATTTATACATTAATTGTTTTTTTTTTTGGGGGGGGTTAATATTATTTATAATAGCATGCTGTCCATAGTAACTCAGGAAATCTCAACTGCATATTTTACATTTATTCAAGGTTCTGTAAGTTACAGCGCATCTTTAATCTATGCTTTGATATAAATAGCAAGAATGTTTTTCTAGTATAAAATAAAATTCCGGTAATGAATATATAAATATAAAATATGTTAAATTTCATAAATTATTATATCATATTAATCTACGTAATCTGAACTAATTTTATTAAAATTTAATATACATTTATAATTTTTGATACCAAGAGAAAAGAGTATTATGTTCGAATGCTTATCTTATATTAAATTTAAAATAAGAAATCAAGTCATCATGTATTGCATATGAAATTCTGATATTTCTATACATCTTTTCGATTATTTGATCCTAAATTCTTTTTTAAATAATAATTTTTAATTTATAAATACTAATTATTTTCCAGAATATAAACTGATATTTAGCTTTGAACCGATGACTAAATATAACTCTTCTGTGTAAGATACTTTAAAGTTTGTGTGCATTAATTAAAAAATTTATAACATACATTTATAAATGCTTCTACTTATATTAAATTTCAAAGAGTTGCATGTATTGCATATGAAATTCTGAAAAAGAGTTTCTGCATATATTTTTTTGATTATTATATCTTAGTTTACTTTTTAAAATAATAATTAGTTTATAAATACTAAATATTTTTTCCAATATATATTAACATATTTAATTTTAAACCTATGACTAAATGTAGCTTTTCTGTGCGATACTTTTATCAGATACTGAAAACAATAACATTTATCAAATAATTATCAATATATTTTATTATTTAGTGAAATTTTGAATATATTTTGTATATTATATATATTTATGCGATATATATAAAATATTTGAAAAACAAAAGTCATTGTATATCTAATATTTATAAAACTCATCTTAAAAAGTATTATTGCAATAAATTATTATTTAATTACTTATAGTTGACTTATTCACTGACTTTTATCTTTTCAAACTTTTTTCTACAAGAAAAATAAAATTTTATATTTTTGTTTTCAATACTTTTTTTTATTGATTTCTGTATTTTATTCTTTTTTACACGCAGAATTTTTGTTTCATTAATTAGATATAAAACAAGATGTTTTCTATCATAATAAATTTGTTATTTGTTAAATATTAAATTTATCGTTGAAACATTTAATAACAATCAAAATAAAATTTAACAAAATTAAATGAAATATTTTTATATACTTTTTCTCTTGCATCAATTTCAGAAATATAAATTGATATTACTACTTAGACCCAAACTTTTCGTCAACTAATAGTAGATTTAGTTTGCTAGTATTTAAACAAAAACAAATAATAAATTTTTAATTTCAGGCAGTTTTATATCATTTAATAATAATAATATTCGTCTCAGGAGTGTGTGTGCCTTAGAAAAGTGGTGGTACTAAAATTTGGAGTGGAGTTCTTTTGTCTACTTTTATAATGTAGTACCTTTAGATAAGGTGCTATTAAGTAAATAATCAATTTTTAATGGCACAATCCATTAAAAACTGATTATTGTTTTTGAACATTTACTTCAGGTACATAAATACACACTGAAATAGTGGTGTTGGTACTAGTATAGAGACTAGGATATTTTCTAAATTTTTTACTTACCAAATACAATATTTAAATGATTTATTTATTTGATTTGAAATCAGATACAAGAGAATGCATGTATGAATAGCGTGCACATCCAATCATTCTACCATTTATTATTTCAAAGCAAAATTCTCGGAAATGATGAAATTTCTTTATACTGGCGATTAAATTTGGAATTTAATAAAATAGTTATTTATTTTCATATGCCAAATTGGTCGTTTTCGCATTCACTATGTTCTGGATAAATTTTTGTGTGTGTGTCACTTTGAATATTTCTATTTGCATAAAAAGGTTACTATTTTTTTCACATTAAAACCAAATTTTTTATATAAAGTACACAAGTTATTTCATATTTGCGGGAGTTAAAAAATGTCAGTGAAACAAATTGAAGATATAGAAATTGACGAAAAAAATCATTCACAGAAATGCTGTAAAAATCAAACTTTACCTTTATGATTTTTTAATAATAAAGTTTGATTTTCTTTAAATCTTCAAAAAATCTAAGACATCCTACACATTTTTAATTTTATCTGAAATAAAGTTTTACAGAACATTTAACAATCAATGCTGTTATTTTGATGCAGAAAAGGACAATAATCTAAATGTATAATTCGAAGCAATATTGTGCTAAACAAAACTTGTTTCAATTATAAAGTAAAAATAGTTATACACATCTTCAAAACTTGAAAAATTCTTTGCCATAATTCGACTTCTTGTGCCTTATTGATTTCTCGTACAAAATGGATAGAAAAGAACAACTAAATGCTTCAGTTTAAGAAAGATCAAATGTCGAGCAAATATCTTCAGAAAAACAATAAAGCATTTCAGATTTGCTTAATTTTGGTGACAAGGAGGGATCCTAAAAATACACGGGCAAAAACTATCCCAAAGCCAAGAAAAATTATTGTAGAAGATTGACATAATTGCATTACAGAGCTGTCCAGGTAACTAATTTAATTTATTACAATCACTCGATCAAGAATAAATGCAGGTGCGATCAGAAGCAATTTTCGTGCTGAGTACTGCCACATTAATAACCGATGTATTCTTCAGAATCCTGAATACGAGCATGCAAACATGCTGGTACAATGTCCTGAAATTGCAAGATATCAGTTAGTGGGATGGATTCTATGCCTCTTGCACTTGGTCAGTGAAAACAGGGAAGGTTAATGCTGTTTCTCTGTATGACGCTGGATGACAGTGTTGCTGATCTATGAGGCCATGGGAACATGTCCACCACACTTTGTACAGCATTTTGGGTTACAATAGCGTTGTGAGAGTAAGTGCTCTTCGGTTGGGAATCATCCTTTGAAATGCTGTTATGAATGGCAGTACAACTGGTTGATTCACCAGACTGACTTAAATATTCGTAATCAAGGTGCTGTGGAATTACTCCAAGAATGGCTTTGTCGTCATAGGAAGTTGTTCTCCAGACAATAACTCCCCATGTCGGTATTGAGAGTCTAGACCGTAGACAGGCTGGTTGCATGCGCTAACCTGGCCTCTTTCTAACCAACTATCAGCTATCATTGGCACACAGGCAGAACAAGCTTTCATCAGAAAATAAAACAGATCTTCACTCTGTCTTTCAATCAGCTGTAGTTTAACATCCCTCACTTCATAAATGGAAATGATTAGGAGTCCATGAAATGTAGGCTACAGTGCGTCTGGGTGTTAGAGCTGTTGTTGTAGTTACCTATTTCCCAATGTTTGCTCGGTTATTGCTAAAGTCTGTTGTAGGCTCAGTATCATGCACCACAGCCATATACTTTATAAGGCGATCTTCCCTCTTCCTAATGTAACATGTCATTCCAGTGACCTATTTTCTTGCAATATCTTTAATCGTTATTGCCAACAATCATGCACTGCGTATACATTTTCTGTCTAATCACTTTGCAGTATCATGGGAAGAGCTTCCATCATCTCATAGTGCTTTTATACGACCTCATTCAAACTCTGTAAGCTGTTGATAATGGCCTTGTCGTCTTCTTAAATGAATCCTTGATCAACAGCCGCGTCACAACGATAACTGACGCTCACGAGCGTTACAGCACGTCTTTAAAGCAAACCTGATTTGCATGTTCATAATGGCGTTATTAACGCCACACTGATGTGCCGAGGCATAATTTAGATCGACTTTATCTTTCAGGTGTACGCACTCGCATACCGAATTTCGTTTGTCTTGCACAATTCCTTTTTGGTGTTGTGACTTTTTTCTTACTTATGTATAAAAAGTGGAATGGATCTAAATATTAAACGCTAACGTTTCAGTATTTTTTACTTATATTGTGGGCTACGTTGAAAAATTCATCTGATTTATAATTTACTGCTCCGAATTCTAATAAAATTTAGGAGAAGTACCTAAACAAAATTCCATTATAAAGTATTGTGCTGTAAATAAAAAATATAATAAAATACATTAAATTCATAAAAAAAATTTTTACAGCATGAACATTAACTGTTCCTTTTTTTCTGCAAATGTTAAATTACTTTCACATCAACTAATGAAATAATCAAACATAATTCTAACATTAAGTTTTAAAAACATTTCTACTTTTCCGGACCATATTTTCCAGTTATTTTTATAAGTATACTTGCTGTATTTACCATTAGAGTTGCTGAAATTTCTTAGAATAGATTTATATGTATTTCAAGATGATTGTATTTAAAATATTGTTTTATCTATATTCAACAAACATAGTATACAATATCCTTTTATTTTTGTGTTTTTCACATGAAAGTCTACATAATTTTATTTTTTAATTATTATTTTAATATTATATCAACTACAAATAAGTTTTTTGAAATATACAGAAATATATGTTTTGAAGACAGAAAATTAGACAAATAAGCATTAAGTAATTTCACAATACAACTGATTCTGTCAGTCAGTCAGAATTGCTAATTTTTACAGCTTCTCGTCAGATTATAATCAATTAAGAATTGAAACTAACCATAAAGCTGATGGATTTTTATATTTGGATAATGTAAGACTCGTTTTACTCTTTATTTTCTCCGTTATTTTTTAAAGGATGTCTTCTAAGCTCTTCAAACAAAGAGATTTTGCGTTTATCTCTCTTGTTTCATATCAAATTGTATTTATTGCAGTCTTAGCTGCGTAAAAAGCAATTGTATACTTATTTGCCAAAAACTTTGCGGAATCAATCTATAAATTAATTAAACAATTCTCAGAAAGAAACAGATGGATTGTACTAAATACTTTAAACTACATCCGAAATTAACATACAGCTGAGGAATTTAATACAAAAAGATGAATCAAATGCAATGGGAAATAAAATGGAAAGCTGAATTACCTGTCAAAATTCGCTTATTTACACACATGAAGAATAATGACTGAAAATAGTTAATTTATGCTAAGAATGTTTAATCATTTAAGAGAAAAAACCTGTTTTAACTTTAGTTTATATATATAAATGTATATAGAATCTTGTATCAGATATTTATTTAAATTTTCACAGGGATAAAAATCAAATGCATACTTAAGCCGCAAGAAAACAATTTTAGTTTGTGATATCATTGTATCTTTTACATACATATCAGACTTTTATTATTACTGGCGTGTCTATTAGTCGCTCTCTACTAGTTAAGAGAGACTATTCACTCCAATGGCGGTAGGATGATTTCAAGTATCTTCGCATGAGGCCATTTAGTCTAAAAAAATGTTTAAAACATAACACAATCTTATTTTGGATACTTCCTGATGTGCTGTTATTTCGCTGTTTATAAAATAACAGTATTTTTTGACAAAATTATCTTCTTTTAAGCAGTTAATTTTTCGAGAATTTTCTATCGCCAAAATTTATTTTACAGATTTTATTTGATGCCAAATCTTCTGTGCTCACATGTCCCAATAAGCAGTTCAATATTTGTTCGTTATTTTGCTTTTGATTCTATAAAGTGGCGGTTCTTTATTATTCTATTCTTTAAAGTAGCAAAGTTCATTATCTTAATTACTGCATATATATTGAAAATTAAATTACTTTTATTTTTCGATTTCTGTTAATTTAATGATTTTTATGTATTTATTTTATCCCAGTTAGTCCAAATCAATATGGGGTCAATGCTAAACATTAATTATTTTTAATGTAACATTATTAATTAAACTCTAATAGCTGCTTTCATAGACAATCACAATTATTTAAACTTTTAGATGATATATTTTGTTTAGGAAGAGAGACTCCTACGCTCGTCATCTAATTAAGCGGAACGAAATTTATTGGAAATATGTTAATGAATCTTTTGTTCTTTGTCATCAGTCTAATGATCACCCATAAATTAAGAATCGTAGTGTAACAGGCATTTATGACTTAACGCTCTCTGATTTCGAAGAGGAAAGTTCGCCTCAATTAAATCCATCGCGTGTGGTGTGAGGCGGATGGATCTAACAAAATAGATGGAAATCTCCATGGGGTGAAACTGGCAATATTTTATCTTTCTAATGTTCTTTAAATTTTTTTAATATTTTTGTAATTTGCTATCTACGATTTCCGATATTAGTAAAACGTAAATATTAGTTCTAAAAGAGATTACACTTTTTGACAAAATTCGCTCTAATACGTCATGTTTACATAGGATAAGGTATATTGGAAAATATTGTAGAATTGGCGACAACATATGATGCTGTTTTCAATCGTTGCCAATACCAAATATTATTGGCGACATTTTGGCTTAATTTGGAAAAGTGTTAAAATGCTGCCTTATATTCTTTTATGTAGAATAAGGATATATTATGTGGATGGTTCATTTGCCAAATCAATTAACTTCATACTTTCTGAATTTTATTAAATTTTAATTCTAAAACTGTAAATAATATATTATTGTAAATATTTCCTTTATAATAAGAATTAAGACTACAAAGTCACATGTAAATAATATAATAGGATCAAACTGTTATCCTATTCTTTTATTTGTTGTTATAAAGTACTATGGGCGACAATACGAAATGGCGGGAAAATTTTGGGAGAATATCTATATCACCAGTAACTGTTGATTATCAAATGAAAATTCAGTATTTTTTTGCAATATTTATTAGTCTATAATCTAGGATTTTACATGAATTCTATAAAAGTATTAAAAATTATTTTTCGTTTTAAATGTCTCTCTTCTTCGCTCAATAAAAATACGAGTATTATCTGGGTATAATTTTTGATGACCCTTTTTTTCTGAGAATAGATTAAGTAAACAAGTCTACACAGCTTTTTTCCAGTTATTTTCAACTTTGAAGTTGTTAATATGATTGCAAAGTACAAAAATTTCTTCTTATAATTTTTCAAAAACATGTTGTTTATTAGATTCCATATTTCGAATATTTAAAGTACAGTTTTTTGTTGTCTAAAATGCTCATTTTTTTAAAGTCTGAAGCACATTACTGTAATGAATTAAACTAATAAATAAATAACAGTCACGAGCAGAAATAAATATTTCACTTCTAAGCATAAATGCGAAATAAATTGAAAGATAAGTTTACTTTTAATTGAATAATTTTTCTAAATATACACTTTCATTTCCGTTCAAAAAAAATTACTTAGCGGTTAGAGCGGTTAGCTGCATAAAGTAATCACACCTATAGTACTTTATGCATCTAACCGCCCTATAAAGCAGTCAAATAATTGACAACCACTTCTTCAGCATACCTTTGTTTTTTGTTTTTTAATTACAGTTTTCACACTTAAACATTTTTTAAAACATATGTAACTCACATAATAAAAAGTCAATAAAATTTTATAAAATAATATTTTATAAAAATTTTAAAGCCTTTCTACATTTTTATATTAATGGGATTACGTAAAATAATAATGGTTTATTTTTATTTTCCATATTTTAGCTACCCACAAAGGTAAAAATATATCGTTGGGTGTCCTTGGTTGAGATTTGGCTATTTTTTTTTTTTTTTTTTTTTTTTTTGTCGTTATAAATATTTGGTGAAACAAAATTGTGCCAAAAAACCCTAGGCAACGATACATACAAAATTTAAAAAAATTTTTTTTTTATCATAATATTCAACATCATCCAATCAGCTTTAAATCGGGTTGAAACCAAGGAGCACCCTAAAGTTTAGGCTACCCCTCACAAGCAGTAATATAATGAATATTCAAGAGCAACTATGTTTTATTATCACTATAAATGAAAAAATGGTTTCACTACTATGATGATAGCAATAAATAAAGATTATGTTTGGTCCGAGTCAAAAATGAAAAAAATGAGCACAAGATAGAATTTTATAAAATGATTAAAAAATACAATCCGAACTAGGCTCTGATAGGAATATAATCGGATAATATGTGGACACATTATGTATGCTTTTTGTTCCTTTTTAAAATTAAATATGGTATTTTCTGCGATGTAATTTACTGAGGAAATTTATTTCAAAACGAGAAAATTGTTTTTCTGCATAATGTTAATGATTCTTTAAACTTTCTTATATTATAAAATTTGAAACACGTGAATTTATACTAGTGTAATATTTTGTATAGAGTTTTTTGCAAAAAGTGAGAGCAAGTCTGTACTTAAGAATGCGACTGGCTTGATTATTATAAAACATAATTAAATTTTCGCCACTTTATGCTGGAGCAATATGTTACAATTGTTCTGAACAAATCTCGATTCTATATACAAGCTGTTTCTTGCTACCGTATGAATTGTTTTTGTAAATAATTATTTCAAGGAATATATTCTAATTACCACAATATTGGTTCTCTGTGTTTTCCTAAAAACTCATTTAACATGAAAAAATAAGATTAATTGATAGTATTGCGATAAAAATAAGAGAATATTGCGTTAATAAAAACATTACATCATATTTAAACATAGTGATCTTTTGAAAGCCAATAAAATTATTTATTAGAAAAAATGTGAGTTGAGGTAATTATTTTCTTAATTAAAAAGTCAAATTAATATTTTCAAAAAAATGTATCATTTAGGATTGGAATTTTCATAACATCTTTTACAGGATTTGGTAGATTCGAATTATTCATTATTAATTTTTAAGTTTCTATCATTTAATTTAAAATTTGCTATTATTTAAAAAAATTAATTCATCCAAGCAGAATATCTAATTCTAAAGTAACTCGAAAATATTTGAAATACTCCAAAATTTTCAGATAGTATTCCAATTTCTTATTTTTTTTTCATCATAAAATTTTAGAATTGTTATACATAGACCAAGCAATAATTTAAATAATCAAAATTCATTAACGCAGACATCTGCACGTCTAATTTCATCGCTAATCACTTCATTAGAGCTATCGTAACGTTTTTTTTTTTTTTAACGCAACGCAAGGTTAACCGAAGCCATAGTTTTTTTGCTGATAGTCCATGCGGCAAACCACATCGAATTGTTCGTGCAGAACTTATTATCTTGTAAACGACACTACTTCTCAACTCAGGGCTCGTGTTGTACTTATACGTTCTCTTAAGATCATGCAAATGACTGTCTTCTCGACTCAGCTGTTACCACTGATGTCCTCATGTCTTTCACTATCATAGTCGTAAACGCAACAATTAAAAAAAGATACTGAAAGCTTTTGCTGGTAGACCTTGCATTATCTTATATAAGTCCTAATAACAACTCACTTACTCGAAAACAATAGTCAAATAGGATTTCTGCATAAATAACCTGCTATAAAACATCTTTTTTATATACATTTAGTAGATGTCACTACTAATACTTGCTTTGCATGGATCAAATACATTTCATGTGTGTGGAATGATATTTACCACAATCTCTTATGCTATAAAATAGTAATTTGCCAATGACCATTGTTGAAGCTGACCTAATCATAAAATGATCGCAACTTTAAAACAAATTAAAATATTTATGGAGTAGCAAGTTAGAGATAACTAAGGGTTTTAGACATACTCTAAAAAATAGAAAAACAGGCTTATTATATTTTTAAATTGTATTGATATTACTGATTATTATTTTAAAAAAGTAAGTAAACTAAGAGTATAACAGAAAGTAAGATAATTAAATTAAATGTATACTTTACTGATTTGAAATTGAACCACTTTTGTAAAAATATTCATTTACAATATATGCTCGTGTTGAAACTCGATTCCTTCATTAGTTTCGATATAAATTAATTGAAAAAGCTTTACGTGCTGAACAGAAAGGATATGTTAATTTAAAAGCACAATTATTGTGATCAACATTTAAAACATAGAAAGTCATGTAATTAGTCATGTGAATCAGACAATCAAAATAAAACTTATTATTTTTCTGCTGTTCAGGAAATTCATTGACTACATTTATTTAACATTGACACATTAGCCAATTTACTTTTGCTTTAACTTAGTCAATCATTTTTGATTATGATGTTTTCGAGTTTAGTAGAAAAACTCAAAAAAGTTTCCAAAAGCATTTTGTAATATTATAACTGCAATAACAAAAAAATGTTTCTACGATTTTTGATTCGAAATATTTTTTGTAGTGACACAGAATTGTAGGTAGTTTATAGAAAATCTCCTTTTGAATATTCATTTGGGATTTCAGGAAATGCTTTTTTTATGGATAAAAAAATAGGTCAAATTCACATATTTTAAAGAGCATGTCTGCAGAAAAAAGATATTTGCTTTGTCGATGACGATTTTTTCCAATTACTTTTGTGTTGTTAATTATTAAAAATTCTGTTCTTATAAAGCATGTCAAACTGAAACCATCGTTTTTGCCATGCAAATTCATTAGCACTAATGCAGTAATCACAGGTTTGCTTCTTATATCTATACAAAATAATGTTGTTTATATTATTGTCTTAGATACATGTGTGGTTCATTTGACAAATTAGTTACTGATTTGAAGCACGTTGGTCAGTCTTGAAACAATATGAAGAAAAACGTTAATAACAAGTGGTTTGCATGAGTTTCTATAGCATTTACTTTCAAGACTATCGTTATTTCAATTATATCCCACCGTAGCCCTAGATGTTTTCTTCGTTATCTTCTGTGGTTGTACATCTGTCATTGTGCTATTTGTCCTATTATCGACGAAGACTTACAAGCGGATCTAAAGAATCAAGCATACAAGTCTGAATATATGTAATGTAATAAATAAATAAAATATTTCAATTATGGTATATTTTAACAACATCAGCAATGTATAGTTAACTAATGTTACAAAGGAACTACAAATATTTTGGCCAAGGAAGGAACCTCTGAATTACTAGTGTCAACTAATACTCTAGCTTACTCTGAGATCTACTGCAAAATATAAATTCTGAATGGGCAGTTACGGAAAACTCCCCCTATCCACCCCTGATATAGTAGATAGGACCCAGGCCCGTTACATCTAGGTGGATCACATCATTCAGTTCACCATTAGTAAGCTTGCAAGTGGACACATTAAATGTCTCTCTTATGATAAGGGGAAAAAAGTCTATGTGACATGTTCGAAATGCAACCCTGTGCAGGCATCTCTAGACCACTTGATGGATGAGCTGTGATGGTTTTGAAAAGAAGGACATATTTCTCAGTCCTCTTCTGGTTTATGATTATTTAAAGGTATTTGGGTTCGTGGACCTGGTCTAGTTTGCGGATATATCGGGTGGTATAAGTCAACAACAATAAACGTTACAGTTTTATAAATACGGTTGTCTCGTATATTAATCCAACTATTATCCTTTTTGTCAACCAAATAAGTCAACAAATCAAGTAAAAAAGAATATATTTACAAAGATTAAAACCACACAGCAACGAAGAATATATTTAAAGAAAGAAGACAATATGCGTAAAAAAGAGAGCATGTTTAAAGAAAGAAAATATTTAGTTTTTAAAATCCGATATGCCGCTAGCATCATTGCATGAGCGGTTAATAGTCATAATAATGTGAGATGGCCTTGTAAGAGTGTGGTAACAGTTCGAAAACTATAAAATGTATTAAAAAAGTGAAGCATTTTTTATTCAAAAGATATCATCTTTCACATGAGACATGCTAATTTCCAGATCTCGGAAACATGGAATTTTCTGTTTCAATACAAAAGCAGAGATATTTAAAAAATGTTCGATATTCTTTTTCAAATTTTTGAGTTACATATAAATATTTGAATAATAAATAAAAGTTGAAAATTTCGCGTTAAACTAAGTTTAATCTGCACATTTTGGTTTAATTTTTTTGTACACACTAGATTTATAGAACTTTTTGAAATTTATTAAAAATTTTGGGGCTGCCATTCAAATAATACAATTGTTTTGCAATTCAGCGCTACTCATCACAACTAAAAACAATCTCTAAAATATGATTGGTTATAGAAATTAAAAAAAAATTAAAGGATTCAATTGTTAAGAACAGTTTTATAAATAGATACATTTAATTATTTCATTATTTTTTCTAAATAAATTAAAATGAATGTGTTATAAAAACATTCTTAATCATAATATTATCTCACAATTTATAGTAAATATAAATCGTTTGTAAGTGTAGGAGCATAAAAAGGGATTTTTAGTTCTCATCAAAATATCAATCATTCGGCAGAATACATAGTAAAATGATTCTAGATATAATTTACTACAGAACATTATTTTGAAATGTGATGCATCATTGATTGTGAATTATAGGTTTTTCATGAAATTAATATCCTTCTTTAAATTGATACTAATCTTTATTGGCATTAATTAACATTTTGACTACTAATATTTATTGTTTGTTTACATAATTATTTAAATTCCACTTCACTTAGAAGCCGGAAGATGGAAAACAAACTTTCATAATAAAAGAGATCTGAAATGATAAGAATGTTTGTGTTTCAGTTGAAGAATGTTTCCCATAATGGGAAAATACATTTTGGAATTTGGTCATGGATTATTGAGTTTCATTCACCGTTAAGGTTAGTGTGATAACACTACTTAGAGAATCGTAATCCGATCGACCTTATAGCGATGTTCTTCTACAAGTGCCATTTGATTTCGCATTTGTAAAAAAATTGGTGATTTATTTGTACACTTTACTTATTACCAAAATATCTATTGAAATGAGCAATGATTTAACTAATTGTTCTTTTATTCTATAGAAATGGCTTTTATTTTATTAAGAGTTTTATTTATTATCCTAAATTTATTATAATTGCATATTTTTCCCCACGTGCGTTGTCATAAGATGAAAAGAATGAATTATAAATGAATGAATCGATGGTTAAAAAAGTTTTTTAATTTTAGTTTCAAGTCAGAGAAAATGAGGAAGACCGAGGAAGAGATGGTTCGAAGAGATAGAAAAGGATCTAAAGAACTTAAAAATGACAAATTGGAAGGATAAGGAACAAGACAGACTGCTTTGGAGTGGAATTGTTAGGGAGGCCATGGTCCAACATGAACAGTAGTGTCGAAGAATTGTTATATATAGTACATTTTTCAATAAAACAAATAGCGGTTGTAATTTTTTCCATAGGAACAACTGATCCTTTTTTAAACAAACAATACTGACTTTATAACTAACTTTACATTATGTGGTTTAATCTACACTATTTCATTTTCTTGCAAATGAACAATTGTCTTGCTGGAAAAATTCCCATTTTATTTAAAGAAAACAGTACTAAGTAAGTAAATTATAATAATGATTAATCAAAGTTGAGCGTTTGAACTTCCTATTATTTAAGATAATACTATAACTCAAGGCTGTTGTAAGCATCTTTTAAACATTCAGGATATTATATTTTGGAAAATCTTTTCGTAGAGTAGTTATAGTGAACTGTATTCACGTGTGCCACAATAGAAAATTCTTAGGAATCTCACGAGCTCCACCTTCAACACATAAGCATAGATCAGGCAATAGCTTAATGACTGTTTTTTCAGCAGTATCTAGTATCAAACTTATGACCTTCCACTCCGTGGACCACTATTTTATTATTGAATCAAGGCGAACTCACTTTTTCACTATCTAGCAATTTAATTTATTTTTAATAAATATACATAAAATATACCTCTTTTATTATTGAAACGGGTACCTTTTGCGAAATTAAAATTAATTCAAAGGTCTACTCTCTTGTTGTCACGACAATCAACAATACAAAAGTGTTTTTTTAAAAACTGGTATTGTTAATTAGCCCGATAATAACCCTACTGTAGTTCATCATACCCTTATAAGTGATGTGTATTGGATAGTGATAAACAAAATATGATCGTGCAACGAAATTTTTAACAAGAAATTTGTATCTTATGTAAAGATTTGTTCATTTTCCCGCATTATTCCTTACAGTTTAAATTAATTTGATCCAATAAATCTTGAATATAATCAATCAGCAAGGTTTTAACATTGATTTCTTAAATACGATTCCAACAGATGAATTGATACTTGAAGCATTTTATGAGAAACATAAGATCCAGTAGGGATTACTACTAATCAGATATTCATAAAAATTGTTGTGTGTTTATGATTTACTTTAATTTATTGTTATATTTATTATTCTTTACCAAAAGTTCAATAATTGGAAATATTTAATTTTAATAAAGTGTTATTTAGCGTTTAATATCTGCGGTTTACATTTGCTTCATTTTATATATAGAATTACATATAAATATTGAGATTTATTATTCATTGGAAAGTGCCACCAAGGAAGTAAAATATTGACTTTGGTTTAGTTATGAATACTTAAGTACAGTTTCATACTAACTGTGTGCAGAACTTAGGAGTAAAAGGCAATATTTTACCATTTGCACGTTCCACTATGATATTCTTATCTTATAATTGCAGAAGCAATATTGGACAAGGAGAATTGATTTCGTTTAATCAACCAAACTAGAGAGTGCTGGGTAGAATGGATCTAAATATCTGTATACGCTAATATCCCTCCACTTTAAGTAGAGGTGTTGAAAGCTCAAGCGCCTGTGTCATCTCATAACCGTGGCTCAAAGTAACGAAGTGTTTGTGGGATTTAATCTTTTCCCAACAAGTAAAATCTTGGATCCTACCACTAGTTATCACTTGTTATTTATGGATTGAGGAAAATGATAATGAATTTGAGGAAAAAAGTAATCAGAAATTAAATGCTTGCGATTAACACAAACGGCACGGTTTATCAAGTGAAAGAAAAGCTGTTGAGATGAAATCTGCTTTCAGGTGAATTCTAACAATTAAATATCACTCACCACCAAAAAATCAGAGATTTGCGTATTAACGCCGACTTACTTTGAGAGTGATAAGAGATGAATTTTATGAGGTCAATAATTACAGAAGCTGTTTAATATAATTATTTAATATTATCTATCATAATTTCAGCATCTGACTGTTGTAGACAACAAAAACTTATCAAGCGCAGCTGCTTTGCAAGCTTACTAAACATTTAGAAAAAAGATACAGCTTACTTCAACAGGGTTTCAATAAAGATTTCACACAAAGATTTCATCAGATTCTCGAACACATTTATGAATATTCTAATTAGTTATGGAAGATTATTTTGAATAAAAATGAAATCCTACTATCCATGTTTAAATAATCAGATTTAACTTCACTGAATTCAACGCAAAAGGTGCTTTTGGTAACAACAAATTTTTATTTTCCGTCATACCTGAGAATAAATTTTACTTCAACGAATATGATTTATTAATGTGCTGCATTAAAAAATGATAATAAAAAGAAGCTGCAAATTTCATCGACTATAGAATTCCGCTGTTGATGACAGGAGTTGAGGAGAACAGAAGCTGATTAGAAGGGGATTGATGGAATCAACTTTCGTACGCAGACGATACTTAATGATAACCATCAGATAGGAATGCAAGATGAGTAAAAACAAAGCTCTCCTAATAGCTGCCTTTCACCCCAGAGTGCATAATTATGACCCCGTAATTTTCTTGTTACTAAAAATTGACGGCAATTCGGCAACAGTAGCAAAAGCTGAAAATTGAGACATCTAATGATACTGAAAAATATTTTCCACTGCATAAAATTTTAATGATGAACATTTAACTGTCGCAACTGAAGTTTTAAAAAGTTAATTTAAGAGTTGGTTTAAAAATTTCAAAGAATTCTTCCACGCATTCTTATGTAATAATATATAAATCAATTCCTAGAAATGCATTAAGTTTTGGTTTCGCTATTTATCCTCATGAAAAAACCACTTATAAAGATGTCACCAACATAATATAAATATGATATTTATGAAGTGATAAAATAATTTAAGATTTCCAAGTTTGATATTCGAAAACATATTTTTCAGTAGTTATATAATTTCTCAATTCATTTTTTACCATAATATATTCTAAAAATTTTAGTTTATTTTTGATTAATATCAATATGATAATCACGGAACGAAAACTGAAACAAAATAAATAAAAATAATAAAACTAAGGAGTAAAAGTGTCAATTGTTCAATAATGAAAGAAAAATATAAGTTGCGTAAACAAATTATATGGATTCAGTCAAAATATTTTTTAACTACTGTTTCTGATGAAGCCAACTTCAAAGAAACGTCCTATAAAATGTTCTTTACATCAGATTAATTATTTATAAAAATATGTATTTGAGAAAATTTCATAAAAAAGTAGTTTATACTAATTATTCTACAATAATATATGAAATAACTGACTTATTACAATAAATAATTGTTTCACTTTTTTTGGAGTTTTTTTTAAGGATTTTAAAAATAGTATGAGTAAATTAATTTTCTGAAATAGTAAGGTAATTTTGACAATTTAATTATCATTATTATATTTCGATTTTATTTAAACAAAATATTTGTATGTTATCCGCTTTAAATTATAATCATGTACTTCTTTCATTATCAGCAAATAATATCGCAGAAAAACTTCTTTAATATTTTTACAGTTATTATTACTTTTTTACTGGCAATTCGTTTACATTGAAGATTTTTTTATATTATCAATCATTGCATATTTTTTATAAAAATGTTTATTCTTCTTACTTCACACTAAAATAAATTCAAGTTACATAAAATTCGTCCATTAAAAATTCTGAAGCAGTTTTTAAATAGCATTCTATTATAAAATAGCGCGTTTGGAAAAAATAAAATTAAATTCTATAGCAAGAGATAAATTTTGAGTCGATGTAAATTAGGTATTATCTAAGAATGAAGCCGAAATTTGGAGATAAGAACTGGGATAAGATTATAAAAATAGATCTAGTAAATAGTATAAAGCGATAAAATAAATGGAGTCAGTTGTTGGCAAAAATGAAGAAAAAAACGCTAAATTCAAAGAAAGAGTAAAAATACTTTTCATTTCTAAAACCGCAACATTAAGAAATAAGGATTACTTAAAAGTGAATTTCATATTAGTAATAGATCAGTTTTTTTAAATAAGTAAAAATAGGTAACAAAACATATATCAGTTGAATTCATTAGGGAACATAATTCTTTCATGAACAGAAATATACACCTGTTCATGCTTTCTTAAGCGCTATTAATCAATGACAAAGGATTGCACTTCGGTGCAACTAGTATTGATCAGGCAAAATATTGAGAATCGTTGCTGATACATCTCTTTGCAATTCGTTGACAAGTGACGTATCAAATGAATTCGATGGCGACAAATTTGGATATATGGCAAATATTGGTAAAATGTGATTTTAAGTAGATATTCTACATATTAACAAACACGTGATCTAGCCTTTTGTTATCTTAAAAATAGTTATTAGGACACCGAGTATAAATGACAATTTATCTGCCTAAGCGCCTGCATCAACATCATATGAGTTAACAGTGTACTGAAAATAGAAGATTCACTTACCATCAATAATGTCACTCAACCTTTACACCAGGAATAAGGGAGGATTAACGTTCTCTCAATAAAAGTTGTTGATGGCATTAACTACCAGATGAATCCCTGCTCTTTTTTTATGTCAGAAACAAAAGCGAGATTTACCACAGAAGAGATTCATTTTCTATTATAACTTCGATTATTGATTGACTTTATATTATAATTATAAACGGTAATTTGGGGTTATAAAGGAAAACTTGTCATTTAAATTTTTGGCTCTTACTAGTATTCACTAAATATTTTGTACAATTTTACAGATGGGAGTAAAGTTAACGAAAATGTAGGTCTTGCATACGTATGCTTTCAGAATGGTTTTGAAATGAGTCATCTGGTATACCGCATTAGTGATTACAGTTCTATTTTTCAAGCGGAGTTACTCTGCATTAATCTTGCTGTTAAAGATGCCACAAGCAAGCCTTTTCAAAAAATTTTAATATGCAGTGACTCAATGTCATCCCTACTGGCTCTACAAGATGTAACTAGTTTTGAAAAACTTATTGTAGAAGTCCAGACTTCAATTAATATGTGTGATATCAAAAATATTTCCTTCACTTTCTCCCATGTCAAGGGTCATAGTGGTGTATATGGAAATGAAAGAGCGGATTTCCTGGCCAAATCTTCTCTTTCACTTCCAAATAAACTCAATACCAGCTTACCCAAGTCTTTTTTCAAAACCACTACCAAAAAGAAGATTATCACAGAATGGAACTCAGGTTTCGTTTCCTCTCCTAATTGTATATATAAGTGGACAAAATCTTTTTCCCCTTCAGTTCAATGCAGAATTAAGAACTACTGGTTTAACACTGACTTTAAAATTAAGCAATTCCACACTGGACAAGGGAAATTCAATAGTTAACTACATCGTTTCCACATTAAAAACAGTGAGGTGTGCATGTGCAACTCTGGGAGTAACAACCCTTCTCACATTTTTCTTGAATGCCCATCTGTTTCAGAAGAAAGGAACGAGCTTTGTAAAGACTTAAATAACAGATAGGCCCCCGATTTTGGTGGACCTAGTAAAGAAAGAGAATTTTGAATTTTTTATAAAATTTATCCATGCTGTTATCTAACTCCTTTTTCATTTTTATATCTCTTTTTTTCTCTCTGCCTTCTTTTATTATTATTTTTTTCATCTCATGATTTATTTGGATTTGTTTTGTAGTACATTTGTTGTACCTTCGGGCCCTGTGTGGTATTCCTTGGTGCACAGGGAGATATTTTTGTTTTCCAAATAAAAAAAATAAAATAAATATTACTGAATCTCCTGTGCTTGATAATTAGCAACAAATTTTAGCCATATTCGAGTAAAACTCACAACATAAAATTTTTTTGATTCAATTGGACAGATTTTATCCTTTGGTCTCCCAAATTCTTTCGTCTTTGGCAAACTTAATGTTAAACTTCACTATTCTAACAAAATATTTTTGTATTTAAGCAAAAAATGTTTTTCAATCTATAATTAGAGAGCCATTTATCAGTACTATACTTTTTGCCCTTTTCTCGTTATGACTCGAAAAAACTTTTTAATTTCTTAGTCAATTTTTTAATTTCCTTATTTTTATCATTATCGTTATTTTAATAAATGTAAACAATCTGCAGAGCATTTCCAGAATTATATGCACAAATCCATTATTTTAGAGAATAAAAGAAAAATTGAGCATACTTTCAGTGAATGAATATAAATTTCTGAACTAATTTTTATTTTATAAAAGAATACGTATAACTGATTCATTATAAAGAGTATTCCATAATTTTTGAATAATCATAAGTTATTAATAATTTCCTTTATTAGAAATTAGTCTCTTAATAAGTTTTAATAATATCTTCATTGGGTTAAGATTGTTGTCTCATTGTAAGAAATTATTGTCTTATTATAAGTTCACATTCCAAATTTGATTTTTGTTGTTTATTTAATGTAACATCTTTCCTTCGGAATACGTCTCGAATCAGAAACGATTACTTTTTAAAAAACATAGAATAAATTTTATCTAAAACATTAAACTTCATTTTCTTAGGAATACGTTAATAGCCATAAATTGCTGATACAATCTACGCATCGTTACTTTTATCTTCCAAACTAATCAAAACGGAAATAAAGCTTTACATAATAGAAAAAACAAGAAACTATTCGTCTAATGTATTTAACAAGTTATTTAATTATTTGTTTTTTTATTTCTCATTCAAATTTCGTGACAACATAATTAAGAAACAAGACATGAATTGGTTTTTAGCTTAGTTCTGCATGTAATTTCATTGAAACGAAATTTATGTATCATGCAAATATTTTGATATTACGAAACATTTTGAATATAGGTTAGAAATACATAAAAATACTAAGAATCGTTATTATATAGCTATCAAAATAAGTTGATAATCAACAAATATCTATTCTATAAGCAAATAGTTTTAAAGAAAATTTTGTATATAAAGGATAACTAATGGTTGTTGTTACTTATGACACTTTGAGAAGCCAAATTTGCTATGCCGTTGGCTATGCGAATTAAGTCAGTAGGGTGCATCTTTCGTTTAACCAGAGCACCACGAAGGTGAAAGTACATCTTTGCTCTAAACTCCTGCGATAGATGGCACCACCAGAGGATCCGCTCCCTCAATTTTGATATTGATCTGGAGAGGGAGGAAATTTTCTTCAGATCATTACACCTATAGTAACTGCTCAACGACCGATAAAAGGACTTTCGGTTCCACAGATTTTTGGAGCACATATATCGTTTGTACTCTGTGGGTCTTTGGCGGCATTGGGAATCGAACCCTAATCATCCGGATGAAAGGTCGATGCCGTAATCACTAGGCTGCCACGACCCATTATTAGTTAATTAATATCTGAGCTTATATTTGAATCTAAAGTAATCAGCTGTAAGCTAACGAGTGAATGAAAAAATGTTTAAGTTTACTAATAGAAAGCGAAGAAAAATACTAACTTCAACAGGGCCATCTAGTTCATATATTTTAAGAGTGTTCGTTAAAACAGTAAATATATAGTCTTTTTAGACCCTCGTCTATCAGAATTATTGGGATCGTCTTTTACAAGAAGCAGAGTTTGGACTATGGTTCATGCATGGAATGAAAGAAGGAGGAAATTTAGAGAAAAATTTCCTTTCCCATGTAAGCACTAATAAATTTTTATTTTGGGGAATCGTACTTTAGCTGTCCACTAATCTACGGAAGGGTGTTTAAAGTAAAAAATCTAACGTGTGTACCAGCAGATATTTTAGCATGCCTAAAGTAAATTCAAAAGCGATTTTTATAAGAGATTTGAACTCAAATAAACCAGACAAGGAAGCAAAAGCAACTATAATGCCGAAAAGCTGCTGAATTTATATGAGCAGTATCTTTATTCTGTTTACCAATCGAATTTTTACCCAGGGTTGAATTTAAAACCTGCAAAATGAAACATATCAGGATGATGTAGTCTTTGACTAGGTTTGACAAAGTTTCTCCTAAAACAGACTATTATTCGTACCAAAATTTAATCAAGCTTGTTATTAATTTCAATAATGATAAACGTGTCGATTTGAATATCTTGTAAAGTCGCATATGCCTTCATATAATTACTTTAAACAGTGTAACATCATCAGAACTCTTCTCTCACCAAGAATGGTGGCAGCTGGTTTTTTTCGCCCTTTTAAATTGTTATTTATGCTTTATTGTTGGGAGTAGAGAAAGAATACCTATGTCTCGGTATCCTCCTCTTTTTTACACTTCCAAAGTGCATATTTTTTAAAATGATAGTAACATTTTTTGTAAGATTTTTGAAAAGTATTGTTTCTGCCCTTTGTAGTGTGTAGATTTATGCTTTTCCAAATACGTCACCAAAATAAAATGCAATGGAACGAAGGGGAGATAAAGGGATTTCAAATTTAATATTTAATTACTTCCTAATTATAGGGAATTTTCAAATTTTGCACACCACGTTTAATTTGACCGATATTTATCTTATATGTGAGGCTTCATTTCGTAGTGTAAAACACCATTGTGAGAACGAAGCTGCGCAAAATAATAAATGTAATTATTTTGTGTGTCTTACAGTTTTCGCGCGTGAAATCGTAACTTTCCTCCAAAATTTACATAACATTTATCTTAGGAAGATACAACCCACGAAAGTTAGAAGACTTGTGGGCTGTTAGTATTAATGCAAGCTTCTAAAATTTTAGCTAAATTTCTTTTAATATTTACTTAAAATTAATGTTGTTGGTAATTAGGATTATTGAAACCATATTAGAAAAATTTAACTGTATGAAACTTATATGTGCTATAAAATGTGATTAGGTTAAATTTTTTTTTAGCATTAATTTGGGTAGTGAAATGATATAATGTTAAGAAATTATGAAACAAAGTAACAACTGTTGCATGAGGCAGAAAGAAGATGTTTGATTTTCATACACGTTACTTATAACAGGTTTCAATCATTAATCCTATTGTTTCATTTACATTTTCCATATCAGGAATAATCAGAAGGATAAATTATGATAACAGATAATTCAGGTAGTCCAGCGATGTCTATTATTTGTCTTCTAGATTTTGCGTGTGGAGCAGACTCTTGTACGTGGATAAATACCGCAATTATTTTTGTCAAGATTTTATATCTTTCACAGGTCATTTACACAATTGTTTAGCTATTTTTAACCTTTCCTTGATTCATATTTTAGTAATTCATTGATAAATAAATATAAATAATATATCAAATGTGTTTCTTATAATAAAATTTTTTCCAAATGATGCAAAAATCAGTTATGTGCAGGTAAATTTAAAAAACAAAATGTATCTAAATAATTAATCCTAATTTTAAAAGCTTTTGAATCATGCAACTTTTGAATATTTTAATTAAAAGTAATTAAAATAAAATTAAGAAGGCATTTATTTTATTTATTTAAATTTTTTGAAATTAAAATACATTTTTTATGCAAAAAGGTGTGTAAATATATTAAAATAATATAAATGAAATGTGTGAATATTGTAGTTAAAAACGAAGATTATTTTTCCTTTAATCAAGTTTTTTTCAACTCTCATACATTGTTACATGTTTTAGTATAAAGTTTATAAACAAGATTAAATTAAACTGTTTTTCTGCTAAAGTACGATTGTTTTAATTGATGTAACACTTATAAATCGTCTGTTTAATTCATAATGACTCGTTTAAGAATATCTATTTATTCTTCATAATAACTCTCTCTTAGAACATAAAATAACTTATTTTATCAAAAAAATAGTTAATTTTGAAAATCTGATTTTCTTGTGAAATTTTAAAAATGATTTTATGTTCCTCTCCTGTATTTTTGGTAATGTATTGATTGATTGATAGATTCTTTGTTTTAATAACGCAAAGTCCAAACGACGACAAGCTACTCCACTGGCCGCATATTGCCCCTACCATGAATAAAAATAATTTGTCAATAAAATTAACACTATTTGCTCACTTAAAGATAAAGAGAACGTTAAAAATGAAAAAGTTAATTTTCATGTAAAAGACATAATTGTTTTTTTTCTAGTAAAGAAAAAAAATCATATTTATTCCTCTAACATTTTAATTTATTATTATTTCTATAATATTTTTGAAATATTTAAAAATTTTCTTCACATTTTTGAGTTTTATCACAATTAATAAAAATATTCATTGCGTTTCAAATGCTCTTAAAATGTTTAAAAATTTTTTGTATTAAATAGTATTCACTTTTTTCTTTTCTGGTTTTTTCCAAATTTTGCTGCTATATTACGAAATATCTATCAAGTTTTTTTAAAATGAATACTTCATAAAAATAGGATGATTTGATATTTTTTAAAACTCATACTTAAAAATATCTATTTTTATCATACAAAAGCAAGAGATGATTCAACTTTAACAAAATTATTAAAAATTTGAAACAATGGAAAAAGTAAATACAATTTGTTTTACTGATGCTTTTTTAAATTTTAACTTGTAATTTTATAATTTAATCTGTGTGTTTTGTACTTAAGCTAGTAAATTATTTTTGAGCATATCTAAGAAAAATTTAAGTATGTGAATTCATATACTTGATTTATGAAGGAGTTTTTTTATATTTTTTTATTATTTACTTTTATTTTTAAGTTTTTTTTATCCATTTCGACGTTAAATGAAATAAATTACACATATTAAATTATTTTGATTTATAAAGAGTACATTTGTATTTCTTAAGAAAATTATGTAATACATTTTTAAAAAATATCATATATTTTATTTTTTTGGCGCAGTGTTTCATTCCTGAAATATTTTTAATAATTATTGAAATGAGTTTTTTTTATTTGATTTACATTATTTCCACGTAAATATTTAGAAAGGTTCAAAAGATTAAACAACATTGTTTTAAAAACAGGCTTACATATTTTAAAGAGAAATTATTATTAGTATATATAGTGCCTAGTTATAATTTACTTTCTTATTATTAAATGTGAGTAATAACGGAGACAATTGACAAAATTTATGAATGGAGTAAAAATATGTTTACACAATATTTAAAATAATTAAATCCTTATAAAATTAATCAAAAATTTAAGTATTTAAAAGAATATTTTTAATACGAGATAAATTTAAGTGTGCAATTTAAGATCTAACTAATATTTTACTTGCGTGATTTTTGTTATTTAAGAATTTTTATGTTATTTTATACCATATTTCCTCCTTGAGATTTCAAATAGTGATCTTTTTTCTTACCAAAATCTAAAGTAGTTAACATTTTAAAATGATTTTAATGTTTAACACACAATTAAACAGCAGTGGTGTGAAAAGCTTTCCCCATTATATTTATTATGTGAAAAATTTCTAGGAAGCTATTTAGGTAACTTATACTAAGCATATGTTCAGTTATTTATACACAAAGAAAAGATTAGTATTATAAGTTACAAATTCGAAAGGAACCAATGTGTTAGTAAACATGATTGAGATGTGATTAAAATAATTAAAAAAAAGATTATTTTCTGTATACTTAAATAGTTTTTCTATAGTGGTTCGGTTATCACTCTGAAGACTTATCGTGTATAAGAAAGTTGATTCAATGAAGATTTAAAGTAATTAGCGAGTTTCAACTCAATACTACAAATCTCATTGCATTGATTATACAGCTAAATCCGCTTGCTGTCAAGGAAGTAGAAGAAAACTATAGCTTTGAGATTCCTATTCAGATTCAGTTACAATATGCATAAAATCTCTCTATCTCGATAAAGATACTTCTGTGCCTTCTTGATTTATTATCGATATTTATAGGATTAGAATATGCTGTAATAAAAGGGGTGAAATGCTAAAAAACGTTCCAAAGATTTTTGTAATCTGATCAAATTTTAAAGTTATTAGGAATTTTTACTTTATGTAATTTGAAATGGCTTAGGACGTTGAAGAAATATTATTGACTGTTCAAACAAAATAAAACAAAAATATCGCTTGTTAGCTTTTGAAATGAACAGAATATTTGCGAGGTCGAATTTGAATTTTATTGGGGATTTTTGGCTAGATTTGATCCAGCAATAAATCAATTTGCTGAATTCAGTCTTTGAAGAAGAAAAGATCTGTCGCAACGATTAATGAATGATTTTCACGTTTTTGACTTGGACGAAAAATTCTTGATGCTAAATTTCGGAATGTTTTCCAGAAGCTACTTAGTTTTACTGTACAAATTTTGAAAATGAATGAAATGATCGCTTTTTAATTCGTCCTGCCCTTTGCAAGTAAATGAATAGCTTCGAAAAATTTTTTATGAATATCATTGTTCATTAAAATATAGGTTATGTTTAAAATCCAAAAATATACATTGGTACAATTCAATTGCGACCTGAAAGAATTGTTTTAAACTTATGTAGAAAAACTTTCAAGGATTTCCTTATGTTTTAAAATTATGTTCTCTTCTATTATAGAAGAAGATAAAATTTTCATTTTATGTAAAATTAATAAGAAATATAAAAATAATCAAGTCAAATCCTGTAAAATACTATTATTGATTTCACTTATTAATTTAATAATAAAAAACATCAGTCACTTGAAGAAATTACTTGTTTTCAATATTTATGGAGTCTTCTTACAATTACCGTAAAAAAATTGTACTATTTGTTAAAAAAAAAAAAAAAACTAACAGAAAATAGTTTTTTGTGAATAAACATGCGGCATATCGTCCTATTATGAAATATAATATAATGACTTAAAATGTATACTTAAAATTTATGTATTTGTAAAAAAATGAAAAATTTATTTGTTCAAAACCTAATACCATAATTTATATATAATGATTTGATAAATTATGATATTACTTTTTCTAATATTCTGAACTCAATAAATAAGAACATAATCATTATTTTCAATTCTTGGTAATACTCAGAATATCATAATAAAGTGTTTATAAATAAAAATAATAATGTATAGTTATAAACTATTTCTATTGTCCAAACTCTGTTAAAAATATAAGTTGAACAAGAAAGTGCATGCCGTTTTTTATTGCCATTGAATGAAGTGAGAAAAAGTATGCAAATTAATATTTGGCGTGATTGAGACACTTGCCAGTCGAGAATAGGAATATCAGTCGTTATAAAAGCAAGTCTACCGCTCACATTCATCAATCATAACTGGTACAGAAGCGAAGAAAAATGGGAGAGTCGAAGGAGCTCGTTAAGTGTTGTTTGCTTTATGACATCAAAGTAGGCTTATCAGCTACTGAAAGAAGTTGCCGAATATGTCAAGCGTTTGGAAAAAGTGCTGTGAATGAAAGTAAGGCAAGGCATTGGTTTCATAAGTTTGGGTCGGGAAATTTATCCCTCTTTGATAAAGCTGGTGGACTAGTCGTCAAGGGGTTCACTATGAGCTGCTACCAAGCGGTCACTGCGGTCATGTACTCGCAGCAATTGGAACGTGTGCAACATGCATTACAACAGAATATGCCAGAACTAATTAATCACAAGGGTGTACTGTTCTTGGTCGATAACGCGAGGTCATATATCACGCGGGTGGTTAGGAATACCATACAGCAAATTGGTTCGGATATTTTGTGAAATCATCTTTATTCGTCTGATTTTTCACCGTCAGATTATACCTGATTTTATACCACCACCTCTTTCATTCCGTGGACAATCATTTCCATGGAAAATTCCTTAGCAATGAAGCTATGCACCAATGTACCAAGCATTCACAGACATCTTTGCGTCAAAAACCTCCGAGTTTTACCCCAATGGGATTGCGTAACTGCCGACACGTTCTCCAGTTACGCAATCTCATTGAACAAGAACAAGAACGAGGAATTACAGAAATTATAATAGGTATAAAACTATGATTAGACCCACAAATCTGGCAGAAGTTGGTGGATGCCCGTGGTGATTACTTCGAGAACTAACAACAGACTACTCTTTGTGAAGGTCTTGTTCTTTTGGATCATTAAAAATAGCAAGAATTTTCTTGTTTACGTTGTATAATTATAGTCATCATCTAAGTCCATCATCTGATTGTATGTGTATGTGTGGTCAGCTTAAATATTAAATATAGAAATACATTGAAATTTGAGTTATAACTTTTATTCATTTTTTAAATTTATTTTTGTACTTCTGTCTTTTAATTAAATGTGTTCAAGGTATAATTTTTCATTAGTTAAGCAAATGTGAATCGGTAAGTATCAATAAATAACATTAGATGTTCCATAATCATTTTGAAAATTTCGAAAATATTGAATGAGCATGAAACAAAATTACCAACAGAAGTTAAAACTGCTTTGTAATTTTTTTTCTAAAAAAATAGATTTTATGCTCAAAATTCAAAAACTTCCTTAGCTGATATTTAAATTTTTAAAATTTTTAAATAGTCTAATAATAACCATCAATCTCTATCAGTTATTTCACCTAACCTCAAGTCCTAACCTGCAAAGTGCTTGTTATATAAGTGTCAAAGTCTTAACTAGAAAAGTACTTTGCCAACTAAATGCAATTTATTACTTTCATGGCCAAACATTCTTAGTTACTCTGGGCTTTGTGTTTTTTCTTGTTTAGGCATAATGAGACAATCAATTATCTGTCATTCCCGAAAACTACTCTCTATTCTCATTTTCTTTGTAACTCGAGTAGAAAAACGCTTACACAAATATGCTTTAACTAGGAAAAATGTTTTTATGTTTTCATTTATGCCCCATGAGAGAAAGAGCAATTTTTCTTATTTTTACTATCATCATTATTTTCTTTAAATTTACATAAATTTACCGCACACTCCAAGCAGTATGCTAATTAGGTACGATTATAGATAATAAAAAAACGAAGATATTTTCATCGAATTGATGTAAATGTATCAATTCTTTTTTGCCCAATGGAAAAAGAGCTCCTGTCATAATGCGTATGTGTTGTTACTTAGAGTAATCCATCATTTACGAGGAAGTAATCTACACTTTTATTAACAAGAGCTTCAATCTCTCAGAAAATTGACTTTTCGTCCATCTCTTTTCGCAAAGCTTATTGACTGCATTAAAATGGACGTTCTCATTTCCTAATTTGGATATGAAAAATTGTGCTACTTCACAAAGTGATTGATAATCAATCATTGTCTTATTGAAAATTGACATCTCAAGCGCTGATAAGTCAACGTTGAAAATTTTACAAAATCTTACTTATTTTTATATTTATCGCATTATTGTATGTCTTGCTTTTATATTTATCCCATAATTGTATAGTTTTCTTTATATTAAGTTAAAAGTGAAGAATGTTCAAAAATGTCAAATTTAGAAAAGTGCAAGTTACTTGATGAAAGAAATGTTACTTTTTATTAAAAAGGAAAAGTGGTACTTTTATTATTAGAGTATTTTTATTGAGACTTAAATCGTGAGCTACTTTCATGTTATTCGACGTTCTCAAAGCAGAAATATTTTTATTTATAATGCGCAATAGAGTATCTTAAAAGTTATTCACATTATATACTCTTATAAGGAATTTTAAGAGCCCATATCTTTGATATACATAAAATTTAAATAAAATATTTTATATTCTCTTGTCATTTATAATAATTTTGTAAAATTTAATATCCCAACTTTTACAATATTGTGTTTTGTTCTCATATTTTAATCTGATATATTTTTCTCCTTTATATTTAATTTACTTGAAATGTATGTTATTTACTTACTTCTTTGTTTTTAGTTCTTTTTCAACCTTCAAATGGGAAATTCCCATCCTTCAAAAAGGAGATATAAACTGTAATTTAGAAATAGTTGTTGCAAATTTAAACAGCAGCAATCGGTCATTTTTTGTAATTCTGTAAGAATGTACTTTTTTTATGATTTAGAATATATATACAACTTTCTCATAACCTATATACGGTTTTTCAAACTTGTTATTTATAATTAGAATTCATTGTTAACGAATAAATATAAAAATAATCATATATTTTCTCCATTATAGTAAAAAAAAAATTCCTACTGAATATTGTTGTTAAGTTATATGCTACAATAAAATATCAATATTACATTTCATTTAGAAAGAAGTTTATGCTATTAAGTAAATAATATAATCATTTGTGCTTAGGAAACTCAAAGAGTGCTTCTAATTATTGAAGTTTTTAAATTTGAAAATAACTAGAAAGAGAAATAAAAAATTTGGCAGCACATTATTTAGAATGAAAAAAATGTTTATAATAAATGAGTAGTTTATGCTATAAAATCATATTTGAAAGTAAGATTTGAATCTGATGACAAAAAATAACTTTTAACAAAGAAAAATACTTGTTTTGAATGTTTTAAATGCTATTATAAAATGATATTACTGTATAAGAGTACTTTGAATTCAAAGTTTTACATATGAAATAAATAACATTAATCATAAATATAAATAAATGGTAAGATTTAGAGCTAACCGAAAAAATATCAAATAGAAAATACAAAAAAATAGTAATTTTACGAATATTCGATAGTAGAATGTTTTGTTTTGAATAGAAAATCTTAAATCTTAAAGAACTATACTGAAAAAATTAAAAACTTTAGCATAAACTATACATAAAATGATAAATAATTACTTAAATTTAATTAAAACAATTTAGTTCATCGACATCCACTAAGACATGTTGTTGATATAGTGATAGAACGCAAATTAGTTTATAAGAAGTATTTATTAGAAGACACAAGCGGATATACATTACTGATAAACTATGTGTGATAGTATTGATATATAGTTTCTGTAATGTTTTCATGATTTTTTTGATATCTTTTAAATAGAGAACTGAACCGAAGAGAATATGTAGAAAAAGATGAAATCAGTTGCATTTGTTGTAAAAGTAATAGAATATAGAGAATTGATTTGATTGTTGTTCTAACTTCTATCATTAAGAAAAATGTATCAAGTTTATCCTAAATAACTTTTAGAGCATAATATTTCATCAAAGTGAAAGTTATCACTGTAATTATAAAGAATTGAAGACTTAAAAGTTATATAATGCATTATATATTTGCTCATATACCAAGCAAATATGCAGTTGATGGACAGGGCAGAACTGTGTTGGTAAAAAGGAAAACAAAATTCTGCTTATAATCATACAAAAATAAGTTTTCTTGAAATTAAAGTATAATTATATATAGCATTAACTCCTATAATTCTTGAAATTATAGTAAGCAATAATTAATTGAAATATTTAATAATAAAACAAATGTCTGCCAAAAATTATATTTTTATTATTTCATTTTTTTATAATTTTTAAATTACTTTCAAAGTTATTCCCAATATGTGTAAGCACACTTTCAGTTTTTTCTTATTTGTGTGAATACTTAAAATAAAATAAAACAGTTAATTTTTAATAAATCACGTTACATTTTTTTTCACAGTCAACAAAATGTAGCAATATATATACATTTGCATTCATCGATTTAAGACTTTTCATAGTTCGTTTATGAAATGATCCAAAATTATATGGTGCTACTTTTGAAACATTAATTATGTGCTTAAACTGCAGCAAATATGTATTAAAAATAACTGTTATGATTTATAGGTGCAGAAGGTTTCAATGAAGTGATCGTAATTTTCTGTTTTTAAGTAAATAATTAAAAATAAAGTAATAATTTTTTGTAATTAAGTCTAATAATCAGAAGTAACACGGTCAATATTTTTTCAAAGTGAAATTTTAATGAAATATTAATTCTTGGTGTTTGTTATATTACTATGGCTATTAATTATATAAAAGGAAGGTATTAAGAAATATCTATGGTCCTGTACAGGAACAGGGTCGCTGGCGAACCAGATATAATTTTGCATTGTATAGGCTGTATAACCAGCCCCAGATTACCCAGGTTATCAGAAGAAACAGGTTAAGATGGCTTGGCCATGTCTGGAGAGAAGCCTGGAAAACACAACCCCACTAGAATATCAATCCCGAAGGTTCCCGTGCCCTAGGAAGACCACCAACAAGATGGCTTGTTGACACTGAAAATGACCTCTAGATACTGAAAGTTAGGAACTGGCAAAGTGTCGCTCTGGACCGACTGGGCTGGAAAAAGCGTGCTGTAGAGGCAGCTAAGACCTGTAATAGGTTGTTACGCTATTAAAGAAAAAGATTAATTATATAACATTAACTTTAAGTTTAATATGAATATAACATAGTTATAATAATATATAATATAAAATATAGTCAGAGCAAAAGTATAATCAGCCACGGATCCTATTAAAAATTTAATTTATAATCATCAGAATATTGATTAAACCTGAAATAGAGTCTATGGCATGGAACAGTTAATCAACACCAATTTATTTTAGCTTTTAAAATATTAATTTCTTTATTAACTATCCCGCCATTGAATTAATGTTCTGTTCTTGTTTAATTATAACATTAATGCAGTTAATGTTATAATTAAACACTATATTAAGATATTCTATTTTAGAAGCTCTAATTTACTGTACTTTTGTTAATTTAATAATGTTATCTTATGTATAATGCCTTTTTATACTTCTTAAAATATAGGAAAAAAAACAAACAATTCACACGTTTTTCTTTTCGTAGATTAAATTAAAAAAATTTAAAGATCGGTAATTTTTTGAAAATATTTGTAATAATACACATTTGCTGTAAAAGATGAAGAACATTGTCTTAACAAATTCTCAGAGAGACACTCTAAGAAAGCCTCTGGCGGAATAATATTCTATTTATCCCTAACTGGCCTACACGCAGGGCTGTTTCCGAGTTTCGTTTGGCCACCGGACGTGACAGCCTTCTTTAACACCTATGTATGGAATTAACATATTCCAAGAACCTTTCTGCAGGCTCTTCGATCTTCGGGAGGAGATGGACGTGCACCACCTTCGTCACTGTCCAGCACTATCCGAACCTTCCTTGTGCGATCGCTACTGGCGTGCTCGAGACATCCTCAGCGCTTTATAGACTTTTCTGTGTTCACTTGTCTACTTATTCTTTCTGTATTTGTGGCGCAGTGGTCTTTGTAAACGTGGTCATTGGAAATGAAAAAATATATTTGCTGTTTACGTATTATTAGCAAATATAATATGTAAAACTACTATTTTGAAAAGAAAAATTTTAAAATATACTTATTGAAGAAATTTCTCCTTAGCATTTTAAAAAGAAAAATTTACTCATAAGCATTTTATATTAATTGGCTTGTTTTATTTTCGTTACAGTTTTGACTATCCATTTCTATTGTATCAATATCAATCATCAATATCAAAATAAATATCAATTTCATATATTGATTAGTATATGTTAAATCAATATATAAAATATCTCAATATACTTTATAGTTTTGAACTAAAATAAAATGACGACGTCCACACCCGAGTTGGTAGTGCTTTCTTTTTCTCTGCTCATTTCATGGACGCCATCACATTAGTTTACACCTGTTAACCAGGATATATCTGCAATGGTCGCATTGATGGTATTGAGATCTGTTATGATCATACTCATTATTTTCACGATGGCGAAATTTTTATTATTAATTTCGCATTATTACTAAACGTATCATCTGAATTTCCTTGTCGAAATATTAATGCATCCGAGAAAATACTATATTTAATTTAAAACACAATTAGCAAATATATATTATTTTCAAATAACATATTAAATAAGTTTGTGTTGAATTCATTTCGCTTTTAATTTATTATATAGAAAGGGGGTAATGATTAGTGTTGTATAATATGAATTCATTTTTCTAAATATATAAATTTTAGTTTATTTTTCCAGGCTATTTTTCAAATACAGTCAGTCACAAAAGTCTACGTACACACTGATTATACACTCTGATTTTTGTATATTTTGCACATAACTCATAATTTCGAAAACTCAATTTTATTTTCACAATTATTTCTCATAATAACTCAAAATAAATAAATAAAATTATCAACATATTTGTTAAAACGCAATGAAAATAACAAAAGTTTCCAAGTATGTGGTCACGAAAGTCTGCATACAAAGACAGGAAACTCAAATTTTTGGCAAAAAGGAAAAAAAAAATACCATTAATACTTGGTAGGCCCTCCCTTTGAAGCAATGACTGCATGCATTCGGTTTGGCATCGAATTCACCAGGTTCTTTGATGTTTCAGGTGAAATTTGGGATCAAGCCTGCTGCATAGCCTTCTTTAGGGTTCCGACGCTGGTAATGGGTTGTTGCCGTATTTTTCTGTCGACTTCCTCCCAAATTGTTCGATAAGGTTAAGGTCTGGAGACTGTGGAGGTGAATGCAACTGTTTGGGCGTCTTGTAGAGCAGCCATTCCTTCACAACCTTTGCTGTGTGCTTAGAATCATTGTCTTGTTGGAAGACAAAGTTGCTTCCAAGTCCCAATTTTCTGACTGATTCATGTAGGTTGCCTTGCAAAATCTTCAAGTATCCAAAACGATCCATAGTACTCTCGATGAAAACCAGATTGCTAACTCCAGCTGCTGCCATGGCACCCCAAACGATCACACTGCCTCCACCGTGTTTTATGGTGGGAGTCAAATTCTTGGGGTTCATTTCTGTGTTTTTTTCCCTCCAAACTTTTTCGCGGCCATCACTTCCAAAAATGTTGAATTTGCTCTCGTCGGTGAACAAAATTGTTTTCCAAAACTCAAAACCCTTGTCAATATGTGCAGAAGCAAAGGCAAGTCTTTTCTTTCGGTTTACAGATGATACAAATGGTTTCCTTCTGGGAACTCTGCCATTGTAGCCAGCCGATCGAAGAATTCTACGAACATTTTCTAGGTGTACCTCCTTACCAATTTCTGTTTCAATTTCATCCGCTAATTTTGGGGCACTAATTTTTGGATTTTTCTTCACTTTTCTTACTATGGCTCTTGCTTCTTGATCATCGAGCTTCCTTGGACGACCACATCGAGATTTGCTGAGCACATTTCCGCGTTTAACAAAGTTTCTGTAGATTGTTTGCACAGTCGACCGGCTTTGGTTTACAATTTTGGCAATTTCGGAGTAAGATTTCTTTTCACATTTCAATTTTACTACTAAATTTTGAAGTTCTAAGGATGTTTCCTTTCCCTGGCTCATTTTAAAGCAATTTGATATTGTAATATCATGGAAAATACTAACTATGAACTAACTACAAAAGTGTCACCTCAAACTTTTATAGTTAGTTTTGTAGTTAGTTAACCTTCAACAAATCTTCATATGTAAATTTTCTCTTCTCAACCAATCGTGTGTATGCAGACTTTTGTGACGCGCTAATTTTTACGTATTCACAAAATTTCCCAGTGGATGATTGTTTGAAACTTTTTTAATTGTGTAAATCACAATTTTTAGTGAAAAAGGAAATATTTATTCTATTTTGCAAATTAAAATATAACTCAGTTTTGAAATGTGCCCTTTTTTAGGGTTGTACGTAGATTTATGTGACTGACTGTAGTATGGAACAAAATTTTGAAACAGGCAGACTGATTGAAGTCGGCGAATAAAACAAATTTTTAAAATTAAGTGAACAAATTAATGTGAATTAAGTTTAGACTTAAAATTTGATTTACATTCGAGACCTATTCGATCTGATTGATTTAAATTGAAATCAATTTGAGAGAATTAACCATAAAAGTTTAAAAAAATAATAAATTTTAGACTTTTAGGAGATAATTTTTGCAGCGATAATTAATTATACAAAATGTACTTTACCGCAAAGCAGTTAATCACTTATATGTATTATAAATGCTCTAACTAACACCTGTATTTTTTAAGCACTATATAGCACTTATAAATATGTAATATGAAATAAAATTATAAATTTTGCCTGTGTTAGCTGTGCGAATTATTTCTCCGACTTTATATAATGATATATCTTTTTTAGATAAATCATTTTTTGATGTCTAGGGTCTAACCTCAGAAATGGAGTCTAAAATAATCCATCTTTTTCTGAGGCTGTTTTGCTGTTTCCGCATATTTCATTATCGCCAATTGTTCGCCAACTTCCTTATTTTCACTGTCATCTTTTGATTTGCAATGAATGTTCACACAAGTCCATTTATCAAATATATCTTTTCCACTTTAAGTTTGGATCTGATTTAAAATTTAGGTAGCTTTGTCTACATAAGAAAAAAAATTAATATTTTGATAACTTAGATAACCGAATAATTTTTGAATATCTTAAATTAATCGGTTTGAATTATACAGGCACATGGATTAAAATGTCAGTTTAACAGGATTGTTTACAAATAGGAATTTTTAATGACACAAAAAAAGTTAAATTATTACGAAAGCAAAAAAAAAATATTTTCTTTTCCGTTATGATTACAATTATCCAAATCTTACGACTTCCTTGTTTCGCTTTTACAAAATACATGAACTTAATTTATGTGTGATTGTTGCATATGCATGCTTCCCTGTATTTAGCCCTGAATTAGGCTTTACAAGTTAGATAGAAGCAGCCGGGTGGAGTCTTCGTGATTTTGAAGCAAGGATCAAGCAAAAGATCCCAGTACTTGGCCTGCCACACCAAACTGCCCAGAAGTATCATTTCACTTGGAGGACATTGCGACCAAGACATATTTAACTTGTTTCAGCCGCCTTTAGCGAGACCTACGAATCTTTAGTGAAGTCGCGAGATTCGAACTCACTACCTTTCAGATAATGAGAACGAACCAACCAGGTCACCGCGGCCATGAGGGGTATAGTATATTTAAAGTGAATATATTTGAAACGTATAAATTGCTTTCTGTCTATAAGGAAATATCAATGAAGTAAATTTTATTTTTGACAAACTCAAAAAGTTAATAATTTTTTGTATTCAATAAATTCAAGTTATTTATCAGTATGAATAATATTCACAAATACTATAATGAGAAGCCCACGGTATATTATTTAATGATTTTTATGGGTGTGTGTGCATATATATATATATATATATATATATATATATATATATATATATATATATATATATATATATATATATATATATATATATATATATATATATATATATATATATATATATATATATATATATATATATATATATATATATATATATATATATATATATATATATATATATATATATTTATATATATAATAAGTTATTTTTAAATAATTGCTAAAAATTCAACATTATTAGAATAAAATTTATTTTTATTATTGCTTATTAATGATATGGGTGTATATATATATATATATATATATATATATATATATATATATATATATATATATATATATATATATATATATATATATATATATATATATATATATATATATATATATATATATATATATATACACACACCCATATCATTAATAAACAATAATAAAATAAATTTTATTCTAATAATGTTGAATTTTTAGCAATTATTTGAAAATTAAACATATTAAAAATTTTAGAGCATCGAATTGCCCCTTATATACTTATTATCTAAAATAATTTATCGGCCTTCTCTTTATGCTCTCAAATACCTTAATTATTACTCTGAATATGTATCTATGTATCGTCAAATCACCATGTTTTCCACATTCGAACACCTGTTGCATCACTGACAACAATCGCGCGATCCATCCAAAACAATCCAGTCGATTCTTCCCAGCTCATGTACATCCATGCCTTGGATGTTGCGAGGTGACCCCGGGTGACGTCATGTTACCTGACCCTCCCTCCCTCCCCCCGTCCCCACTTCACCTGTAAGCACGCGGTCTTCCCGTCTCCAAAACCAGTTGCATAGCTTCTGTCAACGGAAAGTGAAGCTTTCTTCAGGAGAGTTTGGCAGCGAAGAAGGCGAAAGGTGGCCGCGAGGAGGACTATCGAA